>CM067085.1:30053156-31253156 GCA_034008185.1 Gorsachius magnificus
CCCCGGCTCCCCCTCCCCCCCTCCCCCGCCCCAGCCCGGGAGCCGCGTAGCCGGGGCCCGGCGGGGGAGCTCCGAGCTCCATGGGCAACACCGTCACCTGCTGCGTATCCCCGGACGCCAGCCCCAAGCTCAGCCGGGCCCGCGGCGGCGGCGGCGGCGGCGGGGCAGCGCCGGGGCCCGACCGCTGGGCGGACGCGTACCAGGCGGCGGCAGGCGGCGGCGGCGGCGGCTCGGGATCGGCGGAGGCCGAGTCGGGGGACTCGGATCCCGGCGGCGGCGGCCCGCACCTCCAGCACATCAGCGACCGGGAGTTCCCGGATGGTGAGCGGTGGGGGGGGGGGGCGGGGGTGGGGAGCGCCGGGCACCGCATCCCCGCCCCGCCGGCGGTTGTCCCTGCGGTGCCTCCGCCCCGCTCCGCCGCGGGTGGCTGCCCCGGGGGACCGGCAGCCCGGGGCGCGGCGCTTTCCCCGCCCGCGGTGCGGCCCCTTTGTCCCGGCGGCGGGGGGAGCGTGCGGTCCGGCGAGCGCCCGGGGGTCCTGGGCCGCGCCGCCCGGCCTCGGGCCGCGCCCCAAGCAAAGTTCCCCGCGCCTGTCACCGCTCTGACAGCTCCGGGGTTTCTTGCGGGCGCGCCGCCCTGCTGCCGCCGAACGGGGAAGTCGGCTGCGGGTGCGGGACCTCTCCCCGAAGTGCAAGCCGCGGGGCCACCGCAGCCGGCGCGGCCGTTTAAGAAGTAACCGGCCAAGGGCGGAGGAGCGGCCGCTCCCCCCTCCCCCCCGGGGAGTGCCGTGCCGGGGTCCCTGGTTGCCCCACTGGCCGCTCCCGGCCTGCTGGAGAGAGGGGTCGGGGAACCCGAAAGAATCATGGCAGAGCCCCCGAATGCTCCCGTTTGAGGTGGAAGTCTGGCTGCTCGTTTCTCCTCAACTATGGAGTCCTGACTCCGTCGTAACGTTCAGGCAGTTTGCAAAAGCTGCTGCATTTCCAGTCTCTGTTGAACAGGAGGAAGGAAGAGGGTGTGTGGGAAATAAGGGAATTAAGGATTACAAAGATTGTGTGCATATGACATCATTGTGGCTGGACATGGGTAATTTATAATCTAGGTATGGAGGGTGCTCGGTTATAGCCGTGGACTCATTACAGTGAGGTTCCTTGTCAGGTAGCTCTCGGTGTTCCAAATTTGCCTTTCTTGAGCTCATAGAAGAGTGCCTGTTTGCTGTTCAGATTCCTTCCATTTATACCTGGAGCACTGGTGCCACACAGACTTGCTCTGTAATGCGTCTCCTTGTCAGACATGCCTAGGAAGACCTTGCAGGTTTGTGCTGCAGTGAGTTACCGAGACAACATGTAACAGGTTAGGGGTGCTCCTGTCTGTCTGTACGTTCACGTGGTACCGTAAGCATACAGCACAGTGTAATAGCTTATGATATTCAAAACTTAGTTTAATTAACAAACGTCTTGCTATGCCTTTTCATAATTATAACCACACCTGTATGGAATATGTTCAGTTGAAAAAAAGATAGCCTGTCTGACAGCTTTAATGTGCAATGCATACCATAACAATTCTCACTGGGCCTATGTACTCGTCTTGAACTTAAAAAAATTTTTGGCTATCCAAAAGAAACTGGCAGCAGAAGAGTGTGAGGAAACCTTCAGAAATGGAATTATTAAACTTGCATGGTTCTGCACAGCACCATATGGTGCAGCTGTTACAGAAATTAGATGGAACAGCCAGTCCCTTGGATCTCCTTTGAGACAGCTGTGCAGTACAGCAGCAGGAGAAATTATATTTGCTGTCTAGGAGAAATAAAACTTTATTTTTGCGAGAAGCTGTTACAGAAGTCTCTTAACTCTCTCATACTCGTTAAGGGAGAGGGAGCTAAACTCTCTGAAGATTCTAATAAGCCAAGCAAAAATGCCTAAGCTAAATAAATCTGCTCAGGAATAAGGGTTGTATTTGTCTGAATCTTCAGTATATGATCTTTTTAGCAGTGCTGAGTAACTAGGCTTAACTGAATTCATCCAGATGTCAGAACTGGCCTTGAAGCAGGGAAGTAATTTTTTGAATTTGTAGACATGAATAAAAGTGTATAGTCCAAGAATAAGATAGTAGCTGTCTATCACAAATTTTACTTCTGTGGCTATAGAAATTTCAGTCTTGAGGGAGGAGGTAATCCTAGAATTAGAACTGCGTAAGTAATATATGTTTTAGATGGTTTTAAAGATCACTTTTACAGTTCCTATTGCGTGGCCTCAGAATAGATCTGCTACAAATGATAGATGGTATTTGTCTACAGTTTTCTGATTGATACAACTGTTCAGGGCTGCAAAAAGTATCAAAGTTTGATGCCTGTATGAAAACACAATTCTGGACCGTAAATATTAGAGTAAAACTTTTTGTGTTCATTTTTGAATGTTATAAAGCACTACCAGAGTAGGATTGCAGCAGTTGACTTCAAAACATAAAGCGTTATTTGTGAAATCTGAAATCAAGTGTTATGAAACAGACGTTATAATGAAATTTTAAGCACTACTGCTATCTGTTTAATTTAAGACCTTCTATGAAAATAATAAATCTGTAAACACAGCACTTGCATATACCAGATAGCTATGCTTATCCCTCTTAACTCTAGGGTATAAAAGCTGTCAGCATATCCAAATCATGCGAGCAACCTGCATGTTTCTGTGCTGTTGACTACTACAGAGCATTAGTTTGTTGCTATAGTGGTGAGTAGTCCAGCAGTTTAATTTGAGGGATAAATATTATTTCTATAATCTTTTAATGTATAGTATAATAGGTTAGTTAATATGTCAATTTTATCAATAACAGGAGTCTGGGAACCTACTAACTGCCCTTTTCTTGAATGCTTTGGTGGACAGAAAAGAGAGAGAACTACAGGGGGAAAAAAGTGAAGATCAACTTGGCTATTTTTGTTCCATGCTGCTCAGTTCTAGCAGTTTCTAAGAACACAGATAAATACATAAGAAAGCTAGCATCCAAATGTGATGGAGATGCTTCATTCCTTAAACTTCTATCTTTAAGTTGTTTGTTGTTCTTAAGTCTGTCTTAATACTTCTGCACTTGTTTTGCTAAAATTAAATGTTTTGGTTGTATCAGGAATACAGAAGTTACCAGCTGAGTTTTGGAGTTTTTGTTTTGTATTGTTTTGTCTTGCTTTTTTGTAGCAAGTGGAACATGGTCTTCACAGGTCTATGTTCTTAAATGAGGATTATTCTGTAGCTTCTCTAGCACACTACTTAACAGGCACTGCTTTCCAGTCAGTACTGCTTAGATTGGCTGTATCAGATCAGAATTAACCAAGAAAAATTTCACTTTCTTAAAATGGGGAGGTTATGAAGTGCTATTTATGTAAGACAAAAAAGGAATGGTAAGTGGATGAAGATAAAACACACTGTGAAACTGAAAGTGTAATGTTTCAACAAAAGTTAATTCAGATGGGAAGGGATTGTCAGATCCAGTGCTAAGAGAGAGTTTAAAGGATGACTTTGTATTTTATCGTTCTTGAGATCCTGAGCTATAACCTGTTCAGGGCATGCTTTTTCAGAATGAGAAAAAAGCCTGTGTTTGTGGTTTGGTATACTAAGCCAAGTTGTATTAAGTAAATGGGAATAAACATAACTTTGAAAATTATAGTTTCTTCCAAATAGGTTCATGCCTACTGTTAATGTTAAGTATGAAAAGCTACAATGAACCTAAAGCTGCTAGTTGACTGTTCAGCTGAGCATTAAGTGTTCCTTCTTTCAGCGTGCAAGCAACAGGCCTAAACCGTTTGAATTGACCAAAAAGGCTTTCCTCTCTAGTTTTAGAAATCACAGCTCTTTGATCTTAATGTGCCATTTGGGCTGTGCTGATTACTGTTTCTTGGTTTGGGGTTCCCCCACCCCCAAGTAAGTGTCTGCTAATTTTCGTTTTGGGCTGCTTTTTTCCTGTGATTATTTTTTTTTTTTTTCCCCCCCCGGTGATTTGGGGGAGAACTTCTTATGGCTGACACTGTCGTGCCAGATCGCTATGTTTAAACACAGATCTAACTTTTCACAAATTCTTTGGTCCTCGGATAAAACTAGAACAAGGCCCCACTTGGCAGACTTTTCTCATTTGTACTTGAGAACGCTATCTCCCTCCACCACTGCTGTTTACTGGGCTCAGCAGTTTTGAGCAGAGGTTTGCCTGATTGACATGAACCAAGGGGAAGATTGTTGACCTACTGAACTGGTGGGACAAAATGACCTGGTACCTTCACCTGAAGAGCTGCGGAGTGGGTGGGTGGTGGAGAATGACAAGGGAAGAGACAATCAGGGATGAGAGGGAACAGCAAATGGGATCGGGAGAGATGCTGAGTGGGATGCAGTCATCACACAGAGGTTAGATGGGAAAACAAATGGAAGGGGACTTCGTAGAGGAGAGTTAATAGAGAATGAAATAAGTGAGATTTACCTGAGCAGGCTCAGACAGACTAGTGCCTAGAATAACCGTTCAAGCACCTAGGAGCCTACTTTTCTTTTTTCAACAGCCCCTGGCTCTCTAGGGGCTGTGCCATGCTGAAAGGGGCAGGCTTCAAGTTGCCTGTGTGCCACAGTTATTAAAGAACGTTGAAGATGAACAGATACTTGAATATATTGATTGTCTGTGATCTGATTTCACCAACAGCCTGCCTATAAACCTCCTTGCAGAAGATCTAAATACTGTTAATTTGTTCTCTTATATAATGTCAGTTTACTTCAAGCATGTGGGTGGAGGGTTTTTTTCCTGTGTTTTTTTTGTTTGGTGGGGTTTTTTTGGTTTTTTTTTTGTTTGTTTTTTTTTTAAAGATATGAACACTTTGCTGCAAGGAGTCTGCTTTCTGATTCCAGCAGTTTTCAGCACAGGAAAGGCTTAACCATCTCATGATTTTTTATTTTTTTTTTTAATGTCTCTGTATTTGAAGATCTGTAGCCACATAGGCTGACAACTACTGTTGTCTAGCTAGACAAATACAAAATTGGGGGTGAAAACCAACTGATGCTCTGGTCCCTGTTCTCGTGTTCCTTCTCCTTCTTTCTTTGTATTCTGAGTTTTTCACCTAACTTGCACTCAGTCATCTTTCCCCAGAACTCTCAATATCTCTTTCCTATAACTGACTAGGAATTAATTACAAAGGCATTTGTAGCAGTTACAAATAGTATGTGATCTTGACAAGTGTGAAAGAATTGACTCTCTACAAGCCTGAACCTGTTGTTGGCTTCCTGAACCTTCCATGTTGTTGGCTTAAGATGCTTAATGTCATGGCCTTTACAAAATTATCTGTAAAGTGCCTGGAGTGGAAATGACCAAATTGATAAGTCAGTCAGAAACAGTGATGAAACTGATCTACCATTTTGGGAATTAGAAATCATCACCATAGTATAGTATCTGTATTTCTGATCTAATGCTTGGGTATTGCTGACAATTAAGGAATCCTCTGCCCTTTTGTCTCTTCACTAAATCTTGGAGACTTCTGCAGTGTGCAAGTTTATGTAAGCCTTAGGGTTTTAAGAATAGTTGATATGGAACATATGTACATGAAGCTCGTATGGAGGGAAACTGGTTTGGTTTGGTGAGTGTTTCTTCAGGCTTCCAGTATAACAGCTATTATAACACAGAGATTTTCATAAAATGGGAAATACTGAAAGGAAATTGTCAGGCCTTGGAACAGGCTGTCCAGGGAAGCAGTTGAATCCCCATCCCTGGAGATATTTAAAAGACATGTAGATGTGGTGCTTAGGGATGTGTTAAGTGGTGGGCTTGGCAGTGTTAGGTTAATGGTTGGACTTGATGATCTTAAAGGTCTTTTCCAACCTAAATGATTCTATGCTCTAGTCTGTCAAATATATGGCTAACTTAAGGATTTTGATTACATTTATAGAATTAAGGAAACTGAATTGGTTTTCATCTTTACTTTTTTTTTAAAAAAACCACCCTATGGTTTCCATGTGACTTACCTCTAGTATCCTTTCCTCTTCTGGCTTTCTTTAGGAGCCTTGCTCTTTTCCCTCCTACCTGTCAGGGCAGATGTTGCAGAGCAACAGAAGTTTTGTGGCTAGAAGTAGCTGTTCTCTTAAGAGCAATCAGTGTGGTGAGGTCATACTGGAAAGCTAACAGGGGAATGAACTCTTGCACAAGCCAGCAGAACAAAAAACGTACTCCTCCCAAATTCGCATTACACATTAAGTTAAGATTTCTAACAATGTTTCTTCCACGTACAGGAAGAAGGAAGAAGTTACTGCGGGAGGCAGGAGGAACATGCTACCAAACATTAAGAACCCAGACTTTGGATCTGTAGATCCTTGCCAACAAACTAATCTTGAGATTTCTAAATCTGTTTGTTTTTAATTTATTACAGCTAGCGTTTGAATGTGCACTTCTATTTCACTCACTAGAAAAATTCTATTTTCAGAAGAAAACTCTGAATGTTTCCACTTGAAGGGACAAAGAAAGACACAACTGGCTTAAAAAGCTCAGTGCTGTTTAGTTTTATTAATCTGACTGTACTACACATTTAAATAAGATCGTACTTGCAGGTGATGCAGATATCGGGTGTTACCTCAACAGTTTACATAAAAATCCCAGTCAACCAGCTAGCATTCTGCAGTGTTTGATGAGCTGTGTGTTTATAGCATGGCTTTGCTTCTGTTTGGAGTTCTGAAAGGGTCTTGAGTCATTGCAGTAATCAAACATAGTTGTTGGGGTTTTTTCCAGTGTGAAAAGTAACACTGGCTTGTCATCAAATAGGTCAGTCAGGCTAGGATAATAAACTGTTGAATGCCAGTCTCTTTCAAAGACAAAAAAAAAAATTCTGTAAAACTGTTGGACGTGTTTTGTTATGCAGATAGTTATTTTACTTTTATAGAGCAAACTACAGGTAAGCTGAGAATCCACATAGCCTCTGTAAAGAGGGACTATGTTTGAGCTTGTGCCTAAAATGAGGCAAAACTTGATGAAACTGTTAACTTTCATAAAAGCCCAAACAAAAGTTTGCATTGATGTGAGCAATTAGAAGAGAAGAAAAAAACATACCAGTCTATCAGGTGGTATATGACACCTAGCATGTAGTATAGTGCATCTTATTTTGGCTACCTGCAGAAACTAGAGGAGACTGGAATTTCTGGTACTCAACCTGTTTTTCTTTCTGAACCGTGTCTTGTGAGAAGGCAGAGAGCATGTGAAGAGTTGTTATGGGGAAGCTTCCCTTACACTTGCAGTTATCGGCATGGATCTAGGAGTGCAAAATGTGCTTGATCTTCAGTGTGTACAGTTAGAAATTTTTATTTTGGCTTTTCAGTTAAATAGTTAAGAGCTGTGGAGTTCTACTCTAGCTTCTCACGGTAGTGAATTGTGTTATTTGTGAAGGTCTATATGGGTAATGAAAAGTGGACGACATGGGTCCAGTTCTTTTTCCTTGTCTTTTTAAATGGTCCTACATTAGATGCAGCACAGAAACACATCCCTGACAAAACGTTAGTTACTTTTAAGATCTAGCTTGTGAATTACTGTTTTCCTTCTAGTTCCAACATAAAATCCTAGGGACATCTAATTTTCCTCCCTTTTAACTGGTCCTGCCTTCACAGTGGAATTTGGGGGACTCCTGACATTCCTGCTGGTCTGCCTAGGTAAAACGTGTAGAGGTGATTATAGCCCATCATGAAACACATGGAAGTCTAATCGACTTCTTTCAGTCCCAGAAAGGCTAGGTATTGTGGTGGAACAGATGTCTCAATCATCCCCAACAGGGATATCCCCAACAGGGGCTGTGAACTGGGTGCAATAGGATGTTGGGATTTGCTGTGGAGGCCAACCATAGCGGTGTGGATCCTCCTGCGGTTTAAGAAAAGCAAGAACATTAATTAGTGATTTATTTTTTTTTAAACTACAGAAATTATTAGAAAACTTGAGCCCTGGCTAGCCCACAATATTTAATAGATGACCTACACTTAGCTTTCTAAATTCTTCTGATTTTAGTAGCAAATTTGAAATGCTTACTGTGTCAGTTTCTTCTTGAACCAGCCCAACTCAGAGTGTGGTGTAAAAGAGCAAATAATTAATTCTTGATTAAGAGATCTTGTATATTGAAGTAATTTCTGCAGCCTTCTTAAACGTCACAGTGCACTTAGATATGTGCTGGGTATTGGTAATGATATTGCTGTCCTCCTAGTAGTGCTATAAGGAACAACCAACGAATTTTAAATAGCTCTACAACATCCTTCTGTGCGTATTGTGTAAAGTCACAATCTTTAGAAGTAATCAGTTAACAATGAGGGTGGTCAAACACAGGCACAGGTTGCCCAGAGAGCTTGTGAAGTCTGTCTGTAGAGACATTCAAAACCTGACTGACTCAGTCCTGGACTGCCTGCTCTAGCAGACCCTGCTTGGGCAGGGAGTTGGACTTAGGTGATCTCAAGAGGTCTCTCCTAGCCTCAACAAGTCTGTCTTTCTGTGAACAAAGTCCAACTGTGTGGGTTGGTTTTAATTGTTTTCCTTTTTAAATAAAAAGTTTATTTTCTCTGGGGAGTTAGGAGTGTTTTTAAGGGACCTGTGCATATGCAAGTGTTGGTTAAGATTGTTTTCACCAAGATCCTCCCTCAAAATAGAGTTTCTTTCTGAGAACTGATTGTGTTTAAAAGCAATTTGTTACGCAACAGATCCAGTCCTTTAGGTATTCAAATTTGCTTGTGTTAGTTATGAAAACAGAGAAAGTTTTATATTTTTGGAGTCTATCACGTTACGGAAGAGAGACATATTCTGTTGAAGATGAGTAATCAGGACATCGAAGTGCTTTCATTCTGTCCAAATCTGGGGAAGAGCCACCCATGGAGTGTTTAAAGGGCAGAGTAACCTGTCTATGACTGAGGACATGACAGGAGAAGGCAAATGGAAAATAGTCTACGTGTGCAAGGTTCTGAGGTGTGTTCAGTGTGGCTGGTGAGGAGTAAACAAAGCAGGTTGAATTTAGAAACCAGAATTGTAACTTTCAAGAAAGTTTTGGGGAATAGAAATAGAATAACATAATTTAAAGGACAAATAATTTTATATTAAGTTATTGTTAAGAATAAAAGAGACTCTGAAATGTATTGGCAAATTTGTTAGTCTAATTTTTTTAAATTTTTTATTAAATTTATTTTATTGGGAGTGTTGAGCAACTCCCATCTTTTACACGGTAAGGTAATGAAATATAAGGGAAGCTCAAACATTAACCCAAGCTAGTAACCCACTGAGAAAGGGAAGAAACTCAATTTACAGCAAAGAGATAATTTTATGATTTAATGTTTTAAATATGTGCTGTATCAAAATGTTACTGCTGTCTAATAAAGCAGAGGCTGGGGCTAAAACTATTGAAGGAAATGCAATATTTTGGTGTTCTAAAGTAGTGAAATAGTCAGAGGGCTACTACTTACTAACAGTGACATTTTTGACTGCCAGCTTTATTCATGAGATAATATATGTAGCACGATGCAGTGTGTAAAATGTGTTCTTAGTAGTTAGAAATCACCCGTGGAGGTGTGTAAAACGGTAGATAAGTAGCTGGCGTTATAAATTCCTAAACCCACACACGTTCTTATATGGTATAGATGAGTAAAAGTAAAGTCTTCATGTGGATTTTATGTTGAGGAAAGGACATAAGATCTTGAGCTAGGGGCAGAGTTTTGCTTTTAAAAGTAATATGATCTGCCCTGTGGGGGACTGTATGCTCTTATCAGTGCATGGAGCACGCAGCAGCAGCAGAGGTAGCTGACATTGTGTGAAAGGCAAGCAACCTGCAAGGGCCTCTTTGAAATGAGAATGGTGAGAGAGGGAAGCAAGTCCAGGCTTCTCTGTGCTCCAGTTGGAGACAGGGTTGATCTGACAAGCTTGGTAGCACCATGTGAGTAAACAGCACCGGGAGATGCAGAGAAATAAGGGGGAAGGCTATTTTTAATATGCAGTTCTTGGAGGTGGAGGGCTGTTGTAGCGTGGCAACGTGACTGTGCCATTCCCACAGACTTAATTTCTGGTGGGAGTCTTCCCTTCTCACCTCTTTCTCATGAAGTGTGAGGGTCTGATAGAAGATGTGTTTTGACTTCTACTGAGTGGATAGCCTCTAAAACAAAAAATGTCTTGAGTTGTTTTCTTGCTTTATATATCATCTTGTTGCTTCTCTCATTTCTCTCATTCCTGTTTCCACGTGTTTTAATTCCTGTTATTCTGTTCATCCTGTGGCATACCATGCTTCTTTCTTTTCCTGTTAGCTGTCTGTGAAGCTTGAGCTTTCATCATACATCTTCTGACATAGTGCCTAATCAAGACTTACCCTTATTTTCAGGGCTAGATGTCTTGGTTTTGGACTTGTAATTGCTACCAGGATGAAATATTAGGAGTTGAACTTGATTGTGAGTCAAACTGGTTGCAGAAAGATTAATCTCTTCCTCTGGCTTTTCTTTTGCTGTGTTTCCCATTACATTTTGCCTCTTCCACATTCTTATCTGCCTCTTGCCTTAATGTGTCCTTGATCAACTGTATTGCTGTTGCTTTCTGGTACTTCATGAGCAACACTGGCAGTTTAAGAAGAGCAAATCATATGACTAATTTTGCCATTGCTTGGGAAAAAGCTTTGTCCAGGGTGAACAGCACAGAAAGGAGGGTTAAAATTCTCTGGCTGCTTAGAGAAGGGGAAACCTACAGGGAGGCGGTCTACTAAATATATCTTTCTTTCTTCCCAGTCTCTTGCAAGACAAAAGCAAGTTTCTGCTAATGCCACATTATTCTGGGTTAAGAAGCCTAGCTACAGTTGGTCTTGATCACTTCATGTGGGGTTTTGTACCAGGGGCTGCACAATGTGTCTTGGAGTTCATTAGTACTGTATCTGGTTGTATAATCTGTGTTGTGGATTTAATGTGATGTGGGTGCTGATACACTGGACTTTGCCCAGCAGAAAGCATCTTGTGTCTGGCAGAGCCACTGTGGAACTGGAGCCAGTAAAGTCTATTTTCCTTTCACTGCTGTTCCTTTCCTCAAACATGTGGGTCTGCTTGGGTTCAGGGGGGCAAGTCTGACTTGTGTGGCCAGGTCAGTATTGTGTCCTGTGGTGCATCCTGCAGTGCTGCAGAACTTAGACCCTTTTTGTCCAGGATGACAGTTGATTATGTTTGCATGTGTTTAATTCTCATAGTGCTTTTAGCCCTAGACCTGATTTCTAACATCTAAGAAGCATGGATATAGGGACTAGCAGAGCACAAGAGGCAAAAACAACATAAGAAGTGAGCTTTAACAAGTTATACAGTTTCAAAGTAAATCAAAACTTAGGAAAGTCAAGATAGTAACAGTGTACTTCCTTATGCAGTGAGGGAGAATGGTGACTATCCCATACTGTCTCTTACCTGGAGAAGAAACACCTGTCCTGTTTAACATTTTTCAGTGACCTGGAAGCAGCAATGGAATGCACCCAAATTGCAGAAGACACCCAATTGGGCAACAGTCAATATGCTGGAGGCTGCTTATTCAGAGGGACTTAGACTGGAGGATTGGGCCAACAGGAACCCTATGAAATTCAACAAAGATAAACACAAAGCCCTGTGTTAGGAGTTACTGAATTCAGTAGCCCTTTTCCTCTGTTTTCCTGTGCTTGTTCCTCCCCAGTCTTCCTTGCTGCCTTCCCCTAAATATCACACAAGTCTTGTATAGTCCCACGTGTTCTTCCCCACCATTCCATAGAGCATCCCATAGCCCTGTAGGCATAGTTCTCCTTGGTGGGAAAGGTGATCTGGACACCGTTGACTCTTATCGGAGATTTCCAAGACTCAACTTAATAAAGACTTGAGCAGCCTAATTCTACCTCATAGCTGACCCTTTTTTTTCAGCAAGAGGTTGAACTAGAGACCTCCTGAGGTTCTTTGTAACCTGACTTACATGGTTATTCTCAAAGTTTCTGCTGAGCTGTTAATAAATAAATTCTGAGTTGTTTGCTCTATGTTTGCATCATAACTTGCTAATAATAACCGGTGTTCTAAATCTGCATATTGCAGTCCTGTTCTGCCTGTTGATATTTGGTAGACTAGCAAAATATTTCCATTTCTGAATCACTCCTTTAATCAAATCTAAAAAGTTGTTTAATGTTTGCCGTTATTAGTGAATTCTTGGTCTGTGTCAAAGTTTGTTGGTTTTTTGGATTGTTTGGTGGTTTGTTTGGGGTTTTTTAGTAGCTGCTAGCATTAGAAACTAGAGTTGGTCTCTATACTGTCTCTTAAAAGTTATTTTGCTAAATCAGTGTTAGAAACTTGTCAATATTGTGGACAAGTTTTAACAACAGTTACACTGCTTTGTTGAGATGTTACAAATGGTAGTTAAAATGTGCCAGTAAGGCATACTACTGTATGCTGGTTTTTTGTGTTGGTTTTTTCTTCCCCCCCCCCCCCGCGAATCAGATTTGTATTAGTGGTATGTCAGGCATGAGTTGTAAGGCAAATTGTGTTCTAGAACTTCTAAACCAGGACTTCTTACATTTTAACTACATGATTAAATTCAAGTGTCTGTTTACTGTGTGCCATGAATGAGCACAGTAAGGTGGAAATAGAAATACTGGTTTTGTAAGCTAGCTTTTAAAAACTGCTCAAGACTGTCTGCTTTCATAGCTGACTCTGGTCTTTTTTGAGAGGGGGGGAGGTTCCTGGTTGAACAATCTTTGTGTTCCTAAATAGACGTTGGCTACCTTACTTACACAGTGGAGATTCAAAATTACAGTGGTCTGCATCATGGACCAATGTCAGAGCAATACTGTTGGACTAAGATCAGTGATGTTGTAAGCCAAGTACTTGGAAAACATCCAGGTCTGGATACCAACGTTGTGTACAAGTGGGAATCTGGAATGAGAAGTCTTGGGGACACACGTACTTCTGCAGTTACGTTCACTTGCTGACGCATGAGGGCTGTGGCTGTGCTATAGGTTAGGTGCAGTAGCACAAAACATTCACATAGTTAAGGCTTCCAGCACTAAGACTGTGCATACTTTGGCTACTATTTAACCAGAGTTATGTTGGTCGAGCGCATAAAAAGCTCTGAAGGTTTTTTTTTTTTTCATTAAAGTTGATGGTGATTCTTAAATGACTTTGTTTTTAAGGGTGTGGCGACTGCATTGGCATACCACCTTGAAACACTAACATGTAACTTTGCAAGCTTGCATGCTTTTATGGTTAGCATGACATAAGTAGCACACAGGAAGATCAGAATGACAAATGCTATGGATGCTAATTTGCCCTTTCCAGGATGCACGGGGTCACAGTACTAGATTATTCTGTTCATATGTTCACATGTCAGTGTGTCTGTAGCATGACTTCGTCAGAACAGCTGTTTCTTCTGTCAAAGCTAATGCAGCTCAAAATTTCATCACGGTATTTACAGTTTCAGCAACAAACTTTTTAGCAATCACTGCCATCTTAATCTAAGGGAGTAATGTATCCTCATCTAATGTCATCACTGGTTCATTCTGGTAAGGGATTAAAGCATTCATTTTGCTCTTCAGTATATATATTAGCTGTACAGGGTTTACTTGAAATTCCAAAAGAACAGAATAGTGTAAGATCCATGTTTTAATATTTATCAGCACTGTAAAAGTTACTTACTAGGTTCTTTTATAAGACCACAGGTATTGTTTCCTGCCATATTGGGTACTTAAAGCATAGAGTGAAAGATCAGCAGTATATTTTTTTTATGCTCTTGATAAAATTCTAGGTTTCTGCCCTCTACTGAGCACAGGCTCCATGTCCAGCTACCCTAACATGCAAGGATGCATACTGACTTTTGAAGATGTATGTTGTTTTCTGAGGTGTCCCTTTCCAAATTTTGTTTTGATGGAAACCATAAACTTCAGACCTTCATGGCAATATGAATAGGTCCACAGGCTTTTTTTCAGGGGGAAAATGTCAGATTTTTATTTATATTGGCAAAAGTAAGGCTTTGCTTTAGAGAGACAGCCCATTCTATGTGTTTCTGATGGTCTCCAACACTGTTCTTGAGCATTTTAAGGCTGGGTGGGAATCGCTGCAGTAATCATCATCTTCTGTTAAAGGTCTTTCCTTTTTTTTGTCCTTTCTGTTTCAGATTTAGCCTTGGAATCTAATCCATCTGATCATCCCAGAGCAAGCACAATTTTCCTGAGCAAGTCTCAAACAGATGGTAAGCTAAATTTTGTTTTCCAATTTAAAAAAAAGGCGGGAGAAAAACTGGAAAAATAACTGCCTGTTTTAATTATACAGCTCGAGAACACTTAAATTGCTTTAATTCTTTCAGAGCATAGGGCTTAATAATTTGTGTGTTTACACAGAAATGCGTTTGTAGGCTGTTTTACTTAACACTTAAAGCACTTGTTCTTCTAAAAACTTAAATATCAGGAGCTTTCAGAGTCTGGATCCTAGTAGTCTGAAGGAGCAAGATTTTCTTCACTAGTGTAATTCAAGCTTCAAGCAGTAGTGGGGTTTTCTTATGACCAAGGGTGGTTTTTAAAATAGCTTTAAATTAAAGCAAAAAAAAAATTAAAGGACAGTTTTCTGTAAGGAATAATAAGCCTAAGCCATCAGTCTATATCAGTTGCTTTTGAGTATGTTGTTTTAAACTGTTTGAATATTTTCAGTAGCATAATTATTCTTGAATCCTGGCTTTAATTGCATAGATGTATTCAGATTTTCAGTTTCTTTGCGGTTACTTTGTTTACTTAATAAAGTCAATTTTTAACAACTACTATAGCTTGTGCATTTCAAAATGCTGTTAAAAAGTGGAGACATTTTGATACTGCACAAATAAAAGAATTCTGACAATAGTAAATTTTGAAGTTGCAACTAAAAAGGAGTTTTAAAATATTCTTTTAAAAATGCTTCTGTTCCTTTTATAGTTGGTTCTTGTTTGAAGCGCTGTTTTTTCTAAGACAGCGTTGCACTTGAGATTGGATGTGTTGATGGGAAACTGCAGTACCTTGGCATAGCTTTGCCACCGAAAAGTAGAATTACTTTGACAGGTCTGTCAGTTGCAGTCCTGCCTTTCAGAGTCTTATGGCAAGTAGTAAAATTGTCAGTTGTATCAGCTTTGCAATGCTCAGATAATCTGTGAGCAGTGGAAACAAGCACTAGCATGGTTCTCCAGAAGAGATGATACCAAGCAAATGTAAACTTCTTTTCCACGAGGCCTCTAAGGTCAGTCTTCAAACAGACAGAGGATCTGACCTGCACATTTCAACCAGGTGAGCGCTGGTTAAGTTGCAATTAGCAAATTGACATTGTTCTCGAACATTGTAGTGCAGCTTCACTGTGCAGCCTTTCAGCCTTGCTGCAAATAACATTCAAACTAAATGAACATCCTTGTTGGGGGTAGTATTGCTTTTAATCATGGTTCAGTGTTCTTCAAATGTAATGTACTGAAATGTATACACTTGTGTTTATGTAGAAGAATGGTCTGCTAGGTAAGATAATAACAAACTATTCTCTGAAGTTTGTATTAGTTGGACGAATTGATTTTTACAGGGTGTTTTTATGGACAAGTCAGAAGAATTTATTTTCTAATTTCACTGGATCTTCTTTAGTTAACCTTTCATGGAACTAGTAGAATTAATATCTGTAAGTTCTCTCTCACTGAGATGTTATGAGGATTATGAGTTTTGATTTATGCAAAAAGACAAAAAAAATTTCGATACTCTCTTCCAACTGTTAATTTTTCTAAATATATAAGAGAATGTGTTCTGCTAACAACTAGTAATGACCTGAGGTCAAAACTTTGGAGAAGTCACCTGCTCAGGCTGGTCACATTTGTATAGCTTTCTGCATCTATGCAACTCTCGGCTCTCCTTTAAACAGCACTGTTTTACTGCTGCTGTTATAGCTAGAAGTTAGACCTTACAATCTTTTTTGAAAGGCTGACACAGTTTAAAATGAAAAATAACATGGTTGCAGTTTTATGATAAATAGGTATAGCTTGTGCAAGCATCTTCTATATAGTGAAATACCTTTTTACCTTCTGCTAATAGGAGTAGAGAGAACACGTATATAATGCTGGGCACCTTCCTCCTTGTGTGTCTTTGGCAGGTTCAGTGTGTGATGTTTGTACTTCTGTTTCCTGAGTGTTTGCTGTTGGATGTTGGACACTGTCTATTTGAACTATCTGAAATCATCCAGTTTTTCATGATGCACAGCATCTTTTCAATGCTGAGACATTTTTCCCATAGTGCAATAGGTAGAATTAGTTCCTAAATGTACATGTGGATAGTTGGAAGTAGTATGTAGTTTATTAGCTTGATAAAACTCAGCATTTTTTCCTCAAACTACTTTTCCAGACACCTAAAGTCAAATTTGAAACTTCTGATACTCATGTACTTCAGAAAACTGGGTTAATAGAATGACTTTATGGAATGTTAATTGGGATTGTATTTTAGAAACCTTACAGTTCACATTCTTTCTCCCTCTTTCTAGTGCGAGAGAAGAGGAAGAGTAACCACATCAATCATGTAAGTAAAATAAATTCTTATTGCGCTATATACATAATATTAGCATATTGGCACAAAGACAAATTCAAGAAACAGCTGTAGTAGTTCAAGGTATATAGTCCTATACATGTCCCAAATCCTCCTTAGCAAGGTAAAACTGAATTATCTTTGCCTGTCTTTAAAAAATAAACAGGCACAGTATCACAGAGCACAGAATGGCTGATGTCAAAAGAAAACGAATGGATTTTTTTGTTGTATCAGTCTTGAGCATTTCAGAACAGTAAAGGAGAAAATATAAGTCAAACTGCTTACATTTTGTTTTAACAGAAATAAAACTGGATTAATTTCTTAGCTGAGATGACAAGTCTTAAATAACTTGCTGTTTGAGCATCACTGCAGGACTTACTGTAAGAAACGTATCTAGCATGAAAAAAGAATGATGAACAAACATTATAATCAGCATGATAAACAAATGATAATCCATTTGTTTTAAAATCTGAAAATATGCTCTAAGCTTCTTCCACAAATATTAGTTGGTTTTGACACTTCACTTACCAAAAAATATGTAAAAAAGATGCAATGACATTAGTAAGTGGATAAATATTGACTAGTAAAGCTAAAAATGGAAGTTATTAACATGAAGCTTAAAAAATACTGTCAAGCAGAAGTGTCTACTGATAAGTTACTGGTAAGCTAATGATATTTCAAGTCTATTATTTTTAGTATGATTATGGGGGGTGGTACTTTGTTTGTTTGTATTCTTTTTTCAATTACAGTTCCAGCTTTAGTCTGCCAGCACCAAGGTGAAATGTAATTGGATTGCTTTTGCTGGCAAACTTCAGCTGGAATGGGAGATGTTCCCACACAGCCATTGAGTTGTGAAGGGTGCAAACATTTTCATGTGGAAGATTTTAAGTTTTTAGGCAAGGCATTTAAAAAGATTCTGGCAAAAACTAATGAATCTTGAATTGCTTGATTAAAGCTCTTCCCTCAATTATGATGTTCTAGCTCCAGTGCAAGGCATTCTCTAAAAATGCTCAGGGAGGCCTGACTTAGTGTTATATAGAAAGATTTCTTACAGTATAAAATCTACAGGATTAGGATAGGCGATGAAACATATTGCTAGCTCTGAATAGTAAAAGTAAGGTTAATAGTAGTACTCTATTTCCAGATTCCAGATGCTAAACAAGACATGAGTGAAGTGACCAATGTCAGGAAGAGGTTTCTTTTTTTCTAAAATATAACAAGACAAAACCCCAAATGCAAAACTGTCTTTATTGAGAGTGATACTGGCTAACCAGAAAATGTAAAGGTATAGGATATAAAAGAAGGGGGAATATGATTATGGAGTCACAGGGAAATCTAATAAAGCACATCATGGAGAGGGAAGCTGAGACCTGAACTGGCAAGAATAGAATGGAGGAGAACTGAGAAAATTGGAGGACTTGCTGCTTTAGCTGCAGCTATTTCTGCTGAAAATTACTTGCCTAAAAACATCATGTTGTGTATTACAAGGCATGATTTATATCTTACACAAAGGGTATCCTCAGGAACTTGATAGCTATAGGGTAACTTGCATAGCAGGAGCAATCATCTGCAAAGACATCCTCTGCAGTAGCTACTTGAGGTGTAAAGCAAGTATGCAGTGCGGTAAGCCAAAGCTCACAGAATCTCTCTTCCTGAATGTATTTCTGTTTTTTGGTGTTGTTTTATTTTTTTATTATTTTTTTTTTTAATTTCTTTTTTCCCCCCTAAGGTTTCTCCTGGGCAGCTTACAAAAAAATACAGCTCGTGCTCAACAATATTTATAGATGACAGCACCGTCAGTCAGCCTAACCTTAGAAGCACAATAAAGTGGTAAGACCCATTTGTCATCAACAAGGGGCTGAGCAGCATTGCAAGGCTTAATTTGGGATTTTGTGGTGGTCTTGTCTGTTCCAAAGCCAGTTGCATACTTGAGTGAGAGGAGCACAGCACTGCTTGTTCAGGCTGGTCATGGAAGTAGTGTAGAGGTCTGGTTAATCATGACTGCTGAAGTGAGCTCTTTTTTTTTTCTTTTTTTTTTTTTCCAGATACAGAGCTAATGTACTGTTGTATTTCAAAGTAGCTATCATTGTGCACTTGAGAATCTGAGGCAGTGCAGAAGTGTGTCAGCATTTTGGATTTAAAAGTGTGTGTTGGGGTGGGGAGCTCAAAGTCTTCACCTTGAAAGCCAAATCCAGAAACTCTCGATCTGGGAAAAATTGAAATGGATTTTGTATGGAGTTGCAGGAAAAGTTTGTAGGACTGTGTTTGCTACTTGCCAGTGGTATTAGTCTGCCCTCTAGTTGTGGATAACAGTATGTTGCTGGCTTTGGTTTTGGTTCTAGCCTTTCTACTTTGTATATTTGTTACTTCAGGTAGGTGACTTTGATAACTAGTCTTTTTGGTTCTCCGATGGAAATGTCTGTCTGTTCTGGGTGCAACAGAGACAGTTCTTTGTGTGTAGATGATACCAGCCAAGAATTGAGAAGAGAGTCTTACTGTGCTTGAAGGGAAAGTAAGGCAAAGTAGCTTCAGGCCCAGAAGGCTTTACTGTTTTAACACTTTACTAGAGTTTGAAATGTCTAAATTGATTTGTCACTTTCAAATTTGGTTTCAAACAGAAGTATCTAGTATGTCCTTTTCTAGAGAAGAAAACCTAAAAGATGGTGCTTGTGCCATTTTGAAGTGGTGTACAGCTAGCAACAGATCAGAGCTTGCCCGTGACAGATTTCTGTTATGGCAGTGTTCCTGTTGCTGCTGCCAGTAACATATCTGAAATTTGGCCACAGTAGATGAGCATCAATGTGAAATCCATTGCCTTACTTGACTCAGCAGAGACTGAGATATGTTCTTGTCCACTTCTTGGATTATGCTGGCATATCATCATATTTATTATCTTTTTTTTTTTAAACAGGTCCTAAATTAGACAGCCAGGGATACAGAGTTAAAACATCAGCAGAATCTCTGAAACAGTATATGTAACATCAAGTAGAACTTTTCTTATTTTAGTTGTGAAGAGTCCATATTTTCAATAAATGTCATCTCATCAGACAATGAAGCTGTGTGTTTAAAATGTGGTATAGTATTTATTTCTTGGCACAAATATCTGTACAATGCATATAAAAGTAGTTTGGGTAGCAAATTTGATTTGGCCAGTTTCTGTTCAGGCAGATAAACATAAGAAATGAGACACAGAGTACTCAAGAATGCGAGAGGAAGCCAATACATAATGGATTCTGAACATTTTGCCCTGAACAACGGCTTTTGCGGTGGAATAGTGTGTACAGAATGTGCTTTAAGTCTCTTTTTTTCTTTTTTTTTTAGCGTAACATTAGCAATATTCTACCATATAAAGAACAGGTGAGTGAACTTTTTTTTTTTGCTGAAATACGACAACTTTCTTTTTGAGCCAGGGAAATGGTCTTGGTTGCTTCGGTAACAGCCAATATAACTTAAAGTAGTTGAAAAATCTGACACTTTGTGCTGTACCTGCTTCCTCTTTGTACCCCCTCTTGAGCTGATAGGGAAAGGTCAGTAATACACCCATGCAGTGGCACATGCTTCACTGAGAATGAAGCATAAAAAGTCAAAATGGAGGGGTGAGGAGAATACACTTAACCCGTCACAAATCAGTCTTTGAATTTTGTTTAGCTTTTCCTGAATACAGAGGTACAGATTAGTTCTGATGGGTGAAGGAACACTCTGTCCCATGTAGAAATAACCCTTGCTATTATAGCTGGTTACAGCATATGCTTCAAAATTACAGCTGCCTTTTTGAAATAAATGCTATTAATGAGACAGTTTCACATTTTAAGGGAGAACTGTACTGAGCACAATATGAGAACATGGATAGCTATTCATTGTTTAGCTGCTTAAATATTAAGTTGTAAGATCTCATCATTAAATGCTTTGCAAAAATACAGTATAACATCATACCATATTCTAGGAAAAGCTGAACTATAAATTATGTCCCTTTATCATCTTTAACGAATAATACTTTAGTGGAGTGTAGCATTACCAATTAACTCTTGTTGCTAAAACAGATATTTTTACCTTGTAGAGATTCTGACAGATCATTGGATATTTTTGATGAAAAATCTCATCCTCTCACAGTAAGTGAATCTTTTTGATCCTCTGAATGTATATCAAAATACATATTTTTTTAACATCTTGATTTGTATTGTACAAGTCATAAAAAAGTCTTGGCATCAGGTCACAAGCAAATTTATCTTAAATTGTATATTTATATATAAAATACAGTGCAGACTGTGTCCTCTGGACTTTTGATACCAGCCAGATCATGAACAGAACTCAGTCTTTCTAAATGTTGCAAAGTATTTTTGGTTTTCTATGCTTTGAATATAAATAGAAAGCAAGCACGTGCTGATTCTTGCATCTTTCATATCAAGAACTTCCTTGTCTGACTCCTTTCTTCCCCTCTTTAACACTACTTTAAAAGTCTTTCCTATTTACTTAGGAAGACATGGTTAGTAGATGCATGCCTAACCTTCTGCATGACTGCAAACGGGAGAATGTAATATGTGAAGCATCACACAAAGTAGGAAACAGCAAGTTTGGTTTTTAAAAAACCTGAAAGGCAGGATTTTAAAGCAAACATGTTTGTACTAACAGCTAGGAGCATTCAGCATGTGATTCTAATGTGACTCGTCCTGGTACACCTTTTTAGACAATCTTTTAAGATGCAAAACCTTGTAGTACAGGCAAGCTCAGGAGTAGAGCGTGGGCTTTTTATGTCCAGTTTGAGCACTATGAGCTTAATGACTTTCCTACAGAGCCACTTCCTTTGTTTTTCATCTGAAATTAATTTAGCAAAGCTCTAGTGGCTTTAAAAATTCAGTTTTCTCTGGGACTTACCTGAGTGAATGCAGCTTAATCTGTCACAGGTTTGGCAATAAACAGTTTTTAATAAACAATTAAATATTCTAAGTTGGTTAGAGTTTCATCCCTAAATATAACTGGTTGTGCTAGGAGTTGTACAAATGAACAAATACAGCTCTTTACTCAATAAAAATAATGAACTTCAGGAGAAGAGCTATATAGAAGATTTCTTGTATGGACTGTGGCATTTCAAGAGAAAAGTCTGGTCCAAAACTGTTTGAACTGACTGAATCTGTTGTTTCACAATGAAAAATATTTATGTTAAGATGAACTCCACTTCATCAGTTTCTTTTCTTTATTTAGCAACCTGACACCTTTTGATCCTTTCATACAACCTACCTCCCATTTAATGAATATGAATAGAGGAAAATCATTGTGTCCTTTAGGGAACATTTAAAGGTCTCTTCTATCTTACCGCAGTATACAGGAGAGAAATACAGTAATGGCTGTATGTCATCTTCTGACGGGAAGGTACAAATGGCTTGTTAGTTTCTATAGCAATGGCGTTTTGGCTGGGTACCTGCAGTTCCTTTAAAAAGGTTAATTAGATGGAAGAAATCTCTGAACACCCTGTCCTCTGAAGATTCAGTCACAAGGAGTCCAAATCCAGGCTCTATTGACCCTAAAGCAGAAGTAACAAACTTCAAGTTACCAGCATCACAGGGCTTACTCAAAAATACCAGTCTCAGTCCTTTCCTCCTCAGTTCCAGTCAGCAAAACTGTACTTCAGATGTACTTTTGTACAGCTCTTAGCATGGGAATTATGCAAGGAGGATACTGCTCATGTTATTCCTGATGTTGTATGCCCACCTTGAAGAGGTAACCTCCATTGGTTAGTGGTGTACTAGGTGGCTGTGTGGAGAGTACAAAATTAACTTACTTCTTCACCTGGCTATTTTAAACTACAAAACCACATGAAAATGCTTGCTGCTTTGCTTACCTTATGACTACTTGTTTAATGTCAAGCAGCTGTGTGTTCTCATCTGGTATCTTTACCATACTATAGGTCTAACTTGGACTGCAGATAGAAACCTATTTGGTATCAGTCTTGCAGAACCAGTATGTAAAGCCAGAGCTCTTGAAGTTTTATCCCTCCAGGAAGAGTGCTGAGTATCGGAATGTGTGTGGGGACAGGGTCAGAATTCTCAAACACTTATTTTAGGATTGCTTTTACAGACTGTTGATTTCTAAGCTTTTCTTCTCCCCTGTATTTAGAAACAGTTTAGCATCGTGTCAAAGTTAAATCTAGCTGTTTATTAACTCTGTTGTCTTTCTGGAATCTCTTAAGAACGAGTCCTGTGAAGACAGCTTAAGCTACCTTCTAGTTTACCCGTGACAGAATTACTGACCTGTGTTCTTCAGCCCTTCCTCAGCTGGAAGGGAGATCTCTGAAGTCTTTTAATTTTGCCTTTTGCAGAGCCAGTGCTTCCCTGGTGTGTATATATATGTGATTTTCTTGCAGGGAGAAACCTTTTTTTTTTTTAAAATATCTCTTTTAGTCTGTAAAATGTTCTGTGGACAACAGTTACCACCACCTGTAATAATGATGGTAGTTCATGCTCTTTCCCATTAACCTTACAGATCAAAAAAGTGTTCAAAACAAATATAGCAGCTAAAGCTATTGTGTTTTGTTTAGAATATTCATAATATTGCAAGGCTGCTTGCTGCTTTCAGTATATGATTTTGTTTCATATCTGTGACAGGGAAGGGTTGTATACACTTCTACTCAGAAGAAGAAACGACCTGTTTCTGTGTGGCTGTTCTTTAAAGTCAGTATTAAGTAAGACAGATTTTTCAGTAATTCAGAGAAATTTCTTTCAGCGGGAAGAAGTTCCAGATGACTACTACAAGCATGACCCTGATCACAAGCACATCTACCGGTTTGTTCGGACTCTTTTCAGTGCTGCACAGCTGACAGCTGAATGTGCAATAGTGACACTGGTAAGAGATGCCTGATTACTGAAACTTGAGGTTTTGGAAGACTTTTTTTTATTTTCTCCTCTCAATGAGTGAACTGGGCTGAACTGACATTCAAATAGTTACAGTATCTCATGAATCCTTGTTAGTGATGAACTGTACAAGTGAGTTCATTAGAGAAGATTTCTAAGTAGTCACTAAAAAGGAACTTACCTTTTCTATATTTGAATATGTAATGCTTAATTACTTGTCTAATCAAACATCATTTGTTTCATAATATATAACTCGCTGAAGAAGCTTGAGAAAGGCAGAACACTGGGACACCGTAAACAGTGGAGTATAATAAGATCAGACAAGGTATCTTTTTGTTTCAATTGTGTGGAGGGGAAAATGGGAGTTTTGATTTCATATTAACCAGAACAGGGCAGATAACACTGCCTAAAGGGTCAAGGATCAATACTGTAGAAACTCCAGGAGATGAACTTTCTCATTATTATGTCCTTCAGTCATTGCAATCTTTCTATCAAACTTTTTTCTTATTAAACCAAAGAGGCTACAACTTATTTCCCCAGGTGACATGGAGGTACTTGGAACTTAAGAACAATAGTAAGAAAATACTCTTGATTACAGTTTGTTGTTTGATTTCAGAAAGCAAGATGGATATAAAAAATTGACCATGATACTGATTATATACACATACATATATATGTCTGCATATACATAAATGTACGTGAAGGGAAAGAAAAAGCCCCACAACCCATATAATTGCCACATTAGACAATCTCTTAAACTGCACTTTGTTGTGTACTAGACTTCAGTCTTCATTGTGGCTTCTTTCTGAAAAACAGTCTGAAAGGAGAACAGTAGAGAACTGTAACCAAAAGACAATGTAGCAATTAAGCAAAGTTCAGCTTGAAGGACTCTCTTTAATAAGTAAATAAGTAATTAAAAAGGCCAGACAGTTAGAGCTATTGAAGCTCTGAAAGTAGTTTGAGGTTTTTCTTTTCCAAAGACATGCAAGCAATTTCGACAGAACAAGATGATAGCTAACCCTGGGCAATCTAGCCAGCTGAAGTATTTACTAAAAGTAGAAATAGAGTTAGTTTTTAAAGTGGATTTTACCACTAGATGGCTCTGTTACCATAGGAACAGATTTAGTCCACTTGAAGGCTACAAGCAAAAGATGGGAAGAAAGTGCAAGGAGACCCTAGTAATAAAGATTGATCGTGGCCTTAGACATGTGCAACAGCTTCCTGCACCCACTAGTTTATCTGAGGTTTCATTAGGGCCTTGGGCTTAGCTTAGGGAATAGAACATTAAAGTTAATCTATATTCAAGTTTGAAACTGCAAATTACTTAATATGGGGATTGTTATGGGAGTGTGAAATAGCAGAAAACTTTTAAGGGACTGATTCAACATCTTTGGGCTGATTTGAGATCATGTGGGAGGAATGAGTGAAATACCAAGACATATCTTTGGACTTGGGTATCTTTCATTATCTAAGCAGCTGGTGATGTGGATGAAGCTAGAGGAGGAAGATGTTGTAGGTGAAAGACTGAAATCTGTTCTTCACAGGGTGAAGTAGGAATAGCACTATAACACCTTTCCTTGTGGAAAGACAGCAATTAATGCATCTTCGTCCCATGACTACAGATGACAATGCAGGTTTTAGGACTTCCTGTTAAGCTACAAGTGTGGAACCTTACCCGTGATGAAAGTCCAGTGTGATGTTGAGTGATTTACTATCCCAGATAGGCCCCAATGAGAACCTGTCAGTGACGGTGTGACTCTGTGATGGAGAGAACCCTAGCACTGTCTCACTGAAACAGCAGTGCTCATTGCTCAGAATGATTCTTCAGTATCTTTATTGTATACCTTGGTGGTCCAGTTCTTGTGTTGTACTAAAAAATGGAACCTCTAACTCCTGGAAGTTTGGATTTTAAAGTGTTAAGTAGTAATCACTGATACTTACTTTGACACACTTAACAGTAATGGGACAAAATTGTCATATTGGACTGGCCTGCTTGCTGCTCAGAACTCAGGTCCAGGTCTTAATCACACACATAAAACTGTTTGCGTTTTGTTTTTGGTTTTTTTCTTTATAGGTTTATTTGGAAAGGCTTTTAACCTATGCAGAGATTGACATATGCCCTAGTAACTGGAAGAGGATAGTCCTAGGAGCTATTCTGCTGGCTTCTAAAGTCTGGGATGACCAGGCTGTGTGGAACGTGGATTATTGCCAAATATTGAAGGACATTACTGTTGAGGACATGTAAGTTGCAAGGTTTGGCGAATCTGCAGTGCTGGTTTGTGGGGTTTTTTTGTTTGGGTTGGGTTGGTTTGGGGTTTTTTTGAATGGCAATTTTTGTGATCATACTGAAAAAATGTCTGTCTCTGCTATGATATTTGTACATGATGTGTCTCTGGTGTCCGGCCTTATTCCATTTTTTAACCTAGGAAACTTTGGATAACCCTACTTTGAGACAAATATGTATTAATATTTCTAATGACTTGGGTGAGTAACTTCAAAGTTAGTTTTCTTTACCTTCTTTCCCCCAGTGATGAACCATGGGACTGGCTGCTTGTTTCCACTAACTTTTTGCATCAGTGTAACTCTAAAGTGCCCTATGGTCTTATCAAAAGTCTTTTGGGGAAGAAAAAAAAAGTGAACTAAATCTGTTCCCTGCCTTTTCTGTTTTAGAATTTGAAAAATTGCAAGGTAAGCCGTAACTTATGACATGTGTCTGCTCTTATATCCAGCTAAGGCCTAAACATCTCAAGGTCTGAATTCGTAGCCGCTGCTGCTGGCAGACAGGTGTCATTTGTGTTGGTATGTGTGGTTGCATGTGTTACATCCAGCTGCTGCTACAGCTCATCCTCTTTGGGTGAGTTCTTACACTACCTACAGTGCTGAGAACAAAATCCTCAATCTTACTACTGCTTGTTTATGTAAGGCTGTTTCTTGTATATGTTCGTGTCTCAGATGTAGATTTCAGTTTCTTGGAAATGTTGAATCTGCTGTCTTGTCTCTTGGTGCACTCAGCTTTAAGCCCTACAACTTCTGCGGTTTCAGAGGATGTTCATCCTTGTGGCTCCAGGCTCATACTATGGGCTGGAGGTGTGTTTATGTGGAGTGGGTTTGGCCCATTAGATTTTCTGTTAAATTCCTTCTTGCAAAGGTTCTATCTCTGAGAGCTTTGAGATATCAACATTATTGTTTTAATTCTATTTGTCAGCTTGTTCCTCTATTTCCCTTACTAATCACAGTGCTAGAAGTGCTAGAAGGCTAGCTTAGTTTTTACTTTCTGGCCTTAATAAACCTAATGACAGGTTTTATGTGTGTTTGAGTTTGATCAAACTGCTGTGCTGTAATTGAGCACGTGTCCAGGCCTATGTAGTAACAGTACAGGAGCACACTGAGGTGGCAGAGGTTTGCACACAATACTGGGAGGCTGCCTACACGAGAGAGTCTGTTCTTGCCCCAAGCTCTCTTCCCTGGATTCAGCCTAAAGTTAATGTTTAAAATACAGTAATTAATTATTTTTCTGGGACTCTTTAGGAGGAGGATTACCCAGTTTTCTTCCTTTTAAGTGGGGGGCTGGCATTTTTAAAAATGGGGGAGTTAATGTATTAGAACAGTTTTTGTAATTCAAGTTAGTTCACATCACAAACAGCAACAGCAAACATAGTACCTTTTTTTATGCATACCCCTTGCCTGGGAGTTCTTTGTCTCCAAATGCAGGGCTGTGCCAGCCATGCTTTCAGGAAAGGATAATTAGTGATTTTATACCATGTACATCTTCACTCAACCTGGCTCAGAGTGCTCATCTGTCTGAGGAACATACTTGAAGCATTGCTGGCAAATAACTCTGAGATGGCTGAAGTGGGGTCAGCGATGCTAGGAGTGCTGGAGTATACATCTTGCTCTTTTTGATGTCTTTCTTCTAGCCCTATTTGGGACAAATCAAATTGATAGCGCTGAAAATATCTGTAACAAGCAGGATGTTTATTCTCTATTGCTGATGCTGGGTCTGCCAAAATTGTCAGTACTTACATTTTCAAAGCAGAGATGGTGGTAGGGAGAATAGACTGAATTTAGGCTTATTTCTTTCCCCCAATTTGAAGATGGGATTTTTGTAATCCAATCTCATTTGAAATGACTTAGACCTTTGAATTGCAGGGGCAAAAACTGTACAACCCCTTTCTGACAGTGGCCCAGGGGTGTCCATCCTACGGCCCACACTGCTGCAGCTTGGCAGACTTCACTGCTCCTGGGTTGGATAACACCACCGCGATCAGGACCTTGGAAAACTGCTTAAAATACTCAGCAAAATTGGGTTTTAAGTTTGTAAGTCTACTTTCAATTAATAGTTGGTACTATTGTCAGCTTTAGCTGTTCCAGTATTTTTTAAACTAGTCACTTGATGGTGAGTATTAGGTATTTGGGATACAAGTGTTAACTGAGAGAAAACACTTGGCAAAGGATTTCCGGCATGGTTGCATTCTAACCATGGTGAAGCTGCCAAAAAACCCACCAAAAACCCCAACAGCTCCCCAGCTAAAGATAGCTTGGCAGGACTGTACCAGGTATTGCTCCCTGGGTGGGCCATTCCTGTGCAGTGAAGGCCTGTCTGCCAGGACTGGTGCCGAGTTTTGTTTGTAAACTTCCTGTGAGTTTTCCTCTTGGCTCTACATACCTAGAGTGATCTCACTACCCTGATGCATACTCTAGTTGAGCCACTGCAAGACAAGCATGGGAGTCGCACCGCTCTGGATCTGGCAAAAGGGCTTATATCTATTTTAGTTCACCCAGTCTGCAAATCTGTGTGTGCGTGTATGAGCCAGGCACCCCTTCTGAAGGCAGCATAGGTGCACGTCATCCCCACCAAACGCACTCTCGCTACTGCTTAAAAATGCTTGTTTGGCAGCCCCACCTCGCAACTCTCTTAGCAGTGTGAGCTGTGTGGCTCTTGCAGAAACTGTTCATGGGTTAGTTAAAGGGTGCGTGATCCAGGCCTCACGATCGGTGGAGGAGTTATTTGCCTTAGCCTCTTCCTACTCAACTTGGGTAAAATGTTCATCTTACTTTTTCGATCACAAGCCCTTTCTCCTTTGACCAAAGCAAAGGGGTTTTTTTACTGAAAGGGGTGTGGGGTTTGTTTTACTCATTTCTAATGGCAAAAAAATCAAAACAAATTAAATTGATATTTAGAATTCATCCTTTGTCAAAACTTGCTTGCTTTGACGAGAGTGAATCCATAATCACTGAAAAATTAACTGTGCAGCTGCTAATCTTGCTATGATTGCTTGTAAGGGGACACATGCTGTTCATTCTTTTGGCTACGTGTATTTGCAAATAAGGCACAGAAAACACATGGGCATTATCCTTTCCCAGGTTTTAAACCACTGCTAATAGACTTGTTAATCCAATGAAGAATTGTATTTTTACACAATTAAAATGTATTAGTGTAGTGAGTACAAAAGGGGCAGTGAAGAGCATTTATTCACAGGGTAAATCAAGGTCTGATCAGCTGATCATCAAAACATTATCTGATTTACATTTCTATAGGCTTATGACCATATGAACAGGAAATTAATTTTGGCACTAGGTTCAATGGTACTCAAGTCCCACCATGCTAGAAACAAGCAGAAAGCTGCTATTTATACCAAGACCCGCCGTCCAGTACAGGACACAACCTGGATGATTCCTTCATTTATTTCCCCTCCCCTCTGGTAGGTAACACATCCATTTTAAAAGCTCCCAAAAAGCAAGAACAGCCTTGGCACTGAATGTGTGCAACGCATCTTCTGGTGTATTCACAGTTGGCCGATACAGCTGCCAAATTCTGTAGAGACAGGTCTGCTACCAGTAGGAACAGTTGCTGTGAGTTAGTGTTAAACTGAATTGCTTGGTTTGGGTACCATCAGTTTCTTTTGGGTTAATTTGTGAAACATTGGTGGTTTTCCTCTGTAGAACATCTCTGATTTAGCTGACCACAGTAGAGGAGCTGAAGCAGCCTTTTTCATGTCATGGCTCTCCCCACTTTCCTCCAAATACTTTGCCCAGTGAAAATAGACGAGTGAGTAAAAACTGGACAGTGCCCTTTGACATAGTACTTTGTTATCCTGCCTAATGCTATTGAGGAGAAAATTCCTTCTCCCACCTAATGCTGCTTATTTATTTATTTATTTATTGGAGATGAATCCATGTTGCTTCAAGAGGCTTTTTTCTGTGAGATAATAGCAGCAGCTCTTCATAGATCCATTTGTTGCCGTGGTGATCTGCCTACTCCTTTTGTTAGTCCGCCTCTACTTCAATAAACACCCTTCCTGTTATCAGCCTGGTGAAAATGTCTGCAAGTTCTTCAGAGCTAATAAACAGCATACATCATTCCTTTCATCTGATCACTATAGTGTGGGGCCGTATGAGAGTGAGAATGGCGCATGAATTGTACAGCTGCACTAATGGAACTCTGAAGAATGAACCTCCCCAGTCAGCCGAGCGAGTGCACAACAGGGCACTACCTTTCTCTCTGAGCCGGAGGTGCCAGGACTCAAAAGCTGCACCTTGTTTTGAGCACTAGTGAATGACCTGTCTCTCGAAACTAATAATGCGGACCTCTCGATGACTATTTCAAAGTTGCTGGTTTTAAAAACAAGCTTGAGGTCTCTTCAGAGCTTTCAGACAGCTAAAACAATCTTTTTTTCCTTTGTCTTCTGTCCCTTATGCCTCCTAGGAACGAGATGGAAAGACACTTCTTGGAGCTACTGCAGTTTAATATCAATGTTCCTGCCAGTGTTTACGCCAAATACTACTTTGATCTTCGCTCCCTAGCAGATGACAATAACCTGAGCTTTCTGCTGGAGCCTCTCAGTAAAGAGAGAGCACAGAAACTGGAGGTAATGGTCTGAGATTGGCTGAGCAAGGGACTCTGTCTGTGTGTGTAGTAAGAGCATCTGTTGCTAATCATGTTAAGTGGCAGTTAGAAAAACTAAAAAGCTTTTAGATTAGTGTATTACAGGCTAATTTAACCCCTTTATAACTACAGTTATCATGTCTAAAACCATGCCTAGGCTAAGCTAGTACTCTGAGGAAAGGAAGGGACAGAGATTATGGAAGTCTAGCAGATTGCAAAATAAAATGGATGTTATTTTGGGAACCGTGTCTCAGCTAGGCTACTTAAGACTGAAAGGATTAGTGTCATATGTAATGGATTGTCTGTCCTTCCCTGGTCACAGTCTGTATTCCAAGCACCTAGAGACAGTCACACTCAGACCTTTCTAAATACTACCAGCTGAAGGTTTCCCACTGCATCCCACTGCACAGCTGCTTTTAGATTTAGAGCAAGCACTCTCACTGCTCTTGTGGTTTAATGAACCATTTGTCTGGGGACAGCTGCAGAAATGATGTTTCTCTTCACAACTTTTAGAACCTCACCTTTCCAAAGTAATGTTGCTTTCAGATAAACTTTTGGAATAGCCACTTCTTAGGAGTCCTTCAGAATGTCCAGAAGAGTGTAAATACAGATTACTGGCGCTTTCTGCTCGATGGGAAAGGCTGCCCTTCTGTGAGTCCCTGCAGCCTTCTTTAGTTTGAAGGCTCATTTTAAAAAAAAAAAAAAAAAGCTTTTGCAGAGTCAGTCTTTCTTCCTAGTTGTTGGAGAAATGTACGACATTTTGAAAATATCTAAATTACCTGGGTTCCCAGGCAAAATTCCGTGTTGGATCAATGCAACCTTTCATGTGTCCAGGTTTAACTGATGACTCTGCATGTTGTTTTGTTGACCTTTCAACAAAGCCATTACTGCAGGCCCTGTGTACACTGATACCGTAGCCCCTTTCAGAGGGGTGTGCTACGGTATTCTTGGCTTATTTTGTTCTGTTGTCCACCCCTAATAATTCTGCCAAGTACCAGTTGTTTTGGTTTGTTTTTTATTTTGCCCCAAAAGTGGCTGAACTTCGGGAGTAAGTGTGATCCCTCCTGGTCCTCTGGAATGATAGGCATGATGTGCCTACGAATTCCTCTATTTAAAGTTAAGCAATGCAACTCCTCTGCTTTGTCTCACCCTTGTTACTTGCACTTTAAGCTAACACTGTCACTAATTGTAAATGTGCTTGTAAGGCAGTTCATATTCCACAGGAAATTGTTTACTGAACTGCTCAGTGCCCAGGCATAAGCAGATGATTTACAGATTGTGAGCCTGTTTTCTTTCTTCTTTGCTAGCATTTGGGGGGCTTGGTATTTAAAACCAGTGTAATTTTTCAGTACAGTATCTGATATGCCATAATGCACTTACACATGCTTGCGTATAGGACATTTTGGGTTTTAATTCTAAAATGTGATAAATATTTAAACCATTTGCTAACATTTTTAATTCTACCTTTTGGTTAGAAGCATGTGAGCAGTTGATAGGAGCCTGTATGAGGCACTGAATTAGTATTCCAGGGACTGAAAACTGATTTACACCATATGGGCGACTGGGGCTAAATATGTCAGCACAGGTTGCTTTATGATTGATGTGCTAGCATTAAAACAGGATGGAGAGTCTGTCTGGTCTTGCACCGGGAGCTCACGCAGCCAGTGTCTCAAAGAATGCCACTCTTGAGCCAAATGCATGCCTTCAGAAGGTCGGCAGAAATAAATGTAAATAATTATTTTAAAATACACTTAGAAGTTTATTCATGCTCAGAGTACTTTTCACCTTTTGAACTTCTAGAACACTGGGCTGTGCTGAATGGGTGCTGCCTTAAAGGGAAGGTGTAGGCTTGTGGCTGATCGCAGGACTCTGAAAGTTCATCTGGTGATAGGTGGTAAATTATTAATGGAAGTAAATGTTCAGGACTGAAATTCAGTTCAGCCTTTTATTGCAAGTATCCTTATTTATTTGCATTGATAATGCCTGAAGGCTCCAATCAGCAATAGGCCTCGCAGAGAGGACACACAGTGTTTTCTGGACAATCACGTGTTACTATGATTTAAATAATTAGGCTTGTGACTAATATAGCTGAACCGGAATAAAGGCTGCTTGGCTAGTTAAGCAGGGCAGAGGCAAGCCAATAAATCGGTGAAAAAACAGTTAAATACTAAGTTGTCCGTATGTGCTAATATTTAATAGCTGTATTAAAGTGCCATTGCTATTGCCGTGCCATCGAGCAGTGCGCTGCCCTCCCTTTTCAGACCTCTTCAGGAACCTGATCATGTGAGTGATCCTGGGAGGAGCATGTTGGGGGGGAGAGTGTGGGGAAGGTAAAGGCAAAACAGATCTCCTAGCAGAACTTCACTTCCTAGGCTTGCCAGGTGGCCAAGGGCAAGGTGCCCAAGGGAGCGCAGAAACCTTTTCAGGTTGAACCTTTTCTCTCACAGAAAGGGCTGGGTAAGGTTTTGTACTGTTAAAATACTATTATAAAATACAATACTAAAATGCTACTGTTTGCACCAGACCTAGCTACTAGGTGAAATTTTGAATGTAACTTCCACGAACTTGTAAGTCTGAAATGGATCCAGGTTTTACATTAGATAATGAGACTGGTAAAAGAATGAAGATAGTTGGCTATGGAAACCACTCACCTTCATTCTGTCTAATTTTCTGATGGGTAGCGTTCTTGTTAGCATGGGGACAGACCCCTTTAATGTTTTCACTCCAAAGCAGTTCTTACTCACTCTCATTCGAGAAGCTAGTAGCGTCACTGCTACAGAGCACCTGCTCTGTTGGTATTGCACTTGTAAAAGCTTCCTTGAAATGTTCAAAGTTTTCTAATGTGTACTTTTTGTTTTGTATCTGCACATGGCATCCAGGCTATCTCCCGGCTGTGTGAAGACAAATACAAAGACTTGTCAAAAGCTGCTATGAGACGATCTTTCAGTGCTGATAACTTAGTTGGTATCCGCCGTTCTAATGCCATCCTCTCCTGAGGAGAGAAAGGTGCAGCACAGTGAACCAGCATCCATGTGAATCGGAGGAATGCCACCACTCCATGCACACAGGCCAGCGGTGATGGTGTCTTCCAGCAAAAGGAGGAGCAGAGGGTAAACTAGCCAAGGGAGCCCAGAGCCTGAGGAGCATACCTGGTGCAAAAGACAAGGTCTTTGTCACATCAACTCTCTCCTCCTTCTAATGTATCCAGAGGTGCAAAAACAAACTTCTCTCCTTCTCTCCCCCACAGATGTTTGCTTACTATGTAGGCCTATAGCTGTGAACTCTTGAGGTTTTTAATAATAAGTAGTTTTAAATTTTAGAATTTAAACACTAACCACACGACTATAGTTACAAGGTTCTTCCCTCCTCTCCCCCGTCATCCAGAGTCTCGCTGCATTTGTATTTCAGGTTGATGCAGTGTTAGCAAAAACAAAACAAAACGTGGGACTCTTAAAGTACAAAGCCACTCTGGAGCTGAAAACAGTAGCATAGACACGTGTTGACAGCTTTTCCCTGGTTTGGCTACTAAAAGCTGCTATTATTGGTGATCTGTTCGTAACCAAGAAGCTGCCCAGCAGGAAGGAATTCCAACTCTGCACCCACAACTTCACTCCAGTGGAGATTGTCAAAAGACTTTGAATGTTTTGAATGGGGGCAGAGATATGGTTTTATGTATTGTTAAAATGTATAGGGTCCATGCTGCATTTCTTGTGAACTATGGTGCTTCTCTCATTTTCTAATACTTATATTGCTCTGGAAGAGACGCAATCTGTATATTTTTCTGAGGCATTGAATGAGAAAGTTGGTCTGGAAACATCATCACCATCCCAAACAGTGTAGCAACCCAGTAGTGAATGGCGTGTGTGCAGCACTGCTTCTCTGAGTTCTACTGCAGGTCTCGTGCTATATACAGTGGAGTTCCTAAAGCTGATATTGTGCATCCATCTGGCTCTCCCTGGGTTTTTGTTTCCTGGGAGGGATTTACATTCATAACGAGACAGTAATGAGCTTGAGAATCCTGGACTACCTTACAAGGTAGATTGAAAAACATTGTGTTCAATTGAGAATTATCAAAAAGCTTTCTATACACCCCACTTTTTTTTCTTTGGCAAAGTGACTTTTATCTTGTGCAACTGCTCTAGAGGCTTGGGTTTTGCTCTTTCTGAGACTTTGGAATGGAGCTTACTTTCAGGCTCTGAAATTGAACTCTAAACAGGATAAGTATTATTAGACTCTTCCTGTTACAAGTCTTTGTAGTATCTTCCCTTCTTGGATCCAAATAGATTCTAGGCGGTTTGTCCTAGGAGCAGATCTCCCTCCAAACGGCACGGGTTCTGTGCGCTCCCTCTTCCAGCCAAGGCCCAGAAACACTTCCCACTGAATGCCAGTCCACCTGCCTTTGGGAGCGGGGCTGGCTGAGTGTAATCACCCGTTTGGCTGCACTCAGCTCTTAAGGTGATGCATACAGTCTGTGCGGTATGCAAATACCCCAGCCCCTGGCTCCCAAATCCGTGGAACTTGGCGCTTCACGTATTGATCACAATTCAATTTTGAAAATAAGGCTACATCTTCAGGTGGTTTTCCTTTCTCATGTTTGTATGAAAAGAAAAGCTAATAAACTCTATTTTAATTAAAGGTGAATTGTGTGTTCTGTACAGCTGTCCAATTTCATTCCCCCTCATGTGTATTTGGTGCCTTGCAGCTTCTCTCAAGCAGGAAAATCCGCCAGTGGTGTGGGCTAAGGCCCCTCCGTTCCCTGTGCCAGCCCCTGGCTTCCGTTTTTTCATGGTGGCTGGTGGACGCCTGGGGCACGGCAGCGGAGCCGCTTGCTGGGCCGCAGGGAGGGCGTGCGGGGCCTTGCGGGGCTGCCTGGCGGTTCCCACCCATCGCCTGGGGTAAGAACTTGGCTCGGGCTGCTCGGGTACCTGCTCAGGGACAGCTTCTTCGCGCTTAAATGGCCTTTAAGTAGGGCTGGGCTCTGGCAGTGATTTGATGTTCAAATCCTCCCTTGAGGCGTGCTAAATTGGAGGCTACAAGTGACCAACTCCTGGATTGATGTGACCTAAAAAAAGCTAATGAGCTTTTCCTTCCTTAGCACCGCCAGGTGCCTTTGACTTTGTGGGATGGGCTTGGATTGGATGTGGTTTGTGGGGTGGGGGCAGCCACTCAGCTGTGAGGGGCTCAGCAGAAACCTGGGGCGTCATTTACCTGTTGTGCCAAATAAGATGGAGGCTCTTCCTACTGATCCTGGTGCAGGTGAAGGACAGCTCGAGCTGACAGCTGCCTCTGCAATGCGTCCTGCAGGAGACTGCTGCTCCAAACTTAATCTTGCCTCCAATTTTTACTGTAGCATAGCCCAGAGCTCATTGTCAGTAGGATTTTGGTCTGTTCAGCAGACGCTAAACATGGCTCAGCTACAACTTGACTTCTTAAGAGAGGAAAAATAGCAATTCCATTTAACTTTTAAGGTTCTGGTCCCCCTAGAAGAGTTAGATTCCGGAAAAGCCAGCTAGTGGATTTCTTAGGTAAACAATAAAAAGTAAACGTCACAGCTCCCTTGCGAAGGGATGAGCAGCGCCAGCATTTTGGAAGGAATTGCACTCGGGTGGTTCTGCTGGAGGATGAACCAGGGGAGGGGGATGGCCTGTGACTTCCACTCTTTATACATTGGCAGCACTTTTCTCAAAAAGGCAAAAGAAAAATTGGAGTCACAGCTGGAATACTGGAAGTGTAGAGGCTGTTACCTGCCTCTGCTCCCAGGAGGAGCAACCAGCCGCAGGATCCGTGTACCTTGGTTCTCCTTCTGAGCCCAACAGCTGCCTAACACTTCATCTCTGTTGAGGCCACCTCTGCCTGCATTCAGTTCTGGGGCAACGCTCCCCCCTCCCCCCCCGCCCCAGCAGTAAATGCAGAGGCAAGGGCTGCGCTACGGCCTGGCGAGAACAGCGCGCGCCGGGTGTTAGTGGTCAGCCGGGGCAGGAGGGGTGGAGGTGTCTGTGGGCTTTGGCAGCCCTTTTCCTTTGTGTACGGGGAGCGTGTGTTTTGTTTCTAAGGGAGTTTTATGAGAACTACTTCAGTGCGGGCTTGGCAGTTGGGACAGGCACTTGAGGGATGGAATAAATGTCAAGGCCACTGCTTCTGGGTAAGAGTAGAAGTGTCGAGCATAACCTGAGCGAGCAGGAGAGGCCGGAAGAGCAATTGAGGCAAGAGCTTGCGGCAGGGCTGGGCAGGGTGAGTTCCGACCTCAGCACCCAGCGGGCTGCCGCCCCCATCCCCGCCAGCTGCTGCCCCATCCCCCCCCGGCTGCCACCCCTGTCCCCCCCGGCTGCCTCCCCTGTCCCGCGCTGGCATTTCCCACAGCACGACGCTGCAGCAGCACTTACGTAGGACCAACTTGCTGTAACATTATCTGGGGAGAACTCCACTTGCAGCAGGTGAGTTGTTTGGCAACAGACAGTGAATTACAGGGTGCTGCCAAAGTGACTGTAGTGCACTTAACTAACCTCCCCCCCCACACCCTGACTAGCTAGGGAAAAAGCGTTTAACTGGCTGAACGTGGGCTTGTTTGTCATAGGATTAGAAAAGTCTCAGGCTGCCTTTGTGGGCCAGGCAATTTTTTACTTTTTTTTTTTTTTTTTTTTTTTTTAGGTGAAACAACCACTTTAGCTTCTGCTCTGTGATATTAAAACCTGTTTGAGAAGCCACATGGTCCCGGTGCTGTCAGACGCTGTCATTCCCATGCCAGCCAGCCCGAAGCTGTGCTGCACTTGCACTGTTCAACCCCAAGGGTGCCAGTGACTGCCTCAAGGGTGGCCTACATTGACCAAACGGGACAGGGAGGGCGCAAGAGCAACAGAGCAGCACAAGCATTAGGCTGGGCTGCGCGCACAGGAGCGGAGCGCTGCAGGCAACTCGCACCCGGCTGCCTGCAGCAATGGCCCTTCCCTCGCTCCGAAACAGCAGCTGGAGGTAGGCGGTGGGTGGCAGCGCTGCCAAACTCCTGTTTACTGAGGAGCCGAGGGCACGGTGGCTTCGTGGGAGGTGAGGATGGCAACAAGGCTGCCAGCAAGGTGCTGGGGTTACGTCCAGAGGTGGGTGGCAAGCATCCACAGCGCCTCTGTAAGAAGGGTGTGCTGAGCTGGCACATCCCCTCCGCACCCCAAACCAGTTGCCCTGCACAAGCCAGGCTCAAACCCTGACAGCGTGTTTGGCCTGTACTTGAGCATGGGAGGGCAGCTCACCCGGCAGGGCATGGAGGAATCAGGTGAGTCAGTCTGTGCTGTGGCTGTTGGGTTTATCACTGTGTGCTGGAATGCTGCTTCCAGGTAAGAGATCCTATCGGGTGGGCCCTGCTGTGTGCCTACGCACCTAACTAGATAGCAGAGTCCTGCTCCATTAGTCACCACAGAGCCAGCCTTAACCCCTTGCTGTCCTTCCTGAAGTGCTCCTGCCAACACGAGAGCACGAGTGCGCACAGCAGATGGCAACACGGCCGCTCAAACCGGCATGTGGCATCCTGGCTTGGCGAAGAGCTGTTACCGGCTTGGCCTGGAAAGTATCAAAGGGCACCCACCTCTTCAGGGCCTGCTCCCCATGCAGGGCGAGAGACCAATACTGTGCAAACTGCAGAACGCCAATAAAAGTTGATCGTTAACCCTCTTCTACCAGCGAGGTGTGACCTTGGCCTGTCAAGGCAATGCGCTGTTAGTGAGGTCACGGGCACTGGCCGGCAGCGCGGCCAGCCAGCACGGCCGCCCCTGGGGATTAAACCCGGTTCAGTGCAGAGCCGGGCTGCTGCACCCCGGTGGGCCATGGGTGCGTGACAGCCCCACGGCCAGGGCAGCACCGCGTGGGGTGCGCGCACAGGGAATGTGCTATTCCTGCACCACGCATGTGTAGTTGCCTCACCAGTCCCCCACGATCCCCAGTGACAGGAGCCCTGCACAGCCCTCCAGCACATGCTTCCCCCCACAGTTAAGTTTTTTATGGTAATTAATATTCTAGCTGAAGCAGAAGCAAAGAAAACAACACACTTTTTTTTTTTTTTTTTGGTCCTCATAAATAACTAATCTCGATACTTCTCTTTGAATAAAATTTCTCCAACTTTTCACAAAATATAGTACAGTTATTTAAACAACGTTGAACAGCATCAGTAATGGAAGCGGCAAAAAACAACATGTAAATTGGCTACAGCGCGGAGGGCACATGGCAAAGGCTCCTTCCCCCCTCCTGCCACTTGTTCCTGCAAAGCCAGGCTCACACACAAGTTGATTGTATTAACCTACCGTTAGATCAAAGCTGAAAATGCTCTTGCGTTTCTCAAGAGGCAGCAGTTTGTAGCTAATCTTGGACTTTTTTTTTTTTTTTTTTTAAAAAAAAGCAGCTTTACACAGTCAGTTGCACTTTGGAAAAAAACAAAAACAACAAAACACCACCTTTGACATGGTTCTGTTCATTGCATTGCATGATGTGTGTTTAGCTGTATCTACAAAAGGCACTATAGAAACAGAGGCGTCCAGCGAGGCGTGGACTGGAGCAGGTCAGAGTCAGTTAATGCCTGGGATTACAACACGAGACTACCCACAGCGCCTCTGCGCCTGACCTGCCTTGCTGCCAAGAACACACCTGGCCCAAACCCGTATCAAAGGTCGCTACGGCTTCTGTATGCACAAACCAGGCTATAATACAACTATTTACAGTTTGTAACACAACATGGTGCAATTCTGTCCACGATGAAGTACTGCAACCCACTGGAGGGAGCCGAGCCCTCTGTCACAAGAGTGCCGATATGTGCGGCCGAGCAGTCCCTGCCGAGCCCTCCGTCCCCACGCTGCTGGCTGCTCTGGCCAGAACGCCCCGCAGACGCTCATGCGGTACCTTGGCAGTGCCTTTATCAGCACATGTGCCACTCGAGCGTCTCCCCTCACTGCCCAGGCTTTGCTTTTTAAAATGAGGTGGAAACCTTCTTGACTGAAGTGGCCCGAGGGTGTTGAGAACAACCTCGGATCCTTGCAGTCCCTCGGGAGCAAAGCCAAGAGTTGTGCTCCAGTGCTCGAGCAGCTGGGTCAGGGTGCCACACCTGAAGGAGGGCAAAAAAGGACTCAAGTAATGGCTGGGTGGTTACATACATGATCACCACTCAGGGCGCAGGGAGTGAGGGGGGAGAAATTAAAAAATCGGGTGCTTTCACAAGCAGGCTGAAGCCAGAGGCAGTCACCTCTCACCAGCTGTGCCCCATCCCAGAGCCTCTCGCCCTTGCTGCGTTTGGTGAAGTTGACAGCAGCCTCCTCCACCCCCCCCAAATCATTCAACTTACTTATCAAAAACCAGCTGTCACCACCACTTAATGCCCGGCACCGTTTCTGTCAGTGCTCTGCTGCTGCCTAACCCAGGGAAGTGCAAAGGCTTGGGAAGCTGGAGGAAAGGGAGTATGAGCACTCTGCTGAGTTTTCCTAAATTAACCGTTCACTCTCAAACCTGGCACTGTCTCCGACAGAGGCGCAGCTTTGGAAAAAAGCAGCAAGAAGTGTTGAAGCTGGCTGGAAAACCCAGCTGCTCCCCAGGAGCAAGACAGGCTGCTGCTTGGCTCGGACACCCCCTCCGCCCCATGCACACACCACCCACCCGTTGCAGAAGTGCAACCACCCTTTTAGGGCTGGTTGTGCCACGCTCAGCTGCTGTGCCACAGCCGACAGGCTGGCGGGCAGGGTGCCGGGGCTGCCTGCCTCACCCCAGGTAACCCCCACGCCACTAGGGAGACGCGAGAAACTCACCCCGCTGCAGAGGCGAGTGGCGCGGAGCAGCATCCACCCCTTCCCAGGGCACACGGGGGCTGCTCTTGGTGCCAGAGCCAGCGGTGCCCCAGGCTTCTTGCAAACCCCATGCTGCGGCGACGGCAGCCCCGTCACTGGCGCAGCCCCTCAGCTCTCCGCGGCGAGTGGAGCTGGCTGCCCATCGCAGAGCAGTAGGTCGAACCCGGGAGTCAGTGCTGCAGAGCTGAGGCCCCCCAGCACTAGCCCCTGCCCAGCCCTGAGCCCCCCACCTGGGGAGCGCTTGCCCAGGGGAGAAGGGGCCTCTCGGGTTGCGTGGTCCCCACCCGCGCTGCAGACAGTTGGGACCCTGTCCCTGCCTGCCCCGAAGGCCGGGTGGCAGCTCCTCTCCACAGCCCCTTCCTCCTGTACCGCCACCATCTGCAAAGCCCCCGGCCCGCGCAGCTCCCTCCCTCCTGCTCACAGTGGCAGTGTCACACCAGGGGCCCCCGGCCCCCTCCTCTGGAACACACAGCTGTGCCCAGGGCTCTTGGGGCCGTGGGGGCACCGACCTGCTCTGTCCAGGGGCCCAAGTGCAGCCCAGCAGGGAGGCAGCCCCCACTTCCAGCTCTCCCCAGTCCCCTTCCCCCACCCCCCCCAGAGGCTCGTCTGTGGGACACAAATCAGTGCTCTAGGGCTACCTGCCACGCGACCAGCCCACAGGCAGCAGCACCCCAGGACCCCAAACAGGGCGCGGGATCCCAAGTGGGGCACGCACGGCGGTGCCAGGCTCCAGGCCTCCCTGCCCCTCTGCCCCCACGTCGCTGGTGGCACCTCTCCCTGCCCTGCCTGGGGCTGCGGCTGCTCCGTCCCCCGGGCACGCTCAGTCCCAGGCAGCACCGCCCAGTGGGGCTGAGGATGCCAGGGGTGGCTCAGCTGCCACCCCCCCTCTTCTGTGGCCCAGGGTCTTTGCAACCCTCTCCTCCCTGTGGCTGGGGTCACCGAGGCTCCCTCCGGTCACACGTGGGACAGCGGGACCTGCTTGTGGTAGGAGGCCATGCTGGGCAGCACCGTCCTGCCCGCCAGCGCCGGGCTGGCCTCGCCATACACAGAGGCGCCTGTGGGCTTCCTGGCCCGGCAGCAGCGGGCTGTGAAGCGCCTCCAGGACTCCAGCGTCTTGCCGGACCAGATCCAGACGCCGGAGGTGATGCCCACCACAAGGCACATGAAGTACTTGAGCATGAAGACAGCGTAGTCGGGCTTGGGGCGGTGGGGGTCCCCCGGGCAGGAGCAGTTCTGTGCCCGCTCCCACGCCTCCCGGTTGTGCTGCTCGTAGATGTAGCAGGCGATGACGATGGTGGCGGGCACAGTGTAGAGCACAGTGAAGATGCCGATGCGGATCATCAGCTTCTCCAGCTTGTCAGTCTTGGTGCCGCCCTGCTTGATCACGCTGCGGATGCGAAAGAGTGAGACGAAGCCGGCCAGCAGGAAGAGGCTGCCGGTGAAGAGATAAACCACCAGCGGTGCCAGCACAAAACCTCGCAGGTTCTCCAGGCTCTGGTTGCCCACGTAGCAAACCCCGGCCACCGGGTCGCCGTCCACGGAGCTGAGTGCCAGCACAGCGATGGATTTGGCACTGGGGATGAGCCAGGCAGCCAGGTGGAAGTACTGGCGTAGCTAGCGATGGCCTCGTTGCCCCATTTCATGCCGGCTGCCAGGAACCAGGTGAGGGACAAGATGACCCACCAGATGGAGCTGGCCATGCCGAAGAAGTAGAGGAGAAGGAAAACCACAGTGCAGAGGGCAGGGCCTGTGGTCTCATAGTGGATGTGGTGGTGCTCCGGGTTGCAAGCCACGCTGGCATGCCCTGCCACCAGCCGCACGATGTAGCCCACGGAGACGAAGAGGTAGCAAGCAGAGAGGAAGATGATGGGGCGCTCGGGGTACTTGAAGCGCTCCATGTCGATGAGGAAGGTGGCCACAGTGGTGGAGGTGGAGAGGAAGCAGAGGATGGACCAGAGGCCGATCCAGAAGGTGGCGAAGGTCTTCTCGTCCTGGGTAAAGTAGGGCTGGTAGCAGGGGATGGCGCAGTTGGGTACCTGCCCGGTCCTGATGCGGTTGTACAGCGGATGGGACTCCTTGGAGATGGGGATCAGGGGCGCTTTGCACTTGCAAGTCCGTCCGCAGTCCAGCCCCGAGGGGCGCTGCCCGCTGAGCGGCGTGAGGTTTTTGGCCACGTCCTTGGCCGGGCGCGTGGGCTTCCCGAAGAAAGGCGGCAGGGTGGTGGCTTCCGTGCGGTTGTACCCCATGCAGAGCACCTCGGTGTCCCCCAGCACCGGCAGGCTGTCGCAGCTCATCCTCTCGGGCCAGGCGAAGCCGTACTGCTGCATGATGGGCGAGCAGCCGGCCTTGGCCCGCTCGCAGACGGAGCGGCAGGGGGGCAGCGGCTTGGTGTAGTCGGGCAGGCAGATGGGGGTGTACATGCTGCAGAGGAAGAAGCGCAGGTCCGGGGAGCACTGGATCTCCACCAGCGGCCAGAACTGGTGCACCTCCAGCCCGGCCTCGTCCTGCGTGTCGTGGTTGAACTGGTTGGGCATGTAGGTGAGGTTGTAGCCGATGCCCTTGCACATCGGCACGGTGATCTCCTGGCACACCACCGCCTTGGAGGCGGCGCGCCCCGCCGCCGGCAGCCCCAGCAGCAGCGGCAGCCCCAGCAGCAGCGGCACCGGCAGCCCCCGGCCGCCCATCGCCGCCGCGCGTCCTACCGCCGCCGCATGCCCCGGGCACCTGCCGCCGCCGCCGCCGCCGCGCCGGGAGCGGGGCCCCGCCGGGACCGGGACCGGGACGGGGACCGCCGCCGCCGCCGCCACCTGCGCTCTGGGGCGGGCGGGCGCCCCCGCGCCGCGCCGCGCCCGCGCCCCGCCCCCGAACCGCCCCCCGCCCCCGCCCCGCCCCGGGGCCGCCCGCGGCCCCGCCCCCGACTCCTTCCCCTCTTGCCCGCCGGGCTCCTCCCGAGACCCGGCGCCCCACGCCCGCCCCGGTGCCGCCCCGGCCCGGCCCCCCGGGAGGAGCAAAGCGGGGCGGGGGCGGCGGGCGGTATCTGCGGGGCTGCCGCTTCGCCCCCTCCTCTCCGGGCCCTGCAGCCCCTCTCCGCGGGAAGGGGCCGGGGCCCGCCCCCCCTGCGGGGGAAAGGGGGGGCGGGGGGGGGGGCGTGCCGGCTGCAAGGGCCCCGGCAGCATCTCCGGCCGCCGCCCGGCCGGGCAGCGCTCCCGCCTCCCCCGGGAAGGGAACCCGGCCCCCCAGCGGACGGGGTGCAGCCTGGCCGGGGCGGCCGGCGGAGCCGCTTCGGGCACCGCTTCCCTCCGAGCAGGCGGCAGGCGCCGGAGCGCGGTGCCGATGAGCGAAGCCGGCACTTTCGGGAGACGCTGCCCGGGGCAGGGGTCCCTTCCCCGCGCTCGAGGGAAGGCGGGTCCTGCCCCGGCCCCCGCCGTGACCCCGCTCGCTGCCTGACGTGCGGAATTTCAATCTGCACGCTAGCGAGCACCTAAATTACCACCCCGGTTTTTAGCGGCTTCCGCTGCTCCCAAAGACCACAGTACGCCCAGGGCACACAGGACGCAGCCCTGCTTCAGCAGCCAGATTTGAGGGGCCACAGGCTGTGCCCGCTATGGCAGTGCCCTTCCTCAGGCCGAGGGGGAAGGCTGCTCCCAAGCCCTCGCACCAGGAGCTCCCCACTCCTCAGCGGCTGCGGGTGGCAGGGCAGCTCGGAGCAAAGGGCTCACACCAAGCACTAGGTCTGTGCTAGCCAAGCGTACCCGCGGCACGTGGCAGAGAGGGACAGCTCACATTCGGGCCTGCTGCTGGGGAACACCAGCACCCAAAACCTCATGCACCCAAAATACCCCCAGCTGCATGCAGAGCCCAGAAAGCAGAGACTGGGCTCCTGCCTTCCTCCCAGAGGCAAAATCTGGCTTGCCTAATTCTCACTGTCCGGTGGCTCTTGTGCCTATGGGCGGAACACTGCTACTACCATGCACCAAAGTCCTCAGGGATTTTAAGGCCAGAGACCTCGTTGCCACCTCCAAAATCCTGTGTGTCTACAAGTCCACCCAGCCTAAGCGTGCATATTATTTGGCACTGTCAACCTCGGTGCTTAACAGCTCTTTAAAAAAAAGTCAATAAAAAAGCTCAAGTCCCTGTACCTCTTTGCTTTACGCTGTAAGTTTTCCCTGCGATAAAGCTATAAGGAAGAAAATTACAAGTCATGCGTCCCTTCAGAACACAGTGGCATATCCCTGTAGCAGGAGTCATAACTTTTAATTCTCCCCAACAATGAGTTTCTGGGAACTAGCAGCCCGGCAGAAAGCAATCACAGACAGTTTCATTACGGCTTTCAGTTGATTATCTAAATTACAGCTGAGAGCAGAGGGCAGCCTTTTTATAATCATCATTGCTGTACAATTAGAAAATGCTGATGAAACTCCACAAGAGCAGAAATTCTCTTTTTTTTGCTGGTATTTTTCATTTTATAAGCGTTCCCTTGGGCAATACCTTGGTTTGATTCAACACACAACGGGGAAGCGGTTCGCAGGTGGGAAGGGAGAAGATAAGAAGGGGAAAATGGGGCAGCTCTTCATTTCAGTTAATCGATCAACTCTTGTAGCCTGGTTCAGGTTTTGCCACTCCTCCAGATGTATCTAATTCTTAGAGCCTGGCTGTTAATAACACTGTATTTGCTACACTGGGGACACATAAAATCCAATTAAGAGCCAGGTAGACATCTGTTGGCTTGCTCTGTGCTTCTGTTTCCTTTTTGGTTTTTATGAATACGCAGCAGAGCAACCAGAACAGGATTAAATATGGTGTAAGTGCAAGTACAGTTGATAGGCTTGTTACTCATCTCTAGAGTACAGTATGAGAGTACAGTGCTTTATGTGCATCCGGCACTATTAGTGACAGAAGCTGTGCCTGCACAAAACCTACCGTGCCAAAACCTGGAGACAAAAGAGAAAGTGTTCCCCACCCCTAAGAACTTGCTGCTGTTGTTAAAAAAAACTCTACAAATTATTAGGAAATGGCTTTACCTTTAATCCGTGCGCAGAGTTTTTCATGAAGCTCCACCGTGCTAGACGGGTCTGCTCGGGAGCCCAGCCAGTCCCTGCTCGTGGCTCCAGCCCGGAGGACACGGGCATGGGCTGACAATGTAGGTGTCCTCATGGACATACCTTCTACCCGTCGAGGCACTTTTGGCTGGGAGGCAGCGGTTCCTGGTAGAAGCAGAAAGTGAAAAGATGGTAAATATTTCTCTGTGTGGTTCTTTCACTGCTGTATTGTCAACCTACACTGTTTACCTGGACAAACTGCCTTTGTGAAGGATACTGTGGCTTTTAAAAGACTTTAGAAAAGGACTAAGTGAGCTTCCTTTGTAAAGACTGGCTATTGCCCTTGCCCTTGTTAGAGAGCTCAGCAGACTTTTGCAAAGAGCTTTTCAGCCCAGGTTCTGGGCAGGGACAAAGCCAGGGAGCACTGATCTCGCTCTTGGCTTTGCCCGTACCAAAGCAGGGCAGGAACCTCCTGCCCCTCTTGTTGTAGGACCAGCACGCTGGCCCTGGCCCTCGACCCTTCCTGCTTGGAGCAGCAAATCCCGGTTTTGTCTGCACTGCTGACAAGTCTCCGGCTCTCAGGAAGGGAGCGGCAGGGGCCCAGAGCAGGTGACCATGGGCTCCTGGTGTTGGCAGGCAGCGTGCCAGTCACCCCAGCTGGAGGCTGTGCTAGCTCAGGCGCTGCTCAAAGTAGCAGTGAACCCCCCGATAACAAACTGCTTGAGCAAGGGGGTGCTGGGGACCACAGGGTGGTTTGCAGCAGCACAAGAATGGCAAGGCCGTGCCTTAGTGCCTGCCACGGGTACAGGGATAGACAGCCATCACGTTCGGCATCATGATGCCAGCTCTGGCCAGGTACAACAGGAGATCGATGTTTTCCCTATGCACAGGACACAGCTGCACGCTGCACCAGGACAGGCATGCATCTGCTTCCACCCGCGGCAAGTGTTTACATTCCCACCGGAGCGGCGCGAGGCTGCCAGCACTGCAAACCTCAGCACCAAGAGTGACCTCACATAACTGGACCTGGAGGGGGGCTCCTATATAAGAGACCAAGGTCCTTGCTGCCCCGCAGGCAGGGGACCTGGCAGGTAGGGAGACAGGGCAGCTCTTGGCCCTTCATGAGCAGGCAGAGCAGAATAAGAATCACTGCCGGCATTTGCAGAGGGACCCTGGCACCCGAATCCTACCAAAGTGCAACAGCCGCAGGGGCAAACATTTTCTCAATGTGCCTGAATGATTTAAAAGCTGTGGGCTGGAGACAGGAATTCAGAATTTAAATCCCTTAAATGCTTTCCACCATGGATGCCTCATAAAATTCCCTTCAAAGTCCTAACCTACATCAATACTGTTTGTTTTTACATATGCCTGTGCAATTACACACCTTAACATATTGCAGGAAAACAAAAAAAACCTGCCAAACTATAGTCATATTCAAAAAGCTACATAGAACTAGGCAACTTCTGAGTTAATTAATGCCAAACTTGACTTCTACCAGTGACACAGACTTCAGCAGCACCTGACACAAGTGCTGCGGTTTGTAAAATGTTACCAGAAGTTCAGGTAAGAAAGACTAAAATAAAATCAGGAAGAGTGGCTGCATTTGAAGCTCATCTTGCCAGACTCATCAACTACTACTTAACAATATTTGTACATATAAGTGCACATAAAATGTAAATAAAATGTATAGAATTAGTCTCCCTGGTGACTCTGACCCCCTTTGGCAAGGCATGGTTGGTATACTGAAGGGGTGTTCCTGTCCCGAGGCGCCACCACCACAGCACACAGAAGGCAGAGGGAGGCTCAGGGCCCTGGCCCAAAAGCGCAGAAGGGTCGGCAGGGCTGAGGAAGGGTCCTCGCCATGCCACAGCCTGGTCACCAGCGCCACAGCCATGGCTGAGCTTCAGGTCTCCTTGCTGTGATTCACACAATACCAAGATAAGGAGGAGGCAGTGAACTTTACATTCGATTTTCTTGGGGGGGCAGCTGAAACTTTTCAGCTATGTAGTTTTTGAAACACATCACATTGTGCCTTTTTTTTTTTTTTTTTTTTTTTTTACATGGGCCCTTGAAAAGACAACAGTCCCCATAGTGAAGTTGACATGATAAATTAGTATGGCCCTGGCAAAGCTCTCACTCTTCATTGGGCAAATACTTATTTATGGACTTTCAAATTGTGGCTTATGTAAAAACAGGGTGAGTGACTTTCAAAAAACCTCCGCCATGTATTGACCTGATAGAGCCTAATGGGTCCTTCAGAGCAATTAGGATTTATTGTGTTAGCGCCTATTGTGTATAGAGACCATTTTAAAAACGTGTTATTTACCCAGAAGGCAGTAATGACTGTTTAAATACACAGTTAGATTGTTTCTGAAATGCTTGCTGCTCTATACATTGTGAAGAAGTTACTCCAAGTATTTTTCAGAGTTAAATACTTTGCTCCACTGGGATTTCCAACCAGGGTGATTGTACCGCACATGCATTTGTACGCTTACAGCAGTAAATGAATTGAGCTCTCAGGAAAGCTGCCAAATGAGCAACCTTGAAGCATAGCATCTGAGATTTTTTTTTTTTCTTGACCAAGGGGACAGTGCTCGCCACTCTACTGGTCTGAGCGGCTGTTTTGCCCTGTCTGATCTGAATGTCCCACAAAGTTGACCTGAACAGCCATGAAGCTGTGGTTTCCACCATGGCACATCTCCTCCTCTATGTGCACATGAGGTGGGACCATCACCACTTGCCCGTAACCTACTGGGGGCTGGCATGCAAAAATACCAGTGTTGGCTTCTTGAACACTGGTGCAGATTTGAGAAGCCTAACCAGTGGCCAGGCTCCTCGGCAGGCAAGAAGGAGCACGGCTTCGCTGCCCGCTGCTGGCTTACACCAGCTTTGCCTCTGACCACGAGTAAAACAAAACCCCAACTCATACATGGGAGCTATCAAATGCCTCTATAAAACAGTAATAATATAGACTAGTTACTGCTTGCTTCATCTTCAGACCAATGCTATTTTGACCAACACCATCTCTAAATAGGTATTTCCTTTTTTTGCCCACTCCTTTGCTGCAAGAGACCTTCAGAGTGAAAGTGCCCTGCCTCAGGTCAAAACCTTCAGAAACTTGTTTCTATTCACTTGTTTTACACCAAAATTAAAATAATATCTGTTACAGTTGCAGTACTTTATTTCCAGGGACAAAAGCAGTTTTCTAATCCAGCAAAGAGCGAGACAGGTTAGAGGAATCTTTGGCTGAAAAATGTTATAGCAAATACTTCGGAGCTAGGATGCAAGTTTGTGATGGCCAGTGTGCAAAATCCTCTGGAGAAAACACTCAAGCAGCCTGGACTGAAGCTGGCTGAAACCTGCAATTTCTGCTTTGTGGAAAATTCCAACATTAAAAAACAATGTAAAACACACCAGTTTGTGCCAAACAGGGCAAGCTGCCCGTACTTCTGAGAAATCCTGAGGCATCAGGAAAAGCTAGGAGGTTTCCTGTCACAACGTGAAGTCCTAGAAGCCCCCTGCCCGGGGAGGCTTTGGGAGCACAGGACAGAGGAGGTCCCAGAGCGGGGGACATGGAAATCCTGGGGTGACAGGCAGAATTCAGGCAGGAATCAGGCCAGTGAGCACTTGTCCCTTAGGTCCTGCCTGGCTTTCAGGGAAAGTTGGTCAGCCAAAATAGAAATGTTTCCAAGAAACTTTCTGTCTATGCTGAACTGTCACTTTACAAAGAAACAGCTATTGGTATGAACATCTGTGGTTATGGGCAGATGCTCTCTCCTGGCCTTAAAATACTATGAATTGGTGAAAAACATACGATAACAACTGTTGCTAGTAAGAGCGAATTCAGTCTGTGTTCAGAATAGTTCAAGTTCAGTCTGGTCTTACCTGAAAAATACAAAGTTTCATACAATAAAAATAGGTTTCAAACACACATATGCTGCTTTGACTGCATCTCTTCCCAAGACACTGTGATCAAGATTTTCCAGATGCAGTGATTCTGCACTCTCCTGAGGCAACCTTAAGGGATCTTTATTTCCAGAAATTGTTATAGACCTGTTCTGTGGAAATTGGACTCCTTTACAACATGCCACGTTGCCCACTCAAGATCGGAGGCAAACAAAAAATCACAGAACATTTGAAGCTTTAGCCCGTATGCGTACTCCTCTATAGCGCCCTAGAAGGAGAAAGTTCACATGCAATACACACGTGCTGTGTTTTCAGGTTTTCATGAACCAGCAAGTATCAAGGCCAGAGACCTCCTGAAACAATGTCCTCTCCCTGACCTTTTAGGCATTCTTGCTAAGACCAGGCACTTCAGATTCTCTGTATCTGCTTTTGACGTCCTTGAAGTGCTTGACATGGGGTTGGAGGAATATTTGGAGCTAAGACTTAGTGAGTCAGGTCATTCACATCGAATGAACCAAATTATGTTGAAATACAGATTTAAATCCCTGAATAATCAACATTTATTGGACAGAAGTAAAAAGAGACAGAAACAGATGAAAAGGCAATTAGCACTGGCTGGAACTTTACATGTTTTGATTACTTCCTTCTGCAAGTCATTCACAGGATAATGTAATACACAGGTCAAAGTGATTTTGGAAAGGATGTTGCTCGCAACCTTCACATTCAGGCATTAGTTAGATGTGAAGAATTAACACATGCAAGTGATCCACAGAGCTCAATCTTAAATAGCAACAGCTTTAGCAGGGACTAGTGTTACAGAATTGGAGCACATCAAGAGATTTGCTGGGCAAAAGACAGAATCTATTCTCTAAATCCTGTACCTCACTGCCATGTGCAGCACCATCGAGCACACAATGATGTTACCCTGCTTGGGATATGTCCTGGCAATGCAAGAAAGCGCTCCAAAATATTTTCAGTCCTTCCACAAGCATTAGCACAGGGTTGCCAAAAATCATTGACGACCAGGTTGTGTAGTCCTCTTACAGGTTCTTTTTACCAAACTGATAGAATCAAACTGATTTTATAGAAGCAACAAGCTGACAGAAAAGGTAGCACAACCACTGCAAAGATGGGGCTCACACAAGCCAGCACCTTCCTTATAGCATGAAAACGGTGGAATAGCTTGGTTCAGCTTTTTGCTTAGAGAAGTCTGTGGGGCTGCAGCGGAATTCGCTCCCTGTATGTATTTCCCTTATGCTGGTGAAATTAAATGTTCCACTATTTAAGAGAAGGGAGCGGCCGAGCCCTTCTCCATGCCTCCCACAGGCTGGCACTGCCAGACCCCCCAGCCGTTACACCGTCACGAGGCAGGCAGGGCCCCAGTGGGTGCACTCGGAGAAATTACGGTGTAGGCTTCCACCGCACAGCTTCATTATCTGCCCCTCACTGTGCGAGGTGCTGCGTGTACCCACAGTACAAACAGCTCTCAAGCTGAGCAACCAAGGAACACAAAAAATGGGAGAAAGGACAGGTAATTCTCCCTGCTTTTGCAGACAGGAAAGTTCTGTGATTTGCTCTCAGTGCCACACAGAGCTGGGAAATCAACCCTTCAGGTCCTGAGCTGGAAAAAGACCATTCTGGCTCCTGCTGCAGACGCTGCGCTCTGTTTCCGTTCCACTAGCGCACATTGGGCTGACAACCTCCGGCGCTACGCTGCAGGGATGTGAGCCTGTGCGTCCATTCAGCCAGGGCCAGACTGATTGTCCTGGAGTCAAAATCCCCTTCTGGTTAGAGGGGCAGTCTGGAGGGGAACGAGGCAGATTCCTTACCTGGGCCAGCCAGGCTGCATCCCGACAGGACTAAACACTCCCCACTTTGGGGGAGGAAGGGAGAGGGCAAGGTGAGAAGACAGTGTAATCCTTTCAGCTGAGACTCTGCCAGAGATGTTGCTAATTAGCAGAGAGAGGACGTGTTGTGGCTGGTGAGAGACAGACACGTTCTGTGTTGCGAGACAGTGCCTTCAACCAGCTCTATCTGCGAGACACGTACTCTGTGAGCTCCCTGATCGTGTTTGCATTGCAGGAGCCATCCCAGCAACGCCAGCCGAGTCCTTGATGCCCGCTGGGCTGCCCACAGCCTCGTGTGAAACCCGTGATGGGATTTTGGACAGACCAAAAGTCTCGGTCGTGAATCTTATTTTCGCTGTTCTAACACAATCAAACCTATTTTGTATAGACATACAGAGTGGCTGTGGCTTCCAGGTCGTGGAAAAAGACTGGTTCTGGAGCAGCAACTGCATTTCCTAAGCTTGCTTGGTATTTTAGAGAGAGAAGAGCGTTGTACCTGTAGCTAACAGCCCTCTGAGGATGTTAGCTACAGGAGGTATTTTCAGTCACTGCCAGAAGAGCCATAATGGTCCAGAACTGCATGTGTATGTGTGTCTGTATCACTTCCACGCGCTGCAGTTTGAAAATGCTTCCAGCAGAGACTACTAAATTTGGTCAGTCGGTGTCTGGTCTGATTTATACTGAGCTGAATCTGCAAGAGCCCAGTTTAAGTTTGAGGGGTGGTATGTGGTTGTGCTTGAGATCAGCACTTGCTCCAGCACCCCTGTATCCAAGGACAGACAAAATGCACATCCATTAGCTGAGAAGAGCCAACACGTTAACCACTGGACCCCATAGCTTTCTTCCACAGATTTTATTTAAATTCCCTGACAACATAAAAGGAATGATTCACAATTTTGTGTGTCTGTGTACTTTCCATTTGGGCTAAGGTGACCTGAATTTCTCCTCAATACTTAAGCACATTTATGTGAGGACAAACCTGCTTTACGGTTCTTTTAACCTGGTGTATTCCTGAGACACGCCTAACTCTGATGGGCACATAAGCTCCTGACTAAACCTAGCGCGAGCAGTTCAGGAGATGAGCCGAGACTGTTAACAGCAACAAGCTGATTTCTACAGAAGTAGAGATTAAACATATTCAGCTGCACACTAATGCAGCTACCCAAGACAAGCCCAAGCCGCGCTGGGCCAAAATGTGCCACACGTACCAATGAAGGCTGTGGCGTGGCTGAGAGCTGGCACAGAAATGAGGGGCAAGGGGTGGGAACAGGCGCTGTTTGCACTGTGCAGACTTTGGTGGAGAAGGGAGGGCAAGGTTTGGTCTTCAGGCCTGAGCAGATTCCTCACCGCTACTAAGCTGAGTTGCTGTCAGGCTTTTCCCTAAATAGATCGTAAAAACCTGTACAGGTGATTATTTTATGAGCAAAGAGGGGAACAACGGAAGCAGAAGAGAACAGCAGCAGTGACCTCCGAGGCTCTGCTGGGGGAAGAGGGACAGGGGGACAGGCCCCGGACAAACACAGCCCAGCGGCAAGGTGTGTTGTGCCAGGCTGCAAAAAGGGACAGGACTGCTTTAAAGGTCCTTGACACGGGCACGGTGCTGATCCCAAAACCATACCCCTGTGCCCTGCTCTGGCTGCAAAGTACCTCCTGTAATTGGCTACGAGCTTTAGAGAATGAAATCCAATTTACCTGCCACAAAGAAGAGCTGGATGGGGCCTCCCCAGAGCGTGGTGGGTAAAGCAGGGCTGCCAATTCCCATCCCTGAGCTGCTCCCCTCCCGGCCGGATCCGGAGGGAAGGGGGAAGGGGCAGCGGTGGCAATAAGCGCAGGAACAATTCACTGGAGAGCCACGGCGCTCTTTGCAGTTTGCCCACTAATTACTATTAAGCCCCGGTTCCTTTTTGTGTTCCAAGGGGCGTCTTCAATGTGGCACTGCTTCTTGGGCCTTTCATGCGGCTGGGCTAACCCCTGAATAGCAGACTTCGCCTCCCTCCCCCCCCCCCCCGCCTTGCTACCTCTCTCTCCCCTTTTTCTTTCCCCCTTTTGCTTTTCTGATAGTATTTTCTGTCCATGTTGTGTAAGGCCCTAAATGAATCTTGACTGCCCCTACGGCCGACTGGAGACGCACAAAAGCGGCCCATTCCAGTGGCCACAGCGCCATTGTGTGCCCTAACAATGCACTAATTGGCGGTGACAATTGTGCGGCTGGGGAGGAAGAGGGGGCCGTGGGGGGGACATGGGTCTTTTCCAATCAGTGAGGCAAGTCAATAAAAAGAAGAGAAGGAGTGTGAGGAACGAGAGACGCGCTCTGCTCCCTGTCTCTCCTGCGTGCACATCCCAAGCAGTTTGCTCCAAGGTTCCCCCCCGCCCCCGCCCCAATTCCTACAGAGAAGGGTAAAGCGAATTATTTTAACGGGTGGCTATGCAGAGCAAGAGATGTGCAACCTAAAAGGGTCATTTCAGTCTCCCAGGCTGTCTCACCATCCCAGAGGCTGAAGAGCTCATGTGATGAGGACACCACTGAGATATTCATGGGAAAAGATCACACACAAAGCCAAGGGGATGCTGGTGCTGCAGCACTCTGCTCTGGGTACACACGTGAGAGAGTGTGCTCCTCTCTGACTGAACTGAGCTTAAAAAATCCCCTTTTTTTGCACAAGGACAGTGGGATGCAAGGACAGACTGTCCTACAGTGCTCCGCTGGGTAGGCGGTGGTCCTGTTGGGAGTCAGGGAACGAACCTGGGCCACATCTTCAGCACTAGCTGAGCTGAGAACCGGAGGAATGAAAGGGACATTAGGTGCCAAGGGACTGAGGCTGTATATTGCCACCATGACACCTCCCAGGACTCAGAGGGAAGGACCAACCCTGTCTCACACTGAGATTCAGCTGGAGGGAGCCCATGGACTCTCAGAGCTGCCCCAGTATGAAGTCAGCCCTGGAGTCTGATGTATCTGATGAGTGAGGGACAGATTTCAGCTCTACTCATTAGCTTTTAAGATAGAATCTGGGACAGGGAAACGGCACGGGCAATGCTTCTGAGCAAGAAGTATGGAAGACTCACCTAGTTGCCTGGGCTCAAAAATTAATTCAGACAGTTGAGAGACAGGGGGTGGGATGCTGAAGTGCTCAACACCTACCCACCTGTTTTCCAAACCGCCCATATCAGCTCCCTCAGAGAACAGCGAAGACCAGCAGGTGTGGAGCACTCTGGTTCCTGACAGGGAAAGCAACGTGAGCCAGGCTGGCAGCTGGTCTATGAAGGGCTCTGAAATGTCCTTTCTTGACAGACATGCTTCCTTTTTTTGAAGCTGGTTGATTTTTGAGCAGCATTGTCCAGAGCAGGGTCAGGAAGCAGGTAACTCTCCCACCCCTCGCAGGACAGCTGTGGGACTGCTATGGTGGGGAACACTTCTGCTAAATGCTTTGCTGGAGAAGAATTACCTCCTGCATCTGGAAAGAAGCAGGAAAACACCTTCCCATGCAGTGGCGTCTAACCAGGGAACAGCTACATAGGAACCACCTCCAGTGGAAAGGCAATACTTTTCTGCAGCAAGACTAACAGGTCCCATGTATCCATACGACTTGGAGAAATCTTGCCATAACCTCATGAAGAGCAGAGACAATGTGCAGGGAGGACAAAATGGAGCTGTAGACCCATGGACAGGCAGGCACTGTGCCTGGATCTAAAATCCCTGGTGCTCTGACTGATTGGGACTGGCATTTCAGTTTGGTCCACTACATATAAACACTGAGTTGAGCTGCAAAGTCTGGTCCTGCAGCCAAAATGCTGAGGGGAAGCCTACTGTGAGCCCAATGTGAGAAATGGAGCTGCAACAGCCTAGAGCCGAAAGTGTGCCGAGTCCAGGGTATGCTGTGTAGAAACCCTGGGACACAGGACTTGTCCTTTTCACCTCACGGCCACCCTGAGCACAGTATTTTTCTTAATGTCATCTCTCAGCTTTTATGGGCCCTTATCAGCATTTCTATGAAACATGAGAGGAAAATTCAGTTCAGATATACCCCTGATCCCAGGAGGAACCCTCATCTCTCACCACTGATTGCAAGGTGGACTTGCCAGCTGCATCACACTCGTAAAAATTTGGTGGTGTCAATAGCCTCCCTGAGACAAAATCACTAGTTATCTGCTCTAAACGTGGTAAACGTGCCACTTCTGCTCACCCTCCCCTAGCAGGCCTCCACGCAGCTCCTGCCGACAGCTATGGAAACATTCCCATGGATTACCACGGGTGCTGGAGGAGGGCCTTATATAGTGAGACTTCTCTGCCTCCCCTTTGCCCTAAGCCCTTCACAGAAGTACTTTATTGTTTTATGATGGCGCAGTAACACTTGACATAAATCTCTAAGCACAGCTAACAATGTCAATACTGTGTAAATACCTCCAGTAGAGACCCATATTTTATTATACGCTCACCCCCTTTTACCTGCTATCACCCAGGGTTAACTCTGGGCTAGATGCACATGCATTTTACAAGGAATCTGCCAATTTTATACACTGCTACCGCTCATGTCTCTGAATACCGAGAGCCCAGCTCTGGTTCTTTCACAAACTGCAGTTTTCATTAGAGTCAGCAGAGCCTGTATCTGCTGAAAGGATCGATCGTGCTGCCTGTTACATCAGAGACAAGTGTTCTTCAGAAGTGCAGAGTCCAAGTCAGAACGGGGCATTTTGCAATATGTACACAACAAACAACATCCACCAGTTTCACAAGCAATCGCACACTGATGTCTGGTGCCAGAACGGTGCATGCTGGGGTCTCAGTCCTTCCACCCTAACTTTGCTCCCGCAGGAGGCTGTACCCCCTGCTCTCAGAAATCAGTGGGATTACTTGCAGGACAAGGCACAATTCAGCAGGGAGACACTCACCATGTTTCATGATTTAGCTGCTGTACTTTAGGTACCTGTCTGCAGCATCAGTCACAAATGAGATTAATTTACAACCTGTAGTGCTATGAAAGCACCTTGGACTGAACTGCTCCATGCACACTGATTACATCTATTACTTTCTTGCACAGATTCAGTAACTTGCACTTTCTTACTTTTAAACAATACTTAACTTTACTAACCATTCCTTCTTATTCACCTCTAAATATATCATATTGCACCTACATGATAAACACCTGGGAGCTTTCAAGTCAATGAAAGTTCAGCCCTTAACACAAGCTCTTATCTGACTTCTCTTGTTTTCCAGATGAGCCTCACAACTTCATTTTTAATATCTGAGGCTTACGCCTCAAACTCAATTATAGAAAATCAAAAGTCACTTACTACAAACAGCGGATTGACTTTTTGGCATGTTTACAGCCTCAATGCCAAGTTTTATATTTGTCTATGCTTAAAATGGTTGGAATTTACTCCTGCTTGCCTTGGAGACTTTGTCTGGTTTTACTTGTGACACCTGATTATCTGAGATGCTTTTCACCACCTTCTCGTAGTGGTAATACTCGGGCCTCTAGATGGGACCACTGTTTTGGACGGTATTTAGTTAAACAAGAACTATTTTAAAAAGACAGTCCAGAGCTATGCACACATAATCCCAGAACATTTTCACTGAAAAGGTGTGGTAAGCCTCAGACCTGGAAGGTCCCTCTCTGTCCCTAAGGAAAGGAGGAGGACGCTGGCTCCATTTGGGTTAATCTATTACTATACTGTAATCAGGATTGTATCATACATGTTATGGAAAAGATGAAAGAAAAAAAAAATTGTTTCCTTGAGCCTGGAGTGTGGTTCTGGACAAGGAACTTGTACCATTTATTTTAGACGGCGTCCTCAGGACTTCATAAACTTGTGGATGCTATCACTTATTCCCAGAAGAAGGGCTGCACTTCAGTTCTGCCACCTTTTAGAAAACCAGTCAACTTGCCGTATTAAACCAAATACTGTTAATTTTGGTCTAAGAGCTAGAAGTGTAACTTTTTAAAAATAACTGTCCTGACCTTTGAGAGGAGAGCTGGAGCTTGGCTTGGCATGCTCAGGTGATATGAACCATACTACTACTCGGGGGACTTGGCCATAGGAGATGATCAACTCTTCTGGCCCAACCTATTGTAAAGCATTGAACATGCAACAAGAACGTGAAAGAACAAAATCCAAAAGACTGGCTGTTGGACCTAAGGGCTTGTAAGATTTGCCCATGATCTAGTATTCCCAAATACATAAGCTTAGGTGGTTATAAAACACTGACTTGTCCCATCAGCGTGAGGAGTATCAGCCATGAAGAGAACAAGGTGGGTGAGTAGTCTGTGGGTGCCAGTCTGTCCCCCTTGCTCCGCATCAGAAACGGATGCCACATTGCTGTTGTTTCCCAAGGGACCCGGAGGGCATGCTGCAATTCACAGTCTGACCAGTATTTTCTGTGGCCTGCTGCGTTAAAGGCTAGCTGACAAATTAACACAAACGGTTAACAGAGCAACCCAGAAAGCACAGCTTTTGGGGGCATGCGTGCAGGAGTTAAGAACAGGGCTGCCAACGTTAAGGTTTTATTGGCAGAGTTACACTTCACTGGAGGGCACAGGTCTCACGTAATGACCATGTACAACAGGGAGGAAAAATCCCACCACTTCGGCTCCTGACTAAAACCAAAAGAAATGTTGCTTGAAACTCCAGCCCATGACAGCGATTGGAGTATGTCCCTTCAGTAGCTCATTTCAGTGATGGTTCATACACTGTCACAGAGCACAAGAGAGGCTGGGAAGGGGCAAGGAGGAGAGAAGCAGCTGTATAATTACAGCCACAGGAGGACAGAAAAAAAAAAACCAACCAAAGTGCTCCTCCCAGGACTCCCTAGACCCCATGGTCTCTGCTCTGTGTTGATGCTTTCTCCCATTGCCTCTTACAGGGTGAAGTGAGGAGGGGAGGTGGTGGTGAAAGGGGAGGGAGATGCCATAACGGAATTTGGTTACCTCGTAAAGCAAATAAGGAGGAAGTGAAGGCCTTGCATATGGTTTTCTCATGCAGCTTTTGTGTCCTGGTCAAACGTTAACTCCTTGCTTGTAGCTGATTTCATCATAGGGATGAAGTCCAAAGGTTCCTGCAGGAGAGAGGATTGACATTCCTGGTGGACTTCTGGTCTTTCTGAGGTGGGGCAGGAGGGCAGTGAGGGAGGGGATAGATCCTTCTCTTTAAAGGCCACGAGAACACAGGGCTAGGTGTGGATTTCTCCAGGGACCCTCAGGCAGGGGGTTTAGGCCCATGAGCTCCACCACAGCCAGCACTGCAATCCTTACAGTCACCAAATCCACAGCTCCGGGAGAACTGCAGAAGCTCCTCAGCTGCTGCAATGGAAGAAGCAGCCCAGAAGAGCAGGAATCATGCCTGCTTCTACATCCATTGGTTGGAGAGCCCTTACAAGGTGGGCAAAACCCTGCCCTCCCAGCCCTTCAGTGGTGCCTTCAGTCCAGCTGGGAGATGCCTCCCTTACTTAGGATTCAAGGCCCTCAGCCTGGACCCTTTTGGCAGAGGTCCACGTGACAGCCACGCAGTGGGGAGCTGCCTCCCTATGCTTCCCGCATGCCTCCCAGGAGCTCCATATCCAAAGGCTCCCCTGGGAGCTGTTGGGGTCAGCACCATTAACCACCCAGGCATTTGTGGCTTTCAGAAAACACTTAAAGACATTTAACTGGGAATCCAAACCCACAAAGCCTGATGTAGCCATTGACAGTATTTCCAGAGACCTTCTGCCTCAGACCCAGGAACAGTAAATATCATAATTTGCTTAGATTTAGAGACTCTCACCAGCAGATTAGCATTTTTAAGGAAACTGGCACTCTTTCAAAACTTGTCCTACCCGTGGTGCAGTACCCACCAGAAGGCAAGTTAAAAAGGACGAGTAACTTTTTTTTTAGTGTTTATTGAGAGTTGCCTTTGTACATGAGGGACTGGTGCTCTGATGCTCTCACAGGTGAACCCAAATAAACCCTGCTCAAGTGTCAACAAGCAATTCAACGCACTGAGTTTAAATAACACTCTTACACATCAACAATAAATTAAGACTATTGCCCAACAGTTGCAGATAATTAAAAAAAAATCCTTGTCAGAAGTAAAAACAAACAAAACAAACTCAAGAACAATGAAACACACAGAATGATGTTGTCAATAACTTAACAGAGTAGCACACACGTGTAATGGTTTTCCAAAAGGTCAGGGTGCGCTGCCAGTGATGCTAAAAATCCGTTGCTGCTCACACCCAGCTTCCCCCAGCCTCTGCCTGCCTCGACTGAACTGAAGTTGATTTGGAAGCTGCCTTTATCACTTAAAACCCTTCAAACACATCTTTTGCTCATGAATTCTTACTTTTGCTTAGCTTGGGTGTAGAAGGGACTGGTATAAGCTAACCTAGTGTCACAGGTATCAATGCCATTAAAAATCAGTCTGAAAACACACTTTAGTTGAAGCAAGATTGACTTTGTAGACAAGCGCATATGCAAAACTGAAACAAATCCTTTTTCCACCAAAACAACGCTGTGTATTCAAGGATTTATACTGGTTTAGCCCGTGGATTAGCCACAAATAAATAATTGAGCCACTGACACTTGTGCATGTAGACGAGGCCTAACACACGTTGGTCCTAGATGGCTGATAGCTTTCCAGGCCTGGAGTTCTCTGATGCTGCCCTCACGAGTGACATCTTTGAGATCTGGATTAATGGCCAACCTAAGGAATTTGGACGGAATTGGCATTTTAAGATATGACCCAAGCCAGTGTGTGCACACCAGGGTTTTCAAGTAAAGAAGGACTTGGCACATTATCATCTGGGCTGTCCCCTCACTACACTGCTAAAATGCAGCGACAGCACCACCGCTGTCTAATGGGATTCCTGCTACTGGTGTCCAACGTGGACTTAAAAGATCAAAGTCGGTAAGAACATGTGCCCAGGCCTGACACACGCTGGAAGCGTGAGCCACATACTTTAGCAAACAATGCTAAAATTCAAGCAGGTTAGCCCTCCTCTCTAAGGTAATGCTGACCAAACCCTCACTGGGTTAGCCTTCAGGGAACCAGGCTGCGCTAAAATTAAGCTTTGAGGAAAAGCCTTCACTCCCACAGCACTGGACCCAGCCGTACCATGTGTGTAGGGAACGTCAAATGGGAGTCCCTCACCACGTGGCGTGGGCTAGCCCAGTGGTTCCAGGAAGAGCAAAATTGCATGTGACCTGGTCCCATTTTAATGCCCAATGCTTGCCATTATTATATATGCACAGCTCCTGAAGGTCTCACATAAGCACAACCGCATTTCTGGCTGAAGAGAAGCCCAGCTAGCCTCCAAGATACAGGTAATGAAAACCAATGCCATATCCATACTATCCTTTCTTATATTTCCCTCTCAAAGCACAGAGAGCAAACAAATTTTATGGTCACCACTCCTAGCAAGATGGAAACTGCCATGAGCAAGGTTTTTGAGCTCCAATGCCAAACATGCTGCATCATGGCACAGCATTCCTGACAAAATTCTTCACCTTTGAAAAATTAAGGCACGAAATTGAGCAAAAGTGAGGGGTTTCCATGCAGCTTGGTGTCTTCAGAGCTGGTATACACAGCCTGTAGAGTTCACTTGATGAGGGCAGAGTAAGTAAACTGATTTACTCAGCTGCCCCTGCAAAAGAGCACGCGCAGCCACAGGAGAGTTTCAGTTTAAGCCTACAAGTTAATCGAACAGCAGATTAAATCAGGAATTCCAAAACAGGAAGACAGACACTAATATACAGTACTGTAAGGCACTCCTACTGGGAAGGGAAAATTGGAAGGCAAATTACGAAGGAGAGAATGATCAGACTCGACTGGTTCCAAAGCAACACAATGAGCTATGAAGCTCAAAGTCTAGCTGTAGGCTCAGCACTGTGAGCAACGACAGGGACAGACAGTGAAAGAGAAAGGGGACTGGCCTGCAGCTGAGCAGCAGAAAAAAAAAAGAGAGACGATTATGATGATTAGTTGATTACATTTCTTTTATACAGATCAACAGTCAGCTGCAATCCAGGCCATGACCTTGGAAAGCCTGGGAAATTCTTGATGGCTTCTGTTACTACAGGAAAAAAGCAAAATACAACTGTGCAGCTTCTCCATTTCACTGTAAATAGATATCCTCTACTTTTTTTTCCTAAATCTTTTAGGACATTATCATCAATCCATTATAACACACCCAGTAACCTGATATCAAGAGAAGCCTTGACAAGAGGAGGTCTAGAGGTACCCTGATGATTCACTCCTAACAGGGCCGTCAGAGCCTGTGGAATATTGTGAAAAACTCAAGTTCCACGACAAAAAGTACCTCCTCTCCTTTATCTAGGAAACGCTCACAACTGCAAATTCCTACCATCCCAGCAATGAGCTCATATCGGTATGTGCCAGCCAGGATATTGTGTCACATCACAAAGCCATCATTTTTCATCACCTAAGACAGACAAAGAAAAGCAATAGAAAGATTTTTACATGAGAGATCCAAATTTCTCTTTTTACAGGTTGATAATATTAAAAAAAGCTGCAGTTTACATCCCCTAGGTAGGTCCTTCTCCTCATTAAAGGAAAACTAAAAGGTCAGGGTAAAGAGGAAAAGAGACTTGAGTAAGTGTGTCCTAGATTAAAATAATCTCAGACTAACTAAACTGAGATTAAAAGTTTCTAAGTAGTTGTAGAGGGTCAGGCTATAGTCCATTGCAGTGAAGCACCCTACTTCTACGCTGATTACAAGTTCTGTACAAGCAAAAGCAGTAACTGCATGTACAGATCAATTCCTCCTCCATCAAGCTACAGAAGCACCTTCTCTGTGAAGGTGACAAACAGCACGTTTTATTCTTGATTCACAATGAAATGCTATTCTTCAAATTTATTTCATGCACGGCTAGGATGAGACTAGAAGTACCAATATGTAATTTCATCTGTGTGTGTGCGGGGAGAGAGTTGTCCAATCTGGAAAGACCCCAGGTACTTTTCCAGCTGATACCCACCCAGAAGCCTGCAGAGCAGAGCCACATGCAAGCTACGGGCTGCAGAATGGGAAGGGTAGCACTGGGGACCAGCATGCAGCACCGTTAGTACAGCAGAGACAACCATGCAAGGGCACAGTGTTGTCCGAAACCCAAACCACCTACAAGACCCCAGGCTGAGTCTCCTGCTAGCAAACGGCTCTTGCAGAAAAACTGCCTTTTTAGAATTGGGTCTTTTGAGAGTTAGCAATGGGAGCAGTAGTTTCAGTTTATTCTTTTGCTTCGCAATCCTGAAAAACAAATAGGGCTTGTTCCTACTGCACCAGCACCTTCTGAGGGCAGGATGAAGCCTTTCATTATGCTTACGAAAAGCAGTGACAGAAGATTTTATCTTACCCCTTTCTTATGGAATAATTTTTTTTGGATAGGAGCTAGGCATCCCTGAGAGGAAAGCATCTTCCACATTACAGTCTGCTCCTATAGCTACCATGAGAAGCTATATTACTTTTCCATGGTAGAAAGGAGCACGTATCCATTTTAGGAACTGGTTTGTTTACAATGACATTGTATTTTAAAGAAATTAATCTGATCTGTACTGTACAGTATCCTTTTACATAAAGCTTTGGGTGCTGCCAGCATATTGAAACAATACGCTTTTGCTCTTTGCCTGTAGTAATGGCAGTGGTTCCGGACCCATGACTAATTCCAGCAGTTTCACTGACATCATACTCTTTATTTTCTGTAACTCTCAGTTAGCAAAGAGACTGTTCAGTAATACCTATGCAAACCCAGAGTAACTCCAATGCTGTCTATGTTGTTACTCCAGAATTCAACCAGGATATCTAACCACCCACATGACTGGTACTTTGGAGATCAGGACATCTGTTAAAGCAACTAATAGTTTGCAATGTCTGAACCTTGATTGCTTGACTTCATAGGGTTTTTAACAGTGCACATAAGCAGCCTTCTCTAAACTGAGCTGGGCATGAACCAGTGCTGTAAGGTATCTTAAATACCAGAGCATGATGATATGAAAAACACCACCTTTTTTTCTTTAATGACGCACCATTATGCCTAGAGCTAATTCAAAATAGTACCTGCCAGATTCCGACCGTTTCACAGCTACTGGCTTTGCCACAGGAGTAGCTGTAGTGACACATGCTGAAAAACACAGGAGTGTACTGTTTATTCAGCCAGTACCACTGCAGTTCCTGTTTGCATGACTAATTCCACAATACTTCCCCAGTGTTTGCATTTCTGAACATGCAGGGAATTCTTCACGTGGGAATGGACTTGCAAGGAACATTGTATCTTCAAGGATGACAGCCAAAAGCAACTCACATGAGGAACAGTGAGCTGAGACAGAGACATCCCTGTGTAAGGGAAGTATTAATTTTAGTGACAAAGGTGCATGATTCACCAGATTTATTAAATATGGGAATCCCTGTGCTACTTTGCCAAGAACATGGAAAAACCCTCACTTCCTTCCAAAGAATCCCACTGTGAGAAGGGCTTCTGGAAAAGAAAGGCACTGGTTGTCTAATGTATACAGATATAAACATGCTTATATATATATAGTAGTGGCACTCAAATTTGAGAAAGCTCAGATTCAGCTGCTTTCTTTGACTGGAGGCTGGAAAAAGTAACCACTTATACTCCAGTACAAGGCAATCATTGTAGCATTCTACCTTTAAATGTAAGCATGATGTACCCTGTCCTTTTATTTAAAATACTTCAGCAATTAGCAAGGTGCTTCAATGATCAAGACTGCTTTCTGCCTTGAATACAACAGCCTGCAGATTATATAGGAAGCAAAGATCAGTATTGTACATTTTCACAAACCTGTGTGAGAAGAGAGGAAAAATACACATGCATGTGACTGGCTTTTTTCTCCTGAAACCATATTTGCTTTCTGTATATAATAAATGTATGTGTATATATATGTGAATGCTTTCATATGTATGTAATACACACATTACTGCAGGGTCTGGAGAAGGAGTTAAGAATGTGGATTGGAGGGAGGAGGATCTCCAAGTGCTCACTGGAGGTGAAGCTGCAATGAATTAAACATACTGCCGGTGATGACACACATCTCCCTGCTTAAATCCACCACGTACTCCCCTTTCACAATACATGCAATTTACCGTGTTTAATACTTCCCCGTGTTCCCGTTGTGTGGAGCAGAACCATACCTTGAGGAACTCAGCTCTCCACCACAGAAGTCACTACAGAAGTATAAAATCCCTTAGAGCTTGCAGAGAATGCAGGACACAAATGGCACACGAGTACAGCAAACTAGTGTTTCACAATTGTGGACGTATTTTCTAACTAACGTGGGCAAGTCCACTTTCCGTCAGTCTAACAGGTTCAGGTTAGAGGAACATCTAAAGTAAACTTCACAAAATAAAAACAAAACCAATGTGGACACTTAAAATGCCTTAAAATGCGAGACTAGCAGGAGGTCAGAACCAACATCATGTTACTGGAGGTGAGGATGTGGCCTCACATAGATCAAGAATAACCAGGGTAAAACTCAATGGACTTCAGTGCCAGAGCTTGACCGACGTACCCAACCTGAACAAAACCAGTAGCAAGTCCCCTGCTTATCTGTGTATGGAATAGTTCACTGGGGTGGTTATAAATACATAAACATATCTGAAGGAATTATTCTGCGTCTTATGTTTGCAAGCACCCTGAATAAGTTCTGATGGGAGATACTTTTCTTTCCTCAGAGAGAACTGACATGTAAATGCACTGATCCTTTAAAAATAGCTCTCTGGAAGCATGAGGAAATGGAACCACGTGTCCACATCAGAAGGAGCAGCTGGGTTTAAAACCATTCCTGCCCTACTGGGTTCTGTGAAACACCTCACCAGAACCTCCACCAAGGCTAACAATAAATAAATAATACACATAAATAAGTAGATGATTCATCAATTCTAAATGAGCAACATAAAAAATAATGTGGTCATGGCAGGAAATATTTTCTGCCTTGAGGAAAAGTCTTCTCCAGAGGTGGAAAAGAAAAAGTTGGGTGCTTAATTAGCTAGACCTAAAGCATTTCAAGTAAACCACATTTTGAGAGCTAGCGGCTGGACTTCAATGCAAAATGCAGTTTAGCCATTGGTATTTCAAAGCCAACAAGGCTTTATGGCCACTTTGGCAGCTGCTATTCACGGATGAAGAAGGTCAGATATTATTTTGCAAAAAGATTTCTGCCTGGCTAAGCTGAGAAGTTGCTTGAGCTGGCAGCTGGGAAAGGGATTCTCTTCAGGCTGGCCACTGCCTCAAGGAACTCATGTGTTCTGATATGACAATTCAAACATGTTGCAAGATTCTTCGAAGTTTTCGTCCATATTCAGTTGCCTCCAGAAGGATTTCTGCTTCTTCTGCAATTCTTTACGCACACACCTGGGGCATGGTACAGCCTTCACTTTGCACTCAGAGTGGAAGACAGCACCACAGCTTTCACACCTGCAAACACAAATTACGTGTCAAAATTGAATGACAAAATAGAACCAGAGCATGCAATGGACTTCACATGGATTGTGGGCAGTAGACATTCCTTCAAACAGTTCTGGTAGCTCAAAGAGTGCTATGTTTCAAGAGTGGAGTTGTAAAAGACACTGCCTTGCCCACACCTCTGCTGGTGTAAAGCTACTCAGGACCACTAAAGTAAGTTGACTTGCATCCATTTGCAGTTGCTGAGAATCTGTCCCAGCACTTCTGCTTCACAGACAGATATTTTTAGGAGGATTAATACTTATCTTCTTCTTAACTAGCATTCAGATCTATCACAGAATAGATACCAATTTTGGTTTATGAAAGACAAGGTTGCTGCTTTGATTTGTAAATGAAGAGTAACAGTATTCATTTCCATTAAAATATGTTTGAGCATTCGCAACAGTCAAGATATGACATTTTCTTCACTGAAGTTCCAGTGGTCAGCTGCTCTGGAAAGAGTAAAAGTACAGTCCATTTCAACAGCAGGAGAAGTTGTCCTTCCACAAAGTAAAAAATGAAACAGAGGTAGGTGGTATTTTCTGCTCTGTGTCCCGTGGGAAGATTAGACTAGATCAACACAGTTATAGCTTCTGGCATTCAAAGGTGTGCTATTCTGTTCTCAAATGCAATATTATGACTTCAAACAAATCAAGTGCTCAAACAAGATGACGGGATTACTTTTGGGGCACTGTCAGGCAATGGATGTAATGTTACAGAAGATCAAGCCCCAGTTCCAGATGGCTATGGAGCAATGAACCAGCTGGTGATCATGGAGTGGGCTACAACTAAACAGATGGACATGCTCAGCCTTTCAATGCAAATAACTATCTGTAGTGATGAGTAAGTCGCTACAGCTTTGTAACCAAATGAAAAAAATAAAAGGATGATAGTGTCAGAGGTACAGTGTCTTAGATTCCAGCTGGATAATCAAGTAATGAAAGCAACAAAACATAAAACTTTAGAGCAAATCTGAAATACAAATGAGGGGTGCTGGTCACCCTGGTGATGTGGGAAGTCTTGAAATGCCTTGCACTTTTCCTTTCTCGCAGCTACCGTAATCAAATGACTATATAAGAATCCAAGTGTCCATTGTTATATCTCTAGTGGGGTTTTTTGTTTGTTTGCTTTGAGCTTTTTTGGTTGTGTTTTTTCTTTTTTTCTTAGAAGTAAGTTCTTGTCCTCAAGACTGTGAAGAAAAATTGAAAACATGCAGAAACAAACCGCAAACACTGAGAAGCCATAAAGCAAATTGAAGTATTTGGTATGCAGTCTGGCAATACTGAAAGAAGTCAATAAGCTAATACAACCTGTTAGCTGTATTAGCTGCATCTGCACCTCACCCGTAACTTTTAAAAAAACTGTTCCTGATCTGGCTGCACTTTTAAGTTTTATGCCTGGGTCTAAACATGGTCTAAATTTTAGTAATGGTAGAGCTTTGAGAAAGCTATGCAAAGGTTTAGAGGCACGTTTCTAGCTAGCATAAACTGATAAATAACAGTTAAGAAAAGGAAGGTTAAAGAGGCTAAGTATAATGCTGTGTATCCACTGACTACTATGATCTCTTGCAGTAAAACTTTACTGTCGTATTTCTAAGTCCAGCTTAGTGAGTCTAAATCTGTTTTTGAATCAAGAAACCGGCTCACACAGAGATATTTATCATTTCTGTTCTCAGAGAGTGAGTGTTATGGCCCTGATGCAGTGAAGCACATAAACACATGCTCAGGACTCATATCCCAGTGATTTCCTTGGGATTACTGGTCTGCCTACAATTAAGCATGTGCTTACATGCTTTGCTGAATTGGGATCTCCAAGAAACAGAGAGGACAGCAGTGTCTGTAAAACTTTACATCATTCTGAATTGACACTAATGGTGATTTTATCAAGCTAATTTTCCCTCGTTAGTCAGCAATTTACAGTGCCCTGGAAGTTGCTAGAGGGTAAAGATTGATGAGGAGTGTAATTTTGTGCTCTCACATTGCCACTCCCTACGCTCGCCCAGTATTTCTCCACGGTACGCATGGAGGTGACAAAACTTATCAGAAATTCCTGCTGAAATGGATGGAGTGGGATGAGAGAGGAGCCAGCACACCTGCTCTCCCCAGTCAAAGGCCATCAGCAGAAAAAAAGAAAGATTGATGTTGTTTAAATTAATATGAATTCATTTTTCAGAAATAAGCTCAGGGGGAAAAAAGAACAAACTCCTCTCACATCGCTGAGAACCGAAAGAGAATGAATGTCTGCACTGGCGGCCATCGTGGCCATCATCAGTCCATTCTGGTGCCTCCACCCCTGACCGCCCCTCTGGGAGACCTATTTTCTGCTTTCTCTGGTGAAGGCTGAGGTACTCCCAGCCCCAACGGCTGGGTGCAGATGACAACGGAACAGCAGCCTGGAAGAACAGTGCTCTGAATTGGCAAGCTGCCTCTTGCTCTCCACAGGGACAGGTAGAGAGGATACCTGGGTCAGCCTTCACCCCATGCTTGTATGCCCTCACTGCTAAAGAAACTCAGTCACCAGGGCAGGAGGGCAATGCCAATCTTGCTCTGCCATTGGGCAAATGCTAAGTTACTCCCTTTAAAGCGATGGAGCTATACAACCCCAAGCCATCTACAGCTTTGCTTTTCATCATATCAAATACAGTCAGTCTTAACTGACCCTGGAAATGTCAACTGGTTGACCATTCCTAATCTCACTGGGAGAAGTTTTCCAGTGATACCAAAAACCCCACCAAAATTATATTCCTTCTTAGAATATTACAAATAGATTGCTGCTTATTTAATCCTGACATCTAATTTTATCTCCACATGTTAGAGTCACAGATTTTCTTTACTGTTGTTTTCAAGCCTCAGTATTCCAAAATGCTTTTATTTCTCTGGAGAGAAGATACATTTTGTAGTCTTTAAAGGCTCACGTAACCGCTCACTACACTTAGTTATCTTCCCCTTAACCCCTGTAGTTGTCATAGGTAATTCATAGTTCAGGTACTATTTCTGAATCCTGACTTGTTTGGCTAGAGCCCAAAAAGTCCCTGCATCTTTTGTGAGACTTCTATACACCACTGATAAGAAGCTGATGAGCCCGCAGCCATTCAGGCCTTTCACATTTCCTTCTATAACAAATGATACTGCAATACTGCACATTAACAGCATCTTGCTATTTTTCAAACATCATTTGAAGAATTGGTGAATATTACATGTTGTTTTTATACAGACTTTCAGTCTTCTAAGAAGGCATCCGAAATAGCTTCCTCTCTATTTCAGTGTTTTCTCTCTTTTTTTTGCTCTTTCCTGACCAACTCAATTTCTGTTGAGACTACAGGGGTTGGTTTATGTTTTAAGGATGTTTTTACTTGTTTGAACACCAGAGTAACAAAAATGCAGCGAATTATTTAATCCTCTGAATAATTTCTATTGCGCGAAAAAGTGTAAGAGAGAAAGGGCAAAGCTCTCCACAGCCAGACAGACTTTATAATGCTCTTATTATTATCATTACTAGTTACAAAAGAAAAGCCTTTCTACATTAAAAGCATAAAGTAATTCCTTGTATGCTGAGCAAATGCCAATGTTAGTATCTCCCATTAAGTCTGGGCATTTGAAACATATACACATCAGAATTTGGTAAATTGTAAATTCTGGCAAATTCTTTTCATGCTTCTCACCTGTACTTCACAGGCTCATGGCTTAAGTAATTCTAGATTCTGCACAACCGATTGATCACACTCTTATTCCTCCTCTATACTGCACTACTATTTAGGTGCCCATGGCTAAGATCAGGTGCCCAAAGAGGGGGGTACAACACAAAGAGGCCTCAAAGATGTTCCACCTTAAGCAGACAAAATAAACCAGGGATGAACAACTGGTGTTTCAGGATGTCACCTGAAAGACAGTTTTATTTGTCTCGTAGGAACCTTACAGGTTGACAGACTGCCCAGCATGACCGTGTTGGGATGAAGCTGGTGGGACTAGCAAGGTTTATCAGGACGGGTTCAGTACCACGCACAGGCGCTGTACCTGTCTGGCTTCCAAACACCAAGCGGGGAATCAAAGCAGCTCATGGTTATGCTGTTCGTCCCTGAAATGAACAAACGGTGGATGAGAGCTACACGGCCATTCCCACCTCACAAACGGGAAACAAGAGGTGAACTGATTTGCTCAAGGTCAGCCAGCAGCTCTTAGAAGAGCTGAGAAGGGCAAAGAGCTTACTTGTCGCACTGCAGTGCCATATTCACCCACCATTCCTTCTCTTGTAATTTTATAAATTAACTTTCATTTTTTCATTTAAAAAATCCACATCCTCTGTGCCAGACCTTGCACACATTTGCTCAAGTGAGTAATCCCTTGAATGGAATTTCAGTAGGGATTTGGTTTAGGGCTGAACCCTTCATTGACTAGAACTCTTCAGGTTTGTTTTTTTTTCCCCTCCACACAGAGTAAAAACAAGATAAATTTGGGTCGCTCATTATGTTTTCTTTAGATGATGCCACACATTCACCAAGCCTCCAAAATACTAAGCCACCTGTAACTTGGCTATTAAAAAACCCCAAAGAGCAAAACCACAGTAGCTGAAGTAAGCCTTGCCTAGGGATTCCAGCATGATGACCATCCCACATGCGCCTGTCTGCAAGTATGTCTGAATTGCTCAGATGTGAATATCACAGATGCACCCTTCAAAACTCTCAGAGACTTTAGCAGAACACAAAGAAAAGGAAAATGGACTAGCCTGTGTTCACTTACAATACAAAAAAAGCCCCAAAGGCAATCAATGCCTGACACACACATGCAGCAATATTATTACAGTTGCCTAGGAACCAAGGCAAGGAGCCTGCCTAGGGAGGGACGCCCATGTAGTAAATGAATGGAAGAAAAGTTGGCACCAATATGACATTGATTTGTCCCTATAAGGAGCTTGTTAAGATAATGCCTTGTATGACACACTTACGGTCTTTCCTAGACAGAGTTGGTTTTTTTTTTAAATACCATACTTAAAAACTGTTAATACTTCAAACTTGCTTTTGAAAAATTTGCATCTGAAGAGGAAAAAAACACCAAACAAAACCAGAGCAGAACCCACTACTCAGCCCCTCAAATTGTTACATGTCTGAAATTCACTCTAAATTATTAATTCAGTGTTCAGGGAGCCAGCAGCAATTCAAAGCATAATCATAGTTTTCCTTTCCATATACCTGCTCATGAGATGGGGGTTACCATTGATATGCCAGCAAAGCTTGAAGACGCTCCTCATTTATAATGGCATGGCTGGGTCCTGGGCTGGCCCCGGAGGGTACAGGAACTGTGGAAATAGCTAACTGCCAACCATCGGCCCAGCTCGTGTCCTGGGGGAAGCGATGCAGAGGGGTGAGCTGGTTACAGGTGGCAGCTAGCATGGGGTGTACAGCGACCACCAGCCTGCACTGATGGGACTCAACGAGTAGAGTGCCCGTGGTTTGCACCTCTGGAACAGCTGCAGGGACCAGCATGGGGTGTACAGCGACCAAACGCAGCCTGATGTGGCGCCTGTGACCAGGGTCTGCTCCCTTTTACCCAGCACGGGTTAGACTGAGCTGCTGGAGAAGTGCCCCAGGCAGCAGGGAAGGATGAATGAATAAGCCCCTATCCTGGCTTGGCCGCCCAGGGCTTGCCATGGGGTGCCTCCCCATCTGTACCATCTCTTGCCCCTTATCCTGTCATGCCAGCACCCACTGCCAAGGTCGACTGCAACCAACAGATGTGCAAAGTGGTCAGAGACATTAAAGCCTCACAAATGAGGGGAAAAGCGGGCAGTTGGCTGGAGGGGAGAGAAAACCAGCAGCACTCCACCAGTGCAGGATAGCCTCAGTGTCAACTCCTCAGAGAAAGAACAGAGAAAGACCTAGACCCAGAGAAATCGCAGAGCAAGCCTTTGTTTTGGGTGCTCACAGAATAATTTTTTCTTGTTCAGCCCCGGCCCATACCAGCTGGATTTAACCACCTGCTATTCTCCTGTGACAGTTGTCCACACAGGCTGAGTTACTGCACCGGAGCACGGCAGCAGGGTCAAGCAGAAGCAGGGATCCTGCAGGTCCCAGACCCCTCTTTGTAGAGCTCTGTCACTCCTGATTAAGGAGGGAAGTGTGTTCTCAGCTTCCCCACCAGCTGTGGCTGCAGGGATTTATGCTACACTTACCTACGTATGTTTCTGTACTTGCATCCAGCAGGAGAACTAAGGACTGACTGTCGACCTCAGTACTGCACTTTGCGAGTTATCTGAAGTTCAGAGATCCCAAGCCAAGTAATGTGGCCTGTACACGGCAGTTTGCAAGAGATCAGTAAAGGGACACTAAAATCAGTATTAAAACATTAATCTGAAACTCATGTGATTACACTTTAGTCAGTGGAGCTTTGGAAAGGGGAAAAGCCCTACACGTGGTAGATCCACTACCTGCAAACCACTGGAGAGGCTGAGATGCCACAGAGATTCAAGTTTGTACATCGCTCAGACATATATCCTCTGCCTCTGCTAGCAGCCACGCCATGAACTGGACTTCGCCCCTCTACCTCTCCTATTATTAATGAACTGTATTCACAAAGTCATGGCTGAAGACCTAAAAGCAAAGAGTCAGGCAATACTATTAACAGTAATATTAACATTTTGCCCTCAACCGTTATGATTTGACTGCATGACTCTACTATTTTGCATTTTTCTGTAAGTCTCAAGTCTGGAAATCCTGTGATTAACCCAGAATGTATGCTTTTAATAAAGGAGAAAGGCAAAGGCACCTGGACTTTGTAGCTCTGCTGTAACGTTGAAGACATGCCTACCTGGACCCAAGAGGGAAAAACAACATTTAAAAAAATAAAGTAAGTATATAAACAGCAAGATTCTCAAGGGAGTCTTAGAATTTCTGAGCACTTAGAGTTGGCAGTGTTGGCTTTCATAGGATAAAAAGCAATTGAAAAGCTGGTCTACAAGGAACCATATTTGGGAGATGGAGAAGTCTATCTTAAAGGGGAATTTGCATGAAGAAGAAGGAGAAAGAATTAAAAGGTCTTGATTGGCAAGTTGGAAATACCTAGAGTGAGGAAGAAGGCACAGCAGGGAAGCTGCAAAATAGAAACTGGAAGCGAGATGGCTGCCATGTTTGGCCAGCTGGGAAGAGCACAAGGCAGCACTGCAGAGGCCTTCCTACTTGACATAAATATCTGCTTTTACGCTCAACGTTCTAGTAAATACCACTCTGACATGAGGCAGGTAAAACCAACCTCTAAAGCTAATTCAGTTCCGAAATACAATGCTTGATGAAAAAGCCAGTATATTTTATCTCTTTCTTTTTATGCATTCTAGATAACATTACTGCCAGAAGATTTTGACCAGTTTTGACAGATTCAGGTGAAATTAAATTTTCAAGAGAACTTAACATCTACTTAGGTGCCTAAGTTTCTTTAAAGAAAGTGCTGAGCAGATCACTTCAGGGTGCTCTGAACCAGCTATCAACATCTGGTAAACTAAGCTGTTTCAAAAATTAGGTAATTAGGTACTAACTACTAGCACAGCTCAGGTGAACTGGGCTTGGGGAAAGGCTGTCTAGCGTAACACAAACTAATCAAGGAAGAGGGAAAATTATGTACTTTGAGTGATGCCTTTGACCTGTGCCAAGGTATTTCCTGGAAATGCTCTCTATACTATGTCTCTCCAACCTAATATCCATCTTCAACATTCTCCCAAATGCTCAAAGCTGTTTTAGTCCAGTGACACGGCATCCATAACATAGTGAGCTGTAATCTTGCAAAGACTTTGGCATGCACATAAAGCTAAACACAGTCTCAGAGCCTTTAGTAAGACTTCTCACTATGTGTAAAGTTAAGTACGTTCATAGGTCTTATCAGGATGGTGGCCAAAGATTATAGAGGCATCCAAGCTGGTTGATATAGTCAAGCCTGTTCTGTGGCACGTCTATTTTAAACTTGGGTCTTCTGGTTTGTATCTTAAGAGGTCTACATATCTTAACTGATCTGCAGAACGAATTAACTTCGCAAAGTGAAAACAGTTTAGCCTTAATAAATGAATACAAACACAAAAGAGCAGCTCTCCATGGTTCACATATATCTGTAGTCACCACATAAAAGGCAAGGAATTGACTAAATAGTTCTTAACGAAGCAAGTAGCTTTACCAGCAAAACAGAACAAATTGCCTGTGAAAGTAGTCACTAGGATGCTGACACGCAGGCAAGACCAAAACTTTATTAACTGGGTAGCATATAATAATCTTAACCATAACTATAATTTCTTAATTATCTAATTGGACAAAACCCCCTTTTTAATGAATAATTCTGTTCTTGTTCCAATGGTATTTTTCCCTGTATTCCTTAAGATTTAAAATTTGTTTAAAATAGTTCTAGGTTATAAAACAAATACAGCCACATACTATAGACACCAGTACCACTACACAGGCATTTTCTTTTCACTTCTGCGCTGTCATTTTTTTTTTTTTAAATTTTAGGAGAAAGAAACAAAAGCTTTTCACCACGTTAATGAAGAACAAGCAATATCAGAATAACTTGAAGGGCAGTGCCTGGCTGCTAACAAATGGGCAAGGATAGCTCTAACAAGCCAATTTATAACGAGGGATATTTAAACTCATTTCACAACACTTGTAAAAATAAAATTAGTGATATAATAGGATAATTTATATGTTTATTTGCTAAATTTAAGCCCGGGGCAACTTTAGTCCAAGAAATAAAACAGGAGGTAGACACTCAGGTTGTTTAAGTTGCCAGAGCTCCAGCAAAAGCAGAGCTGTAAGAGTTTACATTAGCTGGCAATTTGCTCCATGAAATGTGCAATTAACTCAGGAGGCTTTAAATATACTTCTAATTATTTAAAGGCCCTTCAAAAAGATGCTGAAGCTGTGAAGTTTAGAAAGAACCCTGATGAACTGTTATATAAATATGGGTAAGACAGCAAAGAGGAAAACGGGGGACAGAGGAATCAAACTGACCGGAAGAGGCATCCAAAAGGATGGGACAATTTTTAAGAAATTGTTTAACTACTGAATCACAGCTTTCATTAAGCTCTGTGCAGAATGGCCATTTCCCAAGAAAAGCCACAGAAAGGAAATATCATTAGAAAGCTTATGACTTTGTGAGCCCACCCTTACATTCAAGGCAGCAAACTGTTGCGTTGTATTGTTGAGCAGGATGTAAAGAGCCTGCCAAGCACAGCCCACAGACCCGCTAATTAAGTGAACTGATTGTGTTTGGTTTGGAACCGTTTGCCAACAAAGGAATGTGTCATGCTGATTAGTGAGAGAAGGGTATGTAATATATGTGTATTCAAACCCTGAGGAGTGCATAACCCAGGTATTCACTCTGTTTGCTCAAGGACTGACAAAAATGACTCTCAAGCAAATAACCCGACCAAAGAGAAACTCCAGCCCTCAAGAGGGGCCCTCCTTTTCTCTCAGCTGTATCTATCTAAAGAAGACCCATCTTTCATAAATTCCCTTCTGAAGACTGCTCCAGAAACTGCTGACAATATTTCGGAGAGAAACAATCTCTCCACCTCAAAGCTGACCTAAGAGACCATGAAGATGGAAAGTTAACAGCCAGCTGAGAACCACCTTGAAATTGTAATGGCCTCTCTGACAGCTGTCACTCTTCTCTCCCAAGAGTGAGAAAGGTCATGGAGGTAGCCAGAAAAACAAATGCCAGCTCGACACAGACACACATACACACACACCCCCCAACAGATTTCACTTTTCAAACATTCAACAGAGAGGTGAAGTTTGCAAAAGCTGTCCTGCACCTGCTTTTGAATCTTTCTAACTTAACAGCCCAGTTTGCTGGTAGAATTAGTAGCATGCTCAAAAGGGAATGAGCAACGTTCAAAAGCAAGAAGGAAAAACACAGTCTTCAGAGCTGAGCTGCTCTTCCCTCCTTAAATCAGCAGCTACAGCCAGGGTATTTGGCAGTCTAGTATTGAGTACAAAATGTGAATAGTATGCTGCAGACAGCAATTCCAGAAAACCAGGATGGAGAAAGGGAATTGTAGTCAATTCTCACTGCACATTGTGGACTCAAACCAGAAATCTGAGCTAACTGTTTACTCAGAGCTCTGCACGACACTTAACTAACAAGGAAGGCTGAACACACATCATCAGAAATTTCAGGTATAACTGCAAGTCTTCACACAAACCACAGGTTACTCTGTACATCTACCTATATCTAACTAGCCTCCTCACCTTACACTTGTCATCGTTGTGGTCAGCCCACCTACCCCAGAAACCTCTCTCATCTGTAAGAGATGGAAATAAACACAACCCCCCTCTACCTGGCCTTCTCCCTCGCTGCTTTACAGCTGATGGAGCTGCACAGTAAAACACACAAGCTCCTCTGTTGGCATGACTTGCCTCCAGCCTGAAGGTGGAAAAGAGCAAATATACGGAACTGAAATAATCTGGTTAGTTTCAGAGAGGTGCATGTGCACACACAGCAGTAATGAGATGAGAAAGCTAACTAGGAAGGGAAATGGAAAACGTTGGGGATAAAAACAAGGTTTAGAGATAAGGAGTACAAAAGGAGTAAGCAGGATGACCTCTGACAAAATAAGAAAGAGAAACATCAGAGAACATTTCATGCTGATTATGTTTTAATTAAAATCATTAACAAAGACCGCTGTCTTTGGCATGACATCAACCACGACTTCACATTTGTGAAACATGAACAAAAGTCCTTTCTGGCTTCTAATTCATGTAAAAACAGGAGCTAGAGCAGCTTCTTTTGGCTTTCACTGAACTGCTGACAAATACTACTTGATTCCAGAAGGTTTTAAACTCTGTAATTGCAAGGTATGTCTGATCTCAGCTGAAGGGCAGGGGAACAGTATACACCCAACAATGTTTTTGTGACCAAAAATCCCTCAGACAAATCAAATGCACAGGCACTTCAAGTAAACTTGTCTTCCCAAATGCTCTTACACGTTCTCATCAATCTTTTGGGAATATCTTCAATTGCCTTTTATACAGTCTCAGTAGACATCTTATGTTTTATGTCATCTCAGTCTCTCTCTTTTTAACTCAGCCTACCTCACCATGCACCCTAGATTTCTTGAAAACTGTTTACAGAGCTCAGCTGCACACCTTGTTTAGCTTATGTCCACTGCTTTGTCAATGCATTTTTAAGAACGAGAGTCTGAAAAAAGAATGTGCAAACAGTCTTTGAAACTCAGGTCAGGCTGAAAATCCCCGAAGAGTAGTCCTTGGTTACTTGTAATTTAACATCTTTGTGCATGCAGGGGGATCAGATTCTTAACGAAGCTCTTTTAACAGGCTGGTCCTGATTGTTTCCAAAGGTGGCCCTTCAATGGGACACTTTGGAGAACAAATTAAAATGACTGTATTTGAAACAGCCAGAAAAGTACTTATCTATGGAGGAATGCTGTGCTGTCAGATATATTGTCTTTCTGTGGAGTAAAAAAAAAATAAAAATCTCTCCTTTATTCAAAATCCAAGACATTTTTGAAAAAGAGTAGTAACACTGCTCCGTTGCCAAGTCTGCTCTGGTTTCCTGCATTTTGCTTCTAGGTTTTCCGTGCAACTCCTGTCCCTGATCTGGCATCCAGCACTCCATATAATGCGAAATAAAGGTTCTTTTGTTTAGCTTAGGACTAGCATATGCTTATATTTATTTTGTAGCCACCTGAGAATAGCAATGCCATTTAAAAAAAAAAAAATCTTGCATGCACAGGCACAGAGGAGTATGCATACAGAAAGCAGAGAATTAGCCATAACATTTCATGGGGAGAACACTTCAGAATGGATGGTTATTTTTTTATAATGGACAATCCCAGTATATCATGGGCCCAGTGACATCAGATACCAGAAAGATGTCTGTGATCACTCCAGAGAATCCATTTGGCTTTTCAGGACCCTTTGCAAACTTGGAAGAGCTTTGGATAAATCACACTGTGTGATGCCACTGGGGACTCTTCCCTTTTTCAACAGCTGTTCTGAGACTTGCAGGGCTTTGGGAAGTCACTCCTCCCATCTATTTCCAAGTCTGCTCGTGGTGGCCTCCCTGGACCAGTAATCTAATGTAGCTGCCCAGAAATGTGCATTAGTGGGATCCAGTCCCTAGTTATTTATATAAGATGTCACGAGGCTGAGAATCCGCCAGGATATGCTACGCAAGTCAAATGTGTGACTGACATTACAGTACCTGCTTGTAGAAATGTCCTCAAAGGGGTAAAGGATTTCTCCATTGTTGCAAATCTCACAGATGAAACCCTTTTGACTACAAAGGCTGCAGCTGTACACATGAGAGGTGGCAAACTTGATCACCTTCCCCAAGAAAGGCGCCAGCTTTCCTTCAATAACCTGAAATGAGGAAAAGAGAACACTGAATGAAAAATTACTAGAGCTCCCTGAAGGATTGAGACAGCATTTATTAATACAGAAATGCAGCTAAGTGTTGCTGGTTAAAACAACAGGAAAGTTACTTCCCAACAATTATAGCTCCATGAAATCACAAGTGATAACAGCAGCCAATGAACTGGCAATGATCCCAACATAAAAACAAAATTACTATCTCTCCAAAAGTCTCTATACAGCAACAACATACAAGATTAGAAGTAATTTTTAATACAACAATGCATTCATTCACTAATGCGCAAAAGAGTAGATAGGAAAAGAGTTTAAGGCTTCCATATTATCATCTGATAGCTATGGATTCTGCCTGACATTTATGATTTTCATTTCTTGCTGGTTTTTTATGCACAAATCGCAGTTTTCTCTTTGCTCCTTTTCCTCCAAAGCACAAGCTTTTTGCATATTTTTTGTGAACGGAACCCTGGCTTACCTCCTTTAGTAAAGTTGCTTCCCATTAAACCATTAAAATACAATATTCCCCTCATTGCCAAAATGAATAAATTCTCAGATAAACTCTTGAATAGGAACTGTGTTTTTTTCCTTCAGGGTCCAGCTCTCAAATCAAGAAGTCCCTCACTGCCAGACAATGCTGCTAGACCATTAGAAGTGATTAGCACTCCCTGTGTTGGTGTGAAAAAACAGCCATGCAGTATAGATTAAACTGCTAGCCACAACACTCATCTAAATTTGTGACTCTGTGACAATGCCTCAATAAGGGGTGCTATTCAGGCAAAATACTTTCCATTCAGATCAAACTTCCAGAGACTTTAAGGAATTCTGCTGGTGCAGGGAATAATGAAGATGGAATAGGTCCCTAAGTGTATATTCTTCTCCCCCCAGCTTCCTGTGGTCTGAATGGCAGCCTGCCAGATTAGTGATAGAAATGTGTCACAGGATTTGATAGTGACCTCCTAAAAAAAGGAAAAAGAATGCAATAATTGCTGATGGAAGGCTTGCACAGGGCTGTGCCCTGAAACCTAAGACCGGGGATATTTACACTTAAATGTGTGCCAGATTCAGTTCAGGCACCCCTTCCCTCAATATGGTAACATACCACTTGTAATTTGGGTTTAGTGTAAACGAATCTAGATAAAGCGAAGGTTCAAGGCAGAGAAGAACAACAGAGATTTTGGAAGCACTTCTCCATACGCAAAGTAGAAAGGAAATACATTTGTGTTCCAGGGCAACCTCCTGCCTGCTAGCTGAGATAGCCACTATTAAAGAGTACACGTGGAAAAGGAGGTGCTTAGGTAGCGCTGATGTTGATGGCATCGAATGGCACGGGCTGAAATGTGCCCCCTCCTTGCTTTCAGCTCTAGCCTGCTAACATCATCTGCACCAACAGGAAGAGGCAATGTTATTGCTACTACTGCAGATAGGACATCTGCTCATGTTAGAGGAAAAATGACGTTCCTATTGCATCCTGGTATAGGAAGATCCCCTTCAACCAGAACATAAACAATTCAGAGAAGCTGCTGCATGAAATACAAAAATGAAGCCATAGTTCAAGGTACTGGTATTACTAACCTTCTAACAGATGGTCAGAAGTTAGTTTAGCTCCCCTAGGCTGGGGTTTTTTTTCATTTTAAAGGCAGACTTTTTTTGCTTGCAGACTCCAGAGTTACAGAGGGTCTGAAAGCCAAACAAGTTGGGAGCAGGGAAAAGACATGAAAGCTGACAGTATTCAATAAACAGGAGGAAAGAAACAGTGAAGCCACCCAGCTAGTGACACGGCTACAATCACCCTCTAAAAAGCCATTTAGCACTAACAGATTAAATAAACATGCAAAGATAGTAAATAAACCACAATACATGCATATTTTCCAAAGCATTTTCATGATACAGCAACTACCTCTGACAGGCTCAGCTTAAAATGCCAGGCTGAAGACAAGAGCTGCAAACAAACTCTCTAAGTCTGTACTAATGTCACTGTCAGCGAGGACTTAAAAGTTAAATCTCTGAATTAAAACCACATTTTATATAATGTAATAAACAACATTAACATAATCTATTACCTCCCTAAGCACCAGGGGTGAATTTAAGTCTGTATAAGGCACAAAAGGTTTCCTATGCTGAAAAGCTCACAACGTAAGCAAGACAGACAGAGTGGGCAGCTGTCCCCAAGGAGCTGGTGTTATTTGTCCCTATTTATTTATTTGTTGATTTATTTATTTGCATGGCTAGTCATAGCACTGTAGTGGGTTGGCTTGTAACTCTGGCCACTGCAGACACACAATGAAGATGATATCTTCAAAGAGCCATGCACACCAATTTTGCAATGTGAATTACAGGCCATTTTACTGTATTATAGGAGGAAGGCAAAATGCAACATCAAACTGATGTTATCACTATTTTTAGCATCTGTAAATTTTGTGTCATTTTGTTTCATCAGAGACTTCAGGGCTGTGCACAGGATATGACTTATCCTTGCAGCCTTCTCTCATTCGTGTTTGTAGCTAATAAAAACAAAATCCTCCTCTCCATTTACCCTGGAAAGCAAAAAGGAAGATTTCTACTTGCCATTCCCAAGAGGAGATTCATGCTAACACTTCCACAGTGTGTGTTTTATGGCTTGGGAAAAGGAGCGTAGGACATGTAATCAAAGGCGTCAATACTTCTCCTGTGACTAAGCACTCTCTTGTGACAGCCAGAGGCCCAGGGTCGGTCAGTTTAGACACCCCAGAACCACGATGGCAGAGTCCCAGGATGTTCTCCCAGTCGATGCTGGAATCTGATCTTGAGTTTCAAGAATACACAAGCGATTAGAGAACAGAAGTTTGTTAAACAAATGTTATGCATTACCCAGATCTCAGGGAAATCACGGAGCGGGGGAAAGACCTCGAGAGGCTGTCTTGGCCAAAGCAGCAACATCTATGTCATTCTTTACAGCTGTATCTGTTAGTAAAGCCTTTCAGTGATGGAGACTCCACAGCCCCCATGCAGTCTAACACAGCACACATCTGTTCGCACTGTTGGAGTCACTCCTAAGCTTTGACCTGCACCTTTCCTAAGGACATCTCAGTTTACAAAATAAGTTTACAAAATAGAGAAACTGTGAAATCATGAGCTGCAGAACAGTCCATCACACTTTGTAAGAAATGTGGAAATTTAGCACAAAACTAAGTTAAGAGTATGCCAAAGGAACAGAAACCAAAACTTTCACCACTGACTTATCCCTGTAACATAATACAGCCTCAACATGCACTTGCAAAGGCTTAAAAATATCTTCGTGCCTCTTAAAAAGTAAAAAGCTTAAAACAAATAAAAATTTTGCTGAGTTCAGATTCTCCCTACCTGCAGCACACATGAAGAGCAAGGTCTGTTTTCTAATCCAAATTGTTGTAGTGCAAGCAATTGTTTCATTGTCCAAAATTAAAGGTGAAAGGTGACTGATGATGGCATTCTGGTCATCAATTGATGGAGGGTGCAATGCAGCTTTCTCTTCTGAAACCAGTCAAGGAATCCATCCCAGAAAGATTCTGGACATGGGGCCATGCTCTTACAGTTGGCTTACCACTGCTGCGTACTTGGAATATATTGGGGTACCCTGCTGTGACAACAGGAGGAAAATACTTGTGTTCAGAGGCCCAAAGCAAGTTGTGTCTCTGAATAGTCCCAGTGTTCAGATCAAAAATCACTGTCCACCTCCTCTATGGATCTGGAAAAATGCTTCTCTAAGCTACCACAGGACAGAAGGCCGTAGCTTTGCATACTGCAGCTCCTAACTGTGTGTTTCGCATTAGGAATTGTGTAAAATACATACCCACATGTACACACATAAAAGACAGGCCCTGCCCTCAAAGCACTTACAATTTAAACCAACCTTTAAACCTCCCATACAGGCTCCCTGCCCACACCGCAGAGAGCATCCCTCCATCTGGAGCACGGCTGCCGGTGCTGGGACTGCCGGGGAGGGGAGAGGAGAAGCCAGGAGAGCCAGCAGGAGCAGCAACCCGCCCCACTGCCCAGCCTCCTGCACCTGGCTTGGGAAAGCTGAGGTGGCATTGCCAAGCAAGGCGGGGAGGCAGAGACTTGTCTGCAGCAGTGGGAGAAACTAAAGGGGTACACGGTATCTGAACACATGCCAGAGGGGTGCTGGGACAATTATTTTAGGGGATATCTAGAGCAGAAGCTTTTCATACAAGTCAAAGTCATAAATAAAGGCAAATCAAACTTCCTTTTCTGTATATCTTTGTGCTACTGTTCAGATGGGTAGCAGTATAAATCCAAAGAAACAATTACACTCTGTACGAGTGAGGTTGGGGTGAAACATGGGGACTGCTGAACGCTAGCCGACAAGCCAACATTGGCAATGGCTGCAAGAACCTTGGGCAGCGCGAAAACATGATGCACATGCACTGGGTTACATTTTTCCTGATTCAGCAGGAAGAGAGAGAAGATGAAAAGCAGCAGGGGCTACGGTACAAGTTGAAATCCCTCTGGATGCATCCCATTAATATGACCGTGAGGAAAATATGTGATCAGTCAAAGTTCAACTACTTGTTAGGAGGACTGCTGGCTCCCAGAGGTTTCCTGATCCTTCTATCCAAAGACTGGAAGTTACTCATAGTTCCCTCGCTCTATCAAGGTGATGTTTTCAGAAACAAGCAGGCAGCCAGCTGTCTCCAGAGAATAAAACCTGAAAAAGCCATAGACCACAGCATCCCCCACAAGCACAGAAATCCTCCTCAATGGCCCACTTACACACGCAACAGGGCTGCCGCCCACAGACAACTTCCAGAAGCAGCACGTGTTGCCCAGGGGACTCTCACCGCTATCCCTGTGCCCTACCTTCATGACACATTTCTGAGCCCAGGACGCTGCCCTGCGCCAGAGGAGAGGCAGTCCCCTCGCCTCCAACACATGCTGAGCTATGGCTCTGTCCTGACCCCATCCCTCATCCGAGCTCTCCGGGCCAAGCACAATGCTGGTAGAAGTCCACTTCTGAAAGCCCCCACTTCCCAGCCCTAGCCTTGCCCCTAAACCTCCTCCTCCCATACAGCACAGTACAGGGGGTCCAAAACTCCAGCCTATTACACACAGCAGAGCAAAGTCAAGTCACTTTGTCTTCCCTTTTCAGTCAACAAAGACTCCTTTTATGAGAACATACTTACCAGCATGAAGGAGGGTTGCATAAACTAGTCCCATGGGAGAGCAATGTCATGAGCACAGTGTTGTAATATGTATGTTTTCATATTGAAAACCAAACTAGAAAAGTGGCCGAGGTAACACTTTGTGTTAGGTGGCGGAACTTCTCGTCTCTGTTGAGAGTTCTAACCTAGAGAGATGGTAACCTAAACTCACAGCTTGTAATAACGTTGTTTGGAAAACAGAACAAAACAAAAAAAAAATGCATGGAAAAAACCTAATACAAAATTAGTTAGAGTTTGTTCCAGTTCCTGACAGTTGTTCAAATTAGAAAAGACATAATAGAAGCCTCTGACTGGGTGTCACTGAAAAGCAATCAAATATTGATTAGACAAGGTAAGCATGGAAATCCCCTCCAAACTCAGACTGTCTCATTCTCAGAGAGGTAATATTACAAGGGGTTTAGGGGGAACAAGAAGGAGGATGTGCAGAAACAGAAGGAAAAATGAGTCAGCTGTAATCCACTGTTGCTTCAAGTAACGCCTCCATAGCCTTCCGCCCACCTATTAGACCAGGTCCACAGAAATACCCAACCTCTGCACCATGGCCACATAAGTCAACACTGAAATCTATCAGATGTGATGAAATTTCTGGACAGGAGAAAAGAAACAGTGCTGTTTTCAGACATTTCTCAGGGCAGTGAGTGTTTATTCTGAGGGCAGGGCTCCTGTCAGCAATGCTAGCTAAGAAGTAAAAGGTAAGGAGTAAGACCTCCATCCCTGCAGGAGTCTATGTTGTGAATTTGAGTGAGGGTCATCAAATCTCCTACCCTGTCTGTGCATTTTTACCAACTTCTAAAAGTGTGGTAGATGTCTACATAGCATGGAGATCATAAATACCTATATGAGGACTGTCAAGACATGTGGGTAAAGGGGATATCAGCTTGCCGAGCTTTCAGATACACTGTTCTGCTTGAGGTGAGGAACTGCCAAGGTTAAGAAATCCAAATTCTGAAAAGTGTCACAGTATGTGAAATCACATCAAGGGTTTCTGGATTAAAATAATTGTTACATTAAATGTGCTAGTCTGGGTAATTTCCAAAAAAATAGTATTTTTTTTTTTTTATATTAAGATCCAAGATAACGGAGAATCAACAGATGAACGGTACTTTATCAGAAGCTATCCAGAATCTAAAGAGAAGGAAGAGAAATCTACCCACATGCCACCTCTGAGAAAAGAAAGAGCCAACAACCATAGGCATCATGTAAAAGCAGGCCTAGGAACGCTGTCACTTCACTGTGGCTAAGTGAGCAGGGAATAAACACTGAGAAGGGAGCTAGGAATGTCCCCAACTCTCCTGAATCCTCAGACCTGGACCTGTAATTTCCTTATGTACCAGAAGGAAACCCTGGTTATTATCGTCATAGAGCTACTGCTCTGCTTAAGACCCCCACCACCACAGTTTAGTATTCCAGCTAAAGTGGTGAAAATACTGTAAAACTCAGGTTCTGTATCACTGCCACTGTGAGACAAGCTAAATTTGCTAAATGGCTTTGTGACCCCACCCTTGTAAATCAGCTTGTTAATCATTATCGTCATAGAGACGATAAAGTCATTTTATAAGCCAACACTGAAGCAGTAACACTAACTACTTATGTAGGGGCTGGCGTATTTCTCTACAGATAACATTTATTAGAAGGCACTCTCTTTAAAGACACAGGCTTGCCTCGTAACCTTCTTCTGGAGCACCGAGCAATCTGTTCCACTTATTCCTCCAGTCTGATTTACATGTCAGACACAAGTGACGCCTGGAGGGGATGGGTTAAGCGATATGAAATCCCTAAACCACCTTGAACTACAGGTTCAAATCTCAACTAGATTGTCCCATCCCCTCTTCCTGACAGAACAAAATTTATGATTATTTCTCAAGGCCAGACGCACACTTGGCTCTATCTGAGAGACAGACACAGACAGAATTTGCCAGGAGGCACTGACGCAATGCAGAAGAGACATGAAAAGGCCAAGAGGCACTGAGAAAATAGAAGGGGTGGTAGACATGAAGCTCATTCACCATCCCCAATTATATATATTGAAGGGATAGAAAATCCTTTAATTACTGGGATTAGTGTCACAAGCATGCCTGGCAGAAGGAAGCCAGCTGAAGGAGCAGTCAACAATCGTGCACAGCTTTCCACCATCCTCTAAAGCCAAGGTTTCTGCCTCTTTCTGGTTGTTTTCTTTCTACCTCTCCAGAAACAGCTAGTCTGAATCAAGCCTTTCGCTAACAAGCTCAGAGGTAAGCTCCAGCTTCACCTAGACTTCAGAGTAACACAGAGAATGTGCTTCCTGGACTGAATGAAAGGGAAAATAAAACCTGAATAGATCAGCTTGGATTCACCACTCTGCTCACTACCATCCAAATTCCACTGGTGGAAGCTTTGTGGAAGAGGACTACACACTTAGTAATCTTTCTTCACCTCCAGGATGGATGAGAAATATGCTTTTGAAAGAACTACCAAAAACTTCTCACCACAGAGATCCCACAACTCTCCAGAGCTCAAAACAGCTGGGAAGTTGTTCCTAAAGCCTGCCTCAGATCTCTTTTGCTGCAGTCAACTACCTTTGTTTCACACTCTACCTCCCATCCTTACATTGCGCAATGTGTTTCAGAAACAATTTTCTGATGCATTCTTATCTCTGTCACAAGCCAGGAAGAGCAAAAGCAGATTGGGGTGCAAGAAAGCTACTATGGTTGCCATTACCTATTTGCTAACCGAAGAACAAGCAGGTATTTTCCACATTCGTTAAGTGTGGAGATTGGGCATGAAAGTGCAAAGGGTAAACAGAATCTCGCCCTGCAACAGATTTCAGCAGGGTCAGGATTTCTGCCATGAAAACATGGACTTGGAGACAAGTATGCTACAATATGCTTAGCTAAGGATAATGCAAGCTGTAGAGAAAAGAAAGGGAAAAACACATTCCCTGGCTGGGAAGTTCCTAGTAATTTATATCTAGGGAGCAGACAATGCTAATTTCCTTGAGGATTTTTTCCCTTCCGTTTGCCAGATTCTTAACACCGCAGATTCTTGTTACGATTTCAATGCACAATTAATCTTTAGTTCAGAGGAAAGGGAAATGGAAGGAGGAAGTATGATCATGAAGTAAAAGCCCCAGGGAGGCAGATATCAGATCTCAGCTCTGTCCCATCTTTTGTGCAATATACTGGTCCGGTCAGCTTTCCTTGCTCCATTTTGACTCCCAGTCATCTCTTTCAGATTGCCTGCCTTGTTTATTTAAATTGCAAGTGACTTAAGGGAAGAATGATTTCTTAATACTTGTGTGCACGTGCACTAGAATCAGCCATCACGCACTGCTGTAAAACAAATTAAAAAAGAACACAGCAGTAACTTCAGGAGAGCCCCATCTTTTGTTGCTACAGTCATGCTATGGTTCACAGTCCCAGCTCCTGACAGTAAGGGTGGTACCACCCCATCCTCTCTCTCCTCTTCCCTGTACAGCCTTTGCAGGTCCCTGGCAGCCCCAAAGGCCTGTTCAGCCTGTGGTACGGGTGGCAGCAGGGTGGGCAGGAGCGGCTGAGGCCCGGGACTCCGTTCGTCCACTGCTGATGCCAGCGCGAGGTGGTGTCTGACACACACGACACCATTTTGCCATCACTGGCCTTGGCACAGACAAAGCAATGTCACGCAGCCACACGTCGTGCCGTGCTAACTCATCACCTGCACGGGGCAGGCAACATCCCGAAAGGAAACCTGGTGATAAACTCTGCAAAGAACAAAAAACCCCCCACAAAACCAACCACCAAATAAATCAAACTAAAGCAGAAATGAGTGAGAATTTGAATAAACAGAAATCACAAGCTTCCTTTGACTTCTTTGCACCAGGCAGTCCACCCTGGTGGCAGAGCTGTTTGCTGTTCGTGGTCCAAAGCAGGCCACTCAATATGTTGCTCTTTAATTTGATATTGAAGTTATATTCCACAAGTTAGCCACTAACTATAATATACACTGAGAGGAGGAGGAAAAACAAAACAAGGTCAAGAGCAAATGCTGCTAATCTGTGACAAGCACATATAGGCAGGGGGCAAGGTGAATACAAGTTTTACATTGGTTGGGTGAGAAGAACAAACTGGTGACAGTCCAAGCAAATTTATAGCCGGAGGCAGAAAGGATGACAAGGTCCCTCCAAGCCCTCCCCCACTCCTCTCATGGAAAGGACGACAAGCCTGAAATTTCAGCAGGTCTCTGGGTGCAAGCTGACACAAGCGAGAGAGAGATGGAATTGTCTCAGTATAAACAACACGCCTGGAAATGAGTTGTGCCAGCTCCCCAGCCAGCCCCGCAGAAAGGCTCCAGCCCCACAACCGCTGTCTTCACACTCACTGTGTTTCAATCATCTTTTCCTCCTTTCTCCTTCCCCCAAGGTTTCCAGGCAGCTACATGTCAACTTTGTCACACCCCAAGTTCTCCTAATCTTGTTGCAGGGATGAATTATAGGTTGTTTTAAGAAACAGGTATTCAAGCAAAGGTTAAAGGCTGTTTTAATCAAACAAGGTTGAAAGAATACCAGGAATTTGGCTGGTAGAGAACAGAAAGCACTTTCCTTAAGCTTAAAAACATATGTGACTCTAAATACACACAAGCAAATATGCATTCAGGCAGAGAGTATATGTGTGCTTCACCCTCCCCCCCCCTTTTTTTTTTTTAAGATTAAGCAGGCAATTGCATGCAGAGGTATTAACTGACTCTGCATGCCCACTGAGTAAGATGTTATTTCATGAGTGATATCACAAAATTAGAAACTTTCCTGCCTTGCACAGGACTGGATCAGGGCATTTTAAGGAGGAGTCCTCTGAAGGATTTTAGAACAAGAAAGCAACATACCAAGAAAATGGCTAGGGTTACTCTGAAAAAACCTCTGTGAGTACAAAGTATATTTTTAAAAAAATTTTGAAAAAATGTTTCTTCTCTCCTCCAAGCAGGTAGCCCTGAGACAGTATTTTGTTTCCTCAGGAAATTTAGTTTCTTGGGATGTTATTCCTTGAGATATGCCCAGCTGCCTCTCCTGAACAGACATTTTATGTGAAGTACAGCAATGAGGTTAGAGCCCAATCTGTCACACTGCTAACCCCCATCTCCAGTACTGGGCCTTTCATTCTGCACAGCAAAAAAAGAACAGAAGAAACCTGGTTAGCACAAAGCACTAGAAAAGGGGTAGCTTATATTGGTATTGCCTCTTCCAGGGGTTGAAAAAATTAAAATATCTCTGGAGATCTCAACTCAGTAGCTCCTGCAAGCCACTGGCACCACTGCTGGGTTGTTTTAAACAGAGTTTCATTCTAAAAAGCCACACTTACCCCAAGCGGCCTAGATTACATATTCACATGGAAAAGCACCACATGTATTTAATAAGCCCTGTTGAAAACTCTGGTTTCAAGCAGCGCAAAAACCAGTTCTGCTATTAAAAATATGTATTAACAAGCTGCTGTATCTCCATACTTTGCCTCCAAGACTTTAACACGCTTAACTCAGATGAACTCGTCTTCCTGGCTGCCACTTGCCAAAATGCTCCTGGCCAGCTCTTCACCCACAAGCCTGGCCGCCTCTGCCATGCTCTCCACCTGACCATGAGCCACTCTGAATGACAGTGACTCCCTTCCCCAGCACAGCTGCGGTAAAAATGAAATGCCAGTAAGATCATTGCCATTACCACTAATTGTAAGCAGAGCTGTCAGCACTTTGGGGAATTACACACACACCTGGGATACCAGCTAACCCGAAGTCTCCTGTTCTGCTGAAAGGCAGCTGAGTGCTAGCAAACTCCAGGGAGCAACAGAAATGAGTGATAAAGGAGCCACAGGAAAGTACCACCCAAGCTGTTTAATTGCTGTTTTGCTATCAGAGCTTTTAATATTTACGGAAATGTATATTGTGTGTTTTTCCCACCCTAGGACTATTTTCATAATACATTTACCACAGTCATATGGGCATAGGTTGTAAAGGAAGGGCATAAAGATGGCTACTAGCATTATGTTGTTATGGTCCAAGATGCATGTTTACCTAGTTCAGCTACAGAATTATCTAAGTGCCTCAAAATCTTAATGTATTTAAATTACGGAACATATTTAAAATAGGTCAGACAGACTACCCCTCCAAAGTGCTGGTTTCCCTCTTTTGAACTTAATTGTGTGTCCTGGTTTTGGCTTAGGATGTCTATTTTAAACATACATGTAATAAAGTGGGACCCATTTTACCTTAATACCATTAAAAATGACTTGGCCTCTGTGTCAGAGAAAGCCTGCAGCAGAGCTGGGAAGAGAGTCCAGATCTCATGTGCCTTAGGATGAGAACTGGACCACTGTACAAATTAACAATGTGTACGCCTCTCACCTCCTCACACAACCATCTGTTGCTGTCGACCTCCTACCAAGTATTTAAGAGCAGGGGCTGTACCTGGCACGTCAGTTAAAACCCACCACTGTTTTAAACCAGCTCTACTCTGAGCAATGTCTTCCAGCCTGTGGTCAGCTGAATGCTGGCAGAAACGCACTGCAGGACTTGCATCTCTGTCACACTTGCTGTGTCAACCTTTGCTTGGGAGGCTGGGGACGCAGATCGATGTTTTCATGACGGTGCTGAACTCTGAACTGTGGCAGCTCTGGCACAGATGTGCCTGGCATTTTGCTGCCCTTGTTAAACACAGTGAACTCCCCCAGAGAACTGCGACAGACCAATCTTCAGCCATCTCAGCACAGCTGGGCCTGCCAAAAACCTAATTCTCCTTCTCATTTGCCACCTCCTGCCCCTCAAGCAAAAAAAAAAAAAAAAAAGGGCTTGCCTAAACTTAAAAGGATCTGCTGGTACAGCTACACAGGTAAATACAATCTTTGGTAAATACAAGTTTAAGCTGATCCAGCTTTTATTGAATCACTGAGTGAAACAAATGACAGCAAAAGACTTTCTCATTGATGTAACTGAGTTTGCATGAATGCTTTTACAGGTATGGCTATATCTGGTGTGGGGCGCGTTTGTCATGCAGCTATCCCAGTAACACTTCTAAAACTAGAGCAAGCCCAAAGTACGCAACCAAAACCCAGTTTTGTCAATCAATACAACCACATGAATACTACTGGCTTTCACAAGCACAGGCATGCGGGTTAGATGCCACATCCCATCATTTTGTGCATGAATAAAAAGGAACTGCTGGGCAAGGACACCACCACTGCTGGGCTTGGAAGCCATCAGGCTGTACGTTATAAATCTAAGTGGAGCATTTCTCAGTAATTGTATGAGGACTGAGTGATCAGAAAAGAAGTTCTACTTCGAAAAAAAAAAACCAAACCAGCAAGTGAAAAGCCAAAAATAGTCCACATCTCCTTGCAGTCTTTGCTATTGTTGGGACTCACGAAACAACTTGTCTAAATCAACCGAAAGTTTTGCACGTGCAAAAATGCTAGAAAGACAGCATCTGCAATCTCCTCCTCCATCTCAGTCTAGGAAACTACAGGGAAGACCCAAATTTGCCATTGGAAAAGGAGGCGTGACGAAGTACAGCAGGGGTTAAAAGCCTGGAAAAGTGAACAAGACCGAGACCTAAAAATTGCTTTATTTTTCTAAGGCTTCCTAATCCAGATCTAACAATACGCTAGGCTCAAATTAGGTGGAACTTATGTTTCACTGACATTCATTTTTATTCCCTACATTTTTGTTAGAGAACCTTGTATGTGCAAAATCTTGAACAAAAACATTAAAATTTTTATACTGGAAATGCTTCTGTTTGTTAGACCAACTGTTCACCTAGTCCAAAACCCTATCAGACACTGTAATCAGTACTATATACATCAGAGGAAGATGAAATCATTGATCCATCTGTCAATAGGGAAGACATCTTCCTAATCCCCTCAGTAAATAATATGTCTATTCTGAAACCTTATAATCTCTTTATCTTACGTAGCATAACTATGGACATTCTCATTATGGATACTTAATCCTCTCAAAGATGATAAACTTCTGGCCTCAGTAATATTACTGTGGCATTAAGTTCCTCACGCTCACTGTGTGTTCTGCAAAGAAGCATTTCCATCAAGGATTTTTATGCATATCTCATATTCACTGTGCTATATTATTGTGAGAACAGGGCTCTCCTGTTCATCCTTTCTCTCTGCTGTTCTCCACATTGTTTGTAGGTTCGTCTACAGGTAGATAGTCAGGAAAGTTGATCTGAAGAAAATGGATGTTTTAATTAAATTTTAACGGATTAGTTTATCTACAATGTTAAAATGGATAAATTATACTACATTAAATCCTTGTATGGACATACACATTCAGAATGAAAATGACCTTAATACAATTTAGCTCACTTTGCTTCCAAAGTAAATGGAGATAAACCAAATGAAAGCCACTTATATTTTGAATAACAGTATTTACACAGTGATTCAATGTAATGCAACTCATAATTTTAAATTCACATATTTCATCACTTCACTTTTTTTCCTGAGTGTTCCTGTGTAAACAAGTCTTCAAATCATCATCTTTTTAAATCTATCTCACTCACAATTTCCATCCTCAACACCCAGTCATTTTTGCTGTTACGTGGATCCTTTTTATTTTACCATATCTTTTGGGGGTAGTATAACCAGGATGAAATAATTGTCACGATTAAGAGTGCTTCTACAGTAAAGACCATCACTGCAATAATCTTTGTACACTTGTATATCTTGCCATTTAACATAAAAAACAGGCAAGACATTAGTTAACTCCGTGTGGATTAAGCACCTGTAATTTGAACTCATCACAATAGCCACTTCAAGTCTTTCACTTTAAAAGCTCCCCTTAATATGGAATCTCGTGTAAGTAGCAAGAACTAACTTTTCCTAGAAATGCAAGAGTCTTGTCTGAGTCAGCTTCTGTCCAAATCAATGTTTAACAGTGTAAAAACTGTTAGTCTCACCAACAGCAGCCCCACAGTCATACAAAAATGAATGGATGGTATTTCACTCCAGCTTGCATGAACTGTGTCCACATGTCCATAAAGGCAATGATACGTCCATTAGTAATGTCAGCAGAGAACAGAGTTCACACCTCCAGCAGGTTTAGGGTAAAGCTACCCTGGACCGTGACTGCACCATCAGGGACTATACTGCACATAAACAAGAGTAATCCATCTTTCCAGTGCACTATGTCTGCTAAACCCAGCAATTTCAGGAGTGAATACTTGCTTCGTAAAAACTGGAGGTCTCCCTCTTTAAATCTTTAATTGATTGGAATAGCCCTGGATAAATTGGCTAATGGTGGTGTTACGGGTGCCACAGGGCAGATTACTCTCTGGGCAGATGACGCCAGGGAGGGTTGGAAAGCAAAGCAAGGGTATCCAATGGGGAAGAATAGGCAAACTGTCACACTTTGTGTTTCTGCTTGTTAAATCTGAATGCACCTAATTAGTTACCTCATCTGCTAACACCTCCAACAGAGGATTCTAAGAATATGTACCCCACGGGAATGCTCATAGATAATCTTGCTGTAAACTTTAGTGTAGTCCCTGGGGCCCTGGTCTGCAATGGAACCTTGCTCGGGTACATGTGTGCATTTGTTTTTATTTTAAATAAACATGCACAGACAAATAAAGGCCATCACTTGATGCCTCTTTGATTAAAGGTCAGGCCTACTGATATCTGCCCTGTGAGCATTTGTTAATAGTAAAGTACTAGCAAAACCACTACCTCACCAGGATTTGGTGAGTTTCCAGAATTAAGGACATTTTGTTCCAATTTTTTCCACTCTGCTTTTAAGCTCACAGTTAAGGTCTTCCCCAGAAGAGCCCTGTCCAAATGGATCTAAGCGACAACCATCCCCAGACCATCAGATAGCCCAGGTATGTACTCTGCCACATCCATAAGGTCTAGGCATGGATAAGCTCTGATAAGCTTGGAAAGAGATTTAAATTGGATTTCATTTTAGAATAGTATTATATGCTGCTTCATCTATTGGCAAACAGGCATTTCAACTTTTTTGCACCTAAGAACAGACCCTCATGCCACATTTTTGAAACTCAGCTGCTTGGTAGGAAACAACCCATGTTTCCTAGGATCTTTAAAGAGAACCTGGCTAGGAAACAAATCAGAATTGAGCTGGGACTAACCAGGGTAAAGGTTGCTTATATCTGCAGATTACCCCTCTCTGCTTTTCTAATTCACTCACCATGCCTTATCTTTCCATTAATCTTTAATAAACCTTTTAGTTAATTCCCCAAACACACACAATCTACATGACAGCAGGATACAGTGCAAAAGCAGCCCATGGATATGAGGAAATAGTCAGCAGAGGAATTAAAAGGAGGGGAAACTTTTAGGATTAAAAACCACCCAACCTGCAGGTCAGTAGGAAATGATGAGCAATTGGGAGAAAGCAGTAGTAAGGAGCAAACCAGGGAGGAGGCAGGGGTTGTAAGGCTATTAAGCGTTTCTCTGGCTGTTGGGTTCATTTTCTCAACGGGGCCCTCCTCCTCTTTCCACTCTGCTTCCACTTTGACAAAAACAGGCAATCCAATTTCAAACTTGGAGCCTCTGAAATGTGGAAAACCCTCTCCAGGCTGACAAAAAAGATATAGCTAGATTAAAAGGTAAATGCAATTTAACCTACCCCAGCAGAAATGGTAATCATATTATATTGCCTCTAAATATGGTAAGTTTGGGGCTGAGGCCCTCAGGGGAAGAGAAGGTGTCTTGCAAACATGAACACAAAGAAACATGCTAAAGGAAACTGCTAAATCAATGGATGAATTGTGACTTCTACCCACCCTCCCTCCCACAGCGTGCTTGATAAGCTGCTGATTGCTTCTAAAACATCTACTACCAATGTCAGGAACTGATTAAGCAGCTTACAAAGCACCGGGGGCTAATAGACAGGCCCACCAGGGAGACTGCAGCTCTGGAGTTTAAGTAGCTTGCTTTTTCATGGCCTGATTATTAAAGATGAGATAGCAGAACATGCTGAAAAGATGTGGAAACAGTTTTAGACCTCAGATGACTGTCCTTTTTATTTTATATTTGGAATCACTTCTACCCCGTGACTTCACCAGCCAACAAAAGCCATGTTTCCGGCAGTTCCGTAGTCTCCAGCTCTGAGGGACATTCTGAACTACCTCAACTTAAATGTGTCAACTGAACATCTATTACCGTGCAGAAAAGGCACCACTAGACAAGGGAAACATCAGTGGAAGAAGCTTAAAATAATGTGTTTTACGTATCACTGGCCATGGCATTAGAGTGTGAACATAAACGTGCCCAGGTCAGCTAGCGCATCTTACCTCATTGCTTCCTCCATCTGAGCACTGCAGCACATTCACCTTAGATTCCCTATCCTCTCTTTTCAGCTCTTTTTGCCAAATTCTTCTTGTTCCATCTGGTACATAATAAAATTCTGCTGTCCAGGCAGGTGTACTGCGAGGTGCTTGCTTAGTTCAACTGATATCAATGCAAAGACACATTTTGCTGGTACTTTACCTCTTCTGTGGTCACATCTGTCACAGTAATGCTGCATGACTTAACTTTCTGTAGCAGGCTTGCTGAGGTTTTTGTGGCTTGCTTGTTTGGGTTTTTTTATTATTTTTTCCCCCTCTTGTGGTAATGCCTAGCAGACTTTGTAAATAAGCATGTTGCACTAGGGACTGTACAAACTCATAAATTCCTAATAACTATTCTTTCAAGCAAAGAAATAAATACTACTTGTCACCTGTAGGCTGAGCTTTAGATGAGCCTTCATTGATCAGATGAAAGATTTCTCACAGCAAAGTTCTCTTTGCAGACTACAGTTTTCTTTCGCAGCCTCTTTCCAGCCCCATTTCAGCACTGACGCTCTAGGCTTTCTCTCTCTCATACCTAACCAATGACCCCGTTAACCCATTTTTGTATTAAACTATAAAACACAGAGATGGTTTGGAAGTAAAGCTATTTATGCTACGATTAGCTAGAAGGAGGAATGTACAATTAGCATTGAAGATGAGAACAGGCTTGATGTGTAACGAGTGGAATTAGTTGAAGAAACTTACCTGCTGAAGGTCTGCGAGAGAATAAAGATGGATTTGCTGGAGAAGATACTCTCTGGGAAAGATCCTGGAAAAGAGAAAAATGGATGTGTGTCACACCTTTTTGACTGGGAAACTCAAAGATTTCCTCTCCCCACCTAAAGACTACAGAACAATGATGCTAGAGAGAGAACTTGTCAGAAACATAATTTTGTCATCCTGTAGGCACCAGCTACTTTTACAGCACCCCTCATGAGCACAATTCCACAATAAGAATGAATACTGTGCCAGTGTCATTCTCCAACTGTCAGGTAAGCATGTATCATGACATTTACAGCCATTGAAAGCTCATCCTGAGCACAGAGGGTGTTTCTTTGAACAACCCAGTAATAAAACCAAGCAACTCAAACTACAGAAGTATTTCTTACGGTTTTTAGTACAAGATTCCTGGTCTGCTAGAAAGCTCTAACAGTTAATTTCAGATGTGATCTATGGTTTTGTAACTGAAATAACTATATTGGGAAAAATGTCCTGCAGATACTGTTCTTCCAACATAAAGTCGACTGATATCAATTCCCTTTTGCATACAGAAATGTATCTATTGGTACAGACTTTATAGTGACTTATTTAAGAAAGGCATATTTTCCTTACATAAACCAAGGTTTCAGGCAAAACAATCGATTATCCACTGACAGACCTGTTCAGTAAAGCTAAATTACAGAAACCTGAACAGAGAAGAGATGTCCTAATTAGAGTGACTTGCAGTAAAATGAAAAACTGGGTTAAAGCAACATTACAGAGAAAAATGGACCTCGTAAAGGTAAGCGGGTATTAGCAAGAAAAGTTTATAAAAACCTATGTATCTGCCATAAAGATGTCAGGAAGAGAAAAATCACATCTAATTAAAATGTCTATCTTTGTGTGCATACTCAGAGAAACAACCAGCCAACCAGCTTTATTTTCCATCCACACAGAACAAATATAACACCACGCTAAGGTATCATGGGCAGCGGAGAATCACATCACTCTCACAAAAAAAGCAACCAAATATCTCAAGAGGTGCAACTATTTTACACTACATGTTGCTTAGAGAAGAAGTTGTGAACTCAGTTCCTACATTACAATCATGCAGTTTTAAGGCAATACAGAAGTGAAATTCTTGATATTATTAAATGCAAGAACAAAGCTCTGGCAAAGACGGTGAGTAGTACAAAGTCTCACACTCCTTTTGTACTTTTCAAAAAGACCTAAGCTTTATTGGGGTGGGAGGGGAAGAATCCTGCAAGCAAGGCACTAACAGCTGGGCACTTGACAATCTTATGGCACTCTTCTGGAGCAGGACTGTGCCCTTGCTCCTCATCACCAAGCATGTCCACTCTTACCCACCTAATTCTCAGCTGCAGTCTCACTGGGATACTGCATTTTCCCCTTTCAGTTCTGTAGGCTCCTATTAGAGGTGAACGTGTTTCAGTGAGCCTGCTGCATCACACCTTCATAAATACGTTTGGCACAAAGACCACTAGAAAACAGTCAAAATCCAGATATCAGACAACATATGACAGTGGGATTCCTCATTTGCACATAGAAGATTTATTAAAATTGATTGCTAAGGAGTCTGAGCAGCATTTTGAAGCCATTAGTATTTTTCAGCTCTGATAGAATTTCATTACAATTTCCCCATCATTCTCCCCTGATCACACAGGCAGGCACTAAACAGTGCGGCAGCTTTGCCAGGAACTGTATTATTTGCTGATGCCCTTACAGCACTGCTAAGGAAAATAATTAGCTAATGAAAGATTTCCTTTTTCAGGAAATAGCCTGAATAGGCCATAAGGCGGAAACTGTCAACGACTAATATCAATGACTAACATCACGTTCCCCCACCTTGAAGGACTGCGTTTTATTTCCTGCAAGTCTAACTCCTAATAAAAAGTGTGCAGATGAAAAGCAAACTCATGATCGAGGGACTTCCTTTGCTGGGGGGGGTCTCAGCCAGCACAGGCCCTGGTGACAGTCATCATCTCCCTGTATCTCTCCTTCTCCCTGAGCTATGTTAGCTTGCAGCAACAGCTCTGCAGAGTCAGCATCCAATGCTCCTCCTCCCTTCCAAATCTATTTCCAGGAAAAGAAGTAGGCACTGCCCTCCCAGTTTTATGCAAGACACAAAGACACATGCACCCAGCCGGCACTCAAGTGAGAGGAGTGCTTATTTCCATTGCTATGGAAACTGAGGCATTAAAGAACCCTCAGTAAGTAAGGCTGGTCCAGCTTCAGATTTGCAGTCCTTCTACTGACTCAAAAAATCACTATTCGGTTGTGGTGGGTCACAGAAAAACGGCTGAGCAGCCAGAGTTCACATGTACAACAGGATTTACAAAATTTCTTACGAAGCAACCGGACCAGTTCCTGTATGGTTCCCAATACACGGAGAGGTACAAACCACTCCCTCAACACCCACCCACGTCACCAAAGGTGGTGAGCACACAGCTCCATGAGTGTGAAATCACAGAAATAGCCTAAAATAGGCAGCTCAGTCCCTGATAATTTAAAATATAAATGATGCACCCTTACCACACCTGTGGTGAGCTGAGCAGCTGTTTCAAAAACACATCTTGCTGTGCTCCGTATCTGCAATTAAGATCTCCTCCAGAAAACTTCTATTAGTCCCATTTGGAAAGAAAAACCGAAACTCAGCAACTACCTGAACATAACTGTGAAGTCACCTCCCCAAAATGCATCTTTTATTGACAGTTTTGTCAGCCGCTAGTGGGTGGGGAACAAGAGCATAAAAGGCACCAGAATGTCAAACTCAAACACATTTTCAAAAAACCTCATCATAAAATGCAAACACTTCAGTGGAGGCAGGATATCCACACAGATCAAGTAGTCCAGTGAGCAAGAAAATGAATGATGGCTGGTTCCCAACCGCTTGCTTGCCTGCGCAGGTTGTCTGAGCCTAAGGAGGAGGTGGCTTCATAGAAAGTCTTTTTCAGCAGGGGGCACACACAGGACTAATTCAGAGCCTCTTGCTTCTCAACCCAGATACTTCCTCTCATGTAACTAGTAAGAACGTAGTATCTTTGCCATCTCCATCCTTATGTCAACTGCAACTGAAATTGGCCAAAGGAAGCCAAAGTCAGTACAGTACAGCAGGCAAAATGGGGCTCACGCAAACACCATGCCATTGCATTAGCATCCAGACAAAGTACTACATGGCATCCAAATCAACCTAAAATCACATTTGTGTCTAAAAATCTGACACAGACCACAGAGCAGGCTAAGGTAACTACACTTAAAAAAACCCACTTCACTAGAAAATACATATTTACTTTCTGCATGAGATGGAGCTTTGCACATGCTTGGGTTAACATAAGGCCTTGATCCAAAAAGACCAAAATGTGTGCTTGCATTTTAGTTTCCCTTGATATAAAGGTCCTTTACAAACACCAAATGGGAGATCTCCCATAAGTTATTTGAAAGCAAAATAAAAGATGTCAGTTTTGTAAATCTTTTGATTGATGCGCAATAACAAACTGGATTTTTTTTTTTAAAGTTGGTCAATTAAAAGCATTCAATAAACAGTGTCCTTTCAGTCAAACCTTAACACAGAAAAAGACTGGAGTGAGCTAGACAGAGGTCAAACGCAAGATGTTAAGACTCAACACAATAAAACCTCAAACCTCTGCTGCTTCAGAATGTGACCTGTGACCCTTGAGAGGCAAATGGTATTGACTGCACATCCCACTAGAAGCACCTCCTTAAGCTTTCACAGTTTGGAAACTCCCAGGCCAGTTTCACCATCGATGCAAAACAGAACAGTTGTGAGTCACAAGATTGCTGTGCTGTAAACCCTGGCTACCAGAGTTAAGCCTGCAATGGACAAACCAAGTTCAATGCTAACCAGCCCTCTAGCTTTGCCAGTTCCTGTGAACAATGAAATCCAAAGTCCCATTGGTTAGAGGTCTGTAAATTGCTTTATTGTTACGTGCTAGAAAGAAAAGTAATCAATACAAGCAGGAAAGAAACCCATCATCGGAGACTTTCGATACAACTAAAAGAGAATTGAGCATTCTCAGTTTGTGATTATTATTCTTTTTTGTTTGATAGTTTGTAATCTGAAGCTTAAGCGTCAGGCAAGATAGAACCAGAAATTTCATCTGTTCCCTTTCCGGATGATCTTATCAGGTAAGTATTTGCACAAACAAAGGTTATCTTTTAGTGTCCTCCTGCAAACAGAACCACTGATAAGACTTTGCTTTTTGCATTTGCACAAAGTGTGTAGTCATGGTGCTTTGTTAGCACTAAGTAATTGCTCTGCATTTAAAGCCTGTTTATCATCAGCTTAGGTAATTTTTCTCCAACGGGTTAAATACCCTGACAGCTCTGCTAAAGCTACAACCAATTAATCTGGCCAAGACTGACACTATAACCAAAGTACAAACGTGATAAGCAGAGAGAACTCTTCCTTTTACAGCAAAATCAAAAGAAATCAAGTTAGCTGGCAGGTGGGCACAACCAAATCTTTTTGTACCAAAAAGCCTGCTGAAACCTAGGATGGAAGGGGGCAGGGGAGGGGAAGCCAGCACCACGATTTCATGTGCCAGCCAGGAGCGTCTTGTTTGACCAGGTTGAGAATTGTATGACTGAGCTCTGACTCACCGGGAGACGCAGATGCACCAGTCCAGCACGCGGCCACATCCAGATGACCTCTCCACCCCTCTGCAGGAAGCTGCTACACCCACAGCTGGCACAGCACCGCAGGTACCAAGTCCATTTCCTCAGCCAGCACAGTTCAGACCCTGGCACTGCAACTTACGCTGCCACCAATTTACTTTTAAGCTCCTGCACCACGCTGCAAACTGAAGCAGCTGACAGGCAAGGACATGCCAGTTACCGTTGTTCCCCAATTTTTTTTTTTTTTTTTTTTTTTGCCCCCTAGACGGGGGGCGAGAGGACCCTCTGAGGTCCGTGCAGTGTGCACCAGCCACAGCTGGGGCTGCGTGTGTAGCACATGGGCAGGAACTGCGTGCGCTCTGATTTCATTGACAGGAGCTCAAATTTTTCAGAGCTACTATTTGATTTTAAAAGTACAGAGGGATATCAGTGAATTGCCAGTTATCCCAGATGTGCGCGGCAGGGTAAATGACATCTCTTGCTAGGTTTTCTCTCGCAATTAATTTGACACTGAATCTGTTCATTTAAGGTAGAGGTGAGGGGAAAGGGTAGGACTTTTTCCAGTGTTGCTAATTCTTATAGTTTTAGTCAGGCTTTTGATTTTGCATTTCCTGGGAAATTTCAGCTCCTGAAAGTATGTTGGGAGAGGAGAACCCCAACTTTCCAGTCAAAAAAATTACTCAGGGAAGTGGGGCCCTGGGAAACCTAGTGATTTGAAAGTCAAAAGGTAATAATAATTAATGAATTTAAACCAAACCAAAACACTACTTATTTAATTCTTGTGGTATTATAGCAGATTAATGATTTTTTTCTAATTCTGTGGGTTTGGCTAAAAAAGTGTTTGCAAAACATTTCACATTCATGAGGTATGAACACTCTTCTGGTTATGTTCTGGGAGCAGCCATTCCTAAATATCTTCAGCCCACACTAAGTGCTCGATTTATTAGCAAGCGTGTCCAGGTAAAGTATTGTTTCATGCTGTTATGAAATTCCCCATGAGCATCCCTATGTTAAAACAGTTACTCTTATCATCCATCAGCAATCCTGATCCAGTATATAAACTTTCAACTAAAACGCAGTACACTAACTCCCTTTCCTCTGTGGTTACTTGAGCAAGGTTACGGTAACATTGTGAAAGGCAAGAATTACTACAGATCCAACTCAGAATCAAGTACCACTGTTACTAAAAGCAGGATGCAGAGAATTAGAGGCACACAGTTTCATTTTGAAATCAAAATAGCTTAGATCCCCCAATTAACTTGAAGAACAAGAAAACACTCTCCATTTTAGGCATTTCTGAACCCTTGCAGTTTGCTGCTGGAAGTTCTGACATAAAAACACAGGGACAAAATGGCACAAGTCATATTTAACATCATGTCCACATCTAACAGGAACTTCTTTTTAAATCATTATGTTTTTTTAAAGCAATCTAGTCTCAAAAGGTGAATGGAAACTACTATTTTGAAAGATGTCTAATATTACTGATCTATTTGACAAGGAGATGCAGGTATGCCTCTAGACTGGAAAATGCTAACATGAACTGAAAGACTCATCTGTCCTCTGGAAAACTTATCATATATACTCTGGCATGTTCCTCAGCTGGACGCTTACCATGGTAGAGTGCTGGCTTGTGCTTTTAACCCTTCCTTGGCTTGAACAGACAGCAGTACTGCCTCCACCCTGGCTGCTCTGGCACACATCTTGGTGCTCCAGCTCTGTTTTTTATCCCTAGCTGAAACAAAAGCTCAAAGTCCACCTTAACTCCACACCCTACAATTTTAGCCAAATGCTTTTTAAAATGTTAATTTGCAAGGACCTGCATGCACAGTTACTTCTTCAAAAAGACACAAGAGTTGAAGCAAAGAGGTGGTCTGTTTGCAAGAGCTCCATCAACAGGCATTCTCTAAGTTCAGCTACTGCAATGACTACATGAGTGTAAGATCTATATAAACCAACAAATGGCTCGTGCATACTTCTCTGCATTTATTTTTCTCATCTTTCCTCACTTTGGGGTGTTGTTTGTTCTTAACGCTGGACCCGCTCAGGATATCCAGATATTCTCTTTGAATGAGTTTCTCTCTCGCCCTCTTTCCAATCACCCACACAACAAATTTTCTTCTTCTGTTGGTCTTGCCATTAACTCAGAGCCTGAAGTGCTATGAAACCACATCCTTCTGTTCCTTTCCTGCTCAGACTTTCTTTTTGCAGTCTACTACTTCCATACATTGTGTCTTCATTCTCCTGCTTTAGGATTTTCCACTCTTCAAATGGCCTACCCATTGCAAAGAAAATGGAGAAAACAGTCTCCTTTGACAGTCTGCTCATGACTTAATGACCTTCTGTTGTCCTTGGTCTGAAAGATGACATAGCCCCAGCTTCACATACATGAGGTATTTGGTGGTATAGTGATTGCATAAGATCAATCAGGATTCCTGTGATGTGTTTAGACAGGTTCCCCAATTGCCACACAAATATTTTGAAAGTAATCTACTCCAATGTCAGAAGTGATATGTCTAAGGCCTCACTGTAGGAAGTGACAGGACCCTATTGTTCAGCATAACTGAATTTGGGCTTGTTTCACGTCGTGCTGACAGACCGGCAGGCTCAGCCAGGACCACACGTCTGCGGCACTGGAGGTGTATCTTTAACCTCCTGCTGAAACAGCAAGCTCTAATTTGGTCTTCCTGTAAGACACTAAGTAATGTATCCAGCACTGGAGTTTTGCTAGGGTAAAACTGATGTATTGCTGTTCTAGAGCTGATAGACAAATGGTATCAGACAGAGGTGAGTAACCAGAGAGAAATTTTTCCATACAGTTTCTCACCACCATTCAGAGATTTACTTACAGAGTGAGGGCACTGCAATGAGCATTAATGTACAGGGGAATGTGCTGCAGAGCACTTACCTTGTGTCGCTGCCATCTGTCTAAAATATCTGGGCTAGCAACACCTGAATTGCAAATTTAGGTATATAGCTGAGAGAGCAGAGAGCCCAGAGAGAGCTCCAAGGTTGACCTGGGTTAGCCTACTCTACAGTAGACATGGAGGTACCTGAAGACTTCCCCAAAAAAAAATAAATCATTCTGACATCTCCTGGACCTGAAGAGCCTTCAACCATGAAAAGAACAGGAAAAGAGGCTGTGGCACATGGACAGTTAGGGTGTCTTATGTCTAGAGATAAAAGGAAGAAAGCAAAACCAGAATAAGACTTGCATCATTCAGCATGGCTTCACAGAATAACCTCATTATTTAATGGACTCAGAGATTCTCACTGTTTCCCAGCTATCAATGTTACTGACTCCATCTTGTTTGCCTGTGCCATTCATTCATCATTCACCATCCCACAATCTGCAAGTGGTGGCAGGATCTGTACAGCTCCACTGGCACTAATTCTCTGTTGGCTCTTGGTTTCGGTCTTGTGTGCTTCTGCCTGAACAGCATCCACACAAGCAAGGCAACCAAAACAAGTGAGAACTTGTTGAGTAAAGACATTTGAGGGAAATTATGTCTGTTGCAATACTGAGGTGACAGCCACAGCAAACTAGGCATAACAATGTCCCTTGTAAAACAGGGAGCTCAGCAACACGCTTGGAGTCTCAGCTGGCTAATCTCAGAGGAACACTGCTGATACGCACCGGTGGAGGGCCTTATTTCTCCTCCCAGCCAAGTCCGAGTTCCTTTATTACTTTTTTTTCTCTTGCAAATATAAAAAGAGCTTAGAATCCAGTGGAGCAATAGGTGAGAACAAATTATTATAACTGATGAAGACCACTCTTACTGTGAGCCTTCTAAATACTTTTAGGATTTCTTCTGCTTCTTTTCCTTCCTTCCTTCCTTTTTTTCTTCCTTTCTTTCTACTTAGTCACTTGCTTCTTCAAAGTTCACGGTGTGGTTCAGCCCTGAGTTCTCTGCTAGATGCCAAGTTTCAAAGTTCCCAAAGTACCTATCTATGCACACCAGGCATTATAAATAACATTTCCACATTTAAGCCAACTGGATTCTGAGCTAGCCTGGTTTATAGCCATCTGGAATTCTTCAGAAAAAAGTGACTTGTAAGCACTGTAAACAGTTTTGTCCTCACAGAGGACACCAAGAGTTTCCAGCTTCATTGCCATCTTAATTTTGTGATCTGGGTTCAAGAGCAAAGTATAGATTTAAAGAAGATGATAATGCAAATAGTATTAATAAAAGAAACCTCACAGTGATCTGCTTTTCCCTAATAAGGCAGGCTTTATCAGTGTCCCAAAGGCAGCAAGGTGCCAATACAATTAATCAGTCTGTTTTTAGTTCTCCCTAGAGAGAGACTTAACAGTCTGTTTCAGTCTGTTTATATGGGTCTGACAGGTCTTTAAGATGCTATGTTCACTTTCTTGTGATTAATAGTCATTCACATACTAAGGTGAAGCCCAAGCAGAAAAAGAATGTTTTTAGAGCAGGACAGATAACTGGATTCTCTCCCCCAGCCTTCACTTCTAACTAGGAAACAGTACTAAATTTAGGAATGCTGTCTCATCGTATTGTTTAAACTCCTCCTTTTCTTGCAACCTGCCCATGTCATGAGCCAAAGGGAAATTTAAATCACATATTTTCTTCGTTTACTTTTCAGCTGCGCTCTATAAAGCCATCACAATGACAGTGAATGTCTGCACACTGAGATACTACACGCAGAAAGCAAAGCCATTGGGACCAGTTTTAAGGACAGAATAACTTCTTCTGGGAAAAGAACTTTTACTCCTTTCCATCTCTGCAAACCTCTTAGGGGACATCTGAGGGACCAATGGAGCACCAAACCCATCCTGACAGAGACTTTACAGACCAAGAAGAATCTGGACTCTGAGATGCGTTTTGCAGATGCATTCAGTGGCTTTTACAGCACTTTTAACAAGTCCTATCAAACTGCAGATGCTTCCCCAGTACAAAAGCAAATCCCTCTTGGGCTGGGGTCCTCCTCTCTACCACAGAGAGCGTTAATCAGAGACGGTGTGAAGGAACCCTTGGATAAGAGAAGGGAGTATTTCCCAGTTTTCCCTTACGCCATTCTGGGTGTTTCATTTTGACACAGGGAGTTTTTTCCTCTCTCCTCCCTGCCCCAAGAAAAGGCCATGCACACATTTCTCTGCTAATTTTTGTCCATTCTCTCTTCTTTCCATTTCCTCAGCACTTGTAATCTCTCCTTTTTGGAGGTAGGGTTTGGGGCTCCCTCTTTGTCCTGGTTTCTTCATTAACTCTTAATTTCCTGAGATCCCTTCCCTCTATGAATCTCTTCCTTCTCCTGGCTTTCCCTCATCCCTTTGTCTCTAGTCCATTGATGTCTCTGCTTAGGTCTCCTTTGATCACTCTTCTTTCACTCTCTTACCCAAGTCCATTCAGTCTCATGCCTCCTCCTGTCTGTTTTAATCAGGCCATTCTTTTCTTCAGCATTAATCAGAAAGCATAATTTCTTTTCTGCCACTTTTTCTGAACGGCAGCCTTAACAAATCTTATTCTCCTTTTAGTTTTATTGCAGTTGAAGAGGATGGCATAGGAAAGTTATTATAGCTGAATAGCAAAACATCTCTGAAAGATAATACCATCCTCTAGAGGAAAAGAAAAATCCTAATTTTTAAAATGCTGTAAGCTGCCCTACCAAATAAGAGGAACTGAGCAGTAAGGCACAAACACATATTAACAGTGGGCCTGACACATGAACTCTCCAGAAACCCATTGCTATATCCTTCTCTTAGTTGTTCTAGGTAGCTCATCAAAGCAATGACATAGGTTACGTACTGAATAGCAGACTGCCTCACTCCTTACCTGGGATAAAGACACGAGTGCAGCCTCCTCTCCCTCCCAGAGAATTCAGGCCCCTCATCCCTAAAAAAACATGCTCAAAATACAGTCACTGATGTCATCTGCTTTCTTGCCCTTTGGCAGCTCGTAATTTCAAAGCAGCGGCTTTCCTATTTGCAGTCTTACTTACAAACTTGGGGTATGCAAACGCTTACAGATGCATTTACCACCAAGTCAGCTACATATGCCTGGAGCCACCCACCTCACAGTAAAGCATGGGCAGAGACATTTTCCCATCTCTTTCAGAGATCCATGACAAAAGTCACTTCGCTTGTTTAAGGTCACAACTGTGGCTTGATGGTTTTAAGAAGACTGTTCATTTTTAGCTTGATTGAAAAATGCAGCACTAAGATGAATGGACTAAGATACAGCACTTCTATAATGAAGTTAGCTTTTTATAAAACTACTGTTTCCACCACAGAAAATTCAATATGAAACACCTTCTGCTGTGCTGTGACCATGTGTTTTCCAATAAACACAACACTCAGCACGGTCATATCATGGATGGAAAAGATAGTGGCTGAGCAAGAGCGTAACTGCTCTGGTGTCAGATAAATCATATGCTGGGTCATGTGCGCCAGGGTACCACATCTGGCCCCAGCCTTTGTGGAAGGTCGTATCACAGAAGAGGGCAGAAGCACTTGGACAGGTGGCTGATTCTGGCCTCTCTCATGCTTTGCCATACTGTGAAGTGTTTCAAAGGTCTCAACAGCGGCTACCACACTGTGATGCCATGGCAGGGAGCGTGAGGCATCACACCTGACTGAAAAAACTCAATGCACAGCCAGGAAGCCTCAGGAGTAAAAGATGCTCACCACAATGTGTGACTCCTGGGCTAATAGTTGTCAAGAACAACTTCAGATATTCAAATCCTGTAAAACCATTTTCTTTGGCAGTAGATAACCCAACTGCTCTGGGAAGTCAGATACAAGCACAACATCTTTCTAAATGGGTAACACCTTCAGAACTAGATTGGGGGGTGGGGGGGTGGGGTGGGGGGAAAGGAGAAAAGCAACATGTCAAGGAAACTACATCCTTGTGCTGTGTGTTGTCTGTGGTTCTTACCTTCTACGCAGATCTTCAGCCACTGCTGCTCTGCAGCTGAACAAATAGGCTCGGAGAGATTTTAACTGCTGTCTCAGGCGGACAACAGTTGCCAAAGGTTCAACATGCTTGTACAACATGGGATTTTCCTGCTGGATATCAATCAGTGGCTCCTCATAAACATATTCCAGGAACTCTTTGGCTTGCTTTGATACCTGAAAAATAAAGCAACCAGTTTAGCTAGGGTTTCATCCCAAGTCTTTTTAAGCAGACCTTCCCCTCTGTGATCTGTCAGCTATTCTCTGCATCCGAAAACTTACTCTGTTACCAATTACAGATGAAGACAGAGCTGAGAGAGATCCAACTGTCTCTGCTTATAGCCAAATCAAACTTCATCAAGCCCATCAAAGTTGAGCATATGAGATAATTGCTTACTTACCCAAAGTACAGCAATATTTGCAGCCACACATGTATTCACTGTAGGGTAACATAGCTCACTAAATGTTTTTCAAGTCTAAAAACTGATTACCAAGTTTCTTCCCTGTTAATATTTTTCTGTTTGTTCACTGTTTTCTTTTTGGCAAGAAGCAAGTGATTAGGTAGGTGACAAAGCACAACATTATAAAAGGAAACATACACGCTGCAAATTCAATCGCGTTGTACTATCCCAGGGCATAGAACTCCAGTGTACAGTACTACTCCCATTTGTATCGCACTCAGCCAGTATGGTTAAAAGTATGTAAAAAGAAAATAATCAGAAGCACATCTATCAAGTTGTTGTGTCTTTTTTAATACAGATAAATAAAGTTGAATTTTACTGGTATTACTCACTCCCAAAGTTTCATCTCCAAGAAATTTTTCTTATGCCTTTTTCATGATAGTGCTCTGTTCTATCTCCATCTGAAAAGAGCTACCGTAATCTTGATAAATTAATGGGACTTTTGTTCCCACTAGAAAAGATACTTCTGTTTCTGAGGTGAGAAGGCCAAATTCCCTCTCATTCCTTATTTCTGCATTTTATCACAGCTGGAAAGGGGAAGATGGGATTATCCGAAATGAGCTGCAAATCACTTGAAACTGTGCTATAGAAATACTATTTGCTCCACAATTCAATTAGTCCTCCTGGACCTTTAAATCAGTGTTTACACTGAGTTGAGGGAGGGATGAATTAGGCTAACAAAAGGAGAAAGGGCACACAATAGCCTCTTGAGATTTAGGATGTTATTTCCCTTCTGGTGCTGTAAGGTAGGAAGTAGGTAAAATACAATATACATCCTTATAAATAGCACCACATCCAAAACCAGCACAAGTTACTAGCTACAGGAGTCACTAGCTATTTACAGGGAAAGCTAGCCACAAATGTAACCTTTTCACAATGGATAATAAAAATATAAGAAATAATGCCAAGGCCAGCCTTCCCAGCAATAACTACATAGATAATACAAGGGGTAATTTTAAATACAGCAGACCATAACTCCATAGGTTTCCCAGGCCCTGAAGCTGTATTAAATATCTCACCTATTTGTATTAAACATCCCATTCATTTCTTCTTCTTTTTTTTTAAGTAATGCACATACAAGGAATTGTGCTGTCTGAATGGAAGCACAGGCAACATGCTGCATAAGGAGCAGCACAGGCAACTTGGATTTTGTAGAACAAAACTCTACAAACCCCAAATATGTCAAGTTTTCTAACACCAGTAATGTTGACTTTTTATTAGACACGCTAACTGCAGTGCACTAAAGGGACTGCAGTTAGACAACCTGCTTTTACAAGCATTAAACTATTTGGCTGCAAGATCTCAGCAATCCCCTGACAACTGCTGTATCTACAGTAAATATTATTCCTTTTCCACCGATGGGCAAATTAAGCCACATATTCAGTGATTCCCCAGGAGGCACATGAATCCTTGGTACAGCAATAGCACCTCCCACCAGGAGGACCTGGTGCCCAGCGTTCTTTGTAGTCTTCCTTCTTTGCTTTAAACCCCTGCTGAAGCGATGGGCTGCTCATCCACCCGCCCTGCTGTCTCAGGAACCAGAGGGCAATTGCTAAGTACTACACCCACGCCTGTGCACACTTGTACCCTGCATGGGGCAACCCTCCTCAGGCTGCAACATTAGGAGTACAGAAAAATGCCAGAATTGAGGTCACCTGAGTGACTCTGCAATACACATGCACTATGATGACAAAGTATTGCTGTGCAGCTCTGGTGCAGCGTGGTCTGAATGCAACCTTTGAGGAGAGAGGAGCAAAGCAAACCTTTCTCTTTCCTTGCTAATACAACGTACCTGTGGAGTGCTGATTGCAGGAAAAGTAGCTTTGCCCAGCATCACTGGCTGACAGGTAGGTGTCTGTTCACTCTGCATGCCTGACACAGGCACACAGGTCATTTAAAACATTAACTCACATTGCCAACCATAGGAAAGTTACAAGAAGCTGAAATGCAGTCTTATAATGGGAAGGGTCAGGCAGTCATAATAATTCAGCTTGCTACCAGCCAATATTCTAGTACATGTACTGGCATACTCACAGTCTCCCAGATTACTGGGCAGACTAGGCAATCCTAATTAAATAAGCCAGATGGAGTCAGAAATGCAAAGTGCAACAGGGTTTAACTTTAAATGTTATACAAGGATGGATGCTAACATTTCCAGACCTTTCTTTTCTAGAGGCTGCAAACTTACAGTTCAGAATTCAATTTACCAGAAATCAGCCTCCCTTTAAAGCCTTCTGGCACAGGGAGTTCATTTCCTGCTGTGTTTGTCTGGCATTTTGCGCAGGCTTGAAGCCACCTGAACCAAACTGCAATACTTACTGGTTTTTGCATGCAAGCAGGGAAAACAGTTGGCCTAAGTTAAAGGAAGAAAGAATGTTCACAAGATTGCCTCTTTTCTTTTCCTTCTACACAAACATGTGAAAAACACGAATATGAAAACGGTAGGGCGACAGGAAAAATGTGAACCTGGGGACAGAACTGCTGCTTTGGTTATGACAGAAGAAACATGCCTGACTGCCAAGTACTTTCAAAGAGCTTTCATTGCAGTCAAGGGGATTTTTCTTTTCCTACCCATGTGCTTTCAGGTGTTCAGTGCATTGATATTTTTCAAGATCCTGGGTACACGAAGACACAACTCTACAGTTTTCTACTGCTTCTGTCCTTTCATGACTGGCCTTACCAAAAGCAGACAAGGACCTCTCCATTTGCTAAACCTACTTACTTGATGCAACAGTTTAGTTTACACCTGCTGCTCAGATGTCGAGGAGTCCATGAAGCATAGAAGAGAAACACGCCCAATTACATGGTATCATCATCAAAGCTCATGTGTCCTAGTGTACATATTGGTGCTTGCTTTGCCAGAGACAGATAGGACAGACCCCAGAAACCCTTGCAGAGGCGGGGAACAGGTGGCAGTGGGAAGGACTGCAGGTTTTCAAACTCTTCATTCACTTTCCTTCCATTTGGTGGACTGAGGGGCACATTTCAGACTGGGTAAAACACAGGAGCTTTTGAAGACTGAAGCCCTGGCCTTTTAGACCATACAGAAGAAATAAACATCAGACCTTATCTCTGAATGGAGAAAGGAGATGCAGATGTAAAAGTGCAGGAAATATGTGCTCTATCTCAGAAAAGCACCGCTTAGTTCCCGTGGAGGTATAGAAGGGCAGAAATAAAAGCACATGTATTGTGCTTTTTGAACCGAAAGGGGAAAACCCCAAAGACTTCACAAAAGTAAAACTACTTGTTATTTTAATGCTATACATGGATGGAACAGAGTTGAAAAAGTGCAAATTGGTTAACTTCTCACTTTTATAGCATGATTACAGTAGTAAGTTTTCAATGAATGCTTAACCTCAGAAGTCTCATTTCCTTTTCTGCCTCAACTGCCTATACCAAGACCACAGGAAACAGAGCACAGTTTTTATTCCACAGGTTTAGAAAACAAAACAGTTGATTTTCTTGGCAGTATTACTGACAGCTTGATATGAGGTCTTTACCCTACCATCCACTTGCGCCGTGTCAGGGCTACCTATACTACCGTGGGCTAGCAAGTTTAGTCCTTGGTAGAAGCATCCAAAGAAAGAGCTCTTAAATATTTATTCCTAGCTTCTAGGAATGGGAGGGGGTTTTGTCTCCACACGTAGGAGCTTTCTAACTCCAAAGAATCTTGCATTTCACGGCACAAGACTCTCATTTTCCTGATGGCAGGCTCTGGCTACCTTTTAATAATCTCCCTGTCTGACAAATTTTCTTCTTCAAGAGAGCTGCTTTTCCTCTAATAGGGCATTTACTGGTTATTTTTTTCCTTTACAAATAGTCCATAATAATAATATTTGCAGACACAAAACATCAAACAGCCTCTCCTAACAGTGGCTGCAAGGTCTGAAGCTCCATGGTCTGGATTCCTTATGAGTTTGTTATTGTTTCAGCATATGCTCCCCGAGATGGCAAAAAAACACTGCTACCATGTTTGCTGGCATAATGCTTTGAGGCATGTAATCAGTTACCCCTATCTAGCAACCAGCCACCTAGACAGCAGCAAATAGCAAATTACCTAAGTTTTAGAAAAGCTGCTTGTGTGGCAAGTGAACAACTGTAGGATTTCTCCTTATGTTACTTTCGGCTGTCTGGTCCAAACACGCGCTATTACAATGTCCTTCTAGTGTCCTTGAAATGTTTGTATCAATAGACAGGACATACTGGGCCTTGCAAACACCACATTTGGGTATGCCAGTTTCCTGTGGGCATTTCCACAATTTAGCACCCATCACCAAGCAGAGCCAATCCATAGACCTTAGTGCTCATGAAACAGGTACTCCTCAAGGGCCTGATAACTGCAAAGATTAGGGCTAAAAGAGAGGTCTCTTGAACAGCCAGATAAGCAATGATGGAAAAGATGCCACCAAGAAAGAGCAGCATGGCTGTTCCTGTGGCAAAACACCTTAGGCCTGGCTAAGGAAACTGTGATGAAAACATCTGCCTTGTTGAGAGAGCATGGCTCATTCTGGCAAGAGGGACAAAGACAACAGTATTAGCAGTCAATGCCTGTAACCTTCAACCTGTTGCAATGTCTGCGTTTCTATCTAAAGAGTAATTCAGCTCACTCGCTAGCAAGCCAGCCTGCAGGGAGATTACCTTGTATTTGGAAGTATCCCAGTTATGAACCAGCCGTGCAGGGATGAGGAAGCTGTCATCCACGTGGCAGGTGCTGCAGTAATACCATCCACTGTAGCTGCACACCTTGGCTTTCCCATTGGACAAGCCTATGGAGCGCTGACAGCCTGGAGAAGAGAGAGGGGAAAAGTCTGGGTTTGTACACCATGCCAGAGGTACACACTCAGGATGCAGTAAGAAAAGTAATGATTCCCCCATCTCAGACCCTTTTTAAATTTTATTTATTTTATCAATAAGCCATTTCTCGTTCCCTAAAAATAGAGGAATATATATCAGTATTCTTGGACTAGCACTGAACAAGCATACACTAACTTGGGCATCTATGACAAAGAGTTCAGAAAGCAGTCAAAGAATACTTAGCCCTTCCCAAGAAACAAAGGCAGAAGACCAGCTTTCAGACACTGGGCATTTAAAAGCCATGGCCCTCTGAAACCCATGACCTGAAGCCTAGACAGAAAACACCAGACCACAGAAGTAGTCTGTGCTTGCTCCAGACAGCCCCTATTTTCCCCACAACAGAATGGGCCAACATCGGCTGCCTGGAGGAGCTCAAGCCAGCTTCTGCTGACAGCCAGAAGGGATGCTGATGTGGCAGGTAGGATTTGGCCACAGAATTAGCACAGCCGAAGCAAACTACAGTCAGACCACGAATAATAACTGTGAGCAGCAGTCACATTGGGAAAGAGTAGTCTTTGACTAGCAGCAGTGACTCAGCTCAGTTTCCTACACATTTTTTTTTTTCCCCTTACGGCTGGATTACCCTGTGTCTTACAAGGTCTAAGGTCTGCCTGATGCTTTTTTTCACGGCTGGATCCCTTGCCTCTTCTCATGCCCTCTTGTGTGGAGTCCCTGGGGTAAAACAATGTAGTCAAAATCTGCTGCTTTAGTTGAAGAGAACTAATGCAGAGCTCTCCTTCACCTGACCACCTGTTTTCATAAAACGCATAGAAACTGAATGTATTTGACACTTCTGCCTTTCTCTCAACTGTGGCTAAAAAGAGCCAACAGGTTCAAATTAATATTAGAGTGGAGGGCTGAAGACAGACAGCACAGTCGCATTAAACAACCTGGTCAGGAAGCGAGGCTAAAAATGTTTGGATAAGATATAATGAGATGTCTGTGGTTGTTATTAACACCTCTTTGACACAGCACACGTGACAGTATTTCTGCTTTTCCTTCAAATGCTAGTGTCCCCATATGACATTTACAGTTACAGACACAATTAACGCCAGAGCCCCACTCCAGCATGTGCTGTATGCTCAGACGGTCTCTGCTGGAGCTGCTTAGTAATGCTGATTAGCAGAAACCTTGTACATCACTTTTATGGCAAAAGTATTGGTTAAACAGAGTTTTTCAGGCAGAAGTCAACTGACTGACTGCTTTTGTCAGTATAAGTGATTTTGTTTAGTGTAATTATGTAACTTCTCCCACTGAAGGCATCTTTTTTCCCTAGTAGGAGTTATCCTGATTTGAGGAGAGATTGCAGCTCAACTACTCTAGGCATAAAACGAACTCCTCCTTCTCCCTATTAGCTGATGCTACCATATCCCCTCTGCTCTAATCAAAATAATTAGAATAACTTGACCAACATGATTAGTTCACTTCCTCCTCTTTCACACTCCAGAGCCATTTGGCCATTGATTCTCTGCATTGCACACTAGCAAGAGAATCAGTGTGGGACATGTCCTGTCTCCATCTCTCTCTCCCCCTTCGCTTTTTTGAAAAAAGAAAACATATGACCAGGTCAGTTGATGAAAGAGATAGTTATGTTAATGCCTCCTCCTTTACCATTCATAAGATCAGAGTGTAAGTATAAACATATATCTCAAGTAGTCTAACTCAACATACATAATGCAAAAATGTGATCTCATCTTAGCTAACAATCAAACAGAAACCCCAAACATTATGACTGTAAACAATTATCACTGTAGAAATCATTTTTGTATGGTAAATATTAGCAGAACTTTCGCAAAGTCTTATTTTTAGGACAGAAAGAATGCAGGTATGCGTTTTATAGGGGTAAAGTCAATTCAAGTAATTCAGCAGTGTGTTGCAAAAAATATGACCTATGACTGTGGCTTGGGATCAGGACTTAGGAGCCAACAATTTCATACTTCCCTCTGTGCAAAGCACACTTTTCCCATGTTTCCTTTCCTGTTCTTTTATTTTTCAAAAAAAGCAGTTTCCTGACTAGTCAATTAAAAGAGTTTCCATGTGGTCCTGCTCCACTATGCTGCAACGGATGAAGGCAGCAAGCACGTGTGGTAGTAAGCTCAGTATCAGTACTCTGTAGTACATACAGAACTATTCTTTCAATTTTTAAAATGCATTCATATGTAAAAGTGAAGGTTTTGAACAGCTGATGAGACATGAAATACATTCATCTGACGACTAGCCCTGGAAGATGCTTCCAGAAGGTACCCATGCTGTTGCTGCGGAGCCCATATTTTTAAAAGCACCAGAGAGGTAAATCTTGCTCCTCAGTAAAGTAAACAGAGAAGTATGCCCACTCCTCTCCTCATGGAGCATGATGAAGGAATCTACGAAAGAGGACATTCCTCTTTCCCAAGCTACATGGGAACAAGCCCTCAGAGAGGATGTTTGTGTCACCGATACCTCATTACAGCACATTCTTCTGTGCCAGCCTTGCTGAAAGAAGTGAAGGGTATGAATCTTTTCTCCTCACTAGTTGCCTCTGAATTTCCTATCACTGAAAAGCACTGAAGCATCTGTTTTCATACCTCAGCCGGCTCCAACTTTAACATTAATTACATACAGCCACCACCTCACATGGGTGAAACAGAGACTGCTAAATGACACATGGTATTTTCTGGCTCAATGTGTTTGGGGCAGCTGACGAAGTGCTAGTGGCAAAGCTGTGTCTGAATGAGACTGAAGTCTCCTAACTCAATGCCATTGGAAGCTTTATAAACATTCCCCACTAGCCAGCACTTACTTGTCTGTGGGACGAGGACAGGACACACTGATTTCATCTAACTGCCACTGTGCACTCCTTGCCACTCCACAGGCTGCTAGTTTGTCTTAGTGCCCTAGCTCCTGTCCATTAGACTGAAGGCAGGAATTAGCTAAACTCTGATGTGAATTGCCATCATCCTAAACTAAAACGTTTGCAGTTGAGAAGTCACCAGGTTAAGACCTAATTTCTTGTAACCTCCTAAAAGCCAGAAACTCATTCCAGCCCATGGAGAGAGTTTCCTCAGGAGAGGAATGACAAAGCACAGAAGTTCTGGGGGGGCTTCCCTCCACCTCCTCCCGACGTCCAGCCCGTAAGAACTGAAGGTCTCCGGGGTGAGGAGGGTCTCAGCAAGCAATCGTGGATGCCCTTCCCTTCAGGAAGGGTGGGTTTATAAAGAGGAGAAAGGGGAAGAAGTTCTTACCCAGGCAGCATGCATTGCTTTTTCCCTTATTCCAGCCCTTCTCTGAGCTCACATTTGTTTCCTTGCTCCTCAGAAACACATTTTTACACAGAGTATTTCTCACTCTTCTTCATATCCTCAAGTAAATCATAGCCTGCAAAGCTACATAACAGTTGTAAGGTTGGGGTATTTTAGATGAGAATGTGGCACTGGCGTCTACCTTACATTTTCCCTTACCTTACAAGCTTTGCTGTTTGAAAATCACCATCCTTTCCATTCCTATCTGTTGTGATTCATAATGATGGCTATTTCTACAATCCTTTCAAATCAAGTTATCAAAGCACTGATTTTCTTTGATGTTATGCAGTTCAAAGTGATGTAGTGTGACAAACATATTTCTGTGGCATAGACCACTTATGCTACTTTGGTTTTTTTAAGATGGAAAAAATAGAGCAAGTGTGAGAGAAAAAGAAGAGGAAGAAGGAATAGCTTGAGGCTTAATGCCATTGGAAATCCCGCACCTGGACATTCAGGTACATAAACTTGCCATCATGTTTACCACAAGCAAAGGTAGTACCGAGCCCTGGCTTTAAACTCTTGCGTACCCCTCCCAGCAGATAGTCAGATGTAGCTGACCACCTCAGAGATTGATAACCCAACCCAACAAATAGTTTGGGGTGGGGGAAGGGACCATTTCATGTCTGCAGAGAAAACACTCACTTGCCTATAGCTAGAGAAAGCATCTTCCACAGGATGGGGGAAAAAAGCAGGACAACTTTCACCAAGCCTTTCTCACGTATTCCTAATGCTCATCTGTACAAAGGTCTAGCAAACCTTGAACCTAGAGCAAATCATTACCCCAAATCATGCCTACTTAAAAGATGTTATAGAGCAAGCTACAGAGGGAAGAAGTGTAGCTGTACATATACTGTTAGCAAAGTGAGGGAATGAATAATCCCAAACCTTTCATCACAAAAAAACATAACAAAACAGCCTTGGAATCAAGCAAAGAACAGAGGGGGTAGAAAAAAATAGCAGCAAGAAAGTGCTGCTGAGCACAGATGAACCTCTCTCAACAACACGTCTGTGAGCAGAGCGGGAATATCAACATCAAGAGGCTCACCTCCAAGTGCTAAGACTTGGAGAGGAAAGTACAGGAAGATGAGGTCAAAAAGATAAAAAGGCTCTCTCCTTGACTTAAGGTGGTGAGGACAGTATGGAGGAAGAATCCAAGACAGCTGAATATAATTCATCTTCTGCAAAGTATGGAAAACACCACTTTGCCACTTTCAGGGTGTTACATATTCTTACGGTCAAGGTAAACATACACAACTATTCTTTTTATCCAGATACCCTTTTCTTTAATCTTTTAGCAAGAAAAGATTGGAGTAGCTCCACAGTGAAACAGACAAAGTGGAAGACCAAACTAGAATTAAGTACACAACTGTTTTCCTTATTCAATAAAGTTCCTTGCTCAGTATCAGGAAAAAGCAACTCCGTCATGATTGTGTACCATAATTAAATCTGTGACAGATTAGCTTAGAAGCTAATTCAGTTAGAAACAACATGCAATACTAAGAAAAGAGAATGACCCACAGACTTCAAAAGGCTTTCAGCTTGATAAAGCCATAAAACAGACTAAGGAGCACAGCAGCAAATATTCAGAGCGTTAGATCAGACATACAACGCTGCTCTAGCTGCTCAGCACAAACAGAAAGAGAAGGTGAGAATTACTTCAGTTGCTGGCTTTGTGTTCCTGTGCATCTGTTCCAATTCACTCCACCATGGGAAAACTCAAACTCATGAGGAAGACACACTAACAATCCAGCTCAGTTCTTCCTCATGCCTACATAGGTTTGGATTTGCATTACATTTTGTCCTTTTCCCAGCATTGCTTTTTTTCAAAAGCAATTCTCTTTCTAAATAAATATTCAAAACTCATAAACCTCCAAGCAAAGTCTGACACTTGACTCATCTTCCCTACTTTTTTGTGAGCCTCTTACGGACTTTAAAAAAACCCCACAAACCAAAAACTTAACAGATTAAAGGCCCTGTTGAAGCCATGTGGGTTTGACCCTATCCACTTATAATTATCTAAGCAACGTATAAATCCCACATTATTTGTCTCAGCAATGCACGAATCCCACTTTAATTATAAACTAGATCAGCTTCCTGTCCCCAACTCCCAGACTCAATTTTTTTTAAATAGACACCAAACGATAGACCAACTGTTCTGAGTCAATGGAAACCTTGACTATTAGCTGCAGCTCAGAACTAAGCCCTAAATCGACAGCCTTCCCATCTTTGTTAGTGCCATTTGAAGATATAATACATAGCCCTGCCTTTCCCGTCTTGCATAATCCAGCTCAGCTAATTTAGCCTACCCAGTCTAGATTTGCTGGCTACAGGCTCTAGCCTGGGCTGGGGAGACAGGCCACTCCAGAGAGTGACCCATCCCATCCCACTAGTGATGTCTCACAGGCACACTGCCACAGAGCATCTCTCCAAGGCAGATGAGATGAATCATCCTCTAGGCACCTAGGCTTTCTTCCAGTCAGTGAAGACTGGATTAGTGTAGACATCCAATATTTAGACTGCTAGGGGTAGGTGAAGTAAACAACACCCTTTACATCAGTCATGCTGAACACGCAGAGCTGTGACCCTCCCCAAGAAGACGAAGAATCAAGAAGAAAAAACCAAAATCACTGGTGGAAACAAGCCAGGTGATAGCACAAATATGTGCATACGCAACATCCTGCATGTTTGTGCTATCCTTTGTAGAAGATAGCATACAAGCATGCTGCAGCTTACACAGCTAAATTCTGTCTTCCCAACAAAACTAATAGTAGTTAAACCTGCAAATGTAACACTGAAAAAACATAAATGTCAAAGTGTAAGCTCGCATTTTGCATATTTAAGCCAAGAAAAAATTTCATCAGTAAATCAGGACCAAAAAATACTAGCTGTGTGTCAAATGGCTGCAACAAAACTATACTTTTGGAAACTAGCTTTTTATTTGCTTCGATTTCCCCCCCTTGAATTTCATCGGAATGTAGGTTCTTCTACCTTTAGTGTCAAATGCTGAGAGCTGCCATTCTTCCTAGAGATCTTGCTCTGAGGGAATTACAAACAGCTACAAAGACACACTTCACACAGTTATATAGTTTGTGAATCCTTTAACATATGGCCAGTTTACATTCTCCTTGTGCATCCTTTCAACTCCTTTCTCCCCTCTTCCAGGACAACAGTGCTGAGGAATAATACCGTACACCTCAAGCTAATTTACTATTATTTCCCCCATGCCCTTATAGGATTATTCTCTGCAATATTTGATGCTCTGCTGAGACTCTGAAGTGCTGCCTGACAGTAGGGAATGGGAGCTCCCGTGGAATGACTTATTGGCAGGATTCAGTAATTCACCAACTCTTTAGTCAGGGATGGGAACTGAACACACTCTCTGGGCCAGCTCTTGAAGTCTGCCAGCTAGGAGTAAGTAGATAATTTGAGCATTAATAATGGTATTCCCATTCCTACAGTTGATTACACTTATGCTTAGTTTTATATAGTGAGAAGGTAGACAAGAGAACAGAGCAGGCCAACCATTTGTGTGATCAGAGCAAACGCTGGTGCCAGTGTCCTCAGCTGTGGCCAGGCCATTTAGCAAAAAAGAGTTTCTACTTAACTCAGTTAGCTCGAAGACCACTTACCCCTGCATCTCTCATTTACTTACACTGAAGGCTACCTAATTTGCTAAATTCTTTATTTGATACAGCAGCTATCAACATACCCAGAAACAATAATCTCTCTGAATACACAGCTGGTTTTGCATCTCCTTTTAACATGACATACAACTGCACAGTAAACGTGATTATATATATTTTTGCCAATGCTATTTGGCTGAATTTCTTCTTGATAGCATGTCACTACCACAGCACTACCTTGGGCAGATGCACTATTCAGATTTACACAGCACAGATACGTATCAGAGCCTATTGACACTGCACAAGGCCAGACTCAGAACCTGAAACCTTCCCACCAGTCGGCCTGTGGTTTGCTCTGTAACTTCTTTTACATTCCCCCGATCTGATCCACACGTTTTGCCAATGATACACTGCTTTGGCATGTGACAGAAGCAGGGAAGCCCTGCCAACATGCACACAAATGCCCTAGTTTTGCTGTAGTGGACCTAAAGCATCCATTTTTCTTCTGTATTTGTCCCTCAAGGCTGCACACCTGTGTGGATGCTCTGATGCTGAGCAAACACACAGTGCACATCGCAGGCTTTTTTCCAGAGCAACATTAAGAGGGGCTCCCTGTAACGCCAGCTTCTGTGAAGCCTCTAAGATTCCCACATATTTGCCACCCCTTCTCCTCTGTCAAATGTTGTTACAACAGTCAAGTAGATTCAAATCTTACAGGGCAGGGGTAAAACTGTGAGCAGACAGCATTATAACATAAGCTTTGTTTTCTTAGGAAACTAAATTAGAAGTCATGTCCCACACCAGTTCAGGGGTCTGGTATAAATTGCAACTGCAGAAAAAGGGTTGCGCAGATATACCCTGCCTGGTCCTTTTTGTGAAGACAAGGAAGGCCTTTATTAGCAAAAGCTGGTTTGACCAATTTAAAAGATGCTAGCCCAAGAAATAAAGCTGTCTCTTGTAACACAATTCATGGGGAACCTCTGGGTTCTCCAGGGAAGAATTGGGCATGGGTATGTGTTGGGAGTTTTTGGGTGTGAAAAAACTTCTATTTGTCCAGATGCAGTTTTTTCCATCCCAACAAAGGTGAGACTTGGACATTTAAAATCCCTAGTTTTGGCATTCTCTTCTTTGAACTTTATGCCAAAAGATTCATCAAGAGTGGCTTCATACAACAAATGGAGAAAAAAACCAAAAACAAAACAACCAAGCAACCAAGAGTTCTTTGGGGGCAGCAGAACTAATAACTAGCACCCATAAGCCAGGAAGAAACAAGGCATAGCCAAGGACAAACACAGAGCCTAGGCTAAGAGTAGAAACAGCAGAACTGAGCTTGTAACAGTAAAAGAAATAAGCACAAATATTTTATTTGTGATGGGGAAAAAAAAAAAGAAAAAAAGAAAACCACCATACTGAAAACCTGCAGAGTTGTTCAGAGAGGCAGATTAGAGTGATGGGGTTGCCTATCCCCACACAGGCAGCACAAGCGCCTTTTAAACCTGCCGGGAGGAACATGTAGATTTATCAGCCAAGATGTTTGTATTGACTGTGCCACCTGCAGGGCTGAGGCAAAGTCAGTAAAACACCAGCTGATGATTGCAAAGCACACATCGGGGTACAGGACAGGCACTGAACTGGCAAAGTACTCAGCTGCCCCTTCTGGGGCAGTAGCAGGCCAACTCCAAAGCAAATCCTATGAAGGGGAAAAACTCACTCTGCAAAGGTGCCAGCCAGACCCCAGGAAGGCGAAGGACATAGCTTTGTCTATGCTGGTAGAAGTTAATAGTTTTCATTGCCATTTTCCCTAGGCAAGCCACCTTAAAACTAGATTGAAAAGCTCACTCACCTTACCGCTGAAGATTAAATGGCTTCTGTGATCATAATTGATCACTGATAACAGCTTTAATCAACTCAAGCAAGTAAAAGAGATACCATGCAGTATCTTCTGATCTTTCCCCAAACAAGAGCTGTCACATGTCAAACCACTGTGGACCAGAAACCTTGTGTTTTGAAACATGTAGGTCCACTGTAAATTAAGTACTCCTTGCTACACAAATTCAAGTCACCCTTGTCTGGAGACCTTCCTCCTGCTCCTCTCAACAAGTCTGTTGCCTTGTTTAGACATGGTGTAATTTCCAAATACCCATTTAGCCATGGACAATGGTTTTTTGCTCAGATGGTTTTTGCTAAAGAAGATAAGAGTTTAGAAATACCACTGCTAGCAGTGGAAGTTTTACTTTTGAATCAATAGAAGCAGGGCCTGAAAGTCACAGACAAGACTGGAAGACTGTGCTGTAAAGTGAAGATACTTAAACAATAAAACCTTTACAGTGCAAAACACATTCTCAGGGGATTTTACAGAGTCTCAAATACAGGGAATGCAAAGAGCTGCTGAAGTCTTGGAACAAAGAGATCAACTGAAATGAAACCAAGCACAAAATATATACAGCACTTAGAAAGCACAAACCTAAAAGCCCTGGACAGGTGAGAACAATTGTTACTTGGGAGTAAAAATGTAACAGGAGTGTTGACAACTTGCCAAAGGACCTTCTGGTATTTTATTATTGTGCTATGTTTGCTAGGGTTTGTCCCCTAGCATTTTTATTTCAGTGACATGCTACAAAGAGGTGCTGGGTGTGATGACAGTTCACAAAGTATTTGCTAAATTCAAGGAAGGAGCACCCATGCTTTTCCACTATCTGGATTTGAGAAGCTTCAATTATATGGCTTTTTGAGAAGCTGACCAAAATCAACATCACACCTGGCTAATTCTTTTCTCATTTTTTTTTTTAAATTACACTTGCTGCTTACAAGCTATTAGGAAAATACTTTCTTTTCATTGAGGGGAAAAAAAAAAAAGGGAACTTTACTTTTACCGCAGTAGGGGCTGATTTCAGACCAGTGGGGTGAGCTAGAGCAGAAGCTGCAGAGGAGCTGGGTATACTGCACTGGACTGTCCCCCATCTACACACAGGATCACAGCACTAGAGGCAGAATGACTCCTTAAAAGCCAACAGCTTTCCACCTGCTGCTCAATTTGACAGGGCTGCAAGCTCAGGAAATAGCCCATTTACTAACCCTGGCTTCTCTGCACCTAGTGTTCAGCTCAGCCAGCCAAGTCTGTGGAGCCCTAATAGCAGTATTTACCCTTTTGGCAAGTGAGGAGACATGGAGAAAGCAGGGAGGAAAAGACAGAAGGCACCCCAGAAGAGGAGAAAGGAAAGCCACATAGACATACAAAAGGGTGTCGAGCACATTTTGCAGAAGATACAAACTCCCACATCCATTAGGACTTGCTGCCTAAGCAACAAGAGCTCCTGGCAGACACAACTGACTTCACTGAAAAAATGTTTGTTGTAATAAAGGACAGGGAGGGGAGGGGAAAAAAAAAAAAAAAGGTGAATAGGAAGAGAGACATCAAAAGAACAGGAGCTATGCACAAACAGGATGCAAGGGCACAGGCCATTTATCTTCCCCATCTATGGAAACGTGAAGACACATGCCAAGGGAATAGCAATAGTGAAGGGCAGCTGGGGATGTTCGCTCCTTACAGACCTCCAGGAGAGTTCCTCTAGGAGAAACGCCTGCCTTTCCGCAGGAGCCCACAGGCGGGCCAACAGGGAGACAGGACAGCCGCTGGAGTACTCACAACCAGCTATCACTGTCTGCAAGATGCTGCACGTGCCAAACACATGTTTTGATAGAAGTCACCTCATCCCAAATTTGTAACATGAATGCTCTGGGGATTTCTCTTGAATCCAGGTGAAATAAACACATAAAAAAATAACAACACACACATCCCCCACCAGATCATTGTAACATGATGCATGTCTCATTTCCTACATGCTAAGGAACAAATCACAAAAACTGGTATTTACCAGCTTGGACTTGCAACCAACTTTCACTTCATACCCATTTGAAGACAAGGGGTAGGTCCCTCCAAAGTCTCACTTGAGCAGATCAACGCTCACAAATGCCACTCTCGCTCAGAGCCCCAGATGCTTCCCACAGGAACATTGCCGTACCTCAGCAACAGGGCAAGATCACGCCTGCAGTTACATGAACATGCAAAGGACAGAGGAGGCTGCCATTCCAGTGCCAGCAGTTTCTAGTTAACCCCACGTTCCAAAACGTGTTTACGTTCCAAGCCAAAAATATAAATAACGGCAGCAAAGGTAAAAGGGTTTATATAAACATGCCTCTCCACTATTAATCACTGGCCTATTAGTTCATTTTTGGAAATGATGAGAAATAACGTCCTGCCCTCCACAGTAGGACAAAGAGTTAGAAACGTGGGGAAAAGGTTTTGTATCTGCTGATCAAGCAAAAGAAAACTTTTTTCAAGCTGCCCTTCTGACTCCCGTGTATCAACAGTTTGTCCCCCTTGCCCCATGACTACATCTGACACCACCGCCCCGGCTTCTATCACGAGTTGAAAAGTGCTAGTCAGACTCCAAGATAAACTTGTCAATAGCAAGGCAGAGACATTCACATTCTTCCCTACCTGCTTGTGAGTGTCAGCTGTTTGTCTGGGAGCAGTCCCTTGAAAAGCTCTTACTGAAGGAAAAAAGGAAAGGGGGGTGCAGAGGGCGTTTCAAACAGAAAAAAAATCGGGGAGGGGAACCCCACAAAGACTGCAAAGAGAAAATAAAAAAAAAACCAAAAACAAAAACCTGTCCCCATCAGGTCCTCCCAACAAACTTCTTTATCAGAGGTTCATTGTCAATCAATTAGCCAAGGCAGCAGGGGTCTGTAGGAAGGGGGGTAGCTCGAGAGACAATGGTCTGCTCTGTTGTATTACTATTTAATCACTTTTCCTAAATAAATAAAGCAGCCCTGAGGTGCTGTCATGTCAAGGGAATTTATAACAAAAAAACCCTTCATTTTTCATTGGTCATTACTTTTCCTTCCCTCCCACCCCTGCAGGACTAGAGAGGGTTATTACTGTAGCCTTAAGTTCCATCTTTGTGTTGCTTGCCTTTGATTCCCACTCGGACCTTGCCACTTTCTGGCACTAATTTGTCAGGCCGAACAAAGGAGGGATTTGTACCTCCTGTAAGGTCTCAATTAGGAAAGGCTTCTGCTGTATTATGTGCCATTGGGACAGGACACAAAGACGGTAATTACAGGAATTTGCACTAAATGGCTGAAGAATTCACAGCAAAACTTTTCTTCCTCCCCCCTCCTCATCCTTTTCCAAGCTTACCCCTCCCAGCAGCCCTGGGGAAAACGGCTCGCAATGCCTGCAAGCTGTAATTACCAACAGCAGGCCCCTTAGGTTAAACAGCAGCCCACGCCGGGGAGCAGCGCAAACTGCCTGCAGGGAGCACGGTACAAGGAGAGAGTCTCAGCTTGCTGGTGTGCCTCCAGAGTCTCCTCAGCACAAACTTTTCTGAGCCAGACAAGTTTCCCCAGTTATAATTACAATTACTCATTTCTTTGCACTAGAAAGAAGTTCCAGCTGGAAGTTCCAGCCGACTCTCAAAGACCAGCCCTATGGGTCCCAGGCAAAGGGTCCACTCCTCCAGTAAGTGCTGTGCATCCCCCTCCTCAGGTACAGGGAATCCCAGTGGCTGGCTCCTCACAGACTCTCCACAACTCACATTTCTCTGCACAGGAGTGTTTGCTCAGCTTTACAGACTAAAAGGAGACCACAGGAGCACTGGGAATGCCTCGTGTATCAGGAAAAGACTCCATGCAACCCTGACACAGTCACAGCACCTTATTTCTGTGGGGAATACAAGAGTGAGTGAAGATGAATTGTCCTACATTTGGGAAAGGAAATCCACCCTTTCCCACAGAAAAGTCTGCAACCGTACTACATAATGCAAGACTAATTCCTATTTCATGTTGGAGACATGCATTTTGTTGCCATCCCAGGGCTTGATCCTATTTTTGAGGAGGTCTTGGAAATGCTTATTCATTCCCAAACTGGATAAAATCATGTTCCTTCCCAAGACCAGACTCAGCAGTCAAATGAACCAAGATTTACAATTAGATGCAGAGGTTTAAGGTCTTGTTTACACCCCTGCCTCAAGGAAAGAGCCAGGCAGATGAGCTCATGCCTGAACGTCAGTACTAGAACACGCATCGCCAAATGAGTGTTACATGGAACCATATATGCTTTGAGGAGCCTCCCCAGAAGGCCCAGAGCTGAAACTGAGTTCCAAAAACGACTTGGAGGAGACACAGTAATAAAAGGAAACAAAAATGCTCAAAGTTGGAAAGTTGCATGGTACCCAGCATTCAAATCATTTTGATTCTGGACCACCTTTCCAGTGTCCTGAATCAAGAAAACCGCTCAGTCACCCTGTAAGGCAGCCCTGGCCCATGTGTTGGGCAGGATCTAACGTTTCAGCACTGCTCATCCAATGGAGGAGAATCCCTGAATATCCCATAGGCTGTTCTCCACGTTTTACAGAGAGCAAAGAAAGGCTAACACACCAAAGTGTCTATGGCCACAGAGAGAGGCAGGGAACAGCTGTGTGCTGCTAAAACACAGACGTGCTCTTCTAAGTGATTTCCGCAGAAGGGGATGCAGATGCTGCAATCTGGTTGCTTACCTGCACACTTGAAGCTCTGAACCGTGAGCCCTCTCTCTAGAGACAGCGTGGTCAGGATGCTCAGGAAGCTGGTGGTCACAGATTGGCGCTTGCTCTTTCTAAGATCATTTCCAAAGGGCCGATCTCCAGGTTTGTTCCTAAGCGTGACCTGCGGGTTCTGAGTTAAACTTCTAGTAGCATTGGCTGCTGCTCTCAGTGCCTCCATCCACTCCTGGGCCCTCTGACGGGTCTCTGCACGCAGGCGGAGGACATCTTGAGGAAAAATGACCTGAAAGCAAGAGTCACAGCCATCCTGAGTATCTGTCTGGACCGACAGGCACACATCGACATTGTAGCTCAGCAGAGGATCTTCGTCAAGCCTACCCGGTTGGAATGCCATGAGATAAGACCTGTTCAGGACAAAAGTAAATGCCTTCCAGTTATTCTGGATAGTTAACCTATAAAGAGTCCCTGATTTGAGAATATTTTGGTACTCTTTAGTGTTTTCAGTCAAATTCATGGATAGGAAGAGCTCCATAGGCTTCTCTAACAATCCATTGGTTTGAGAAAGGTCACTATTATTGTCAGGCTTTGGCACATTCTCCAGTTTCTCCTGTTGTCTTGTGAAAGCAGGCACAGAAGCACGCACCACTTCCCAGAGTTTCTGTCCCCAGTCCAAAGCCTCCCATGAGGACTCTGCCTTCAGCTGTAGCTGCGAGTTGTCTGACAGGACAGCGTCCACCACCTTGGTTTCAATGCAACCAGTAACAGTGACCCTCTGAAAATGCATGAGTGGATACACAGTGGGAAGGGTCTGGTTGCCACTGCTGTCCAAGCAATACAGGTACAGTTTGTACGGGGAGAGCTCAGCGTAACAGGTTTGCCAGTAGCTGTCATTGTCTCTTCTAATTTCTAAGTATCCCTTCTTCAGAATATTTGGGAACGCTGGCTTGTGTTCTGGAGGAAACAAAATGAGAACGTTACCATTAATTCTTTTTAAATAATCATTTCAAATTGCTACGTCATTCTGGCTTATCTCTCCTACCCATACATGATATATCTGGAGGATAGGATCACAGAAATAGCCTTCACACAATAGGTTATAATTATCAAACACAAGCACTGACTCTACATTTGAACCAAGCACTTTTTTATCCAGAGGTACCAAAACACTTTACAAAAAGGGGACAGGGAAACAGAGGGACAGAGAAACAAAGCAATTTTCCTGAGATTTTCCAGAATAGTGACAGAGCAACAAAACACTGCGAGTCTCCCAGAACCTAGTCCAGAAGAGTACAGTATTATCAAGTAATCTACTGCCAATTGAAATAGATTTCCACCGTGAGAAACAAATACAAATTAAAACGCCTTCCCCTCAGCACCGCACCTGGCACCTGGACTTACCTAAGACACGGGGAATGGAGAACTGTGCCCAATGACAGCAGTTTCTTAACACATTTCAGCACAACCTGGGACCAGAATATTTTGCACAGTTCCTTTTACTAGAGAGGAGCTTTGCTGACTTATCAGAATCAGGCTCAGGACCAGCAGATATGACCAAAAATTAAAAAAGGGTGCCAAGACGCAAACACACGTATCTGAGTGCCTCAGCACTTCAGGTGCTTCGGAGCAGACCCTTGCACAAACCTTGTCCCAAGGCAAAGTTAAGGGGAATTTTCTTCATCCCCAGAAAACCAGCCATACACGAGTCACTTTGGGCACCGAAGTGATATGAATTTAAAAGGAATTATCTAAAGCATTTTTGAGTTTTAAAAAAGGTTACCGTGCAAAATTTGTTCCAATCAGATTTGCACCACTTCAGCCACCATTAATACACGCAGACGTCGTATTTTCACCTTAGGCTGGACATGTGGGTCTATGCAATTTTTATCAGTCCCTGTATAAATTCAGTGGCATTCACTGTTACGCTCTAACACCGACTTTAACACTTAACCAAAACAACGCAGCCTGAGGAACAAATTCTTGCTCCCATTTGACTGCTACTTCACCTTTCCAGTAAGCGTACCTGTGATGGGTCTTGACTTACAAACAGTGGCAGAATTAACAGACAGAAGTGAAGAGTTTTCTGCCTCCGGTTGTCTCATCTCCTGGTGAGATAGAGACTGCTATTCCCCACACAGGAGCAAGGTAAGCCACCGGGGAACAGCTCTTCATCCACTGCCCAGCACAATTAGGTAAAAACAAAATCAGCACCAATTGACCTTAACCAGCATTACAAACCGCAGCAATACAGGAGCTGTTTCACTTGTGGTATTTGCCCTTGGGCTGACAACCTTTTAAAGAGGAATAGGGTAGCCAGCTGGAGGGGCAAAATATTTTCAGCATCTCAGCTTAACCAGTTACCACTGATGTTAACAGGCCACACTCTAACAAGTTTTAGACCTGATCACCTCCAAGTATGCCTAGGACATCTCCAGTGCAGAGGCTAAGAGAACAGAAGCATTTCGGCTTGACAAAGCTTGGAAACAAAGAGCCAAAGATGAGCCTGTATAGAAGTTACTGCATCCCCACGTGTACTTCCCATGTATGGCTTCCCAGCTAATATAGCCAGGATTGCTGGCCAAGATGCTCTCACCACCGCCAGCTAATGGGTGAGTCTGTCTGTCTGTCTATCCTCTCAGGGGCACAGGGAGAGTCAGGGACTATGAGTTTTTGAGGGACTGACTTACTATCCAAAGGGCTTCTGATACCAATTAGTGAGAAAGCAGATCCTGGTCTGTAACCTACAGTCTAAGGAAATGCTCCCATCCTTGGCTGGAAGCATTGGCTGTAGTTGATTGGGAGAATTTTCTGTACGGTCAGGAGGAGGATTAAGGACAGCAACAGTGTAAAAGCTTTGGCTAGCTTTTCAGTGAAGACCAGCTTTAAGGATTTATAAGGATTAAGTAGACAAGTTTCAGTTAAACTTAATGAACATACATGAAAATTAATTGCTTGATATACTTAATGTGAATATGCAAACCTCATGGGGGTTAAAAAAACAGGGAAGGATGCCAGCTCTCACCCACACTAACAAAAAGGAGGCATTTCGGTTTTGCCTTGCCAGCCCAGCCAGCCTCAGCTTCCCCACTTTGCCCACTTACTCAGAACGGAGCCAGCATTTAAACATCACATTCAAAGCACTCAACACTTTACCTACAAAGATTTCCTGCATATATGACTAAAATCATAACAATTAAAAAATTGCTACTTTGGCACTAGGTCTGAAAAGGTGGAAAAGAAATCAATATAACTATACCTTGCCGACAAATAAGCTACCTGAGAGTATTTCAGCTAAATATCAAAACGGAAAGCCTAATCTAAAACTCAAAATGGGAGAGAAAAAGCACACTTTTATATCCCAAATGGACAGATACACGTGCATGCACGCACACACTAAAAGAGAACCAATTTTATTCACCATACATCTCTGGCCCTGACATTCATTAGTATTTCTGCGCTAACTCAAAAGCCATTAATTTCTCTGAAACCCACACTAATCCCTTTGTAGTGCAGATAATGGGCAGCCATTCTAGAGTCATCTTCCCTTTCTATTAATCCAATCAGGGAGGCGGCGCTTCTGCAGATCCAACTGCAATCTCCCTCGCTTCCATCAAGTACAGATGACAGTTCAAGCTTCTCCATAATAAGACAACTCATAACCTTCCCCCAGCCACCCCTGCTTCATCTGCACACAGGTTTGCTTGTCTTTTGTTGAGTTAGAGAAAGGCTATCTCTCCCTGCCTTTCACAGAGGCACCCCGCTCTCCCTCCTTTGCCCCACTCCTTCCGTTCAAGCTCCCATGAATCGGCTCTACTGACTCTCCCTCTAACTGGGACAGAACCAACAGCCAACTTGATTAAAATTCAAATGCTTTGTATTGTTTAGGTCAGGGCAATAGATGCTGGCAGAGATGCGTTTAATCCATATGCTACGCATATACACACACCTTACAACCCTCTGCTCCTTTATCTCCTCGACATGCAGTGTGCCAGATAATATCTTTCCACTCAGAGAGCAAATGCTACCATCTCTCCATCCACCTTCCAAACAGAAACTGCATCTCTTTTCCTCCCTACAGAGACAGGGAGAATAAATTGAGGAGGCATAAGAAAGGGGAAATAATCACAGTAAATGGCTCATGCCTGAGCCATTTGGAGTTACAATTTCAGGGAAAGAGGGGGAAGGAGGCAGAGTGAAACAAAGAGAGATTCAGCAGCTAGGGACAGGGCAATACCTTCCTCAGCATCTCTCCTCTCCATTGGGAGTTACCCACTTGTCCCGGCTAGGAACCCTGCACCGAGCACATGCCTACCCCTCTCCACACTTGGGAGCAGTTGGTGCAACCAGCACTGCAGGAGAGGGAGCCCAGATGTTGTCTCAGCATGTCCACAAGACGTATGCTCCCGAAAAACTGCCTGTACTTGCGTCCCCATTGGTATAGCAGGAAAACTTGCCCTGTTTTCCACCACTGAAGCATTTCTGATACCAAGTAACTTGGAAAAGAGCAGCAGCAGAGATGCCTAGTTTCTGAGGTGGCGCTCCTCTCTGGATTGTCTAATGCTTAGTAAGAGGTGAGCATAAGTTAGAGAGTTTTTGTCAACAGTCCTCCTCTCCGATTTCCATAGAACTTAACAGACATATTTGGGACCTAAAATGCTCTCAAACTGGGTTGGATGAGTCACCTGCTTGGTGGGGTTTGCTAGATCAGGGACAAACTGTGCCTCAGCCAGCGTGACTCAGATTCACAATGGCCACTTCCCTCCTACTTAAAAATAGTCTTTTCTTCCCACCTATTTTCCCATCTGGCTCTGCAGGTATATCTCCTTCAGGCAAGTATATGTGATTCCACTTGGTCCTGAAATAATGGCATTGATATTTAGGCACAAATTTCCAGCAGATGGCTGTCCTGGAACTAGATCTGGCTTCTCCCAATGCCTCTTTCCAAGGGACCACTACAGCAATGGGACTTGTAACTAGGTAGCAGTTTGCATTAATTTATATAGAGAAACAGCATCTCTCCCCACCAGAAGAGCGTTTACTCCTTTTCATCTTCTTTAGGCTTCAAAGCAGGTTTTGCTTTCCTGAAAACGTTGAACTTGCAAACTCTTAATGCTAGATTTATACATTGCTAGTGAGGTTGGTTTAGCTGTTCACCAAAAAAACTCCTTACCGAATGAACTGCCTGAACAGACGGGTAAAGAACCTGAACAAATTATTCTTTACGCCTTTCCTTTCAGGCGTAGCATTGTATGAGAAACATACGAGAAACTCTGCTGAAGCCTACAGGATCCCGACTGCCCAGCCACTCGATCCAATCCTTTTTGCTCCTCTGCAGCAAGTTGAACACTTGCATAGTGTTTGCTGAGCAGCCCACCAGTGCCCTGTACATACTGACACAGCGCCTGTGCCGGGGGGCAGTGGAGAAGGAGGCTGGATTCAGTCACAGTGCACAACCAACCCAGAATAGGACTTAACTCTGGAAGAGACAGAAGTATGATGAGTTGAAAGAGATGGTTACTACCACCAGCTAGGAGATGCATAAAACAGAAGCACTTGCAAAAGAACTGAGAATATCAAACGAAGATGGATTTGCTGATTTTTTTATAAATTCACTCAATTCAGCTTTAAAAAGAAGGAAGAGAGGGTATAAAGTGACTGTCAAAGCTACGAAAACAGGGTCAGTTCACATTAGGAGAGTTAGCTGACACCACTAAGGGAATAATAGCAACTAACCTGAAAATTCAGTTATGAAAGTCATCACAACATCACTGGAAGCAATCAGCACTGCCCCAGGAGATGAAAACTCTGTTCATTAGCTTTATGGAGTGTTGTAACTCCAGAGCCAAAATCTCCATAAAGAGTAACCCTCACAACCAGAACAGCTTCACAACCAAACCCATCAAGCGTTGCCTACTGTAAAACCTCCTGCACTGTGAATTTATCCCGTCATGTGAGCCCCTCCCATCGCACTCCCCTCTCCACCACCCTGCACCCTCCCACAGCCTCCCAGGCAAGGGAGCGGAGCCTTCACGTTTCTCTCCACCCCAGGCAGCTGCCCAGCCTAGCCCCCTCCGCTGCTGCTGCTCTCTGCCAGCCCCCGATGGCCCTTCCAGCTCCGAGGGTGCCCAAGCCCAAGGAGCAATCAGGAGTGAGCCTGCAGGGAACAAGTGCTGCACTCCCCAAATTGGCCAGGGCAGTTAGGGGGGAAGTATCCTCCAGCAGATGAGTTGCAATCAGATGATCCAAATTATAGTCCCATCTGATCTTGGGCAAAGCGCCTCACCTCTCTTTGTCCCTCCCCACCCTCCCTGTCCTTACGGAGCGGTGTATTTAAACTGTAATCTCCTGGGAGAAGGGGCTATCTCTTGCTAGACGCAGACAGTCCCTGGCACTTATTGGACCCCCACAATGGAGGACATCCAACTCACAATAGATTTTAAATAACATTTTTGCCTCCTTAAATCTTGAAAAGCCCCAAATATCTGCAGTACAGCTACCTTTTTTTTGACAACCTTTTAATGCTGAAAATAAATTGGCCACGGGGGGGGATCAGTTCTCCAACTGGCTTGATACCTCTGGGATTATTTCCAAGTGGTTTGAGGCTTCCTGCTCTCCAGAGAGGAAGGTGCAGAAGTGTTGTTTCTGCACATCTGCCTCTTGGAAGACAGTACCATTATCTTCTGCACAACATCACGGATCTATAATGTTTTGCCATCCCAGTGCAATTAACAGCCTCTTGGTCTGCCCTGGCTGTGTAGCTTCTACGTACCACAGACCAAAGACAAAAATCACAAACAGCAATCAGGTTTCAGAAGCCTCCCTGGTAGATGGGTCAGGAGCTAGGCTTTACCTGGCCATCACTGGAGGGGAAGCATGAAAGCTGTGTGTCAGACTCCCAATGTTTCACAGCTCTCAGGATCTCTGGCCACCTTCACCTCTGCAGCAGCTCCTGTACGTGCCAAACCTCCCCTTCCCAGCTGGCTGTCTTCGCAGATCCTCCCTGAGCAGGACAACAGCAGCAATTGATGGCACTGCTGTCTGCTGCTCCGTGACCCACCACCACAAACCTGCTCACCACACTGATATGCACCACTGAATGCTGCATGAGCCAATGTCATAGAGCTAGTACCAGCCACCACTACTGCTGCTGAAGGTGAGGATACCTGGCAATCAAAGAAAACAGCTCGACATGAAGTCTGTGTGGTCGCCAGAATAAGAGAAAAGCAGCACTGTAAGATGACTCCTCAGAACTCAAGAATCACCCCTGGTCCCCAGCCTCTGAATCAGTGGTATGTTCCTCATGAATACAGATTTAGAGGTCTCACCTCCACAAAAACACACTAGAAAAGTATGTAATATGAAGAGGGGCCCAAACCTCTCTTGAAATATCCCCCACACAAACTCTGAGTACAAGATTGTACCTTCGAAGTGTCTCAAATGATGGCTAGGCTCCCAGACAGGTAAAAAGATGTGAAGAGAGGGGGGAAAAAGGTATTTTTTTTAGATCAGTCAGTTGAAAGGAGGAGGTGAAATCCTGGCCTTGATCACACACAATAGAATTCAGGCCTCTTGGACAGTTTTAAGGCAGTTGCCTTTCTCTGGTACATCTATTTTGCCATGCCAAAGTCCTGCAAACACCCCAAAATCAATGGGGCTGGCTGAGTACCTCCACAGCTGCTTGTTGGAGAGGGACACAAGGCATCAGCCTTCTGCAGAAAGAATAGTTTGTCAGCATGCAGGTACTCAGCGCAATGACAGGTCCGGAGTTCCCCAAGCTCACAGGCACAGCAGGCAAACAAAACAGCTACCTGGGAAAAGTACTATAGCACCCACACTCTCGGGAGAGGCTGTGTTTGAATGAAAACATCCACATGACTATCAAAGATAACTGCTCACACATTGTGTTTTAGTGATCTAAGCAAGCTTTTGCTGGATACTACAGAAGCAGCATTCTCCCTTTGTTTGTCAGGCCACATGCCCAGAAATACAAAAGCCTGCCTTGAATTTGCTTACAACTTCCGTCTTTGGTAGCTCCGCTTACCGCTTGTGTCCACTGGCATTGCTCCGTAGCACAAACAGTGCTCACTCCTAGTACGCTAGCTGTTCTGCCAGCAGGCCTATGGAGATACTGCCCCAAAAGGCACAGCTGCTTCTCAGATCCTTTTCTTTCACAGCACATGGAAAGGATCCAGTTTCATTTTATTTGTATTATAAAAAAGCAAGCAGCAGGAACAGATAAGCTCGTAGTAATAAATATACTATGAAGATAAGGAAAAAAAATTGTGAAGAGGTAATCTATGCAGCAACTCAGTCAACCCCGGAGGACTGGGAGACCTCTGCAGGCTCCAGAGAGAAGTCCTTTACAGCAATGAGGACTGACAGGAGTGGCTGAAGCTGCTCTCAGTGTCTCATATGTATTCATTTAATCTGTACTAAAGCCCTGGAAAGGTGTATCTCTACCAGCTGCAGCCACTAGGACTCCTTCAACCACTGCAGCAGCTTTTAGCCAGCCTTAAAATACATTTTTCAGTCTCTCGTGGAGAATAATTACCAGTCCCAGATATACATACCTGCAACATCTACTTTCTTGCTTTTGCTTTTCTCTTTTCAGCTCAGCTCACAGTAGCAGCAAACTCTATGGCAAGCTCTCTTGTAAACACAGAGGGAAGAAATACCACGGCTACCTTCTAAAACCTGCACAGCAGCTGAACAGAACAGGTTAAGGAAACAGGTTAAAAGAGTGCATTTTCACAGCACAGAAGTTCTCCTTCCTCAAAGAAGGTACCACTGCCTTCAAACATCCCATGCAGAAAGGCTCCCGGAGCGTGCACAGCAAGCACTGACAAAGGCCTTACACCTTTGCAAAAAGCAATAGAAAAAGTGTGGGCTGAGCACCCTAGAGGTACTGACTGCTGTGGGGCTACAGGTGAGTACTGGGAGTTCTTCAGCCACTCTTGCTCATCTATTTCCTTCCCTTTCTCAGTTCACCTCTGAGATCCCAGACTGATCATACTGAATCTCTTCTACAAAAAGCCATTTTGAAGAGACCTACACTTCTGGCAGCACTGAGCACAGCAATGGGACTCGTTCCTGGTACCATAGAGAAATCAAAGAATGGATGGGCTATAAGATACCTGGCAGTATTGCAGATAGTATAAAAATGAGTTTTCTTGATGGAAATCTGACAATTTCTTCTTTCTTAAGAGTACTCATATTGCTATACTCCACAAAACTACTTTATAGATGAGAGGTCTTCAGTTATAATTCACAACTACAAACTGCTTAATGTGAAATCATAACACTAAAGAGTATATCACACTCTAACACAGTTTGTTTGCTTTTTCTGTAAGGAGAAAAACTGCATTGCATTAACTGCATTTAAGCAGTACACGTGCCTGCTGAGGGGCTGGCAAGAGCACCACTGAACTCCACTGTTACTGCTAAAGCAGCATGCCTTGGGTACACACTGCAATGAGACGACTAAATCCTGGGCACAACCTAGTTTAAGGAATCCCACTGTTAGATCCAGCTGTACAGAGCATGTTTCTTGTCTTTTCCTCTCATGGTTATATCATGGGAAGTTTTCTGTCAAGCTGTTCTACACCCTAGTTCGAAGTCTCGCTATAGAGTCAACTCTGGAAGCAGCAAGGCCCTTTTAGGGCTTCCAGAGGGTTGGTGCATCTCCCTGGGGTCTGTTGTCTCTAAGCAAAGTGGAGTGGAACAGCTGAAGTGAGAGCCAGGGTCGAAGGAGGACAACACTGCAGACAGCCCAGCTTCTGAAAGTGCGGAGACTCTCACCCAGGAGGAGGGGACAGTGCAGTATGCGGTCCCTGACTTCAGGAGCAATCGTGTCCCAGCACTTGCAGTTCCTAATAAAATTTCTTCGTTTGCCAGAAGAGGAAGAAAAACCTACATCATTGTTTCCCTTTTTCATTTTGCTTCATTTTACGAACAGTTGCATCACACTGTCTTGCATTTGCATGTAAGGGAGGGGGGAATGTAATTTGTTTCACTGCAGACAGAAGTGCGATGCATTAGGGTGCACCCCAATGTACTCTTGCAGTGCCTAAGCCCTGGACTGACAGAAGGGAGACCTGTTTGGCCTTGGACTATGCTGCTCAGCACCGGCAGCTTGCTTCTTGCAGCTTGGGGATCCAGCAGCAGCTTGAAATCACTCTCACTAAGTGCATGAACAAGTCTTTGAATACAGAATGGATTACATATTTCTTATTATAAACAGTAGAAGTAACAGAACCCCTTTCTTCTTCTGAGGGCTGCGTGAGGAAATTGAACCAAAAAGATTAAGCTTAGAAGACTATCGGGGACACGTATCGACCTTTAATGGCTATATTTTAATAGTGTTTCTGGGGGCATATAAAGGTGTTACATGCCAAGTTAAACCCATGAGATGCCCAGGATACAGCTCACAGAGACCGAGCACTCTGTCTCCAGGCTTCTGGGTGCATTCCTGTTCTGCATCCCTTCCATGGGAAGGACACAGAACAGAGACCCCAGGAAGCAATGTATCTCCCTAAACAAAAATAACAGCGGGTATACTTGCCCCTGTAAACCAAGAGCACCCTTCTTTGGGATACAGCAACTAAGTCACAATATAATACAATAACCTACAGGTTTGTGTGTGTATATATACATACACCTACATATTATGTATATTTTTGTTTATATATGCACACATCCACAAACACAACCACTTAGGCACCCGCTTTTCATGCTCCAAATTAGCTGACTTATCTGGAAAACCTAACCCAAAAGGCTTGTTTTAAACCTTAAAGAGGCTACCTATTCATAACTGGAGCCATTCCACCATACACACACATGCATGCTTTCACAACCCTTTGATTTTTAAATTCCTTTGTTAAGGCCTGTCTTTGTTTAGATTATAAAGTCTCTGTGGCACTAACTGCTTTTCATTTCCATAAGTGCCCAGACCACTCCTGGCATCTACAAAATAAATTGTGGAGATAGAGACACCGGTTCAGTTTCCGAAGCCCTGAGCACAACCTCTTCCAGTGCAGTGCTTGACAAAGGAAAAGGAAAAAGTATCACTTGCTGAAATACTGCTTCGTATGGCTCACTGGAGACATCTGCCTCAATCTGATAACAAGACTTCCTGTACCCCATACAAATCTGGCAGAGATGCCTTAATATTGACAAGCACAAATTGCATGCTTGAGTTTTTGTTAATTGTTTATGGAATGAACAGCCAGCTTTTCTTAAAGAAACAGAGCAGAGATCTCAGGCCTCACAGTAAAGCTTTGTATGCCCTCTTTTTAATGGCCGCTCTTTTAACTTTTATGAAAACTGCCTTTGTTTTGATTTGCCATTCTCCCAATAGCTTTAGCATTCAAAGTTTTTTTGTTTTGGATAATCAGGTAAGGAGATGATCAGAAATACATAACAAATAAATTATTTCTTCCTGAGTCAAATGGAACAAAACAGAAGCAAAAAGTAAAATAATTCTAGTTTTTCAAATCACAAAAGGAGCAGAAGTCAAGATTGGTTTAAAAACTGATCCTTAGACAGGCAAACAGACAGAGCTATGTCAAAGACAACAGAGCCATGCTGATTTCTATCATCTTAAGAGCTACTTCACAGTTGGTTTTTTGGGGTGGTTGTGGGTTTTTTTAAACATGCAGCTTTTCTTTCAAGATAAATATTAGAAACAAATGTGAAAGTCCTCATATCAACAGAAACAATAAAGCATCAGCACAAACCTGTGTTTCCTTGGATGTCCTTTCCCTTGGTTAACGCCAGGTAAGAGAGCAGAGCACAGTTATTGTCCTGACCAGGCACAGGTGGCTGCTGCAGGGAGGTGCCTGTGAAGACCACTCCCCAGTTTACATGACTGATATCGGAGCGTGACCTGCTGTGTCCTGGCTTGAATGTGGAGGCTTCCTCGTTCTGCACCAGGATGTCGTTCACCGAGCGAGGCCTGTCCCTCCTCCGCTGGCAGATATTGAAGATGTTAAAAGCTGCGGTCTCCCCTTCCCTTGCCCAAGCAAGGTTGTCAGCAGCTGTTCCCCTCTGCACCATGCGCTGGTCTTTGGCAGGGAATGCTGTCTGAGCTTTGGTTTCCAAGAGGCCATTTTTGCAGTGATCCCAGATGAGGCTACTTTTGGCTAAGGAGGCAACGTTCCTCAGATTCCTGCTGTCTGTTATTTGATCAAATACCTCGTGCCCAACAAGTTCAGGGACCTCCTGTACACCATACACCTCAGAGGGCTGCACAATCTTTTCAAGCTTAGTATCAAAACTATTGAAAAAGTCTTCAGTCACTTCCAAGGCAGGGCTAATGTCATCAACTTCAAGAGCCTCCATATCCTGCGCTGCCACAGGGCCCGAGGCGTTGCGATATGTTAAGAAGACACCACATCAACATCCAGAGAAAGAGCTGCTTCACGCCTGTCCTTGTCACACCATTAACTTCAAGATGGTGGGGCAAATACGTACACCAACCACAATGCTTAGTGGTAGAAAGGAACCAAATCGACCCGTCTTCAGATGGGAGACTTAACATCCACTGATCAAGTGGGCTACAATCCCTGTACGAAATAAGCTCATAGTGATGGAGAGTACCTGTAAAGCAAAGCAAAACATCACGTCAGTAAGGGCCTTTTCCCAGGTAAATATGTTTAATCGCATCACTCCTTTCACAGTCACAGTCCCCTTGATTTTACTTTCTCCTTCATTTTACACCAACATTATTATGTATGATGAACCCCCTTGGGGTTTCTGTTGTTCACCATGTGTGAACGCTGTATTCTCACTTCTTGAACTGGAACCTGCAGAGAGCAGGATAGGGCACCAGATAAAGGGGAACCAAAGCGATGCCATTTATTAACCAAGCTTTAGAAAGCTGCACTGAGAGGTGGTACTGTCCAACACCACAAACAGGGCGACCTAGGGAATGCTTAGTACAGGTTCCCGTGGGGCTGTAAGAAAAAGTTGAGAAACAAAGGGTTAGTAAAATAGGCCAACCAGCCTCAAATAGTTTGTCTTTTTCTCCCAGGTTGCTTGCACTCTCAGTTTTAGGAGACCACCATGAGTTTTACAGCAGGTACTTTGCCTACTTGTCTGCATAAACAGAATTGTGACATTTGTCTAATAAATCAATGTTATTAGGCTGCTGCAGAGCACTGCACATAGTTTCTCTCTACAGTACCACTGGGAACCTAAGCGAAACCATGTGGCAACATAACCCCCAGAAAGACAAAGCATCCTACCAGCAAAACAAAATATACCATATCCTGCACCGTCTCGTGATCTGCAGATCTTTATTTCCAAGCAGCTTATTCACTGGGTGAAAGGTAAGAATAGCGAAGGGCTTTAAGGCTAGAACTACTGAAGACCTACCCACCTGAGCTCACACCTGTGAGGGAGAAGGAAGGGGGCTTTCTATTCCCTGTGGTGCAATAAGGGGGTGTCTCATTGCTGCCTCTGTCACACCAGCCCTGCTGCCTTCTAACCTGTCTCACTTGAAGCTCCATCTGCAGTGCTGCCATGCTCGAGGGAAGTGCATGGTAGGCGTGTTTAAATTGGGAAAATCAAATGCATGCAAGTTCTTGGGACCTGGACACTGGGCATTTGTGCTAGTGGGGGAACAGCCCTCACGGCTGCTAGGAGAAATCACAGTACCTAGAGCCTGTACATGTAGAACAGCCCAAAGTCAGAGATCTACACCCCTGTTTTGACCACATCAGCTCAAGTCCTAGAAGCAGCAAAGCTGCGTTAGCTCAGAGCTCTGCCGAGATTAATATACTCTTAACAGAACTAATTAGCCTGGGCAGGGATGATAATTAGCAGCTCATTAGCTTGCAAACACTGCTGAAGTGCTACCAGGACCCATGAAGATTTACACTTAGCAGGAAAAAACATCTATAAAACAGCATCAAACACAGATAATATTTCTATTTAAGGTTCTTTTTTTTAATCCAGAACAGTCTATTTGCCTAACTTCTATTAGCAAAGTCGTTTAAACAGGCACCCTTTCCTAGGACAAGCCAGAGGGAGGAAGGAGGCCAGCAACCCCCCAGGAAGGGGGCACAGAATCCTGTAGCACAAAGCAACCCCCTCCGCAATCACCCACTGCCTTCCTCCCATCCCTGCTTCAGTTGTCATCAGGCATGACACAATTTTGTTCAAAAGCAGCAGCTCACCCTACCTCCTAACAGATCAGCAGTTCAGACCATGATCTCTGCAAACACACTCCAATAATTTCCAAAAGCAATAAATAATCACACACATAACCTGGAAACTTTGAGCCTTTACACTGGGATCTTTCTCCCCTTATCTCTTTGCAAGTACTCACTTCACTAGTCTCATAGTGAACCAGGATTAGGATCAGCTTCAACAAGTAAATGTAGAATAAGACACTGAAGGTAGAGCCAGAACTGCAACCAGAGGGCTGAGCAAAACAGACTCTTTGCAAAGCTGTGCAACTGTACCAGTTGATGGCAGTGGGAGATAAAGCCATCCTGGGCACATCTGCATTGTCAGCTTAATGCAGCATGGAGTTCACTCTTGAAGTTAATTCCTGCCAGCAACCCCAGAAGAGTGTTCTGCTGTCTGGCACCTTAGAACCTAGCTGTTCCAGGAACAGGCTAAGGGACATGATGTGGTGCAACCTGTCCACTTACTCTACATCCTCCTATGGCATGTCTTTAAAGCAAGAATGATAGTTTGAAGTTGCAAAACTGCAACAGGCATTCACTTGAGAAAACCAGCACTAACACAATCATATCCACCAGCGAAAGCTACAGGCTGGCTCATGTGCTGTTTCACAGGGGTGAACACAGCAGAGAATGTAGCCTTGCTCTCACGCAAGGGACTGCAGCACCAATCGCTCCAGAAGGGCTTGTGACGTGCCACTGAAGCATTTCAGTGGCAGCAGACACAACATTGCTCTGTTCTTTATTTTAAATCATTAGGAAAGGAGGAAAGCAAGGGGAAAAAAATTGACACTTACATTTAACAGGTTCATTTTTAAATGCTGGAGGCTTCATGTGGCTGCATGTTTCTCCGGATCCTGTGAGACTGGAGCTATCCAGTGTCATGCAGCCAAGTGTGGTGATGCTGAACTACAAACTGGCCTTCTATCTAGTAAGATGCTGAATCACAAGGTCATGAGAAGATGACAGGCCCCTGCATCACGCAGTTCACAAATTGCAGCACTCATACCTTCCAAACTGGTCTGTTTGCTCTGCTCAATAAAGATGTGAAAGGTGCGTCAGTTGTGGCAGGCTCATCCCTTCCTACACCGCCAAGAACCTCCTTAGATCAAAGTAAGAGTTGTGCCAGTAATTCCCTCTAGCACCAGGATTCTGCAATCACATATACTCCATAAACACAATTTGGCATTTTCTGACAGTGGCACTCAACAAAATTTTAATTCAGATTTCTGGACAGATTTGGTGCCAAATGAAAGCAGACTTTGATATAGCAGTAAACAGCTCTATCAGAATCTCCTTCAGTAAGAAAACAGTGGAAATCACTTCCTTCACACGAAAGGGACAAAAAGGCAAACAATACGATAGGATGAACTTTTAAATTACTATAAAATTTATTGTCTGATGTATTGTTTCTTGGAAACACCTCCAAAGACATTCATCCTAAGGCAGTGAATAGGAAAGGAAGAGAAGAATCAGCCCAAACTATTAAAGACTGCTGAAGCTATAAGCAACTGTAAGCAGGGATTTGTTACAGGAAGCAGAAACCTAACAGCTCATCCAGGCCCTGGGAAGCAGTCTTACCGAAAGAAAGGTGAAGGAACATGGTGCATTCTACTTAGCAGAAACTGCTGGACATGGGGACTGCAGCAGCTGAAAAACATGCTTTTCTGTATGTCTGTCTAGCGCAGATACAGCTTTCGTCCATGAATGTGGAGCAGTCAGATAATTAATGTGCACTTAGAACATGAGTAAAGTCTTTACTATCACGAGTTTATAGGAGCCACATTACTCATATGGCTGAGGTAAACAGCAAGGATTGCCGGTCTTGCCACATGAGACACAGAAGATCAGTTTAGTCAAGATTACTTCCCTTAGAGAAGCCACAAGGACTTAACCTACGTGACAGCAGAGAAAAATCATGGATGACAAATGCCAAGAAACGTATGCTGGAAGAGATCATTTAACTTCTTGATGTGCTTTTCTGGATCCCCACAGGCCAGGGAAAATACCCAGGCATCACATGGCAAAAATTAAAAAGCACAGAAAAGGCAAGGGTAGAAAGCAGTGTTGCAGGTGATATACACCACCACAACAGGTACTCGCTGTGTACCCCCAGCTTACACATTATGTTCAGGACTGTTCATTCTAGCTCAGGCAGGAGAGAAAGCTAGAGCCAGCATGTGTTTAGGAACAAGTGACTGAAGGGATTCATTTAGCTCACCAATCCATACAAAATATGTATAAAAGAAGCACCTTTCAGTTTGGTTTCCTAAGGAAAGAGGGGTTATGCCACCATCCTGCCTACCTGCCAGTTATTATTCTTCTCTCTCTTTCTTTTGAATTGTACAGGTAACTTCAACTAGATGTGACAAAGCAGTAGTGTCCTTAAAGATGCAGTTCTTGAACTGTTGTTCAACACTGGACAGGAAATGGGCCCAAACTCACCCTCCTGCTACAGGAGAAGCAGGCAAAACTCGGTCCCTTATCCCTTCTAGGAGGCCAGTGGCACCACACGGGTCTCTCCAAATTAGCCACAGCGCAAATGTTTAGTGTGAGATGGATCTGAAAACACTGGGAAGGAGAGGGGAAAGCAGGAATAGGAGGCATCAGATAACTTGATAAGTCACCTTGTTGGTTTTGGTGCTCACAGGACCTCCTCTTCAGTACACAGGTAACAGGAATGTCTAAAACAATGAGTGATACACAACAGACAAATAGGGACTTCCCCTTTTCTCTTGGATTTGGAGAGAGAATTCAAAAGGAACACGCAATGTGTTCAGGAGCAAATGCACAAATGAGAGGAGCTCTCAGCCAGCAAAAGATAGCAAAAGCCAGGTAATAATGTTAAAAGTCCCCCAAGTCTCATTGATTCCTAATGACTCTTAAGCTCAAATTCCTGGCAAAGATTTGTGTGGTTTTGAGAATTTTATCTCAAGAGCACAAGAAGAGTTTTACAAGTTAACTGTACGCAAATAGAGAGCAGGGGTGTCTCAGCCACTGGAGAGCTTGCCCTATTCCCATCTCAGCACCCTGGAACCTGCTGTGGGAACCAGCTCTGCTTATCTTGTGCTGCATTGGAAGTGTGGGCTGAAACTCCAATGCCAACAAGGAAAACAGAAAGAGAAGTTCTTTCAATCGGGTAACAATTTGGTAGCAGAGCAAATTCAAGCAGCCTTTTTTACTCCTGTTATGCTGCAGGCCTGGACCATTACAGTCCAGTTTATGGGCTGTGACAAGCCTGGTCCGAGCAACAGGTCATCTGAAGAGAAGATGGCTGTACAGCCTCTTTGAATACAATCTACTGGGGCTGGAGAAGCTAGTACATAATGAGCTTTTCTGCCTGTCAGTTTAAACAACCTCAGCCGGTGACCCGAATGTCTTCCAGTGGCACCTTGAACAATCACAGCCTACGGGTTTTGCTGCTACGAGGATTTCTGACTAGCTCTGTGGGTCACATCAGCCAAATATTGCCCAGAATCTAAACGGGATGCACTTAGGTCAACAACAGTCCCTGAAATCCAGGCTCTGCTCTGCAGAGTCCCTGAAAAAAAGCCATGAAGCTGAAGACTTAGGTGCTACATCTTAGTTAAGAAGTTGAGCTGTATTTGTCAGGTGGGCACACCTGAATGGGCAGAAGAGATTGCCTACACACTTCTATACATCACTGGCACAGAATGCTTGCAGAAAAAGCCAAAAAACTGACAGTGGTAACACAATGCAAGGTATTGTGGAGTGCCCTCTTTACAGCATCCTGCTGCTGTAACTAGAGGGCAGATGATGCTTTATTTATTTACAGTATAGCAAGGCCTACTCAGCAAACATTCTCCATCTTGTTCTGACCTCATCTAGGTCTATCTCCCAGCCAGAAGCCCTCTCTCCCTTAGCTGCACGGAAAGCATAGTATTACAGCTGCTGTGGTTGAAGCCTCTGCACACAACATCCCCAGTCAGATCCACTGTACTGTGTGCCATCCGTATGTAACCTGGTTCAAAACACTTATACTCCTAGCACTTACGAATCCCATGCATATGGCAGCCAGTTCTCTGAGCAGTGATTGAAAGCTGCACTCCTGCTCAATTTGGAGAGGCAACTGATTAACTAGGAATTTCATAAGGGACGACTCCAGGGAGCAAGCGTTGGCTAGGAAACTGTCCCTGTGCAAACTATCACATTTTCTCGTATCCTGGCTGTATTTTGTTCCCTTGGCACAAGGCAAGCCTTCTCCCCAAGTGATTCCAAAACCCCAGGTGACAGTGACCTACTGGTGTGTACACCAAGCAAGCAACACAGCACACAACCTTGTTAGGTTCATCATTTAAATGTCTGGATGAAATTTACAGTGCCTCACAAAGAAGGTAAAACTACAAGAAACTTTTCATATGTAACAGGGGATCACAGTTTCAAAGATGTTGCCATGTGACAGTCAATGGTTGGTTCAACATGGCCTGGATAGTTGTCCTTAGATCACATTTTCAAAGCCCCTCTTCAAAAGCCTCTTTCCCCAATACATATCTGAGAAATTAATTGCTTAAAATTTTCAGATGATCCCAATTTTAAAGTGTCTCACGTAAATACCTCCTGACTGATATTCCTGCACAAACCCACTGATGATATCCAGCAAAAGCTCACAAAAACTGGAGGAAGAGGCTTTCTGGTCAGGAATGCTTGGCTCTAGGGCCAGGGGCCAGATAGGATATCTGTGAATGTAAGCATAATCATTTCCATGTTGCAAACCCACCTGTTTGCTATAGTCTCATTGCCCTTAAGGATGAAATTGACTGCCACCGTTTATCAGTGAAGAAGAGCTCCCACATCCTGTCTGCTAGACCCAGGAAGAGGCAAAGAGCAGGAACAGCTGCAATTAACTTGGTGCCTAATCACAGTGAAGCTAAAAGACAGCAGTGATCTCTTCCACACTACAGAAGACAACAATACAAAAAACAAACGAGAAAAGATGAAATAAAGAAAGAGGCAAAACCAGGGAGGAAGAAGAATGCTGTATTCTGTGAGGGGAAGCAGACCCTTAGCGAGGATACACGAGTCTCACTCTGTGAAGCATGGATTTTCCCCAGCTGCTGATCTGACCCAGTGCCATTAGCAACGAAGCTCCCCAGGCATCCTCCCTGAGTGGGGAACAAACACATCACAGCTACAGGACAGCTCAGCCAGTGATGAGCACACAGTAATGAATAATAAAGAGTGCTTATAGTATACATTATCCTCAATTTTAACTGCACTTCGGAAACAGTAATTAAAATGCAAGAAACTCTAAGCTGAAAAGCACACAACAGCCTCCTGCGCCAGAACAAAGTGGGTCCAGAGGGTGAGGAGGGCGCAGCAATGGAGGAAGACGGGCCACAGAAAGCTTTTATTTTCCAGAGGCTGACTGCTGTACAGCTCTCCCGAGATCTTTACCACTGACTCCTTTACCTTGCATCTGACGCACATCCCTCCTGGCTGGGGAGCGCCACTGAGTAACGAGGAGCTGCATCACTTCCCATGGACACGTAACCATTTGAAATCTCAGTAGCTGGGCTGGGACTGCGGGAAGGATGAAGGACCCTTGGCAAGGAACAGAAAGCCAAGCAGACTGACCGGAGGGGAGTTAGCTGAGGGTGACAGACAGCCCAGGCTGCAGGCCAGCCCAACCCATCAGCTTGTGTTCATAGGTTACATCAGACTAAAATCCAGATTACCCCCTTGTACATGCTGCCTGTGAGCTGGCTGACCTCGCAGGGAAAGATGTCCGGCACAGGGGAGCAGAGGCTCTCCTGAGTCCTAGCACTGCCCCTGTAGATCAGCTGGATGCAAACACCTCAAAACCATGCTTCAGGCACAAAATCCACATGGACAAAGGGAATGAAGGGGTGCAGTGATTTGTCCTGAGGCATGGATGTGTGGTCTTAAACATACGTGTAGTCTCAAATACCAACCCAAGGGAGAGTGAATGATTTCTATGCTTGGGTTCATTTGCTTTGTATGTACAGGTTTGTCTAAAGTTGTGTAACTCACATTTTACTTGCTGCCTTTGACTACAAGAACTCCTGCCTGTTCTGCCAGGCAGATAGACACCACAGAACAGCCTGTTACCCCCTGAGTTCAGCACGAAGAGTACAGAGACTGTCAGGGAACAGGGAATCCAAGAGGGGTGCTACAAACCTCCAGTACAAGAGGAAACATGATTGAAGTGGACATTCAAGAAACAACAAACAACATGACCGAGTCTAATATTTCTAATTGTATCTGCCACGACGTACCAGCTTGTCTCCTGCTAGGATGTGGGGGAACTTCATATATGCCAGGTGAGACACAACTTTTTTTAAAAAAATAAACATTTCTGATTAATGAAAACTGAAATTTTACAAGTATCTCCCCATTCCCCACTTTCTAGAAGTACATTGAAGGGAAAAGACAGCCAGCCCCCAAAAGCTTGACTTTTTTTTTTTTTTTTTTTTCTAAGAGAGATCAGAAATTAAGACATTTTCAGTTTGTCCCTGTGAGTTGTGAACAAAAATAAAAGGCACATTTTGTTCCTGGGGATGTTGCTCCTCCAGGACTCATTTACAGAGACTGCCAGAAAACAGGCTGCTGAGCTTTCAGCTGTTGTGTGCAGCAATGTCCTGCTGCACCCCGAGGTGGCTGCATTTAAGCAATGAAGGACATACAGAAGGGAGGCTGCCAGATGAAGACATTTATCTCCTTATAACTAGGACTCAGAAGATACTTTGGGACCTTTCTAGATGAAGCACTAGCTGGTACAAATAGCAATATAGTAACCAAATCCTTTACCATCTACGCCAGACTACACAAATAATTTTTACTTAGCTCTGCAGGGTCATTTATTTGAGGCACACCAAGCAGGAAGCAATGGTCAGGTTCCAGCACAGCCCAGTAAAACCCCACAGCTGGGAGTAACAGCTGCCATTGCCCCAGAGGCCAGAAGGAGGGTAAGAAACACAGTGTCTCCCACAAGAACACGGGAGACATTTCTTCCCTGAGATCATGGCCCGGACGTAACAAAATATACTTGACATCCAAATCTGTCCAGCACACAGCTTTCTGAGTAGCCCTGATCTGTGACTGTGGCCAACTCCTCTCTCTAACCGTGGTACCCAAAGAGCTCAGCTGGGACAGTACAAGCCTTTCTACAGCGAGACCTGGATTTCCCACATCTATTAGTGGTTGAATGCTGACATTGATGGAAATACAGTGTTTAATAACAAACTCATCTCGAACCTCAAGCTAAGCCCTCCTCTTGTCTTTCAAACAGCCAGGACCACAGTGGTTTGGCACATTAATTATCAGGGGAAGAGGGGCAGGGGAAGGAAAGGAAGCAATGATCCAAATAACGCTGAAGTTCAGCAAACTACCACAGCAACCCAAACCCTCAGGTCCTGGCAGCCCTGCTGCAACAGCTAACCCACAGGCTGGTTGTAACCACATGTACCACTACAGAGTCCTGTGACCGCTTGGCACAAACACTTGCTGTTTTCCAAAATGAACTGTAACTTTTATTACAGCAGATCTTAGCAGAAGCCCAGTAGAAAAACCTCAAAACACCTGAGGAAATGTTAACACGTTAACACGACTTCAGTCTGGTAAGGTTCTGCAGGAATGCTGTATCTAGCTACTGTAGACTGGTAAGATCTTTCATTCCGCTAGGTAGTGCCCTGTTTCACATTTTAGATTTCTGATTTTTTTTTTAAATCCCAAATTTAATTCACTAATTTTGGATAAATAAGCCTTGAAAGTGTCATGATGAAAACTACTGTTGCTTAAAGTGTATGGGCATTGGTCCTACTAAGATTCAGATGCTTTCTCATTCTTACATACGGTGACTTTTTGCAGTTGCTTAGAGGAATTATGCAGCGCCTAAAATTAGATTTGTCTGTAAATCTTTGCAGGATCAGGGCCATAAGCGCATATTTGCAGAACAGAAAACAGATCGGGAGCAAGTCACGATTCCTTACACAAATCTAATCTTGAGTTTCTTCCCTTATCTTACCTTGCAATGCCACTGATCCTAGCGTTTGTGCCGATACTCCAGCCAGCACACATTCCCACCTAACAGATACTCTCCTGTCGGGCCTATGCCATCCCAGAAGGTACAATTCCACTGGCTGTGTTTGGGTGCTTGCTCCGTAAAAGCAGCAGTTTTACTGCAATGTAAGAAGACCACGGCATTATGTCATACTCTGGGCGACTGAAACCCAGAGCGATGCCCGCCCGCTGCGCCTACACGTACTGGAGCCTGATTCCACCGACGGGGAGCAGCCCAAACTCCCGCCGACATCGTCAGCGGCTATGGGTGGGGGGAACCTAAAGCACGGGGCCTTTCTGTGCACAGGGGAACGTGTCCTTCCAGACGGGCACATGACTACAGGCGGGTTGCTGCTACACAAGCAAATACAGCCGCGCCCGGCTCACCGCCCGCCGCCCGCGTACGCGCCCGGCGGGCAGCACGGCGAAGGCTGCGGGAAGCCTGGCCCGGCTGCCGGCCCCGGAGGGGCTGGGGAACCTCGCAGACCCTTCAAGCCCCGCACCGACCACAGACCAAAGGGAGTATTTACCTGCCGCCCGGGGACCGCGCTCCGCCTGTGCTCCCAGGAGGGGCTCCCCGCCCTCGCCCCGGCGCCGCCGGCGCGCAGGCACGGCCCGGCCCGGCCCGGCCCCTCCTCGCCGCCGCCGCCCGCCCAGCCGGGAGCCCCAGCTGCCCGAGCGGAGCCGGCAGCCGCGGGTGCCCCTCCGGCCTTGCGCCAGCGCTGGCGACGGCGGGGGAGCGGCTCGGCGGTCACCGCCTGTGCCAGTAACCCGCCAGCTTCTTATTTCTCCTTAAAACAACAGCAGTAAGGAAAACCTTCAGGGTTTCCCATATAAACAGGAGGGGTAAAGTTGCACCTTTCCATGTTTAAAGCAGCTTGAGATCCTCAGGGAGCTGATACCTGACTTCAGGACAGATGGAAAATGCCAAATCCTAAATGGATTTTTAACAACCCCAAGCTCGAGCACAATTCACCGAGGCGTGGAGGCTGCAAGGAGCAGCGCGGCGTGAGAGTTTAGATCGCCACAGGGCAGCAAAAAGATCTCTGGCACAACTTGTTACCCAAAGAAAACAGAAAGTTACAAGACAAGTACAATTGCCTATTTCATGGGTAGGTAGCATGGCACCCCACCCAACAACACGTCCAGTAAAAATAACCTCAAGGCGAGAAATAGCCACGTGCGGATTAGGGCTGTACCTGAATTTTGATGTCCCGTGTACGCAGACCAGCGCTGAGTAGCACCCCGATCACATTTAACATCACGGGTGCTGTGCTGTTTCACTGCCTGCGTCGCAGGGGGGTCAGCGGTGCTGCACCGAGCAGCAGAGACAAGGTTAGCGCTGCAACATAACTGCACGAAAATGTGGCGCTTAACCACGTCCATAAAGAAAATTCACAATCCACAAGAGAAGGCAGGTGTTAGGTTAGCTCCCGTCACTAGTTTTCCTTCTCATCCTCACGCACCAGCCACTGAGTATATATTGCAAAATGTGGCTGGCACAAAGTTGCATTCATATGGGTTATCTCATTTCATGACAGCAAGGATGAACGTGAGCCTTTGGCGCAAAAAAAATACCAGTTTATCTGACTGTAAATTAATTAATCCTGACCTTTACAAATAATATATTACCAGAGCAACCATACATTTCAAGTCCTGCTGCTAGAGATGAATGGCTTCTTCACTGGGTAACAGTCAAAGATTGATCTTTTTATTCTAATTCAACTGTATGCACCGCGATCCCTCAAAGGACGAGGCAGTCACATCACTTGCCACGTTATTTATCACCATCCAGCCTTTTCTTAAATGGTGCTGAGACATTTATCTCTTGGGCTGCTCAGAAGGAAAGAGGCTCTCGAGGACTCCTGGGTCTGACGATGCTTCAGAACTTTGCCTCTCTGCCAACTATGAGCTATGAGTTCCCCTTCCAGGCCCAGCAGAGTCATGCAGGAGGCACAGGGCACGCTGGTCCGTCACCTGTGGGGACACGCATGTCAGGGGAGGAGAGCAGGAAGGCAGTATGTGCTGTGCTCAAAGAGAAGTGTAAAAATCCCTCCCTCCCCTGGTTCTGATTTCATTACTGTGTTGAAAAGAAATTGCTGGTGTTTAACATTACACATATACTCAGATAGTTTTCTGGGAAGAGGCCCATATATCATATTCCACCTGTGGTGGAAAAATAATTTCAGGCTGCAGAAGGCCATAGAGGTCATTTCTTTTTAGGGGAGGGCAGCAGAGAGGCCTTGTTCAAGAACAATCGCCTTTCTGCTCAAACCAGACTCCCAGAGACACTTGGCAGCCATAAATCTGGAAGGACAGTAACCATGTGCCATAAACCCAAACCAATCCCAGTTGTCTTAGCAGCCAGTCAAGCCCCAGGTGTTCGGTGCAGACAGTCACTATTCCTGCCCCTCTCTCTTTCCTATGGCCCAAACATGTCCCACAGGGCTCCTTGGGACCTCATTTGCCAAATGCATCCAGACATTGCAACGGTTCCCGTCGTACAATCCCCAGTGCTCTGCTGTGCAGGAGATGGGAAAGGCACCTCCTGCCAGAGCTCTGCGCCCTGCCTGATGCTGCCATGGGGCCAGCCAGCACCAAGGTCCCCCTCACCCCCACCATATCCTCACAGCGTTGCTTTCTGCACTATGGGGGGGTCTGTAGGAAACACTGTGTTCCCCCAAGAAAGAGGGGGAACACATAGCGAGAGAGGCTGATACTGGTCTCTTAATTTTGTCCTTCTCAGCTCCATAAAGAGCATTTTTGCCAGCTCTGGATATTCCCATCTGTTCTTACCTGCTGGAAACCCTTTGCAAAGCTACTGGGATGGGTGACATCTTCCATTTCCTAGGCAAAATGCAATTAACATGCACCTTTCTTACACTGGCTGCTAGGGAACAGTTCGGGTTCAAGTTTCTAATTTTCCGTTCTGTCTAAGAAGCACTTTATAAACAATTGCCACCATTTTATTGACAGGAGGAAGAGAGTCCATCCGTTTTCTAAATCACAATTTTCTATCTGTGATCCATCACATATCCCTCTACAGCTTAAAACAGCTGGAACAGGGAACAGGTGACTCTACATTTTATTCTTCTAGTCTGGTAGAGATTTGTCCTCCTGCAGTCTGTGCTCCAGTGGAAAAGAATAAATGACCAATGTTTTATCCTTCAAAGCTGGAGAATAACATGCTCTAATTCTGCAGAAATATGAACATTGCAAAAATCGTTGTTGCTGTTACTATATATTTAAGAATGCAAGTTCCAGATTTTGCAATTTGCATTGTTTATCACTGTCCTCCAACAGGAAATCACGAGGTGTTTCAAGCAGGGTATACTGGTTAAAGACGTGGTGGTGGCTATCCAACAGACCCTTCCACACAGCTTGACTTCCAACTCTGCCCCCTTGCTCTCGTCAACCACCAACACGTGGCCCAAAACTGAACAGAGTGCACAGAGCCATCTGGTGGTTAATTGTACCAGTAAACAAATTGTGCCTCGTATGTGCACATGATTGAAGACATAAAGGAAGTCCTCTTCCGTCTCCTTGGAATGTCTCAAATGTCAGCTTTTTCTTAGCTTTCAGATTATGGTTCTGGAAGTCCAGAGAGTTAACAGGAAATGAGGGAGAAAGTGTCTCTATCTGTTAATGCTAGAAACTTAACTTAGCTGCTTTCCTTGTGGGAGAGTTTGCAGGACGGAGGGCTCTTCCTTAGATCTGAACATCTAAGAACTCCCATGAGTACTGCAGAATCGCCTTCCAAAGACCAGATCATTGTACCGTGTATACTTGAGTTTGGCTCCTGTTGATAAGAATCCAAACATCTTTCTCAAAGTGGGAAACTCTCAAGAACCCTTGGGGCACACCCTTTGCTGGCAGAATGTGGAAGGAGCAATGCCCGTTTGTTGTGGCCATTGACAGACTTGCCAGTTCACGCCAGCTGAGCGTTAGACCCACTGTCTTTCCCTGCTGCCTCTGAAGAAGGAGCCTTTTTTCACACATTTTAATTACTGACTCCCTACATAGAAGCTATTACCTCACAGAAAGGCCGTTAGCTGGCACGTTCAGTACAAGATGAAGCCTTTCCGATAATTGTTGCTTGAGTTCATGTTTGTGAAAATAAATATCATCAGATGATTAAATTAAACACCGCAGCTGGCCCAGCTATACACTATTTTCACTTATCATGCAGAGGGGGAGATCAAAGAAAAAGGCTTGGGTAGAGTTATTCCAACTCCTCCAAGTTTGGTTGATAGCTACCTATTGAATGCACTAATTAGCTCCCTGCTTGGGGCGTGCAGCACAAAATTAACCCTCCCGAAATTGGGCCATATAGCCCTTTTCATGCTCTGTCATCAACTGTTTGCAGAGGGGTGGCTGTCACCTCATCTCCTCTGTACAGGAAAGCAGCAAGCATGGCCCGATTCTCATTTCGGAGACCCTTCGGCCTCCATCCCCCTTTGGTGTCCTGTGGGGGCGGTGAGGGCAGAGGTGTGCCTGGGGACCCTGAGGGAAGGCTGTGGGCGCTGTGGGCGCTGGGGGCACTTCCCCCCCCCCCCCCCCCCCAGTCTGGTGGGGCTTCTGCCTCCCAGCTCTTCCCTCCCCTTTTGGCCAGCGGACGTGCTTGCCCCTGCGGCGAGGGCCGGGGCGGCTCCCGCAAGCCCCCTGGCTCGGGCGGCCGCTTCCGCAGGGAGATGCGGTTTCCGCGAGCGCCGGCGCGCGGCCCCGCGGGGGCGGGCTCTGTCCCCCCGGGCCGGGCAGGCGAGCAGCGCGGCCCCGCTCCCGGTGCGAGACCCCCCCCCCGCCCCGCGCGCGCGCACCCGCAGGAGCAGAAAGCTGTGCCTGTCGTGCCGCTAATGGGATTGGCACCGCTTAAAGCAGGCCGCCAGGGTATTGTCTGCAGCCGCAGCAAGAGAAACATTATTCAAAGGCCATTCAGGCCCCAAAAGAAGCGGCAGAGCAGAGTAATTATCGGAGACTCTCCATTAACGAGGGCATCTTTGCTCTTTGTCTGTGTTGGTTTAATAAGGGCCACTAATGGGGCCGGGGGAGGGGCACGCTAATGCTTCTAAACAAACCTCCTCCCCCGCCCCCCGGCACGGTGAGGAGAGCGGCCTTTATGGGCGCTGACAGCCGAGCTGGGAGTTGCCATATTGCAGAGTGACCTTCGGGAAAACTGAGCGTGAACCCAGCCGCTTTCAGCCCCATCCCCACCCAGCCGCCGGGAGCATCGTTTGGGTAGCTGTTCTCTTTTTCGCCTTTCCGTATTTCCCGGTGCTCGCCCGGCCCTTTTATACACCACCACCACCACCCCCCCCCCCAACCCACCTGACCTCTCCCATGTCATCTCGTGACCCTTCACGGCTGGACACGACGGGACCGAGTGGCAGTAATGAGGGACGACAGTGCAGATTAAGTTCTCGCAGCAAAACCCAGGCTGCTGTCCATTACCCAGCAGCTGTGACTGGGAGATGCTGCTGGGAAGGCAGGACCGGAGCAGCCTCCCCTCCCCACGCCGCTGGAGAAGGCAGGCCGGTATCTCCTACCTTCTGGCTGTGGGCGCTTTTACTGGTGATGGAGAGGTGGACTGACGCAAGAGCCAGCATGAACCTCCGTCCTGAGATCCTTCAGAGCCACTTTTCAGGAGCTTGCAGCTAAAATTCTTCTGAGGGTTCCTAGACTGTCCCCAACTTCAAACGCCAGCTGTAAGGGGCCAACTTCCGAGGCAGTCTGCAACATTACAGGCTCAGATGCACATTGGTCACTTAAACAGTGAAATGTGGACAAGAGGTCTTAGGAGGTCTCTGCAAAAGACAGCGTTCAAACAGTGAACTGTAGCAATACACACATATATGAATAATGAGCAATATAACCTTTTTCAACAACAGCGTGCAAGGTATTGTGGATATGAGGTTGAGAACTGCTAGACTCATTTTTAGCTCATGAGGAAAATAAAGAACAATAGACGGAAATTATTCCCCCAAGTTTGTGCAGGTCTTTTACTGAAGCCAAGCCCTAGACATTGTGCTATTTCACCTCACCTTCAAACGATGCACCCCTAATGGGTGGTTGTACCGTGCAACTGTCCCGCGGACTCCAAGACAACGCAGTGCCTGCATGCCTGCGTACCTATATGCGTGCATGTCAGCAGTCTCAGGAACTGCACTGGTGAGCCACCCAGTGTCAGTGTTGCCTCTTTTGTTATAAGAAATGGTTTCATTCAGCTGTGGTATGGAATGGCAAACTTCTCTGTACAGGCAGCCACCCAGCCCTCGCCACTAAGGCAAATGTCCTGGTGCTAAAGGTTTATCACAAACAGAGGAAAAAAGATACGTGGAAACTCCTCAGTGCTTAAACTGCAAGACTCTGTTTTGAAGAAACAGGCTCCACACAGGATTTCACCCGAGTTTCCCAGGGGCTTGGTAATTCTGAAATGTTCGTGCTTTTTGGCCTTTTCCTTTCAACATTTCACCAGTAACTGCATCTCTTGTAACAAAAGAGACTTTTCATAGCTGCTTCTCTGACTCATCTCTATAGGATCAAAACATCTCAGAACAACCTTGCAAGTCAAAGAGAGAGCAATCACCCTTTACACGTAGAGAGCTAATTCACAGGGAAATTATATAACAATACCTGAGTTCATTCTTGCCATGGCAGGAGCTAGGAAGTGGATACAGTTCTTCCTCCAGTCTTACTGCAGTGTTCTGAGATCAGTGGTATTCCTTCTCCCTCTTTTGAAACGTGTCAAGGATCACACTCCTGAAACACAAAATCAGTCCTATTTTCAGCATTTAATTCTTCATGTTAATCACAATTTCTGTTCATATTCTCTTTTTCTTTTTAGAAGAATAATCATTCAACATATACAGGGGAACTGCCTTTGCTGATAGATTTTCCAATCTAAACGAGGGAGTTAATACACTGATACATAAAGCAGTGGGTTACTAGGAGCATACAACCTGGCCTCTGATTGGTGAGGGTTTTGCTTTTTGCTTTCTAAGTGTCTTTAAATGTCATCCTTCTTTGCCACTAGCAGATAATACAGTCAGCTCTGTCGCAAACAAAGACGATATTTGAACAAAACCAAAATGTGACTGAGAAGGGAGAACTGAGATCTCGTTGATATCCAAAGCAAGGGGAAATGAATGGAGAGGTGGGGGGGGGGGGAAAAAAAAAGTTGTTTTATGGTTTAGAAGATATGGGTACCACAGAAGAAGCAATTGCAACGTGGGAAAGGAGGGATAGCCAAGGCAGACAAAGAGATCTGTCGTGAGAAAGGGGAGTTTTGAGACCCTGTATGAAGGAAAACGCCGTGAGCAGCTCATGCATGGCAGGCTGAAATAAGCCTTCAGTTTGAGACCCACAACCTCGTCAGCAAGTCTCTGTCCAATTTATTCTCCTTCAGGGAGAATATTTACTCTCTTTTTATTTATTCTCCTGCAAGGAGCAGGGAATGACTACACTGGACTTAATCAAGCCAGTTCTATTTAGATTTGCTCTTTGACACCTATAGTTTAGTACAGGGATATCTTCTCCCCAGCTTTCCCTTTTTTTTTTTTTTTTTTTTTTCTGTATTAATTCTGCTACCTTTTGAGGCTAACAGACAATGAGTGTAAGTAGATTCCTTCCAGGTTGCTCTACTTCACTCTACTGCTGTTGTCCTGTCACACTTTAATTAAACCATTTAATCGAGATCTGATGCGAGTCCCACTAAAACAATGAACAGGTCTGCAATGGGCAGTTTTGGATTGTGCCCTGAATTGTGTTTAAGCTCATTAATGTAGATTTGAGCCATTTTTTCAATTGGACCTTTGCCTTGAAACTCAGGATAAAAATGAACAGGAGTAAGGAGGAGTAAAAGATGCCTTTCCAGAAAACCATTTGTGTATGTTTGCAAACTACTGCAAGCAGAAGACACACTGAAAAATGGGACAGGAAGCAGCTATTAATCTCTGCAAGCACATCCTGGTTTAGTTCAATGTAACTTCCCTGCTTTGTCTTCATATCCTTTCAGCTCTTTCTCTACAAAAAAAGGTCTTGCTTTGCCAGCTTAGCAAAAACCTTTCCCTCTAATGCCCTCAACTGGCACTCGCTGCACTTGCCCTCTGCTCTTCGTTTCTGCTGGCCATTCTCTTGGCTAACAAGAGTGGTACAGGACAGAAGCACTCACCCACTTAGCAGCCAGGTAGAACAAGGCCCCACAAGAACAGGGCAGGACAGCAGCAGTTGTGTAACATTTCTGCCTGTCCATGCAGCCCCATTTGGAAAGGCAGGAAGGCCAGATTAGGGTGGTGACCTTCTGCCTTTACCCCTTGGGCACGCCATGGGCTTCCTGTGGGAGTTTAGGCAAGCTGCTTCTGTCTCCACATCTCCATCTCCCTGTTCAGAAAGAGGAGTGCTGCTGTGAAGGATACACTTGAGAACACTTAAACTCTCCACTGTTAGATACTGAGAAATTAAGTTGTTCATTAACTCATCTCCTGACCAGCCTTATGTGGCTCTGTATCCAAGGACTGGGATCACCAGGGCGCTGTGTTCAGCCGCCCCATGTTTTGCAGGTACAGGCAGCCTTAAGGTATGCAGCTGAATGTTCAGTATTGTCATTTCCCAGCGTGTCTTTACTCTGTTCTCCCTGCCTGCCTTTGCTCCAGGCCCATCTTTCTCCTTGTCCTGGTCCCACGCCCGTTCCCTGGCCTTTAAGTGGCCTGTTTTGGTGCAGTCTGTGGTTTCTCCAGCTTCTCAGTCACAGGCATTGACCTAATTCTGGTCTCAGGACACTGATCGCTCTCCCTGTGAAGCCTTTAATACAGCAGACAAGAGGAATATCTATACTATGAGAGGCAGCTGAGTGCAGAAATCCCCTAGCCGGCACCAATCCTGACAGCTTTGGGACTGGGAGCAATAGTGACACCTCAGCGCTGTGCAGCACTTAACTCACCTCCCTGTGGCACCGTGCTAACAGCCATCCCGCGCCCACAGCCTAGGCCAGTCTCCCTGCATAGCAGCACAAGGGTGTGGAGCCTCCAGCCAGTTCAGAGATCTCTCATGTGGCACTGTTGCATGCAATATAGATACAGCCTATGTGAGCTCCTTGCTGGGCAGCAAATACTGTAGGCAGAAACCACCAAAGCTGGGGTAAGATCAGCGAACAGATGTTATACAGTAATGACTTCCAGCCCCAACTCCCCTGGAAAGGTTTGGATAGAGAGACCTGAAACTGATCCTATCTAGAAGTCTGAGATGCCAGAGCTTTCACAAATGTAATCTGCTGACTCTGCTTTAAAAAAAAGTCTGTAACAACTGGCTATTGCTAGTTGTTGCTGCTAGAAACTTGCTCTTGTTTTCTCCTCAGAAGTTACAATCAGACCTTCAGTGTCTGCCTCTGCACTCCTCTACAGTGACTTTTCATCTTAATGCTAATTTAATTTAATTTAATTAGCAAGTAGCAGAGGGGCAAAGCAGCAAGATTTCATTGCTGCTGCATTCCTGAGATCTCTGGCTGATGTTGTAGCCATTCAGGTGCAGATGGAGTTAGATACAAGTTAGAGCAGCCTCAAGGCTTTTCTCCTTATGGTGTGAGAAGCAAGGGCATAAACGTGGCCCACAGGTGTACTTTCCCCATAGCTTGCAAAACTCCTATACAAATACTGTTCTGAGAGCTATAATCCTCTTTACTCCATGTATCCATCATTGTACTCATGTTCAGAGTACATCCAAGAACATGATCAACTGTTTTGTAAATCCTGAATAGTATGTGCTACAATAGTCTCAGCCTTTTTCATTTCAACTTCTATTGTTAGGGCACAAATAAAAAGAAGAAAAAAAAAAAGGCTGACAGAATTTACAGGGAACCAAACAAATAAAAACAATGCCATTGGTGTTCATGGAGATGAACCGCTTAGGCAATAAAAGAACATGACTGCCTTGGCCAGAGGATTCTCTACAGTGTCACATCTGAGTGCAAGAGAACAAGTAACAGCATCTTTTTGTACTTACTGTATCCTTTAAAAGGATTACATTCTATGATTCTATGAAAAGTAAAGCCCAAGCAATCTAGCTTTATGCAATTGTGTTACAAGATACCGAGGAGAAAAACTTCAGCCCTCTGCACCCAGGTATACCCTAGTATTTTCTATTCCACAAACTAGACTAAGCTATTAATCATAGTAATCATCAGCACTTGATGTGGGGAAAGCTGTAGTACTTAAGCCCAGGTATCTATAAAGTCAATGTGCTGTAATGCCTTCCCATCAGCAGCTCTTTGCAAGAGACCTCTCGTGTGGCTTCCTGAACAGCAACTATTCCAGCAGGAGAGAGTGTTTCTGGCTGTAATATTCTGTAATATTCCACTAGAATCCCCCTACTGTGACTTGCATTTGAGTGATTATTCTGTGTCATATCTAATATCCACCTGTCTGTATGATCCTTTCTACCCAACATATTGTACTTTCCCCGCCATAGCTATTATGGTGAAGAGCAGGCTAAAGGCTCCCAGTTACGTTGATGCTGGCCTGACAGCACCTGAAAGCCCCTCAGAAGGGCACTGTTCCCTCCTTGCTGATGTGGAAGAGAAAAATTGGAACACTGAACGCTTCTCACCCCTGAACGGGTCAAAGAAGCCTCACACCTCTATCTAGTGGTATCACGCTTGTTTACCTTGCGTTAAACACTTCACATTTAAGAATAAACTAAGTTAGAAGAACAGTTCAGCTGTACGTGTGGGAGATGGCTATTAGAAGTCTGTGTTTATGCAAGCCACCGGCAGCCCTTGCTGGAGTGTGCATCTGTACATCAGTGCCCTCCCCTGGGCACATCTGCCCCTGCACAAACACAGAGCCCCAGTTCCAAAACTCAGCAGAGCAGTTACTTTTGCTTTGCCTGGAGCACGAAGGAACATGACTGTCCACTTGCTGTTGCTCTGACACTTTCAGTACCCTCACTGAGCATCACAGTGACAGCTGAGCTACTTCTAAAGGAATAAAGATTTGTTGAAATATAATTAAGCAGGATACAGGTAGAGCTCAGTAGGATTAGAAATCCACACATCAAGAACTCGTGACTTGATTAAATGGCTGTAATGTAAATTAAATTTGCTCTGATTATGCAAACTTATCTTAACTAAGACATTTAAGCTAGCCCATTTCAACTGTGGCTGCATTTCAGCCTCCAAGGCCCCAGCTTCTGGTGGCTAATCTGCGCTCAGCTGCCCTGTTACAGTGACAGATCCCTAGAGTGCAGAAAAACAGGAAGGTAGCAAAAGAGCCAACATGTTTCAAGATGTTACCTTGTGCTTTCAAGTATCCTCCTGTGTGCTTTGGAAAATTCGCCTTGGAATACTTCATTGTGCACACACACACACACACACACACACACACACAGAGTGTGTTTTCATACATCTGTTTGTGGGCACACACTCTCTTCTCAGATCATCCAACCCCTGCACAGCTCAATACTGTCATGCTGCTTACACTCTTTCTACATTTCCTTCCCATGGTAGGGCTCTTCCAGGGTACAAATCCTGCCAGCTTCCTTTCCTAATCTTCTGTTCTGGCTAATGCTCCCTGTGGATACCTGGTGAGCTACTCCTCACCTCTGGTCAGGGAGAAACAGCCTTCTTCACAGCCTACTGCTGGCTGTTCAGCTTGTTGAAGTGCTTCTGGGATGCCTTAGGTCCACCAGGCTGGCACAGCTTTCACTGTCCCAGAAAAGATCTTAACACATCCAAGATGTATTTGCCTTTCACTGCCTCAAACCCACTGAAGAGTTGCTTGCTGCATGGTATATCGTGGGAACGTGTATGAGATGCCTGCTGTCAGCTCCTCCCTACCTTGAGATGGTGGGCACTCACAGCTCAGCCCCGTGGCCTCTCTCCAGCTCCATGATTGCTGCTGGCTGAGCCAGAGCTGGGGAGAGGGCATGACCCAGAGAGGCTTAGGAAGCATGTCTCTTAGCTTTGTCCACCCAGCAGCCTCTCCCAGCTGAAGTCTTGCTAGGGTGGGAGAGAAGGTATTGTGGCAGGTCTGCATTTGTGCCTCAAGGAACTGGCTGAGCACAGAAACACAGCACATCGGGACTTCTCAAGAACGCTTACGTGATGCTTTCTTGCCTATGTACAAGACTGATGCCTGGCTGAAGTCGCTATGGCAGGTACAGTCTGGAAGCTGCGCTACCACGAGCATTCCCTGTGTTACAGTCTCCCGTGTATTAACAGGGATACGAGAGGGCTTATTTACTCAGAGGAAGTTGTGAAGATAAATCCAGCCGTGACACAGGTGCTCAGATATAGAAGAAATAGCAGCTACAGCATTTCATTATCTGAGTGTCTCTGAAAGCCACATGTAATTTCCTAAGCAGATAAATTCAGCCCTTCTAGTTTTGCCAGTGATGGAAAAAGGTGCATTAGAGTAATCAATGCCACTTTATTTCCCATCTGTGTTTCCTCAAGAATTGTCCAAGATACCATGTTTCACTTTGACTGCTCAAGCCATGAGCTCCCTCTAGTATCAAAAAGGATTAATGCAGTTGGTACCTTTGCCATCCTAAAGGAACAGAGAGCAAATGGAAGGAAAAATCAGTAAGATAAGTGCATTCTGCCCCCTTTCTTAGTTTTTGACAAAAAAGAAAGAAAATCCTTGAAATTAGTTGTTTGCACATAGCGAAGCGCTGGCACTTTAAGAATTATGAGGCAAACACACTCACAGGACAGGAAAAGGCAGGATCTTATTTTACATCCCTATCCATGAAACATAGGTACAAATTGCAGAAGTCCACCCTGGTCATCAGCTTTCACATGAGAACAGCGTAAGCCGGCAAGATGATGATTCTGGCCATAAAGGTTTCTATGGAGGGAGGCCACTGCTCATTGCAAACAAGAGCATTGTCACCAAGAAGGAGATAAAAAGAAGAGAACAGAAAAGAATGAACTTGGGTAACAGGGGGGTGAAATAATCCTTTAGAGTATCTCAGGCCACAAATTCAGGTGTTTTTTTTTAAAGACTCTCTTTCTCTAGTCATTACTTCTGTTTTATAACATTTGGGAGCAAAACAGGATTCTTTTGGTTGTGCAAGAGCTCCTCTTCCCCAAGAGTACCTAAATGGTGTCCCTTGAGTGAATTATGTGAATGGCAAAGGATTCGCCTTGCTAGGGCTTGGATCTTACATCTAGAGTGCGTTGACAAGTCTCCTTTCCCAAACTGAGGAAAAGAAGAGATGTAGCTGACATCTTTTTCGGTGGCATTTGGGAGTGGTTTTAGAAGTGGGAGGTGACAAGCACAAACATGCACTAAAGCCTGTATGTCTCTGCTCTACCGACTACAGTGTTTATGCTGTGCCAGGGGCCCAGGCAGTCTCTCTCTGTGGCAGAGCAATTAATCTCAAAACACAGAAGGAGCAAAAAGTGTCAAACAGAATGAGGCAAAACTCCTGACAAAAAAGAGAGACAAGGTCAAATGGATCTGCAGCTACACACAGTTCATGGCCAACATTGCAAGCCAAAATAATACATAGAAGCAACACCAACCTTTACACTAGTGCTCAGTAGTTAAGAGGGAGAGTTCCTTTTTCCCTGTTCAGGAGAAAGCCATAACTCTGTAGTCCAGGCAGGCATTGCAGATTTCAGTTGTTTGTACTTGTGTCTGCTGTCCTGTCTTTGCTATCGAAGCCTTGTCCTTGACATACATCACATGTCTGTCAGTGGAAGAGGATTCCTTCATGCTACCAATACTCCAGATCAAGCACCGATTAAACTCACTACAAAGCTTCAGTTTTGAAGAGGCTGTTAGTGCAGGAAGAGTCTGTCTGTCTCTACTAAATCCAAACTGGTCTAATCTTGCTGGGAGGGCCATAGACTTCATTCCATGCTGCAAGCTGCAGAGTAAGTAGTACTGAAAGTACTGGAACCTCTGCTTCTCCCTTCATATAGTCCGAGATGCTTTATCTTCATGCACTTGTGCTGTGGTCGGAGTCCCAGTGACTCACACGCAAGGCAAATCTGTTGTGCGTGTTCTCAGGAAAAGAACAGAGTGTTGCTGAGCAGGGAGAGTGGAAGGTGAGCAAGTGCCCTCCTGCCTCCCCTCCCTATGGCCAGGGCAGGGGGAAAAGACACAAGTGCAGGAAAACCAGCTGATGTGGAGAACCGGGTCAGGCCAGGCCAAGATACGCACAGCCCTAGCAGTGTAGATGCTGCAGAAGTGGTGCCCAATAATGTTGGTATTGCTTAGTGCTCATCAACATTTAGAACTTTGGCACTGCCTCTTCTTCATTCATTGCTACTTTTTCTGATGTCTTACATGCACCACCTCATCTCTTGTCTGTGACTGCATGGGCCACCCCATTGCAATCCCACTCTCTCCTGATCTGTTTGCAGAACAAAGCAATGCCTGGATACCAGCTGGTGCAAGCTGAAAATGTCTGTTTGATGTTGGCTGGAGAAAGCAGCAGAGTCACTAATGATTCACAAACCAGACCCTTTCCTAGGGTCTGACTTTACATTCACTGAAGTAAAAGCAAGACTGTCAGTGACCACAGCTGTCACTGATTTTATTAACTTTTCTTAAATTTAAATATTTAATTAGAACAAAACCTCTAATTCTTCTACAATGCATGTCAGATTGAAAACAGCTTAGATTCTATATTCACTACTCAAAGGTAAAAAAAAAATCAAATAGCTGAGTAGGTGACTAATTTATAATGCACATTTCAATGACTGACTGCTCAACACAGAAGCAGCAATACAAGGTAACAGCCAGGCTAAACATTTAAAGTTCTTTCAACATGCAAGCAAATTACCCAACACTTCAGGAAATACGTATTTTTAAACTACTGTCTTTGTAAAATAGCTGTTATGTGCTATAAACAGTTTCTAAGGTTCGTGTCTCATTGAGCTGCCACATGAAAACAAGCTATTTGCTTGTTATAGGATGACTGAAAATGGCCGCATGCCCACAGTTGTTCATAGCAAGTTAGTATCAACAAATGACAGCCTGATAAAAAAATTATATAATTACATGTGTATGTGTATGTGCATTGTGTGAGGCTATACATACAAAAATTTCAGGTTTTTTGCAGCCTGCAGAAGTATAGCTGCTTCCTAAATTTGCTATCTCTCGACGCGTACAGAGCAACCTGCTGTACAAAGAACTGGCAACACTTGGAACTACTACTAGTGTTGTCTGAGCAGAGAGCACATGTCCAACACCCACCTCCTTTCATAACCTGTTGGCCTAAGTGGCCATCGCCCGCCCCCCTGCCCCCAAAGCCAGGAACTAGAGAATGGAGAATCTCGGATAAAACGCATTCCTTTCAAACAGTCTGAAGAAGGACTGGGAAAGTACCTTCTCACTCCAAATGCTACAGAAATAGCTGGATGACTTAGAGAAATCCCACCAGCTGCCATCACTGATCTCCCACTTCTGCTTTCTCTTGCAGCACTGCTCACTAATTCTCCCAGAAGTCTTTTGATCCAATTCGGGGACAACCAGAAGAAAAACAGGCCTGCCGTCCATCTTCTATTTTCTTCCTTGTTTCCTCATCTGCTGGATATAGGGATGATGGTCACATCCCCTACCAACACCCAATAGCTCTGTAGCTATTGTTTTCAAAACAGCAGCACCTTCAGCCTCTCTCTTTTGCTTCACCCAGTACATGACAAAAAATTTTCAACAGGGCGTAGACTTTCCAAGGAAAGAGTGGTGTCTTAAAGACCCTATAATTATTATTAAGTCAGTTATCTGCTGCCACTTAAAGAACAACAAAAAAATCTAATAAAAGCCAGCAGAAATTGTTTGGGATGCCTCACTGTGCTAATTCCCTAATGCTGTCTGACACTGCTTGTCCCTGTATAAGTGATAACATCATAAATGTAGATTAGACCTTCAAGATGTAAATTAGCAATGAAAACTCACCATCCAAAAATTTAAAAATTGCCTGCTTTCCTCATACAATATATTAAAACACAAAGTTAAGTAAATATAAAGACAGAAAATGAAAATTTTAAAAAACATTTAAAAACCAAAAAGAATGGTACTTTTTGTCTTAGTAGTTTAAGTCAATGTTAACACTCCTTTCTAGCACAAATGAATCTGAATGCTGGCCCATTTAACCAAATAAACTGTCACTGAAAGTTGCCAGTACAGGATTATTTCAGGATGAAGTGCAAGGGATGTTACCCTCCCCGATCTCCAAAGAATATCCTGTTATTCTTTGCCTCCATCAGTTCATGGTTAGCTTGTAGTCTCTATGCTAAAGCTTTAGATCGCTTCAACATAAAACCAGTAACAGAACTATGGATATTCTAAATTATCATTCTAAATAGTGTGATTCTCAGTACTTCAATCATTCTCAATACTACTTTGTGGACACATCCTTTGCAGATTAACAATGTATTTGGAAAGAATGACTTCTTTTTCCCCACTTTAATCATCGTTTTAATTTTTTTATTGGAAACCCCTTTTTCAAAAGGAACAGAGGAACTGCCCATTTATCTTCTTTGTAGTACATACACTGTTGCATGTACCTTTATCATCCTGAGAACAAATGCAGCAAGAAAAACTTCCTCACATTTCCTGTTAGCATCCTTTAAAGCAATTCAGGAAGTTGTCTTGAGAAACTAGAAACTTTCAAGAAGGATATATCAGTTAATGCAAGATTTTTTCTCAGGGATTATTACTTCTACGCACCAATCTAAAACCAGATTCTGTCATCACAAGGGTAAACAAATTGCAAGATCATTACCAGTTTCGCTTAGATCTGAAGCAACAACCTGGCCTGTATCTAGACTTGCTAAGCATCTATGGAGAACTTAATAAATAGAATATTTTTTCTGTTAAAGGACAAGTACTGTAGAAGAAAATGATCAAATTTACCTATTACAGCAGAAGCTAAATTTCACAACAGATGAAAACAGGTCAGATGACTTTGGTGCTTTTGCTGCTTTAAGCACCTACATTACAAATGCCTAGCGTTTGTGAATAATTAGGTCTCCAATTTCTTGCAGAATCTCATGTCAATTTATATATCCCAGATAAGTTCATCACCTTATTTTTCTTTCAAGGTACTAGGTAAAAGACTTCAGCATCTCTCTGGGTAAATTTACACAGACATCTCTAAGGATAAGTTTTTTCTCCTCAGACAGCAGCATGTTAGAAGCATGTTAATTGCTCAAGCACAAAATTGGGTCTAATAAAATGGAAAACCCTAAAACCGACAAAGATATCTTGCATAATACAGCACACTCCTTGCAATTTACTCTGCAATAAATGACTTGCATTAATGGGAAGAAAGAGATGTGGAATAATCAGAAGCTGCAGTTACTCTGTCCATCTTGCTAGTGCACACCATATACATTCAGATTACTTTCTATAACCTCTTGACAACGCAGATTGACTGAACAGAGTCATGTACACTGGAGGGAGCCTCCACAGGTCAAGTGGCCCAGTCTCAGCTAAGGTCATGGACAGATTCCCATCTAAGCATAGGAGAATTCCAGCCCTGTATTCCTCATGCAGAAGACACCTCCACAAGTAGCTTATGCATACAGAGTCCGGGAAAATATCCACTAATCATCTCCCTCAAGTTATCTTCCTTTTCATAGGATCAGTTTTTACAGGATCATTATGCTTCTGGAATATCACTAAGGTACCAGACAAGACATTTCTCTAGGATAAACCCATTGCAAGTGTAAGTAGGTCTCAAAATTTCTCAAGAGGTTTAAGGTAATGGAAGAGCATGTCTTTATGGTTTGATTCCTTACCTTTAAGTTCAATGCTACAGAAATAACCCTTGACACTAATCAAGACCTTGCCAGAAATGTCTACTCCCTATGTCATGTTTCACTGAAAACTTTAATCAGCTTACCCTGGCAGTGTTCAGAACACGGTGCTATGGTTCCAATGACCACGTTTTAATATTATCGACCTCCCCAGTACTTGGAAGCATAAATTTTAGAAAGATTACAGCATTTATTACAGCTGTAATCAATCAACATACTTTAAATATCATAGCAATTAAATCACACAACTTATCACCTCAACTGAAATAGTGACAAGAGTTTTCCTCCTAGTTGTATTCAATGGATACACAAACACGAAAGTATCTCGGAATCTTAAAATGACTCTCAATATTTCACCTCGAAGGTGTGTTCCACAGAAGAAAACACAGGTGAAAATGGTTGAGGACACAGACACATTTTCACTATCATAATTAAAAGCAAATTACCACTGGAAAAAAAATGAGCATGTACACTCAGGTTCACAGCAGCAGTCCTGGAGGGATGACAGGCATAAAAAAGTAACAATAGTAAAAAAATATTACTTCCCCTCTGCCTCCTTTCTAATGCAAAACAGGGGGAACCACAAATTTGAATACAGATTTATTTTTCCAACTTCTAATTTTAAAAATGGAGTTTCAATTTTTGACTGCATCAGCGCTTTTAAACTGCTTCCTCAAGCAACCCATTTAAACTGGGATGTGGTAAAATGACACTATAAATTAACTTAAACTCAGTATGTGGCTTAACTAGAGACTCCTTTCCTTGCTTGGTGTGAACAGGAACAAATTTGTGTGGGTGCTGCTGAGAGGGTTTTGGAGATTTGTGATAGAATGTGCTCAGGTCCACAATGCCAGATTGGTTCGTGCTCCAGGATTTAAGAACATGTTCTATGGGCTTTTCAAAAGCAGGAGTTACTTTTGGTGCACATTTTCTTTGTGATACAGACTTTGTTAGGTCTTTCTACAATATTTTCCACTGCTTCTCTTCTAGAAATTTCTGACGCAGCTTGTTACCACTGAGAAGACAGCCAAAACATGTGGTTGGGAAATTTCACTTCTCATCTAGCCAAAGGTTAATCATTCATTCTAAAACAGCAAGAAGGAATCCCAGTAAGTGCTGGCCAAGTAGCCAGTAACACCAGTTCACTTCTTACTCGGTAGGCAAAGATGATAAATGCTTGCTGACCTGTGCAAAAGGAGTTCTGCTTCAGGTATCAGCCCTTGGTAAATGCTATGATTCGACAATGAAAACATAAAAAAACTGTTCCCCTCCGATTCCTCAAAATGTCAGTACTCGCTCACCATCTTAAGCCAGCGTTACCTTCTCAGCAGCCTTAAATAATTCCATCTCTAGAAAACTAGTTTTTATCTAGACAGCCAACTATACTAACTTTTCTGTAAACCACCTAAGTAACGGCAAACAAATCTTTTCTGACTAAATTAGTACACATGGGTACCATACTTCCCATGTGTATGGGTGACAGCATGACCACTGGAATGTATGAACAAAACTCCCCTGAAGAAATTAAGTTATGGCAAGTGGAAATGTGAAAGAAAAAGCCCAAAGGGCAGTATTAACAAGCTCTAATATTATTAGCACTACCTGATCTTGGATCCTAGAAAACCCTCCAAAAAACTTAACATATTATTTTTTGTCACCAGAAAATAACATAAAGAAAAAAAAAATTACTCCTCAAATATCTCAAGATAGTTACCCATGGAAAAAATTAAAATATGCCAGCTGTTGTCTCTGCTTCTTGGTTTAAACAAAACATTTATTGTGGAGTCTCTTCTTTGTATCATCCTGATGGCACGTCAGCAGCAACACGCTAAATAACGAACATGAAGTATTTTAGGCATCTCATAACAAAGCAGGAAGCATTGCTGCCTCTTGCTGCCTCACAGCGTACTATATTTGTGTATGATGCCAGTCAAACCTCTCTGGAAACCTTGTTGATCTTTATAACATTATGCCCAAAAGGTAATGTTTTTGTGAGTGCAGAGGTGGCTCCAGTGCCTCTTTCAGAAATTTTGGCCACTCAGAATTAAATACAGTTCAGATTTCCGTCTACCTGAAGCCATTTCTGCTGCAGTCAGGAACCTACAGCTCATTTGAAAATAGTTACTTTATTGCTAATAACTGCTCTCAGCGAAATGGGAATTCATCAATTCCAAAAGCAAAACACAGACAAAAGAGTGAATATAGAACATGTGAAGTTTCTCTGAACTCTCTTCTGATAATTACTAATAATATTCAAACCCTTTAACTATTTGCTAGAAAATATATGAAATGTCATATATCTTGCCATGAAGAACTTGTGTATTACGCTCTATGTGTTAACTACTAACTTATTTTAACTTATTCTACATAAGAGATCAGATGAAATAGATCCTACACAGGGTACACAAAGGAGCTGAACACCAAGTAAAAGCGTGACAAACCAACAGAAACCAAAACCACCACAGACTGGTATTTTACAAAGTGTTTTATTTCCCAGTTCTTTCTGCAATGGCTCATAATCACTATTTTTGTTTGCAAGATCAGAATAAATGCCAGCGTACCACCAAAAGTATTAGCCTGTGGTTAATGTCTAAAAGATCTTACCTTACTAATGATAATTATGCTGGCTGACTTTTGTTACCACCTATCCACAGTGAAACTTCCATTTTGCAGTTATTAGCTAATCTCACTGGTGATCTCTCAGATCATTTTGCAAAGAAGTTCACAAGTCTGAAATAAAAGGAATAGAGACATTTTTTTCATAGATTGAACTGGCTGAATAAAACCACGCTTCGCTATGAAAACATTAATATTTTTACAACTGTAACCGATAAACCCTAGGCCACAGATCCTGAAGATGTTAAATTTTTTTTTTCTTTAAGATGCCAAACTCACTTTGCCTGATCCAAGTTCACAAATTTATGGAGTACTTCAGTGCAAAAGATTTTTTGGTAACTAGTTAGCACAGATAATCATGTATTCTTCCAGAGCAGCTGGTGGCTAAGCAAGCATGGCTGTCCCTGAGAGCTGCAAAATGGGGAATTCCTTTCCCTTTCATAGAACTTCAAGAGAAACAAGAATTGTTATATGCATTTCTTCTATGGTCTTGGAATAAGCCAGGAAAGCTTATGAAATAGATTGTACAATAAATAAACACAATAATAAAAAATGAGTAATATAATTGGAAGAAATTAACTTGATGAAGTTATAATGATGGTGCAATCCTTTCTGAAGGTCATCTAATTTATTATTAGTCTTCTTTATCCACCACAAATAGCTTTGTGTCTTTCATACAGACAACTAAGAATTCACCATGTTCTTTGTAACAGAGACTCTTCCTTTCATATCGAGATGTGGAGAGAAGGGAAGAGATTAATTTTGCTAATGCTAGGAAGCTATCCATCGATTTTGTATTCCAAACAGTCCCCCTATTAGAAACCATGAAATGCATCATGTCACCTAGTACCCTGTCTAGATACCCTTGGTGGCCAGTGCCAGGTATTTTTGGTAGGTGGTGTAAGAACCCACATACAGAATTTACCTTCTAAGGAAGTTCCCATCTCAGTCAGGAAAGTAATCTCTGAAAGCACAGAATCCAAATCTCATTCCCAAACTCTGCTTATTTCTTTTCCCAAGATTAACAGGACTGTCACCAAAGATGCCACTGACCCCAAGCTGTGCCCCCTTCTCAAGCACAGCTAGATAAAATGCTGTGAAGATGCTGCATCATTAACATCTGTAAGAACACTTCCAAAGTAGATAAAATAGAATCTACTGCTTCAGCATCCTTTCCTCTGAATGATTCTCCCATGCTCAAATCTGTAAAATACGGCTGGCATTCTTCTCCAGCTGCAATGTCATGGATTAGACCTGTTCCTGAGTTGACTCTGAATCTGAGATTTATTCTAGTGAAAAGGTGAACAAGTAGAACTTGAAAGGCCTAACCAGGATACATCCAAAAATGCAACTCTTGATTCAAACAAGGTGCTCTCCTTTCTACACACAGAATGATGACTTACAATTTGACCCATTTTATGTCCTACTTAAAAAATTAAAGGCAATAACGGCTTGCAGTGATCAAAGAGAACTCACTAAGTATTTTCCACTGCGGCTTGAGTCCAGATATAAATTTCAAGTACGTGATGCCATGTGAGAAAAATGAATTTAATTTATTGCCAATTAAAATAGTGAGAAACAAGTATAAATTAAAGCAGCACCTTCCCATCACGCTCCCCTCTTTTCCCAGCCTCAACTTCATACCTTCACACCCAACTCCTCTACCTCCCTCCCCGCCCAAAGCAGCACAGAACAGAGGGGAAAGGGGGGTTGTGATCAGTCTGTAACAGCTCCTTTCTATCACTCCATCCTCCTCACGTTTTTCTCCTGCTCCGCCATGGGTCTTCTCTGCAGGCTGCAGTCCTTCAGCATGTCTGCTCCTGCACGGCTCCTCTTCATGGAATGCAGTTCCTTCAGGAAATCTCCACTGCTCCGGCATGGTGTCTTCCACAGGCTGCAGGGAAACACCTGCTCCAGCACCTAAAGCAATTCCTCCCTCTCCTTCTTCTCGGACCTTGGTGTTCAGAGGACTGTTTATCTCACTTTCTTCCTCACTCCTCTCTGTTGTGCAGCATTTTGCCCTTTCCTAAATATGCTTTCACACAGGTGCCACCAGCTTCACTGATGAGCTCAGCTGTGCCTTGCAGTGGGTCCACAGCAGAGCTGGCTGGAACCAGCTGTGTCCTGCACAGGGCCACCCACACCTCGGCACCTGCACTCAATACAGAAGCATAACCTAAAAGCTGGAGATTAAGAACTTCCTGACCCTCTCCTGTGCTCCCCTTCAAGTTGTGCCTAAAGAGTCATTTATGGGGCACACTACGGGCCAGACTCACAGGGTGATCTGGATTCAAAACAATGTAAGGGGGAGAAGGACAATTATTTGTACTGATAATTTGCTGGTATACATAGTGCAAGATGCTGTTCTCATCAGCATGGCTCTGCAGTTGTGCTGGCCTGTGTGGAGACCCAGGTGCAGGAGCAGAACCTGTGGCAGGCGCTTCCTGCAAGAACTTCTGAAGTGAAGTGGGCAGTGGAGCTCACCCAGTATCTCCCCCTCCTCAAGCAAAACACATCAGCATCTTACATTTCAGTCATGCAAGGAATCAACCCCCAGCACAATAAAGCTGAGAGGAAATTAATCTCCAGACATGGGAAACTGAGGATGATAGAGCAGTTTTTTTAAAAGTGATATTTTTGTTTCTGTGCTGCTCTGGATAGGAGAAAAAGGCAATGGGAGATAAGGCAGAAAAGTGGTACATAAGAATGCGTTAACACAATTCCCCCACTCCCAACAAGTGCTGAGTATGAGTATAGTGGTAGGAGACAAAAAAAAAAAAAAAAGGAAGGCCAAGGAAAGATAATTTTATGTATTTTATAGTATTCTGTTGAAAGTTAGACAAGCACTAGAACCTGACATGAAAAGCCTGTGCAGCCAGCAAATTACTGTGAAGATACTGATTTAAAACTGGTAAAGCCTCCTTTCCACAGATCATCAGTTCTCAGTAGACAGTCAAGAAGGTTCCCACTTTCTCCGTCTCTTTACATGTACAAAACACCTCAGATGTGATAACAGCTTTGTCAACAGCCAAGAACGTGGAGTTGTTACACCAGTTTGCATTCAGACGATAACTAGTGCACTGCAGATAAAAGCAAATATACACGATTACCATTCTAGCTTTTATTAATGTGAGCTCAGAGCATTAATAGCATCAAAATCAACAATAAAGAAGTTGCACATTAAAAAAAAATTACCATTTAAAGTGAACCACTTCAGCCAGAAGAAACTGCAATCTTGAGCATTAACTTTGAGAGCTTTCCATCTCCTGCAAGCAGCTTTTTACAAACTTCACTTCCTCTTCTGTTCTCCGTTCTGGTCTCTTGCCGGTTATCTGGAGTACTCTCAGAGGTAAGTGATCCTGAGAAAACATTCAACACATAGTGAACTAAGAGCTAAAAGTAGAAGCCAAGGAGGAAACACCTGCACACTTCAGAAAACTGAAGAGTGTCATCTGTAGAGAAACATAAATAATTAATTTCCAATTCTCTCTCCCATTTAATTTTAGCTTTGAGAGAAACATCTGTGAGAAAAAGTTAAATTTATGTCTAAAAGACCAATGACCTGACAAAGCACAACTGAATTTTTAGCACAGTTCTTTAGGAATTAGACACTGTACACTTAGATCTAGAAGGTATTTTTTAGGCCAAATTTATGGCTAATTAGCGAAACCACTGTTAAACTGGAAGTTGGGGAGCGGGGAAGGAGAAACTAAGATTTGTTTTCCTCCCATTGCTGACCAGTGTTTCTCCCAAGATGTTTAAGAAAAGGTACTGTGTGAGGAGGGTACTATATGAAGAGCAAGAATGCCTACTTTTACCATTATATTTTTCAGTTGCTTATTTCTTCTACCAGCTCTCATTCCTAACACAGCTTAAAATGACAGCATGCTTGAGGGCGACTGTTCTAGGTGCTCCCAACTCAGACTATGTACACTGACCATCAATTTTTCATAAAGGGAGACCTCTACCTTCCCTTCAACTGGAAAGCAGAATTCGATGAGCCATCCTTGAGGCGATAAATATGAGCAGCTTTGCATCAGGCAGAAACACAAGCACAGCTCTTCTTGGGAGCTGGAAAAAACTGAAGGTTTTTCCGCTCAATAACTACTGCAGAACACATGGGCACAGCCTCAGAACATCTCCCTAGCTCAATTAAAGCTCAGATTAAGAACAAACTCACAGCTGAAGACCCTGTCAGTTCTTGAGACTTGACTATGACACTGTTGGTTTCACTAAACCAATGCAAATTCCAAGCACAAAGAAAATTTGTCACATCTGGATTTGATGTGACACAGATGTTTATTAAACAAACTATGGTTTGCAAATATTGTTACTGGCATGCTGCCAAGTGACCAGGGCAGATTATGCAAATGAAAAGGAAGTGCCCTCATGTGATGGCAGAGAAGGTAAATAAGGATTTCTAGTGTCATCCCTGTTTTCCTTCCCACCCCTTTCCCTGCACAAGTTTGGTTCTATAATTGCTGTTCTTTTTTTTGTGGAAGACCCTGAACACAGTGACTTGCAACATAGATGGAAGATCACCTACAGAGGAACAAAAGTGCCAAACCTTTGAAGCTCTGAACATGGTGGTTTTGAAGGACAGTTTGGAATGCTTCCTGTTCTGGATAAAAAGAAAAACAAAAACAAGGGAAAGGCTTTAGTTGTTTTAGGTTATCACAGGGTCAGAAGTATACACTAGTATTTCCTCATAAGAAATTTCTGCAGAAATACAGTATTATCCACTTTAAGTTAGAGCTTACTCTGTAAAAAGCATATATTTGAAAGGACTTCAGACAAAAGCTTTCCACTGTTTCTTTGTAAAACAAGTTTTCCTTTACTTTAAGAAAACGTACACAGACAACACAAAGATCAGCATGTATGGCCTACAGTTTCAGTATGACATGCAAAGATGGCAAAGCATGGATAACTATTCATTAACATTTTGGTACATATTCATAAAAACATTGAGATCTGTCCAAACACTAGGCATCTTGTCAAGCAGATCAGAGAGACACCGTAATTCTAATACTTCAGAAAAGGAAGGTTTACTTTTATTCTCTATTGAAAAATCCTCTTCCTCCCACGAAAGTGGGCTTTACAGAAGTCATGTGATCAACCTTTAATCTCCTCCATTCCATTCCTGCAGGTCCTCCCATAAGATCTTACACGCTCTCTTCGTGATGTCCATGTCCTTTGCAGGCTTGTACAACTTGAGTGGGCAAGCAGGAAGAACAGCTATGTCAGAACACAAAGACAAATCATCACTGTTTCTCAAGGGGTGCATTCAGGACTAGCACACAGAACATTAGTCTGGAATGAGGACACTGGGACCGAAGTCCTCCCTATCCCACTCATCTGCCAACACACACACACATCTGTTTCTGCCTCTCCTTCTGCCACTTGATTGCCATACCTAATTACATTTTAAATAGTATCTAGAGACAAAGACTATTCTACAAAGAGCAGAAGCAAGTCCTGAGCTTCCCGGAGCCACTGAACTATCAACATTTAACCAAAGGATAGAGCTAAAATTTTAAAAGTATTTTTGTGGTAGCTTATGCTGTATTGACACTGTCCCACTGTACAAATCCAAGTACATTAGAAAAATGACCAAATGGCAGATCCAGTAGTATGTAAGTTTTTGCTCTCCAGTTCCTTTGTACTGAGGACCCACAAATTAACTCTTATGAAATCACTATGCTACAAAGAGATTTTCATCCTCCTATGAGCCTTATCAATCTCTATTAGGAAAAGATCAGGAAAAATGAGAAATTTAAATTGCTTACAACAGCATGCTCTTGTTTAAACAGACAAACTGTCATTAGCAGAAGCCCAGTACATGCCAAATGAGCAACCAAGTTGCACTGCAGAGAGCTAAGGATGGCAGTAAAAACATGAATTCCAATTATCCACATTAAAAGGTCTGATTATACGTGCCCTAAAATATTTGCATCATTTAATCAGTCAAGTGTAATTAAAACTGTATTAAAGTACTACATGCAAACAACTATATTCATGTCTCCATCTTATTTTTTTCTTTTTTTTTGTCCAAGATACATACAATCCCTTATGCATATATCACTTAAAACTATTAAGCATCCAAAGGTAACTTTTTCCATAATGAGGTTATCATATGCATGCATTTCACAGGTTTTTCTTCTAACTAGTGCAGGCTAACAGATGACTGATGAGAATTACTCTCACAGCATCAAATGCTCCTAATTTTCTGTCCAGGGAAGACTCCTTAGGACAAGTACACTCAGTATTTGTCCTCAGAAAGCATTCTATGATTTTTAAATCCCTTCTGTACTAGAATGGGATGGGGCCCTAGATGACAAACACCCACTACCACTTTCTATGATACAGCAATACCATTTATGATCGCTCTTTTGAAGACTCTCCAGAAAACACATCAAATCACTTCAGAAAATTAAATACGTCATATCACATGCAATGAGATACTAAGGTGTAACAGCTTACATTGGAAAAAAAAAAACCCAAACGCACACACATACACTCCTGCCATGTGATGAGATTTTTGCCTTCCCCTCCTTCTCCCACCAAATCATACCTTTTTGACACTTGTTGGATAGACCTGCTGGATAGCTTCTGACCTAAAAAAATCAACACAACCTGCTTTACACAATGCTTTTCATTCATTAATGAGGTGCACTGTTGCTGGGAAAAGATAATCATTACTGTGGGATAGGCTCTGAAGCTTATTCCTACAAAAGCTTTGCTCAGAAGGGAAGGGCAGATCAAGGAGAATTTTTGTATCAGAGATCCACAAAGAGCAGTAACTTTTCACAGCGCCATCCTGAGCCATCACACACTTTATATCCCTAATGGAACAGACTCTTCCTGCATAACCTTCTGAGGACATACCTGTTGAATAGGCTTAAGGGAACAAATTGTAATTTTGCCAACAGACAGACAAGTCAACAGTCAGCTACCACCCACAGCGAGAATCAGGAACTCAAGTGGTGTGAAAGGAGAGATGCCAGTTTACCAATATAAAGCCCTAACAGCTGGCAGAAATTATCCTTTTCTCATTTTCTCAAATCTTTTCAGTTGCTGTGAATGTAGCAAATGTTCTGTGAAATGTGGCTGGCTGGTATTCATCCAGGTGAGGATGATAGGGCTCAAAGCAAGTAAGGAAATCAACTTAATGAAATTAAAAGGAACATATGGACTTAGTATCCTGGGGAGACAGGAAGAAAAACTGAGAGGAGCAAATCTCACCAGTGTTTACTTGTGTGGTGAACTCACCAGCTGCTTCAACAGTATAAGAGTGAAACATTGAGAACTGGAGGGCCTGAAGGCATTGGACTTGGGTGGAAGCCCTAATAAATATGAAGGAGGACTTGGGTGGATATTGAGCATTCTTGAGGTAGACAGAGCTGCCGTCAGAGGACAAGGAGAGCAGCAAGCTAATTCAGTTGGGAAGAAAAGGTTTATTTTCCTTGGTAACACGTAAAGGAAAAGAGTCTATGCTCCTGGGTTGAAGGTCCAAGAGGAATTTCTTCTTCGTATTAGAAGGTAAGAATAAGTGCATCTGGTACTGACCAAAATCCAAGCAGCTCTGTTGGTTTCGAGGACAGGACAGGCTTCCCTTTTCTTCCATACCTTTAAATTTCTACCATGAACGCACCCTATCCACTACTGGCATAGCTTCAGGAGCTGTACTGAGCCTCTACGATGCGCTCGTAATCCCTTTCCAGGGCACCAGAGCCCCCCCACCACAGCCCCTTCCAGTCCTCCCTGAAGGACCCTTGCTTTTCACACACCTTCAGGACTTTCTTCCACCTGGTCTCCCTGGAGCTGTCCTACTTGTTCTCCCTTCATCCCCAGAAACCACTGCCTTGTGGTTGTATTTCTCCCCATGAACCCCCATAACCACAACATAGACCATTACTTTAAAAGAAAAAGTAGTTTACATTTGAATAGGAATATTATACATTAAGTTACTATATAAATATATATACATATACAGACAGTTGTCTCTAAATTTTGTACAAACTGCAACAATCTTCATACCACGTGACCAAGTCTGGATTCTTGAACAGCGCAAAAAGGACTACTGGTTTCCATCCAAAAGGCTGCCAGCCTTGGACAAGAGCTATGGCTGTGTGCCTTTTTATGTCTTCTCTACATTTTAGCAAAAAATTATTTTTGCATGCACATACATAAGCACAGCCCTTCTTGTCAAGATAACCAATCACTGTTACGGGTAACCAATGAGGATAAATTGGAGAATACTTTGTTCATTTACACCACTGTGGAAGCTCAGGATTTCTAGGTTTGTGAAATAAATGCTTGAACATAACCACAAGAAAACGAAATAAACATCAGAAAAACATCTACAGTTCCAACACAAATTAATAGCCAACTACTTTGCACCAAGCCACATAGCCTTCTCTGAAAAGTCAGCCTCGAGTATTATACGCAAACAAATTTAAATGCATTGAAAGTGATATTGATTACTTGTGATTTTTTTCATATACATAATAGAGTCTTTTCTGTAAAATTTAGGTGGACATTAGTGAACTAAGGTGTTAAGCTGAATATAGACACTGTATATGGGTGATGAGTTTGTGTTCCTCCATTAGCAACGTGCACAAATGTAAACATACTCTTTAAAAAGGAAAGATTATGCTAAATTAAAAAACAACACAGTAATAAACTGGATTGTGTATTTGGAAGACAAAGAACGGAAATTCTGTGAAAATGAAGGAAACTGAAAACAAACGTGAGTATTGGCTGAAGAAGCATTTAAAATAAAACTTTTTTTCACGAGAAATATTGTTCAACACAGGATAAAACTGTAGCTCAAGGTGGGAAGAACAGTGACTGTTAAAGAACAGATCTGTTAGTGAGGGAACTAAGCAAGAACTGATGGAAATGTAACTTCTCTTTCCTTAAGCTTTTACTCCAACCACAAAGGTATTGTCTACTTTGAAGAGAACTAAACCTGAAATAACCTCTTGCTGGTAATCTTTAGCTATAATTTATTCTTTGGAGAACAAGCATTCTCAAAAATCAGGAACAATTCTCAAAAAATGAGTAGTATTGAGAAAGGCTATATACTTTGGAATGCATTAGTTTAAACCCTAAGGAAAACTGAAGGTGATGGAATCACTGAATACAGCAGCATGGAAGGAGGTACCCATTCTGGTATATACTTACTGAGTTGGAAAAGAAAAGGTGACTTCTGCGTGAGTGCTCCAGAACTGTGTCTGCAGCAGAGAACATCCATTTTCAACATATTTTCACAATTAACAACAAACTCCAAAAGGGTGAACCTTGTCAGATTTTACCTACCCAGGAGTAAGGCTTACCACAAAACAGGTCAGGGTAGAAACTAATTATGAGAGTCTCCAAAGAACTGGAGATTCTCTATGCACTTGCATGATAAAATACTGACTCTTATTTAATAAGAGCATGATCCTTTTGGAAAATTCTAATTTAAGCTAACCCACAAACATTAGCTTTAAATGAAGACCATTAACAGTGTTAGTTAACCTCACAGAAGTTAATATATTTTAAAGTAAGACTAAGATATAGCACCTACCTAACAGATGCTGCATATAAAGGTATTAGGAACCTGGCCACTATTTAGATGATGTTTGTGAATGCTCTGAATATATGTGAACAAATTTAACAATGTAAAATTTTCAATCTTCATGTTCATATAATATCCCTAGCACTTTCTCTTCTACATAAATGGACCAATCTTTTTCCCGGTTTTATTTTTTGCTTTTTTTTTTTTTTAAAATCTGAAAAAAGAGAAAGTCCTTAGATTGGATTCTTGTACAGCATGCAGAAAAAAATATCTAATTTTATGATCAAGTTCTCAACCACTCAGTAGCAACTAGTGACAGAACTGCTGATATTGCCATATACAAAATACTCTGAACATTGCTCTAAGAATTCAACATCTGAAGCACACAATGTCATTGTTTAACTTGATACCTATGTTGGCATCAGTTTCACTTCATTTACTGCTTTAAATGGAATCCAAGTTATTTGTAGATGTATTCTTTTTCTTAAAGAAACATGTCTGTCACAGATTATACAACTCTGCGCTTGTCACTTATGGCTTTGACTTAAATATTGCTCAAAGGTATTTATTTATCATATTCAGTTTTTTTAAAGATTCCTGGTAATTATTTTAAGTAATACAGACCACTTTAGTCTTAGAAGCTGCCATCATTGAAAAAGATGAGTTTGTTTTCTGAACAATACAGTGACAGCACACTTGCACCTATTGCTTGGATTTTTGTTACTTGCTTTGTTTTCTTGGGCCTCTCTTTGTTAATAATGTATCCATAAGCCCTACATCACAAACAGCAGGAGGTTAAATCATATTTATCTGAGCTGATAGCGTTAAGTGCATAAAGCAAAAGGTAGATAAGCTGAAATGGCACCATCAATCATTTTCCATGAGACAAGACTCCTGCTTTTTGTTGTTATGACCAACTGCTAATACAGTGCCACTGCAAAGGCTGCATGCAGCAATGAACCTCATTATAAAGCCAGAACATAACTTTAAAGTTGAAAACATTCACTGTTACAATTCACACACTTTTCTTCATCATACAACCTTATATGCACCTGGTCACCTCACCTTTCTCCTCTCCTTGATCTTCACACCATTAACATTATGATCAGGTCAAAGTTGCATTTTCTTAAGCATCCATGTCCTTCATCACTTTGAAATTTAGCATCTCGGACCTTCGTTTTGTCACAAAGCCATTGCTGTATTGATACACTTTGCTGTTGGAGTCTGTGGTCTTGGAGCTGGCAGATTCTATGGTCTCTGTAGCGCTGTAACAGTCGAGGGTCTCAAGAAGAAAAGCAAACCCAGCATTGTGATCCACATTCTAAAGCTAAGGAATTAAATTGTGGAAGACCTTCAGAAAAGTTGACCAAAATGGACCATTTGGATAGGATCCAACTTACTCAAAACTTGAAATAGAAGACAGGTGGTGTTCCACAGGGCAACTGAATAACCTGGAATTGGCAGTGAGCAACATCAGTCAAATCAAAACAGCTGTCTGTCAGAACTAGTGTAAAATACACCTTGTCTGAATGTCACAATACGACTTAAAAAGAATGGCATTACTTTGAGAGCACCTGCCTTTCCTTCCAAGACATTTAGAGTTCTCTGATTTGAAAAATCCTTCCAGGCTTCACAGATTTAAATAGGTGAGGAACTATGTCAGTCTCTGATTTTATCTGGCTCCATAGACAACGCTTTTTCTCTTCGCTCTTGTTTAACTTGGCTCACACAGATAACACTCTCTGTATTTTCTTCAGCTTAAAAACAAAACAAAAATCAAACATTGAAGTTCACACTCCACTGATAACACTTCAGCCCCAATAACTGTATGCATTTAAAAGAAAAATATTTCAGGAACTCAAGCTATTACGTAAGGCATTTGTGAAGTTAACTGCTGTTTAGTTTGACAGCCAGTCACGTCATCTACGGCGCTATAAGACATTGCAAGTTGATGTGAATTTACTGCAGTAAGAATATTTAAAACATTTTATAAAAAGAACAATATGTTTGGAGACATAAGATTTCTCTCATACAAGATGTCTTTCCCATGGAAAAATAAAGCTAGCATTTTTATATTATTTTATTTTTATATTCCAGGGGAAAGGAAGAATGGAGGTGCTATTGCTGAAAAAGTTAACTCTAAAGCAAGTTGATTTACTACACCTCAGGCATGACTGGCCACTTCTCAATGACTGCACATACGTTTTCAGCAGGAAACAGCTTATTCTTAAGTTAGCACTTGGACAAGAGAAAATCCAGAACAAACAGGATAATTTTAACCAAGCGCTTAGAAGTGTATGAACACACAGAGAAGAAAAAAAAAAAATACTCTTGAAATACACACTGGCTGAACTGCTAAGTTCAAGTATATGGTGCTTCTTCCAAAAAAGCTCTGTAACATTATTCCCTCTTCAGTCTAGACTGTTTTTTGTCCTCCTCCTCTCCAGACAAAGAACTTGCCTCTGAAAAAAAAGTAAAGTATCTGTGCATTTTATAGGCAACTCCTCCACATAAGTTAGAAATGGCACCAACATTTTCATGATTTCCAAATTCAGGCTGGTGGTGATAGAGTGAGACCTTAAGCAGAAAAAAACCACAGGAAATCCTAAAGGAATGGTGATTTTAGTCCTTGCAGTTATATAATTTTATATTTGACTATATTTCTTTTTGTATAAAATAGTATTTCTTTAAAAATTCACTTACAACACTCATCACCTACAAAAATTTTTGAGAGGCAGCAACATTTAGATTGAACAAATGGGTTAAAAAACTGAATGGAGGATGTGCATTTGAGAACCTCTCCGAGATTCTTCTACCCTGAATGAAAAGATAATTTCTCAGGAGACTAGTCAAATTCACTTATAAAAGGAAAAGCAACCAGTTACACAGACATTTGAGTACAGCAGGCGGAAGACCCCTTAAATTTAACAATAAGGTCACAAGTAAAATACACCAATATTACTTTAACACATATGAACTTCAGTGTATTTCCTCGTGTACCCTTTATTTTCTTTTTATTTCTTCACGTAGTCTTATATTTCCATTTTCAGAATATTACAGAATTTAGTAAAAATTATGTTTTGCTGACCTGCAAAAGTCATTAGGACATATGGAGATAATTATCACTACAGCATTACGAAAGTGTAAGCTATGATCTAGCACATCTTTACCTAGATTTTCCTGCAAAACTACTCAAGAGTCATCTTTTTTTAAGTCATAGATGACTAGAAAAGATAATATGGAAATAATAAAGCATTGCACAGCTAACATTTCAGACTCTCTGGAAAGTCAAAAGGATATGCTGCACTGATCTATATATGCTCCATATCTAACAGGATTTCTTCACCAAGAATTAGAAAACATTCTTTGAGAATGCAAGCTTTCATTCTCAATCAGGTTCCATGGCTGCGAATTCAAAGACTGTATTTGAAAACAGTGGTTTTAAGGAGCCTTCTATTTTGATAAGGAAAAATTTTTTTATGGTGTTTATTGCATATTTTTTAAAAAGTATTTTCAAACAGAAGTTTGAAATTCCAAGCAATTACATACAACTCCAAGTGATCACTGCTAAAGCATAGTGATGACTACAGGATCCTAGTGAAACAGGTTGCCCAGAGAGGTAGTGGAGGCCCCATCCCTGAAAACATTCAAGGCCAGGTTGGATGGGGCTCTGAGCAACCTGATCTAGTTAGCGGTGTCCCTGCTCACTGCAGGGGGGTTGGACTAGATGACCTCTAGGGGTCCCTTCCAACCCAAAACATTCTGCGATTCTATGAAAATTCAGAAATCTGCTGGGATGGTACAAAGAAAGAAGTCATCAAAACCCTCACATTTCTTTCCAAAGAGTTCTAACTAGATTCAGTACTGGTTATTTTCTATTCTTATTTTTCCTTTTAAAAAAATTATTTTGAGGATCATAATTTTAGCTAAATATTAGGATTTTTGGCAAAAAATATTGTGTTTATCAAATAAGTTGATATTTGGTCAAAGAAAGTGATAAGCAGTTTAACTAAGATGTCATCTTTGTACAGAAAAAACTAAGGGTTTGGGGTTTTTTTTCCCCCACAGTCAGCATGTTTTCACAGTAAAAACTAATTAGAATCAACTGAAATATGTCTGTGTCGAGTCCCCCATTATCAACACATTTCTCTCCTTTCTTCAAGACACACACAACAAAATCCACCATGTTTTCTATATTTACATATTATTGGGAAGACTGCAACTTACTAAGTGTTGTATGGCTGTCCACAATCCGTACTGGAATAGTCTGTACATCTCCCAAGAGAATCTGATGGACTCCTCCTTCTAGGCTTCTGGAGTCATCTACCCCTCCAACTGCTACCAATGGGCCCATGGTGACCAGACTCTTATCAGAACCAGGCAGAGTCCCAAAAGCAGAGGCAGCAGCGCTATGCTGTGTTAGGCCAGCACCTGCTTGCAAACTGTGTCCCTGACTAAGTACCAGAGAATGGTTGGTTACTGCACTCCCTATGGAATCCAGGAGACTCGCAGGGCTGGGAGGAGAATGGTTATTTACAGCTACTAGGGCTGTTGATCCATTTGTGGAGGTAAAAGTTGACTGCAGCTGTAATCCCTGTGAAAGAGAAGGCAGAAGAACTAACATACCAGTACTTAAAACAGGTAGAATTTGCATTTAGTGGCACATATTTTGCAATGCTGAAACTGAATAGCTTCTGACTTCCTATACATCACCTTTTTTGAACAGTCAATCCTAGCAACCCTAGTCTAAAGTTGTACTAGAAAACAGTTAGGACAATGGTATCCAGCAGCATCTAGAAGACTATTTAATGACCATAAATCTCTAATTTGGGATTGATATTAACTTTCAAATCATTCCCCAAAACTTCCCATTCCCACAAGAGGTGGGCACTAAAAGCTGAGCAGACTGCTTTAAAAAAAGAGTGAGGTGGAACCAGGCTGTCTTCAGAAAGAGAGGAAACCAGCAGGTAGAACAGCACCTTACTGCAGACTGCATTTCTAGGGAAAAGATCATGCATTTCATCAGGGTTCAGGAAGTACAAATGTAGCTTTTCAAAGTAGTAGTTAGGGGAGAAGGCTGAGACAGACAGCTCTGAAGGGGGATGAGCTTTAGAAGCAGCTCTTTTAGCATGACATTCTTATCCCCACTCTTCAGCCTTTCAACCTGGAAGCTTACAGATGTAAGCTGGGAGCAGTTTTAGGATTTTAACATATTTTCTGAAGAGGCTGGAGGAGGATTTAAAAGGAACAAGTAAGACTGACTTATCTCACCTCAGTTTTGCAACGTTTTCATTATGAAATGACTGGACCACGTGGAAAATGAGCGCTTGGTTTGAGGCAGAAGCCCACTACCTTCATCTTGGTTTTGCCTTCATAGAGAGCTTAACTTCAAAGTATCAAAAGATGGTAGTAGGATCCCCTGCACCATAGCTATGTGCTAAACGTGACATGCAAGGAAGGCCAAAGTAAGACTTGACAGCTATTTCAAAGTCTGTGTTACCTAGCCAGTGTTTGGGATCATTAGCTGAGAGGGAACTTGCTGTTCTCAGCTCACCTTCGTGTTCCCAGGGCAGAACGTTTGACATTCTGTAAATGACTTGACTGTACCTGAAGTTGTGCAAATATCTTGGGCTGAAGTGAAGAGAGTGAAGACAACAGCTGAGCTGTTTCTGGTAGCAAGGACTCCCCACTCTGGTTGGATTCTGCTTTGGTGACGACTGACTCCCCTGCTGAGCTCCCTACAGTGCCACAGAGAGGATGCAGACAGTTATGACAAATTTCTTCCTTCCCATTTAAAAGCCTCCCCTGCAAACTGAACAAACCCCTCCAATCTCAATATAGACATATAAAAGACATGTATATACATATATGCTGTTCTCTTTGCAGAAGAACTTGTATGCTAAAGAAAAAAGGCTGGGTATAAGAAACAGACAATACTGTAGGAGGGCTGTATGTGCCTGTTCAGAGTAAAAGAAGCAGCACCAATAAATCTGTTTTGGGAGCAAAGTAATTGCAACCTACCCTGCGCTTTGAATTTCTAGTTAGAACATAAAAGCTGAAACATTTCTATCAAAGCAGCAATCAAATAATTTGACAATACATACACCTCAGTAAGGGCTCAATAATGACTCAATAACAGACAGGCATCAAAAGAAACTGTTGTCTTCCAAAATAAAAGCCTACACAGGAAATCCTCTAAGTCTCACCACTCCCTTCCAATGACCTTTGTGGAATTAGGATAACTTCTATGCAGTATCACAACAAAAGTCCATTTATCTGGAAGCCTTTCAGCCTACCAATTACATCATATCCTCAAAATTCTTATTTAATACAAGAATGACAGACTTAATTTCCTGAAGACTTTAAAAATTGAGATTCACTTGTAGCAGTTTCTGCAAGAACACTTCCTGTGGGATCATTCAATTTCCTGTTTGAGCCACCCAGAACATTCTGTATAAGATTTATCCAGACACAAGTAGACATTGCTTAGCCTCTCATGTCACAGTTTCACTTCTATAACTGTAAAAGAAGAACTTGCCCTGCGCATGTAGATTGGTCTGGTGAATGGGAAAAAATTGAGAATAGCCAATCACAAAAAGCTTTCTAGCAGGAAATCATATAAAAGTTTCCAGCAATATGAATGGAGATACATTCTTCAGCATATACACTGATTTGCAAACTCTAACTCTTTATTGTAAATGACCGTAAGTTACACTATAAGTCTCCTTGAACACAACTACTTCAAATATTTAGGCTCTTTCTTTTACTATACAAAGATCCTATATGCATATATGAATATTCAGGAAGATATGGTAGTTCTTTCCTTCAGTTGTATTCTACACCAACATGCCTAGGAATAAAGCTAATAGCTCAACTCCTAATCTACCCACTCCTTATACTACATGGGGATTCAGTATGAATGCTAGAAGTTAAAAAAAAAAACCCAAAACCATATATAGATACTTTATCTCACTTGTTATTATACTTCATAAAAGATGTAAAAGGGAACACACTTAAGTTTGATAGTTACAGTGATTCTTACACCTAGGAGAGAACAGAGGGAGCTGTATCACATGGAGATACAGAGTTCTGCACAATGAGAAAACCAACAGCTGGATTTATTTCTGTTACTGTTTGATTTCTTGAATGTAAATTTATCCCCATTCAGCATAAGTTGAAATAAAAAAGAAAGTACACAAACAGTAGTTTGAAAAATTAGTGTTGTTTTTCCTTGCTACCACTTCACATATATTAATGAGAGCTGATTTTTACAAAGTCAGGCTTCTTTTTTTGCTTAGACTTGTAATACAATTATGAACATGTGTTTGCAATGTGTACAAACACATACCCACACATTTAAGTGGAGACACGATATGCTGGAACTAGAGTATCTGCTTATATTCACTGAATTGGTGCACATGTGCAGAAAACTAAACAAACCAGATTCTCTAGCTTCTTTTAAAACTCAGTATGTCACGGGATGCATGTTTACACATTTGATAGGCTACTTTGCCTTAGAAAATTATCTGTGAAAGACAAAGGGAACAAGAATTGGTCTTCCTGAACCTTCTCCAGCACTCAGACAGTTCATACCAAGTCATCCCTGCTGAGCTCTGTCACAGCTGTTGAAGGCAGAACCGTTCTGTGTCTCTCCATAAAAGTGCAGTAATGGAAATATTAACATAGACATGCAAGATTAAGCGCAGTAAGTCTGCTCATATTGCAAATTCCTTTTTTTCCTTAAAAACCCAAGACTTCCTTAAAAAAGAGGGACACTATTCAAACCGAGCCTAAAACTTTACCTCTTGTTCTCTGACAGTTGTCAACACTGAAATTCTTACCCTAAGAGCACCAAGCATACATAATGCTTTTCAATTCAAATTGATCCATTGCAGCAACAGCTAAAATAAGATTTAAAACAATCCCAAACAAAACAAACCCCAACATTGGCCTTTTTATTAACTGTAAACTGGTGTACATGGAACTGCTACACATAAATCATGTTCACCAAGTCATTTAGGAGAAACCACACAGTGAGCCAAACCTCTGGGCATTTATTTTTCTTGCTACAACAAAGATAAGAAATAGATGAGGGAGTAACAGGAGCCAAAGACGAAGAAACCCAAACACATCAGGACTTCTTCAGGCAACAACCACAGTGGACGTAACTGTTGACACGAGTAAATCTTTAAACATTACAACTGTGGCAGTGCCTCTTTAGTCCCTGTAGACTTCTCCATCAGCTGTCTGGAACAAAAAGTACCCACCACCATGTTCCAATTAAATCAGGAAACAAGTTGCCAGTGCCACTGAGATTAAACACACCCAAGAAGTCTGCAGCATTATCTTAATGCACGCAACAATTAGGCTCTTCCACCTTTCTGCAATCATATATGCCCGTTAAAAGCCAACAACCTTTCTGATGAATTTCATATCAAACACAGGATGAGGAAAGCATCCACAAACATGAAAGTTCTTTTGGTGTTACACTAGACAAAATATTCTTGAAACCTGGGGAAGAGGGCAGAATAATCTAATTTAAAATTTATTATCAGCCACCGTGATCCAGCGGAGCATCTCAGCCTATGTGTAATCCCAACTATGTACGCAGCAAGTAGATCTAGTTACAAACACCTGTATGTTGGTTTAGTACATGTTTTGAAGTCAAAGTAATAGTAGCAGGAACCTACTTTCAACAAAGGACAATAGGTAACTAGCATCTTCAAAAAAAAACAGACCTCCAACCATGAATGCATAAAACCAAGTTTCCATAGAAATTTACACTCTAGTTTTGCAGCAGAGTGTGAGGAAGTTTAATACTTTGTTAGGTACCTCAGCAGTTGCTGGGAAGAGATACTGCTTTGGCTTCACACATTAATAAAGAAGTTACACCAGACAAAGAACTGAAGAAACATATCTCACAACCCCACTGCCACTAAACACCTGTGTTTCTGTTTCTATTCTAAGCATTAAGAAAAATGGAAAAGAACGGTCTCAATTCTGACAACATAAATAGTGTTCATTGTTCAGGGCCTGATCCTAGCAGTGGCACTCATCAAGCCAATGACTTTTGGAGAAGCAGGAATCCCAATATGCATTCAAGTCCTTTTTAGCAAGATGTTTAAGCATCTGTGAAGCACAAACCATCAAGGAATTCAAGTACGCAGTTGTCTCCTGGGTATTTTGTGCCCTGACAAATATATCTGCTCAGTAGAAATTTAATTCTGTCTACACAGGTGTTATTAGCACCTTCATGCAAGGCAAAATGTTCTTTCCACATAACCATCTCACTAAAACCTTCAGTTGCTTGAGGATGCTAAATAAAAGACAAATTTATAATTTTCATACTTCTGCCAGCCCCATCATGACTAAACATATTTTTCCGCACATGCATAGTTTAAAAAAAGTATGCCAAAATGGACACACCAAAATAATCCTTCTTAAGTTCAGCTGAGTGACAGTAGATGACAGCAACCTCTTTGGAAGAGAACTGAACTTCTGTGACATAGCTAATAAAACAAATCACATTTGGAGACAGCTAAGTTACTAGTGCAGTCCTACCATCTGAAGGTGGTGACGCAAACGTAACAGTCACTGTTTCTGTGAGAACATTCCCACTGTCTGTGGTCCACTGCAGCTGAAAGGAAAAAGATCTCAGTTCTCAGAAAGGGTGCAAGTTTGTCTACTACAGGAACACAGGCTCAATACAGGACCTGTACAAAAACACTGTCTAAAACTACACTTTATTATTTTCTTATAACTATGAATTTTGGGAGTTCTTGGTTTAAAAAAAAAACACCAACAAAAAAACCCCCACAACTGTAAAAGATTTTTTAACATTCACTATACAAGGAAGGCTGAAGTTTGCTCATGACAGTTCAAAAGACTTTAAAATAGAAAAACAGTCAAACCATTTGGCTAACTAACAAGTATCACCCACTCACCTGGGCCAAGAGCAGTGTAGGGAGAGGGAAAAGACTGATGACACAAAATGATTTAACAGTACAGTTTGTCAAAGCTGATTTTAAATCAACAATTCCTTAGCAGTCAGCCTCATAATTGGGAAAATTAGGATCACTGGGCATCCCTTATTATTAAATAGGTGGAAGAAAATTAAGGAACAACACACAAGAGTTACTGAGCATTCTGAAGTATCTACTTCATGCTTACTTCACTTGCTATCAAGTGCATTAATTAATATTTACACATTCAAAATGTTGTGCAAGCCCTAATTTAGACTGCACCTGAGACATACTTCATGCAGATTTTTCAGATATGGAAAAGCAGTAGTAACTTCTCCAGAACACAGACAATGATAAGGCCATGAATAAAATTTTCTGGCGCGTGCCAATTTTTCTACACCACATGGCTTCCAGTTCATGTAGTCATCATGAAGTGCTAATATTGTATAATTTGTCAATCAACTAATAGCAATCTAATGCTGATGAGATAAATACCGAATAAGGTCAGAAGATTTTATTCACATTTAATCCAATCTTGCTCAGCCAGATATTCCACTGAAAATATTGCTGCTGGAAATATAAAGTCAAAGAATTTTGGATGAAATACAGCTAAGTGGTAAAAATGAAAAATAAGATTTCCAGTATTTAACTCCAAAAATCAAAAAGAAACACAGAGGCCAACATACCGTTGCTGGGATACTTTCTGAATTATACACCACCTCGCCATTCCTCAGAGATTTCTGCACTTCATGAATGTGGTTCTTGATGTCATTCACAGTGGGGAAGAAGGACAGGTTATGTCTTTCTGGCACTTCATCAGGCTTGAATAATTCTCTTTCCACATACTTTCTGTCACATGTTAAAGGACATTAAAATATGCGTATTTAAAATACATTGTGCTATTTCCCTCTGTTATAGACACTGCTACCTTCTCCCTCCCCTTGTTGCAATAACAAGACAAGAGCAAGCTAGATGATCTTCTGACACAGTTCTTTGTACACCTGCTACAGAGTTTGGAATGAAAAATCCCCATTTATTCAACTAACTTTAAAAGAGGACAGCAGCTCTTAGTGGCTACCTACAACAGAATGGAAAAAGAAGACAAAAACTGGGAAAAAGATTCTCATGGCATATGAGGAAATATATTCAGTAATACATCAGTACTGTCATTTAGTTGCAAACCAAATTAATCAAATTGCAAAATTAGATATAGCACAACAGACTGAAAGCATGCCAGACAGTTCTGTACCTTAGTTGCTTCCTCACTGCATAGACCTGCTCTACTCCCTGACACACCAGTTCTCGGATCTTGTCTGCCACTTGAGGATGAAGTCGGGAAGGCAGAGTACAGTTCTCATCTCTAACAACTTCCTCCTCCTCCTCAGGAGAAGACACAGAAAAATGGGACGGTGAAGAAGGGAGGCAGGAAGCTTCCATTTCATGATATTGGTGAGCTTGCTGAGTGGGTAACTGTACATACCACCTGGCAAGAAAGAGAGTTTCTACACACAATTCTCAAGCAAGGGCAAAAAAATTAGTCTCTTGGGGGAACAGTCTGACAATCACAACCAACCTAGTTAGAGTGACTTAAGTTTTTACAGCCCCTGAGCTGGAAGATACTGCCTTTCAGAGCTCAGGGCCCTCTCACATCTTTCAGTGCCAAATAAAACAGCTCAAACCCCCAAATAATACAACTATTTCTATCTATTCCCTGCACAAAAACATCTGCTGAAGTTCCACAGTCTGGTGCTTAACACATTTACCAAACTAAATACCCCAGAGGCACTGAAGTCTTACTGACATTGTGGGATTTTTTTTACTTTATTTTTACTTATTAAACAAGAGCCTTAATAAAGTGACTAAGTAAAAAATAAAGCACACCAAGCAAATTATTGCTCTTTTTTGCTTCATTTGTCCAGATAAAGAAAAAAGTGGAATTTTCACCTGAGGACACCGCCAGCATCTATCAAGTTCTTCTTCAGCATGTTGAATGCTTTCTCCTGCTCCATTCTTATGATTTTCTTGTCAATTTTAGGGTCAGTAGGAACTCTGTATTCTGGAAACTTCTGAACCTTCTTAATATAGATCCTTCCAAGGGGTGGGGGAAACAAAGAAAAAAAAATTTCTCCTTCAGTACGCTTTGCCCTCAGGCAAAAACCCCACCTACTTTGTGTCAGATAATAGTACAGAAGAAGTTCAAGCAGAGTGTTGCAGGGGGTGAGGAGCCTCGAAGAGAACTGTAGAATTGTTAAGGACACATCAATAGATATGGATGCAGATGGATACATATAGACATACTTCTGTTCCAGTCTGGAAATCACTCAGCCAGAGTCATTTTACACCTCAGCAAAAATCCTCTGTCCCTCAGTATAATAAAAGCACAACACCGTTGCTGAACAGGCCATTGTTCATCTGGCTTGAAGCCAGAATTGAGCACATACATACCTTGCTGCAACTGTCCAGGTAAACACACTCTTAGCTCAGTAAAAACTGAACAAGCACCCAGGAGGATGCTCAAGGACAAGGAGAAAAAAAACATTAGTGCTGGATAAGGAGAAAGTCCCCAGTGAACATGAAGAACTGTAACTCCTTCAGCAAATAGGACATCTGCTAAATTAGGATGATTGACTGATATAAGTGCAATTAAAAGCCTGAAGGAAAAACAACAAATAAGACGACAAAGTTTTAGGACCAAAAGTAGTCGCTACACTAAAGGACACCACAATACCTAACTAATGCTCAGGTAGAGAATGATTCCCACTTCTATTTCATACCCTGATGTACTGCTACTTTGCATCCAGGCATCCTATCAAATCTCAGCCTCATTCAGTTTAACAGGACACTTCCTCCTTCCCTCCAAATGAGTGTAAACCTCAAGTTAACAAGGAGACAAAGCTAAGAGCTACAGTGCATATCAACTACAACCCCAAACAGTGCTCTGTCAAGGCTCACAGAAAGAACGCTTTCTTAGGATGCTGCGTAGCTCTTCCAGCTTCATAGACAATTCTTACCTTGCTGGACAAGTGGCTTTGTACAGGTGGCCAGAGGTGCTTTCCTGCTCAGGAGCTTTTTTGGGCTGGAACCCTTTCCTCCTTGGCCCATATTGGCACTCCATTACAATGGCTCTGCTTCCTGGGAACAGAAAGTAACGCACTATTCAAGCAACCACTGAAGCCATCACAGTAAAACAGTAACTAGAAGGAGGATAAGAGTTCCAAACCAGTTATTTCTGTTTGCCATCAGACTCATCAGAAGGCAGAACACTTAAGTGCAGCAAGCATTCAAATACAGTGCAGATGCTTCTCTCACAGCATTTAAGGAACACAGAGCATTTTCAAAGCATTTCTCAAACTTACTACCCCTCACACACTCCTGCAACATATATGAAAGCAAAATATTGGATTCTGCCCTGGTGAATACTAATACAAGATGAGCAGCCTTGCAAGTTACCAAAGGAGCACAATGCTGGTAATAAACATAGGAGAAGCAGAATCCCCAAACAACCGAGAAAATCCAGAGCTGAAATCAAAGGTCAGCAGCTATTTCCAGCCTCCTGTCTTAAATCAATACTTCAGAACATGCTGTCCCATAAATTCTTACTTGCAAGTCTGACTTATCTGCTGAATCACACTGTTCCAGTGTGGCATAGCCACACAAAACCAGACGGGCTTAAACAAATACCGCTTAGCTCTAAACTTGGGAATAAGTGACTTCTTCCAATCAGGCCTCTAACAAAAGGGGTAACAGGCATAGCATTGAAATGGTCAAGAAAGGAACTTCACCCAAATTTCTTCCACATCACGTTTAGTTATCTTTTATTTCTAATTCACATACTCCAGTATGCAGGCAAGGAGCTGCCTATACCACAAGTGATATAACCAAAACCTTTTTAAGTATGACAACAGCAACATAATGTGTTTCCATATGATACCAAATGATTTATTGCCTTACAGTGTGACATTAAAAAAATAATTTAAAAAAAAAAAAAACCAAACTTAAAATCAAAGTTCTAGGATTGAAAAGACTTCAATATCTTAAAACTAGTCGTTGCTAATATGAAACTCAAAAGCAATTTGATGGGGCCCTTGTTTTACAAAAGTATCAATGATCCAAACTTCTTATTAAAAATAAAAATCAAGATTTGGATGATTAGTGCATGTTTTACACTACAGGGAGCTACCCAACTTCTCTGTATTCTCCCCACAGCTGGAGCACAGCAAGGAAGGTATTACAGATTGGTTCCGCTTATGCAGAAGGAATAAACTCCTCTGGAACAACACTTTTGTCCTGCACAGTTTAAAGTTCAGGGATTTAAACTGCAGTTCAGTAAATCATATGTACAGCCTCTGCTCTGCAGGTGAAAAGAATTTTAATTAATTTCATAGAGGAATTATAAACTAAATCTAAACATATTGGAAAGGCAACACATTAGAAATATCCATAATGACTGTTTGGGGTCTGAACAAAGCAAAAAATATTACAACTTAATTATCTGAGTCTCTATTAGTCCACAACACTTTATCTCTCTCTCTCTCTCTCTCTCTTTTTCTCTCTCTCTCCATATCTGTTTTTGCTCTAAATATCTTACTGTAACAAAATCAGGCAGATCTTGCAGGAAACTAAAGATGTCTCATATGCATTTTGGGGAAAAAAATAAAAGTGCAAGTTGTTTTGGCTTTGTTCTTAGATTTCTTATACTTCACAGTCTATGGCTGAAGTTTAAAACTGGTGTTAATGTTTTACTTTTTCAGTTACTTACAGAAAAAAAAAAGAAAAACCCCAAACACATAACCTACATTCCAGTCATTCATAGTCTCTGTGTAACAATTAAAACCTGTTCATTTCATATCTGAATGAATTTGCAGTAATTTCACATATGCATTCCACGAGCTAAGTATTTACCAACCTGTAAAGTCTGCATTCATTAACAAAAAAAAAAAAAAAAAAGTCTGCTGAGGTACATTGATGTTTATTTTGCTTTTAAAATGTATTTAATATTTTTAAATGGTGCCATTTAAATAGTTTATTGGCTCCTGTGTAACAAACTCTTCAAAGGATCTCCAAGTTAGGCAAGAATACTCAAACAAGCTCTTACCCTTATGAGAACTTCATGTCCCAACAGAGCAGATGGGACCTCCGTGTAAAGATCTCACCACAAGAACCCCCATCAAAGGGTACATAGCTAATTTCTTTCTAAAGAACAAAAGGAATTAATCACAACAAAACATAAGCCTGTGGTTTCAGGGAAACAAGCTCCTTCAGACCGTGTCACCCAAGCTGCTCTTTTTTTATGTTTGTGCCTTGACTTTTTTAACACTAAGAACACCTTAAAGATCCTTCTTTATGGCCAGTTGGCAACTGATGTTGAAATTTTGAAAGTAGTTATTAAAAGAAAAGTTAGTTACCTGCATTGACAAAGGGGATCCCATCATATGGGACATACTGAGATTTCCACATCAACCGTGTGGCAGGTTTGGCTGGGCTTGGAGACTGGCGCGTCCCCCACACACTTTGTGTTTGCTGCTTGTGTAGCGTTAGAACACTCTCTAATTCTGTCTCGCTCACACAATAGCCGCGGTACGAGTCCCCAATTTTCTGCATGGAAAGGAGGTGAAATAATAAGATTATTCACCCAGCTGACTGCTGAACATTACACAAAAAACCCTAAAGCAGTCAGGGACTCTGGCAAGTGAGGACATAGGCTCAGATTTTTGGCGTTTCTTGGGTTTTTTTCCCCATGCTAGTATCCTCACAAATAGATTTACTGTAGGATCTAACACCAGAGCAGTCCCCACCGAGATCAAGGGTTTGTCAGCCCTCCAAGACCCTAAGTACACCAAGAGCCCCTGAAAAGATTACAGTTACTGCCAACTCTGATTTCCACAGGATAACTTCACTCCTGTTGTTTCCCCCAACACATGCTTCAGTCGCAGTCACCTCCCAGACAAACTTAAGTGAACATTTTCACTTGACTTCCACAGAGACTCTCTGAAGCACTAAAAAATGTCTACACATGTACTTCAACGCACACACACTGCACTGAGCTGGAGCAGAATATACCTGCTCGTACCACCAGTAACTGCCTCACCCTTCTAGTGCACAAACTTTGAATTGAATATCCCACATAATACCCCTCCCGATCTTCAAGGCACTCTTGATTGTCAATGTAATACACAAACATAATGTGCCAGATTTGCTGTGTGCAAACTGATGACCATTTCAATGAACTCTGCTAAGCTCTGGGCAACTCCAGAAAAATTGCATCTAACCTGACTCAAAGTAAAAAAAAAACCAAAACCAAAAACCCCCAAACCCATGAACAACTTGCTGACTTTGCAACATCCCCTGCGACAGCTGTTCAGCTACTCATAGCCATCACAGCTGGTTCAGTGCTGGTCTACCAGGGCCAGCCAGCAAGCAGCGAAAGCACTGAGACAGAGAAGAGCTTTCCATCTGAATTCAGAACTCTGTGCTCACTTCTGTTCATATGCAGCTCAGGATCAGGCTGACCAAGCAGCTGGAAGTAACACTCAGAGCAGATTGCCAGTTCAGCCTTACAGCATATTTGTGGGGCAAATGCGTGGTGAATAAGTACTAACGTCTGATGGATCTATTTTGCCACCTTCAATGACAGAGCAGCCAGATGTCTAAATAACACTGACCACAAAAGCAGCAAGTGTCTCTCCAAGATCATTATCGCACAAATACTGTAGTGATGACTGCATAAAACCTGTCACATAGCCACCTAAGAAAAACAAAATGTCTGTCGTTAGCAAGACCTGAAGTCAACAAAGAACAAATTAACTCCTTTGCTGCTATCGCAAGCCCAAAAGCAGAGGGTTATGTGTGCACTGGCTACTCGAGTCATTCTGAGATACCAGTTGCTTACACTTCAGCAGCTCACTGCACTGCAAGCACACTACTCCAGCAGTCAAGAAAGTCTACACAGGCTGCACTCTCACAGCTGTGGCGAGAAAGAGAAGCTGGCAATTGTTTAGCCAGAAATTATAACAACATTTCTGTCCAAAACTTGATCTGAAAAATCCAGGAGAAGCGAAGCAGCCTGAGAAGTACCAAAGTCCCTTCTTTATAGAAACCTGTGATGCCTTCTTTTGCAAGAGGGATTACAGTACCACTCCACACAGAGAATACTGCATGACCAGCATTTTTCTTTCCACATCTTGTACCTGTCACTATAACTAGGTCGCTGACCTTATTCTAGGGAGAGGAGAGAAGACTGATAAAACTGTTGTGCCAGAAAAGCAGTGATAACAGTTAAGGCACTGTCTCCTATTCTGGCTTTACCTCTGCGCAAGATCGATCATTTTCCCACAACTGGTGGAAGGGGAGGAGAAGAAGAAAATCATACAGCATATAGGATCCCTGCTCTCTAGGAGCTTCCCAAGTAGGAACAAATGGACAAAGGATACCATCTGCCCCACACAAATAAATTAACTCAGCTTGTACAGTTGATTGATTAATTAATGCAGTTTTTAATTACACACTATTTCAGTACACTGCTGCACACTGGAAATGCATTCTGATCAGACCACTGAAAACTAAATAGATTATAGAAAATAACTTTTTTTTTTTTAAATTATTTAAAATCTACTTTTTATTAACAATATAATGACCCTGAAGAAATCTGATACTTTCCAACCCTTTAACTCCAGCCAAGCTTCTAGACAAAAAAAGGAACAATTCCTTCTCTCTCCCCTGGCCTCATCTCAGCAAGTACATAGACGCTTACACTGAAGTACACATATCAAGACTACAGTTTTCCTTAAGGAACTAACAGTGGGATACCAGAGGCTGTCTAGGCACAGCAAGTGTAAGCTGAACATTTTATGGCAGTCAGGGAATCAACACCAAACACAGAGCTCAGTGCTAATTTTGGACAGCTGCAGCTTTTACTGCTCCGTGTTTGCCTGCAGTACTAACTGCCAAGGAGTCATTGCCCTTGTTCAGTCTTGGCCAGCTCCCTGGGATATACGATTGGCAGCACGAACCGAGGCTATGCCACAGCTTCACCAGCTGGCATCTTCTGTGAAATTCACACAGAGCTCCACGCTGTTTGTTTCTATCCTGGCAAATAACTGAAAGAGTGGAATTGTGAGTTGCCACATTTAACTGCACCTCTACTAGATCTCCAAATACCAGTTGGACCCTTCTATCCTGTTTCTAGTAACAAAACATTCTGCAAGACAGTCACACCTGAAAGATAAATGACACCTCAAAATCCCATTGTCCCTAGTCTGTGCCCATGAAAAGGTACATGCATCCTAGCAGTCTCTAGTGGATTTAAGCTGTGTAACTGACAAACTCAGCAAAGCAGCTCTGCTGATAACACATAAGGAAGAAGAGAATTTGGGTTATTCCTCCTTGGATGGGCTCACTGCAGGGAGAACAGCAACAAAATAATTTTTTTAAAGGAACAGGGAGGCTTAATGCACGCAGGCAATAGCTCTGCTGAACACTGCATACAGGCAATAGTTCTGTTGTTTATATTCTCAGAACACATTCAAGCAGACATTACTTTGATTTCATTTTCTTTAAAAATAAGAATTCTTCTACAAATGCTACTGTTGTGGATGTTAAACACAGCAGGTAAAATTTCTTGTAACAGATTCAGAGAGACCATAATATGAGTGCTCCTATAAAAGGAAACCAATAATAAATTATTCAGATAAGCTACATCAATGTTATGACAGGAAAGTATGCCACATAGAGCTAAAAAAAAGTTACAGGGGTTATACATCTTACTGAACTTGAACAACTAACTGGCTGTTTGAATTGACTCATTTGTTCTGTGAAAACAGCATCTCCACCGTGGAAGAATTAGCGTTATTAATTTTCAGACCTCTTAATGCTTAAGTTGATATAACAGTAGACAAACCATTTATATGAAATAAAAGGCATATAACAAAAAGAAGAATAGATTAATATATTTAGTTAGTTTTAAATATTTTTCTAACTGGATACAGGAAGAAATTCCATTTCTAAGTCCCTGCAACTACAATTTCCAGTTATCAGTGGCCAAGCCAACAGGAAAAACCTCAAATTGTAGGGATATCTAAAGAGGTGAACCAGCTAGAGATAGTACGAGTTTTCCTTTAAAAAAGTATTAAGAGAAAGTAAAATAAACATCTATCAGGAAAGGTCTGGTAGTAGGAGGAAGGGGTAGGTGATCTCTCGAGAATCTTCCCGTCACCCCTTCCTTCAAATGATTTATGATGCATTCTAGCTGTTGATATCATCTCTCAGCCACCAAAACAGTTCTGCAGACATCTAACAATATGCAAATAAAGAGAGAGTTCTGTTTAGGTCAAAAGCCATCACTGGGAATAAAGACAGAGCATTCTTTTTAAGAAAAGAGAAAAAAACCACAAGTAACCATGCTGGTACCAAAAAAAAAAAACCCAACCCCCTATGAGAACACCTAAACCAGAAATCCTTAGTAAAACACTGACATTAAGGTGCTCTGTTAAGTCCCAGACTTGACCCTGGCTAGTCACATGGATTTTGATTTCTAAGTGACAGTACAAACTAATATGAACAGTTGCAGACTTAGGCCATACAAAAGCAATTTTATTCTTTAATTAATGGATCACTAAGGGCAACAAAAAAAGTTTGCTGAGCAGAAGACAGCAGAGCTTGCACTGTAGTTCAAGAGTGAACTCTAACATGGCACAAAAAGTGTGGATCAGTGGCTTTTCCCAGCGCTGTATGGCATCAAGATTTCAGCAGCACATCTTTTGCTTCAGGAGCTGTTGATGGCCAGTTATTCTAGTATTCCCAAAAAAGGAAGGGATTCCATAGCATTTCATGTGTTTCAATGTGCTAGTAGTACCAGCTAGTACTTCATAATATTAATATATTCATATTTCATAATACCAGGAAGCTTGAACATAATTTTTACAACTATGAACATTATTCCTTTCACGGAACAGGATGAGTATCTTTGATCCAGATGATGAAAAGTTACGTCAGAATTCTTTGCAGCCCACCTCACAGTTCCTGAGACGGCGTGCCCATGCAGGCGTATTTGGCGGCAATGGCTGGAGAGGGCTGGGAAAGGGATCTTCCACTACCCTGAAAAATAAAAAAAAAATATAGTAAAAATCTATACAAACATCCAGGAAAGCAACAGCTTAGTCTAAACTACAGGTAACATATCAAATCAATGCATTATGTATAACTGTACAGCATATGATCAAACCTAGATATTTTATCAACATGCCTTAAAAACCTGGGGTTCATTTTCTCCATATTCTATGTATTTGTTAAAATAATTCACAGTAAATACAAGCAAATATAAAAAAAAAACCCACTGTTTTCTACATTCAAGCAGACCTCTGAGCATTCACTATTGTCAGTATTGTTGCTTGACAACAACAGATAAAATGTGGTGAAACAGGCGAGCTGATTGTCTTGATAATTCTCTTAGACTGATGTTAGAATGCTAAAGATTAAAACCAGTATCAATCACTTGTTAAATGCTGTACATTTTAGCATATTTTGAATTACTGAAAACTAGCTCCAATAACTATTTTAAGTACCTAGTTTCTCCATTCCCTAAATCCTATGGCAGAAACGATGCTTACTCAGTGTTTATTATTGCAAAACTCAAGTGCATCACCTCCTGTCCATACGAATACATCTTCTTTCCAGAAATATTTTATTTAGTTGGTGAATTATTATCCATTCACAAACCGTTTCTCTTCACTTTAAGTGTTTCTCGAATATATATAGTTAGTGCCATAGTGAGATTATTCTAATCTTGTCTACATCTCTATTTCAAAAGAGCATAAACCACTGCAAAGCCAGTCTGCAGTCCACAGAACAAACGTCATCTTCGGGGTTTTTTGGGGGGCTTTGTTTGTTTATCTGGAGTAATTTCAGTAATTTGCACTGTGCACCCCTATTGCTCTGGTCAGAATACGTCCAACTATCTCTGGAATACAGGTACTTTAATTACTTCTTTCCACTGCTCTGGCACATACAAAAGCTGCCTGCAGACACAATTAGCTACATACATTTCATGAATACTAAGGGTTCATAATCTCTATTCAATGGTGATTTGTGACAACCATTGCAAAAAACAAACTGCAAGAAAAAAAGGCAGTACTAACATTGGATCAAAATGATTGTTCATCCTTTTAACTCCTGACCTTACCTGGTGGTTGGTTTTTTTGATACGGTGAGAGATGCCTGTGGATGTAGAATGTAACTGCTTGCACTGTCTGCTATAGCAGCCACCGCCACAGTCTGCAAGTTCCCATCACCAAACTTCTCTTCCGAGACATCTTTGCAAAAATAAAACATCCTCCTAGTTAATAACTGAACTCAGAATGGGGAAATGACAACCTATGATTGAACTTGTGTGTTGAAAAAGCAAGCACTTAGACATATGAGGTAAGATTTCTAGATAGTAAAGTAGTTTAGTAGTTGTGAATCAATACTCAAACTCCAGGCACACATATGAAGATACACTTGATAAGGCTGTTTGTACTCAAGGACTGTGGTAATCATGCTACTGCTAATGAATCCTTCAACAACAAAGCAAATAATTAGAAGAACTCATAAATTACTCTGCTTTACATTTCCACAAATTCATATAGGACTGCACAAGTATTTTGTTTGGCTGCAAATCACACACTGGTTGCTTTTAAAATAAGAAAAAAAAAGGAGACTACGATACTGCTTTGTACTTGGAAAAGAACACCTGAACAAGTGTCCTGGTTTCAGCTGGGATAAAGTTAATTTTCTTCCTAGTAGTTGGCATAGTGCTGTATTTTGGATTTAGTATGAGAAGAATGTTGATAACACACTGATGTTTTAGTTGTTGCTAAGCAGTGCTTACACTAGGCAAGGACTTCTTCAGCTTCCCATGCTCTTCCAGGTGCACAGGAAGCTGAGAGGGGGCACAGCCAGGACAGCTGACCCCAAATGGCCAAAGGGCTATTCCATATCATATGACATCATGCTCAGTATATAAACTGGGGGGAGTTGGCTGCGGGGCAGTGATCGCTGCTTAGCACGGGTGAGGCACCGGTCGGCGGGCGGTTGCATCACTTGTTTTTCCTGGGTGTTGTCTCTCTCTTTCTCCCTTGTTGTCTTCCTTTTTATTACACTATTAATTTTAATATTTCAATTATTAAACTGTTCTTACCTCAACACACGAGTTTTCTTATTTTTGCTCTTCCAATTCTCTCCCCCATCCCACCCGGGGTGGGAGGGGAGGGTGAGCAAGCGGCTGTGTGGTGCTTAGTTGTCAGCTGGGGCTAACCCGTGACAACAAGCAAAACGAGGCTTCTTGTAATTGAATCTGACATGCTGTTAGAACAAATGTTTTAGCCTTTCTTGATAACAGGGAGCATCCATAAGCCAAAAAATACTGTTAGACTGAAGCCTGTGTGTATAGTTAAACAAAAACATAATGGGAAACTGTGAAAGCAGATATTTGATACTTTGGTCTCAATGTAAAGAAAAGGGAGCTCTCTTTAGATGCGGGATTTTTGCCCTTCAATTATGAAAGCTTCTTTCCCCCATCCCAAGGGAGAGCGATAAGCTATTGACTCAGTACAGAAGTCACTCCGCTAGAAAGCTTATGCCAGAGGATTCATAACTGGGCACCTCAGAGCAACATCACTCTGGCTCAAAGCTGAGAGCACTGGTTCCTTCTACATAGATGTGCCCTTAATACACCAAGGTCTACTCTGAAGCCTCTGCCCTTTCATGTGTTACCACCACCTGCAGGGAAGTGAAACTCAAGGGCTGACAGACCATTCTCCTTCCCCTTTAATGTCCATCATAAACCACTGACAAGTCTTCCTAACTGTCTTTTAAAGATCAAATAACTACAAAGTCTTTTACACAGTAAATCTCTAGGAAAAAAAGCCAAAACCAAAAACCCCACAAAAACCCCTGTAGCACTGTTGCAGAACATATATTCAAATACTGTGAAACTGAGCTATTTGCAAACAGGGAGTTCCATGTAGAATGAAAAAGGGAATACAAAAATACAATTCAGCATTGCAACATTGCCTACAAAAAAAAGTAGCAGCAATTCTTTAGTAAGTGAAGGCTCACAGTCAGCTTGAAGTCACATAAGACTACACTGTAACCAAATGGTGGTTTTACCCCTGCAAGAGCAGGTGGAGCGGGCGGAAAGGATGAGCATTAGGGCAGGAGCAACCCTTTCAATGCAGTCTCATGAAACCATATTCCAACTGTAAGTGAAAAAGGCTGGCACATGACTTGAATCCCAACTCTTTTTTTCTACCCACCCAGCATCAGGACTCTATCAGTCTTACCTTTGACCTTTCATTCCACAGGGGCACTAGCACTCAGATTTTGAGAATTTGCTCAGATTTTGAGAATTATATACAGAAAATGCAAAAATGTGGTAACCTAGTTCTCACTCTTATTCTGCAAATGTGAACTAGTACACAGCATTTTGCCACCTAGCAAGCCTTGCAGATAAATAATCAATGCTTTCAGATTTCAGTATGTCCCTTTTCTGAAGAAAAGCTTAAAATCAGCACTTCTAATTGGGCATCTCACCACATACTTAGAATGTGACAGTTAATGCACTGAGGGAAAAAAATTAGCAATGAATTGGAAGTTACATCTCATTTTCTTCATTGGAAACTGAATTTCTACCTAGGTACTTCATTCCCGGCCTCACAAAATGATCTCTGGAACAGACCAGAATAACATTAATTCTTCTATCTGCATTACATGAATTAACTACTTCATTCAAAATGAAGTAAACAGACAGTGAAAATTTGAAGCTGACAGTACAGCTGTCTGACTTGGCACAAATATCCTTGTTAATGGTAAATAAGGCAAGAACCAGCTTTCTGCTTGATATCTCAATTTATCCATCACGTATCTGAAATAAGCATAATAGCCCTTATTTCATAAGACTTTTGTCCAACAGAAAACGTGGTGTGTGGGGTGCAAGATTCATAATCAGAAAGCAGATTCTGCAAGTATCTATTTTTGTCTTATAACTAAGGAAAGGAAACACATACAAACAAGGTGCTTAAAAAGAGATTGTGCAGGACGTGCTTAGAACACACACCCTCAAGTCCCACAGGTTAAACTCACCCTGCGTGCTGGTCACATCCAGAAGCTGACCTTGAGGAATAATCACTTGGGCCATTCCTGGCTGGGCAGAAGGAATGACATGCAGCACCTGTCCATTTTCTGACTGGCTGGCAACAATCATCTGTAAGGCAATCACACAAAAGCATGAATGGCACTGGTTTGTATGGTGATCATCATGCAGCATGACTGGGCTTGCTTATTACCAGAACAGGAAAATTTCTGGTTGGAATTAGGGCCTATAAATTAACTTGATTTCACATAATAAGGAAACTGCCTATTTACTGTCAATTTCTTAAAATTACTTTCCCCCTTTTAGAATAACCCTTTAATTGACTAAAAGAGAGAAAAAAACCCCACCTTATGGGATTCTACAATAAATCACACATTTCTTTGAAACTTATAACAGCATTATTAAAGCTATCAAAAACCTGAAAACCATTCATATTTGGATTCACTGTAACCCCGTTCACAGGCTGGCAGAATTAATCACAACATACAAAAATTTTGACCTTTACTCCTAAGAAACTGACCTCTACGGGCAGCATTTTATGCAAAATCAATAAATAAAAGCTCCAGGACTTAAAAAAAAAATAAATTCAATATCCTAGAGTTCTGGAAAACTTAAACAACTCCTTAAATTTTTACCAAGGACTTGTTCCCAGTAACGTTATAACATCTAGAATAATATAAAATATCACCTTGTTCCTGATTTATTACACTTTAAATGAGTGAACTGTCTTTTAGTGCCAGTGCAACACATGCCTACCAAATCCTCTGGGTGAGAGAGTTACCTTTTTACAAAATAAGCATTGAGAATTACAAAGCAATCTTTTAAGCAAATTAATTGGGGGGGGAGAAGAAGAGACATAATGGGTTAGCATATTGCTAACGTTTCAAACCTTCCCAAAAAAACCACAGAGAGACTTATCCAAGGAATATAGAGAAAGCAGCAGTCGTAGAAGTATGAGATCTCTCACACAAAAACATCCAGGCTTGATAATGAGAAAAGACCTAAGTTGTTTAATAAAATTAGTAATGGCTGGAGACAGGATTTGCCTACCTGAGGAAGGGCAAACGAAACATGAACTGAACCACTGAAAAGTTTCACCTTGTTGCTAAAGCCTGAGTCAGCTGTTGTTAAAACAAACAAGCACCACGCAAAAGAGTTCTTCCTAAGAGCTCCCCCATCTGTGAACATACCACCTGCCCTGTTTCAGACATACTCACCATGGGCGCACTGGGCCCTCCTAGGGGCTGCAGCTCATAGAGAGGCTGCCCGGTCTGGTCTACCAGGTGGAACTCCTCTGCAGAGTGAGGCTGTGGCTGAGGTGGCCGCGCAGGCGCAGCCAATGATGGAGAACTGCCCGAGGGGTGTACTGCAATGGGCAAGGCTGCGGGAGAGTCACTCTGTCCAAACAATGGATCCCTGGAATCCATGCAGGTTAGATGCTTTCACAGAGGAAAACAAGTAAAATGTACTTTAATCTTGAGCAGCAATTTCTATTAAAAAAAAAAAAAGAAATAAAAAGAACATTTAAAACCAGTGTGCTGTACTGCATACTCGGACGGAGCTCTTGTCCTTCTGATCAAGAGGCTACTAGTTAACACTAGCAGTTCAGTTTTTGTTTTCTGTTTCCATGCTGAAAATGTATTCATATTTCTGCTTCCTAGAACAAAGTCTCTCTACTAAAGGGAAAGAAAATCCCTTGTGCCCCAAATCTGTTCCCCAAAAGCACTCATCACTTTAAAACATCTCAAGTCTACCCAGAAACTGAAACAACTTATGCCAAAACTGTAAAACATCCACCAACTTGATTTGACTTCAAAAGAAATTCTAGATACTATTCCACTTGGCCTTTAGATACACACATTTAGCTATGAAGACAAAAATCTCTATGTGCTTTCTTAGTTCTTTACCACAGAAGAAACACAAGCAACACAAAACCACCAATTCAAGTCCAAGAACTACAGTGCAAGACCAAGAATCAGATTTTGCAAGTCTCAAAAAATAGGTACTCAGAGCTTATTCTCATCAAGCTCGCAGAATCAAGGTCTTACAGCACATCCCATTTTCCTTAAATGTAAATGTTTAAGTACAAATATCTGCCTTATTGAAATGCCAACAACACAAATATTAAACATGTAAAAATAATGGAAAATAGGCAGCCATTGTGTAAAATATCATGTCAGGCTGTATTTGGCCAATACAAATCCAAAGAGTAGGGAAAAATGTTTCTAAATTTAATATTAAAGTCAGATCTGGGCCAAATAACCTTTTCAAAAATTCTGCAGGTATAAATCTGTGTTGAAACTGTATTCTGTAAACCACACCAGAAAAGCAGCAACAAATAAGTAGCACCAGTTGTGTTAAAGACATTGTGCTGAGACCATGAGCACACTACTAAATCACTACCTGAATGATATTTTATGTTAGCTGAAGTAATGTTCAGACGAACATTTATGCAGAGAAATCTCTCTGACCAGGAATATCTGGCAATATTTGTTAATAAATATATTAAAGCCTCCCCTTCCCCAATACCTACACAGATGTCCTGTGTCCCTGGATTCTTACTTGCCACATTCGGTCACTAAGCAATTGGGCCTGATTTTCAAGGGTTCTGAAGCCCTCCTACTCCAAGGCATGTCATCAAGTATTCTTTTATTAAAGGATTTTGTTAACACAACAAAACATGTATTTCTTCAGCACTGTAACAGGATCTATTAATACAATTACTAATGGTTGTCATTACATCTAACATCTGGATATTCATCAGTTTAAAACTGAATGGCACAAGAATCCAAAGGAAGGAACTTTTGTACTTTTTTTAGAAGACACAATGTATTACTATAAAGGCAAGAAAAAAACCACATTGATGAAATACCATACTGTAAATTCATCAGAGAGGATGCAAAGAAAGCATCTACAAAGACAGGACATTCATACCTCACCTGAAAAAACCCGATCATTTGTTTCTGACTCTCCTGTACTATTACAGTTGTCTACGAACAAATCATTAGATCCTTCCATAGCGATGTCATGGTCAGCTCCATTTTCTTCCATTACAAGATGACCTGAAACAGTTACAACAAGTTTATTTCAGCCTTCTGTACTTCAGCCTCAGACAAGACATTAATGCAGGTTTTTTTTGGTCTTATGAATTTAGTCTTACAAGTTCTAATGCCGTTGCAAGCTAACAGCAAAGCCCTCAAGAAATCCTTGCCTCTTTATTGTTTCATTACTCACTGCAGGAAAATTTCAGTGCGTTGCTCCAGGAGTATAGTTTAGCCTCTTGTACAAGACAATTTGCTTGGCTTGTCATTCCTCACGCATATACAAAACACACATACATACTCTCATGATTTTCAACGAAATATGTCTCCAAGCATTCAACTAACAGCCATACACATCTAGAGAACACTTGATATTTAAAGATATGCCAGGACTGCTTTACAAAAATATTAGTCATCTACTTCCATAATCAACAGACAGGATTTGCGTTATCCAACTCTGTGATACAGCCATCTTGAAGTAAATTACATTTCTTCTAAAGGGTTATAAAACAACACACAATGAAATAAAATTTCTATTGTTAGTCTACAGCAGTAAGCTTTGGGCAGGAAAAACACCAGGTATCTGAAACCAAATTTGGCATTAATCATGTGACGAAAGACAAAAAGACAGAGTTCCTGGCACTTTGCATATCTACTTCCTATCCCAAAAACAAGTACTCCAAGGAGCTCAGTTGCGCACTACAAACCTTCAAGCAAACAGAGAATATTGGTGAATTGCCACATCCACAAGGTAAGGCTTTCACCCAGACGGTACACCCTATAAAGCAGTGACCAATCATAAGCAGCAAGAAAAATGACAAATTAACTTGGACCCTACGTTACTGAAGTACATATATACTAGACTACACACATAATATGCCAAACTGAACAGAAGAAAACTTAATTCCTGCAGTTTGGGGTGAGGGAGAGGGAAAGGTGTTCAGCATTTTTCCCTTCAGTATTTATTTTAAAAACAGGCAGCATTATATTAGCATATGGCTCCTACCAGCTTTATCTTCTTCACCACACCACATAGTAAATTCCTTGAGATGGACCTTCTTGGCTGTGATATTTCAACTGTTTACAGCTTTAGTAAGGAGATGTAAAAGGCTAGAAAGTTGCTTGAGAAGAACTGTACAACCCTGGAAGCACAAATTTATTTTGCTTTGCAAAGACATAAAGGACCACAGGCAAAGTAAATCCACATCTCCTTGGCTTTTGAAGCTGAATAAAGCATCCTGCTGATACAAACAACATTGTGAAGTTAAGCTGCTCATATGCTCAATATACTAAATACTTTAATCTAAAGCAGATTTATTTTTCCATTCAATTTTCAAGTGATGACGCTCCAAACCAAGTTCCAAATGAAGTTATCTCACATTTACCAAATACTTTGTAGCTTTGGATCTGAGAACAATTACGAGATGCTTCAGTTAAATGTCTGAAGCATGTTAGCAGCAAATGAAAAGAAGACAGAAAACTAAATTTCATCATCACTCAAGCATTTCCCCTCATTTAAAAGATATAAAGAGGATATGCCAGTTTCGACAAAGCCGCACATTTAGTTCTTTGAGATAAACTGAAGAAGTTTGTTCCAGAGATACCGATGGCATGTACCCTGAGCGTGCTGGAACCCAAGTACAGAACACAAGGACGGCTGTATCAGGACGGACTAACGGCACGAGTAGCCAAATATCCTGTATCTAACACCGGTTAATAATAAAGCTCAGGGAAAAAATGGCAGCAGTAGGGTAAATATACAGTGATATATATCCAGCTTCCTCTTATAAGCAGCCCAAAAATGTCTGAAGTTTTGTCTGTGTTTAAAAAATGCTCATGGTACATTTTTTGCCCTGTGATTTTGCCCAATCACTGTTCTAAACCAGGCAAGCCATTGGCGCACACATCACCCTGGACAATGAACTTCATAGGCTAACAAAACCTGGAGGGTTAAACCAAGTACTGTGCAACCCCAAACAAAACAGATTTTTTTTTTTTTTTTTTGGTCTTAAAGAAACATACTTTTACAGGTACTTACAAGTGCATATATTGTTAAGAAATTATATATATATATATATATTTTTGCTAACAAATTTCCCAAACGAGGCAGTTAAATCCTGTATACATATATACATATGAGTATTTTGTCACATATGAGTAAATAACAAGTATCTCTTCTTTTCATAAACACTGTACATAAGCGCCACAAAAATTTCCAATCTAACAGATGCCATTGTATCCCACATTTATCAACAGGTTGAAGGAGAATTGTGGGAGTTTAATGTTGGTGTAAAACAGGACCAACAGCTGTATCCTCAGGGCACACACCAAACAGGCAGCTCCTCGTGCCTCAGCTTTAGCCTTAATGCAGCTCCACCCAAACCCCTCTATGGGCTGCTCTGCATGAAGTCCACTCACTTCCCTTTGCTCAAAATCAAGGGAAATCTATGGCCATTGCTATCTTTGGTTCAACTCTACAAAGCCAGCAAGCAGCCACAGAAATTGCTAGCGCAGGCAAACACGATAACCATCACGAGCATTTTATGCAGGGTCTCGCAGACAGGATCTTCAAGAGAGCAAACATTACGCACTGCACTCTAGCCTACACGTTGCCATCAGTGGTTCAATCCCAAAGACAAATGTGCTGATAGCTCAAGATCATTTCGCAAAACACAACAGGGGGTCAGGTCTCTGTTTATTCAGCCATCAAGAACTCCCATGATAACACAGCTGGCAAAGCCAGGGGCACCTCTCGCAATACTAGGTTTGTCATTCCCAGACATAATTTGCACAATATTGGGTGCTCTCAACAGGCACAGGATTTCGATGCCCACTCTGAGGTTAACCTTTCTTGTAACAGGTGCAATCGCCTCTCTAATCCAGAAGCCTACATACTGACTCTTTATATACACAAACTTTTAAAGGCACTAACAGAAAAGTCAAACCAGCATTAGTTTAAAATCCTATTATTGATCAGTCACATCTCCGCTCTGCCTTAAGGCACAGTATTAGATTTCTGTATTTTCTTGCCCCCGATTCTTTATTCTGCGGTAATACCTATACACACCAACTAAAAGCAGTTAGTTGTTCTAGCCTGACATAATTTTAAGGCCTTGTACGAAGGCTTGCTTCTGCCTTCCCTCAGTTACGAGGCCTCCTTGTGAAGGCAGCGTACAGCCGGATCCCAAAGGGAAGTACTGTCTTTCAGTATCCCAGAGCCAATTATTTTAACACTGAGTCAATATTGCAAGAGTTCAGTCCTGAGAAGCAGAAACCTAACCTGTAAAAAACAGCTAAGTCTGTTGTGATAATAAGCACGTTCGAGCCAGGAGTACTCTGTTGGAGCAGGAAGGAGGAAATCCTACGTTTTTCAAGCTTCAAGTTTTCAATGCATACCCATTAAAAAAAAAATAAATCAAAGCTCGACTGTGCAAGTTCATGTTTTCAGCACTTCCGACAGCAATATTCCCCATTCTGGTTTTAATTTATACTTCTTGACAGGAAATACATACAGTTGAATGCCTTTCCAACAATCTTTTTTGGGTTTTCCAATAAATGTTTCAGAAGTTTTATAAAAATATTTAAGATAATTGCATAGCTTACAACAGTTAAACACTCTCTCTGAAAAAGCCACCTCTGATGACATTTCTCTACCACCATTATAAAGGGCATACGTTACAGCAAAAGGTAACAGGGAGGAAACTAGGACATGGTGATACCCTTAAGTACATGAATTACAATTAGCTTCACATTAACTTGTACCAGGTTTGAGATTTAGCTTATTCCTGTCATGGAAGTGCAGGCAGGCAATGTAAAGACTGCACAGAAGATCTGGGGATTCCAACTTAAAAATGTTTTTCAAGTAAATCACTTCTGTGTAGCTAGCACAAGCACCTGGAAAACGCACCTGTATCAATTACACTGACAAAGAAGGTTAGGTCTTTTAAATACACTTAAGAAACAGATGAGATTTCAGAGTCTCACAAAACATAAAGACTCAATACCTGCCCGCTCCAACAAGTTGCCCCCAACCGGACTTACCACACAGGGAAAGCTCAACTGTTCCCCGAGAGGCCACAAGTAACTGTCAAAAAGGCGGGAAAAGAGATAAACAAGCATACAGCAAGCACTCACACAAGCAGCCTTCTCCCAAAAAACCAAATTCACTTACGGCTTTTTTGAGAGCCCCCTGCATGTTGGGTTTGTTGCTTTTACCAGGAAGTTTATTGTTGATGCGTCGCTTTACGCGCAAAGCAGCACAACCCAAGTTACACCAGGACGGCACCACCATCAGCGAACAGCCCCCCCCCCCCAAGACCCCGCCCCGCGGGGACCCCCCCCCGGGGGAAGCCGGACCCCGATTGCCCCGCCCCGCCCCGCCCGGCCGGGGGTGCGGAGGGCGGCCCCCGGGTGAGGGGGGGCACGGGACCACCCCCCCGGCGCAAGGGCCGGCGTGCCCCCCCCCCACCGCCCCAGCCCTGAGGGGGACGAGGGGCATCTCACTTCGCCTCTCCCCCCGCCCCCCGGTCGCACCCCCTGGGGTGTGGGGGAGGGGTGCACCGGGGGGTGGGGGTGGGGAATGGGAAGCACAAGCGCGAGCCCCGCCCGCCGCCCCGGGGGAAAAGCGCGGTGCGGCGCGGCCCGTCCCCACGGCTGCAGGGCCCACGCCGCCGGCCTCCGCGGGGAGCGGCAGGGAACCCAGCGGAGTCTACTCAACCTCGCCTCGGCTCCCGCAGGCGCCGCCATGCAGACCGCCCCTCGGCGCACGCGCACCACCGGGCGGGCGGGCGGGGGCGCGCGCGGAGGGCGCCGGGAAGGTGGCGGCGCGGGGTTCTCGGGAGCCGGCGGGGCCGGGGGCGGCTTCGGCGAGCGCGGCCGGCGGGCGGGGAGGCGGTGCCCTGCGGGCGGGCGTGGTGGGGGGCGAGGCCGGCAGCGGCGGCAGCATGGCGCAGCTCACGGCGCGGTTCCGCACCGAGAACCGCAGGTGAGGGGGGCGGGGTGTGAGTGTGTGTGTGTGTGGGGGGGGTTTGAGGTGGGGATAACGCAGAGGCGGTAACGGCGCTGTGTGCCCGCAGGTACGCCGTGGAGGATGTGCCCTTCTCGGTGCCCGCGGCCTCCGAGACCACCGACCTCAGCCACCTCATCAACAAGCTGCTGGCGGCCGGTAACGGTAGGTTGCCGGGGCGGGCGGCCGCTTTAGTGGTGGGATGTCAGGGTTAGGTTAAAGGTTGGGCTTGATGATCTTAAAGGTCTTTTCCAACCAAAGCGATTCTATGATTCTCCCGAGCGGGGAGCCCAGAGCAGCCCCCAGCAGGCGCCAGCCTCGCGCCCTCGCCTTCCCTTCGGAGCCGCTCAGCCAAGGGGGGGGACGAGCTCCGCCTCATCCCCGTGTTTCTGACACACGTACCCCCCCCCCCCCCGGGTGAAGGCACGGGCCGTGGCTCTGCCGCGAGCTGCCCTGCACACCGGGCAAGCCGGGTTCAGGCCGTGGCTGAACTTGACCCGTTGCAGTGCGTGGTGCTGCAAGCAGGGTGGCTCGGGGCAGGCCCGGCCGAGGAAAGGTGCTGTTGAAGTCAGAAACAGCACCCTGGTACCCACAGGCCTCTCGGTGAGGTCAGGCTTCAGCCTGAGCCAGCCCTGCCCTTCTGGTCTGGTCTGGCTGTCCAGAGCAGGGCATGCTTTGAACTCAATCTGAAACTCAGCAGATACCAGTGCTGGTGGGCAGTCCCAGGAGAGGTGCTCCAAAAGCTGGATTAGTGGGTTCCCAGCGCCACAGACCAAGCTGCCTTAGCAGATGGTTATGGAAGTGTTCCCCAAAACCTGGCAAAAGAACTAAGGAAACCAAAGGTTTGGTTTTTATGAAAGCCCTCGAGAAGAGCTTAACTGTTCTGTCAGTGCTAGCTGAAATGGGCCTGACTGACTTGAAAGATTTTCAGGGGAAAAGACACCTGTGCAATGTTGTGGAAAAATCCCATTTTCTGTAAGAAACTAGACTAATTGTATCTTAACCTGCTGAGACTTCTGCAAGTTGCTTTTAACCTACGAAATACGCAAACAACCTTGAATAGAAGACTAGTGCACAGTGCAGTGCTCCTGTCGAAATGTGGGGCCTTTGTCAACTAAGCCATTACAGAGGGAGAAATACAACTCAAAAATTCTTAGGATTTTCCTATTGCTGCTGCAAATACAGGGCTCTCGCTAGTGATAATAAAGGTGTGGGATAGCAGTCTAAAGCTCCATACAGAACAGTGATGAAGCACCTCTGGGGTTTGATTAGATGTAGCTAAGGAGAAAAGGATTTAGAAAGTCATGTGTTAACAGTAAGAGACAAACTTAACTCTTTGAAACACCAACACCAAATTTTCCTTCCCTCTTAACTCACATTATCCTGTGGAATTCATGGGCTGCCCACTTAAAATGGGAGAAGAAACCAACTGGTTTGCTGGGGGGTGGGGGTGGGTGTTGTTTGTTTTTTGTCTTTTTTAACCTCTTGCTGGCCCCATTCTCCTGAACCAGCCACAGAATGATGCTGTTCTTGAATGTATCAAATAAACAGTGATGCCTGAACATGGATTTTTTTTCTTAATTTGTTTCAGCGGATCACAAATATGTGGAATTTGACTTCCTTATCAATGGCCAGTTCTTGCGTATGCCGCTGGTCACGCACATGGAAATGGAAAATATCTCCACGGTAAGTCATACTCAGTTTCTCCCCATTTTGGACAGTAGAACAGACTTAGCCAGTTTACTTCAATCTGATTTAGGTTTTACACTGTCATCCTGACTAGGTAGATTTTCTTGGTCAGTTTTGTTTCTTTTCTGACTTTCCCAGGTGCATTCCCTGTATGTTTAAATCCATTCTGAACTGCAAAGTGATTAGAGTATGGGACTGTGCAAGGAACATCATTAGCCAATCTGTTGTCTGTATACACTTCAGAGGGGAAATTCTTGTCTTACTCAGTTCACCATTAATACATATTTGTCACCTGCTCTATTAGTTACATTAGGGGATAATGGGAGAGGTTAGTGTTATCTCTAGAAAATATTGTGAGGTATTTTAGACACCAGTTTTGTATGGGTGAATACAGAAGAGGAGGAACCTGAGAAGAGTGAAATTATTTGCTTTTGCTTCCAGCTTCCTAATAATAGTAATTTGGTAAAAATATGGAAAGCAATATAATTCAGACACTTTTTTTCTCAAGAATATAATTCCATTCATGTGGCAAAGGTATCCAAAGATGGATACCAAGATCTTTGCCCGATAGACTTGTATATTTGCACCAGACTACAGTTAAATGTTACTGTTTCGATGAATGAATAAGTATTTTGCCTGTGAGCTCAGGAAGAAGTGGTGGAAATCGAGTATGTGGAGAAATATATGGCCCCTCAGCCAGAGGAATGCATCTTCCATGATGACTGGATCAGTTCTGTTCAAGGCACTGAAGAATGGTACCACACTAAGCCAATTCTAAGTTTTGTCTTGCTTATTTCTGTTGCATGCAGAGAACTCTGTGATATCAAATGGAGTGGTATTCTATATGTTCAATAATTTTCCCCCCTTGCTCTGTCTTTCTGGGTTTTTTTTTTTTGGCTGTCAAGTCAGTCAGCTACTTGCTTTTGTAAGCAGTTCAGTTTTAACCCCTCTACTCTGTGCTGACAGTGACTTTAACACAAGTAGAAAACAGCTAGAGTCACTGAACATGAGATGCTGTTAACACAAATGGATAATACCAATGCTGTTTGCTATTCTTTCTCTTAAGGGACAGCAAAACTTCCTCTTTTTAGCTTAAACCCTTAACTTCAAATCTGACATTCATTAGCAACAAGTATAATAGTGTACCTTTATGCAGAACTTTTCTTTTAAAAAAACCCCAACCATAATTGTGCTTTTCTACTGTATTTTCACATTATTTTTCCAATGAATTAGGCAATGTTCCTATATTAAGTAATGGTTTGAAAATGCGTTGAGATCCTCTACTATAAACAACAAATTATCTTTTATTTTAAATGACGTAAGCACTCTTAAGTCTTGCCTACCAGAATATGCAGTATTCTCATTGCTTTTCTTTTTGGCCTGTACTCCTAGCCTTGCAGTTGTAGGTTTTAATGAAGCTTTGCTTTGTAACAAAAAGATTTTTACTTTTTCAAACTCTTCTTTTTTTTTTCTCATTTTTAACACACAAAGTAGCTATATTTTGAATTTTTTTTCAACTAACCAGTTACTATGCTAATATTTTTCAAGTTTCTAGTTGAGGCTTTTTTTTTTTCATAAAAATATTGTTGGTTTTGAAGACAGTAATGTTTCAAATTCTGTACCCTGTAGGATATTAACTGGCTGCTATGATCAGACTGCTCGAATCTGGTCTTTGGAAGGAAAATCCATCATGACAATAGCTGGGCATACAGAAGTAGTGAAGGATGTGGCGTGGGTGAAGCAAGGTCAGTATACGTACTAGGGGAGTAGTAATAGTTTGATTTATTGGGGAAGAAATGTCAGCGTTCCTCAACCATGAATATTAATTGTCTAAATGCTACAATTATTTTGATCTCTGTCAGTGGTGTTAGAAATGAAGTCATGGTGCGAGTATAACAGTCCTTTAACAGTAATGAGTATAGTTAGTTTAACATGTACCTTGTCTATCCACCTTGCAGTTTTTGTTAGCAAATATCGGTACGTATATTTATATTCATTGTACTTGCAGGGTAACATGATGTAAACTGAGATATGTATGAGTTTCTTTATCTGCTGTTTCTTCTTGGACTAGAATAATTACGTAAAGGCTGTAAAGGCTTTGGAAAGCTGAGTTGGGTGCAAGCATGATTTTTTTTTTTTTCTTCTTCAGATAGTTTATCATGCCTGTTACTCAGTGCTTCTATGGATCAAACTGTCCTGCTATGGGAGTGGAATGTGGAGAAAAACAAAGTGAAAGCTCTTCACTGCTGCAGGGGACACGCTGGGAGTGTAGACTCCATAGCTGTTGATTGCACGAGAACTAAAGTGAGTGACTCCTGGAAAGAAACCTTTATCTTTGGGGATGTTAGCAGCCCGTGTCTCAAAAATCATCTTTTTGTCCCTGGATAGGTACTAGTCTTCATGTTATTATGACTGACACACTGATAAGTTTCCAGTCTTGTTATAAATGGTAGTTATTGAGGATTAAGAGTGCTACATCAACACTAGGCACTTAACCTCTGATGTCACAAAAAGCTGAAAGTGACTTCAGATAGCACAAGCCGTTATACTGCTGCTTTTGACTTCTGTGAGTGAAGTTGAATGTTTATTTTTAAGTCAATTTTACTTTTAAGGCATGTAAATTTTGCATTATGATGAACTATTTCCAGATGTGACCTAAATTTTCATAGTAGTTTTGGTGGGGAAAAAAAATGTCAAGAGTGATACTCAGAGAAAGCAAGTGGTAGAAGAGGTCCTTTCCCTTTATCCAGGAATTCAACAGTTAAGAGCACTCACAGCAAAGGTGGAGTCATCGCTACCAGCTTGACTCAATATCAGATAGTTTAAAATCAAACCTTTTGGTGCTGAAGGAAATAAAACCATATTTTTTAGATATTCTTCCTGCAAAGGAAGGAAAAAGAATAATTTGATCTATGCCAAACATGCTTTTTGTTTTTTTGAGAAGCCCAGCACTATTCTTCATGTGTTACAACCCATTGGTTAATTTTTCAAGCAGGAAGTGTACTTAGTATGGCTTACAAGGTCTGTCTGGATCAACTTTTAACAAAATGTTTCTGTTCATACAGTTCTGCAGTGGATCCTGGGATAAGATGTTAAAGATCTGGTCTGCAGGTAAGATAAGCGTAAGCTGGGATTCTTGGCTCTCTTAAAAACCCCTGTACTTACAACAACATGAAAGATGGACACCTGAATTCTGTTTTCTTTAAGAAAAATTGAGTTTGTAATATTAAAAGTAAGCTAGAACTTTTTTTTGGTAAGCTTTGTAAGGCTGTACATCACTATATAAAGTTACTGTTTTCGTTGGTAACGCAATTTCAGATATGATTATCAATTACATGATTATGTTGATTTTATTCAGAACACTACTTTTATCTCGTTTATTTTTAATGGATTTATATAAATGTGCAGGTTTGAGTATAGACTTCTTACAAATCAAAAGTTTGTGGGTTATTTATATTATTGACACCATTATATGGATGGACAGTAAGATGACCAGGTCTTTTCTAGAAATGTAGACTAATCCCATTTGATCTGAATGCTTGCTTTCACTGTTCCAAGTATATAGGTAAGTACTGTATCTAAAAGAAAGATTGTGTTTATCGCACACCTGAATTAATGTTGGAATTTTCCATGAGTAAGGATGGTCTTAAAAATTCACGGGGCCTTCATTTTAAAACTGCATGACCTGGAGAATATCACTTAATTTGTATTTGTTTTCCTCTTGCTGAAAATGGAGATAATAATGATCTGATCAGAGATGTAAAGTTAAAATATTCATGCATCATAGACAGGTTAGGTACTGTAAATAAAGGGGTTTGCTTAATTAATTATATGGAAATAGAATTCAAAACCCTCTAGATCAAGTCTGATTGTCTTCTCTCACAGTGCCTACAGATGAAGAGGATGAAATGGAAGAAGCAGCTAACAGACCACGGAAGAAGCAGAAAACTGAACAGCTGGGACTAACAAGGGTAAGATGAGCTCCAGGTTTGTCCAGGATTTTATTTTACAAGTGTGGCCACACAAAATAATTTATCTTTTGTTAGAAGTGCCTACATGAAAACTTATGGTGATATGTCTCAGGTTGATCAGACATGTATTTTTATTTGTTGAAATAATAGATTTTTCTGACAATATTCAACCTAATCTCCTATTACCTTTAAATTCTAGACTCCCCTGGCAACCCTCTCTGGCCACACAGAAGCCATCTCCTCTGTGCTGTGGTCAGATGCTGAAGAAATTTGCAGTGCATCGTGGGACCACACCATTAAATTCTGGGATGCTGAGACTGGAGATCTCAAATCAACTTTGGTGAGATCATAATACTTTGGCCGTAGGGTCAGCTGAAGTCCAGCTCAGAAAAAAAAATTGTGCAAAACACTAGCTCCTCCCTTAGAGCTACTATTTTCTCTTCTGACAGACAGGAAACAAAGTGTTTAATTCTGTCTCCTACTCACCGCTGTGCCGACGCCTCGCATCTGGGAGCACTGACAGACATATTAGGCTATGGGATCCTCGCAGCAAAGGTGAGCTAAAACGTTTGTTTTTTCAAAATCAGAACTTCTTCCTGCTGGGAGACATCTCACAAGCTGTTTTCTGGTCCCTCTGCTTGAAACAAGCCCTTTGGGAGCTTTTATTAAATAAAAAGATTACACCTATTTTCTGTGATAGGGTGCGAGACTTCTTTTGATTTCTCACCCCTGCCTTTTTTTTATTTTTAAATTACAAGTGAATGTTCAACTGTGCAGTTGCAGGCCTGAACTTTTTTTTTAGTGTAAGGTTCACACCTAAGTTGGTCAGACCATCATTAGAGTGAAATAGCAGTCACTTTGTTACGATATAGTGGTGCCATGTCTGACAGGATGGTGGATAGCTTATGACTGAGCCTGCCAGATTTATTTCATAGACATGTTTACTTGTTTAGCTTCTATAAAGCTAATCCAGAGTAAAACAATATTACTTAAATGTTAATAATAAAAGGGGGTTTTTAATTTGCTTTTTTCAAATATCTTTGAAAAGAGAACTTAGTGGCAAAATACATTTTGAGTTTTGTTTGGTTTGGTTCTTCCCCCTGCACCACCACCACCACCCCCCGAACTTGTGTAGCTTTTATTTTTGCTTGCTTTCTTTAAATTCACTGTGATTTTTGAAGTTAGAATTACTGGTGGGAGAAACACTTACCTTGAACACAAATATGTTGCTGACTGCTTTTTCTCACTGGATTTTGTATCCATCTTAAACGCACTCGTTTCAGTTGGCATCTACTGCTGTCTTTTTTTTCCCCCCTCTCTTTCTGTTCAGATGGCTCCTTGGTTCTCCTGTCTCTGACATCTCACACAGGCTGGGTGACATCTGTGAAGTGGTCACCTACCCACGAGCATCAGCTGATCTCCGGTTCTCTGGACAGCATCGTGAAGCTCTGGGACACAAGGAGGTAAAGTAAACACACGGTCTTTGCTGGTGAAAGGCGTGTAAGCTTGCGGGGTCAGTTAACCTAAAGAAATAGCAAAAGCAGTCTGAGACACCCATTGGAAATTCCTGTGGCATTTGTGAAAAATCCTGCTCTAGGTTTTAGGAGTCAAGGACAGGGAGACAAATACTTGTAGTCTACCAGAGGACCTGTGGCTTAACATTGGAGTGAGCTGTATGGCGTTCCAACACAGGACTTACCGGGCATTAACAGCAGCATTGATTGATGCGCAGAAGGCAGCAACTGTAACATGGGATTAGGAACAACAGAAGGTTTGCTAACCATTCGTCTGTTTTAAGGAACAAAATACATTCTTTTTCTAAGGAATGAGCCTAACAGTGTGAAGTTTCACTCTATACTCTTTTCAGACCTTTCATTACAAATGAAATGGTTTGCATTCAGAAGACAGAAATTGCTTTTCTGGAAAACACACACAGTAGAGCAGCATCCACACATAGAAGGAAACAAACTCTATAATAAACTGTTCCTAACAAGCAGATTGATCAAATTTCAGTCTCAAGGTAGTTTGCAAGCAGGAGGAAAAAATATTGCTGCTTTTCTCTTTGGGGGTGTAGGAAAGGTTAACACAGATGTCATCAGCTCTGGAGAAAACAGAAAACATCACAGATGGCAGATATCTGTACTCTCTGGAAGGGTTTATAACTGCTAGACCACAGCATATTGTGATAGTATTTCTTCCAGACCAATTTTGTTTTCCTGTGATTGCTCACGTAACTTCAAATGTGTGACTGTAAATACCTGTGTTTTACCAGTTGCAAAGCTCCTCTGTACGACTTGGCTGCTCACGAAGACAAGGTTTTATGTGTGGACTGGACAGAAGCAGGGGTAAGAATCTGAAGAGCAAGTTACTCAGTTTACATGCATGGTGGTTAGGAAGAGGGCTAAAAGCAGTCATGGACTATTTTTTTCCTTTATGCTTAAGATAGAGGAGAACAGGAACTTTTCATTGTGCTGCAGTTGATACTGGGTTGATACCCGGGTGGTGGTGTCATATGCACTGCAGCACTCCCCTGTGCTACTGTGCAAAGGAGTAGGATGGGAGTTAAGCTCTGCAGCATTACGTGGGTTTTACACTGATGTTCCAAACAAGGAGAGACCCAAGAACAGCACCACACCTTGCTGAGAAAATACACGTTCCAAGGTACCATTTGCTGCCATGGAGACTAAAGCAGCAGCATGAACTGACAGCTGGGGCATGGCCGTGCATGTCAAAGGGGGGGAACTATATAATAAGCTGTTCTGCTACTGTAGTGGTACACACATGTATAAAATAGGAAAAAACACCATTTTGTTAGCATTCAGGATTCTCAGTGTGGCTCCTGTTCTCAGTAAAATTCAGGAAAAGCTTTAGAAATTTTCCTGCAAAACCTTTGCTTCTAGTTTTAGGAGGGTAAGAGACAAGATTGCTTCTGCACTTTGATTCTGGGTTTTAGTCATGCATTAACAGTTCATTACTCATTACTTCTTTTTGTACTTTCAAAGGAAAGAAAACAGTGAGTCCTCCATTTTTGTGTAGGTATTTTGCTTAGTTCTGATGTTAATCACAGTTTTCTTTTCCTCTCATCAGTTGCTATTGAGTGGAGGTGCAGACAACAAACTGTATTGCTATGGATACCCAGCTACAGCCTCTGATGTTGGAGCATGAAGGTCAGCAGCCAGAATACTTTTCAAAAAAAAAAAAAAAAGAGAAAAAAGATTTTTTGCAGCAGTTGCTCTCTTGTTAGCACCTCTACAGAACCAACATCTGAAGAAAGGAATGTTCTGTTGCTCAGAGCTGTTGTTCCTGTTTTTTGTATTGGTAACCTATATCCATATTTGTCACAGAAAAATGGCACCAAGCAGTTACAAGTGTGATTAGTGTGAAACAAAGCAAAGGACACTTCCCCCCTTTTTGATGGCTTTGAATTAACATCTTTCAAATGACTATTTGTATAGCCCTGTTAATAAGGAGTAAACTGTTCCTGATACTTACAGCTCACTAGACTAAATTATTTGAGTTTACCTGCTTTCCCTTGAAAAAAAAATAAAGCTTTTACCTACAGTTCATTGTTTTAGTGCTTCATTTCAGATAAAAATCAGACATCAGCTCTCCTTTCAGTATGACTGTTGGCAGTTCTTACAATTAGGTCCTTAACTGATGAACTCAGGCTGCTTTCTAGGATGAAGACTCAGTATGTTTGCAGTGCAAATGGTGTGATATAAAGGAACTTGGCAGATTTACTGGCAGACGAAATATTCCATTTTTTTATTGCTTGTAAGTTACAGCAATAAATTACTTTACAAGAATGTGCCTGCCTTGTGCCACAGTGTATGTTACATTGCAGTACAACTACTGTGGCATCTCACTCCTAAAAAGCAGCAGATGCACAGAAACAAGTGGAGGATCACACAGAGAAGGCAGAAGAAAAATTAATTTGTTCCCAGGAAAAACAGATAGAGAAGATTGCAATAGCTTTTAGGCTGATGGAGGATAAGCACTATCCAAACACGCTCATTTTCTCTGCTGGTGGTCTTGCTTTAATTCAGCATTGAAATGGAAAAGCTGTTATTGCAGTTTGTTAGGTGCCATATATGCAATGTTAAACCAGCACATAGTTTAACAATGGGGAAACCCAACTTGAATACCCTTGCTAGTGTCTTAGCTATCAATAAATGTAAGACCTATACAGCACAATCAAGTAAAATGCTTAAATTGCAAGGTTAATAATTTTTCTTTGAAGAAAACTCTTGACCTCCAGGTGTACAATACGGACATGTTCTGAGCCAGTGGGTTAGGAAATACCCGAACAGCAAAACTATGGAGAAAACAGGGAGGGTACAGGGGAAGGAGCTCTGAAGGAAGGAAGGAGCAAGTAACGCGCTGCAGCTGTCATAGACTAACCTTGGTTTACAAATGCTGCTCACAAGGAATGAGTTGGCTTGCCGTCGTCTTACTATCCCCGTGCATGTTCTTAGTACATGCTTCATCCTTTCTAAAGCAATGTACACTATGCATACCTTAATATAGCAACTAATTACATCTTTCTTCCTTATTTAAACTTCATTCCTTTAAACCATTGCCTTCTATTTACTCCACAAACTGGAACTTGCAAAAATGGTGCAAATAGCTATTTTGTTTTGTAAACCTACCAAAAATACAAAGCACTTTTTGAGGAGGAATTTAGTAAGTGCTAGAACATGCAGCATTCCTTCCTCCCCGCTATTACAGATTTATATAATTTCACATGCACATTTGTGGATATGCCCATCTAGTCAAGCAATTATTGGCCTAATATTCATGAAAGTTTAAAAAAAATCTCTAATAATTTTCTTTAGTATGAAAACAGAAGACAGCAATATCCTCTTTAGGCAATCCAGTATACCTGACTTCGGAAGGTCTTTAACCAAGTAAAGTCTGGAGATGTTTTCAGTGGAAAGCAAGACAGTGAAGAAAGTTTGGAAACTAATTTCCTTCATTTCTCTTCCAAGACTCCCAAGTCTCGAGCTATTTTGTGTATTATAAGAAACATCCATTTTATTACTCTTCAGTTTTTCTTTCAGATAAATTAGGCTTGAGCGCAGCTTTTAGAATTACTGTGGTATTTTACAGTCAGGCAGCTGTGAAGTAACTGATAAAAATAAATGGGCTCTCTTACGTGCGTATGGCTAAACACTCATAAATGCGATAAAGGTAACCTTAATACGGTTTTCTTGACTTCCCAGAAAGACTTCAAAAATACTTTTAAAAAAGTATTGGACTTGGACTGTCAGCTTAGAAAGATTAATAGCTGGCATTAATTGATTCAGTTTCAAACACTGAATCCATTAGATCTACTACACTCATCACCTGTAGTACATACACAGAGTGTATCTAGAAAGGCAAGTTTTGGTAGCCCCCAGTTCAGAAGCTGGAGAGTCTTTACACCCGCCTCTTACTTTGGGTTCTCTTATTTGGAAAAGCACTGTGTCAGACACAGAAGGAAGCAACTAAGTAAACCACATTAACATTATGAAGTGATATTGGCATTAAGTACAACATATTTTTGGAATGCATGTGTATTACCACTGTCTATAAATTATCTTAGAACCTACAAAAATACTTTTTAGATTTGGCTGACTGACAGTTCTTTGGATAATCTGTAATCTTAATTAAAACATTTTAATAAGAATATTTGTTTTCCTTCAAACATGCAGTTTTTTCATTTAAAATAATTATGCGAAATTAGAATGGCCAGCAAGAGCCAATTTTAAAATAGCAAGAGAACAGTCTCAAAAACAAACTTAGTCTTCCAGATCCAAGGTGCTGATGGTGATTCTACTCACAAAAATACTTCCCCCCCCCCACCCCCAAACATTTCTGCATATTCGTAGTGGCCTGGTAGCATAATATCGAACAGTGAAGAACTTTTATGTACTAACAGCTAGTTTTCCTTAAACTTACAAGTGATGCTACAAGTGGGGGGGAATAAAGACAGTAGTCGGCTGCTGCAAGCTTTACTCACTTTTTGTGTCAGTGGGGACGGTGGGTGGGTTTGGCTTTGGGAGGTTGTGCAGTAAGTTGTTCTATTTCATCTTTTCATTCTGCACTGATGCCTATCATAAACTGTTACCTTTACCAGCACACATACGCAGCCTCTAAATGCAGTTCAAACAACACCACGCATTAACACAGACATTAAAAGCTTTAGTTTAAGACAAGGGTTCATCCACTTGGTCCTTGGTTTAGCGTCACACTTGCGTTTTCTGTTCATGTGTTTGCTTTTTCCCAGCTGGTTCTTTCAGCTTTCTTCCTGCTTTGAGACTTTCATCTTTGCTTCTGGATGATTGCCATCGCTTTCCTACAGCCGGCCCTGGCAGAGCACTGTTTTTTCTCTCTCGCTGGCATTTTGTTTAGTTTTTTTTAATCTTTCATTTCTCAGCCTTCTCTCAACTAGGAGATTGAATTAAAAACAAGGGGAGGGGGAAGGAAACTGTAAACGGGAAAGTGACACACAACCTAAATCAGCACCTGTGGATAATGCCACCTGCCGTGGTACCACCCCAAGGTCAGCACCTTTCCCAAAAACCATGCAGACCCTCCCCTCCCGGGAGGGCACATCAGCTCACCCACAGCACCGTGGATGGCAGCCTCAACCTGTGCACCAGTCACGGCTGTGAGACCCCCAAACTCACCTCAGATACCTGCTCCCCAGTCACACGCTTTGCTGCTGGACCCTCTTCTCTGGGCATGAGCTGCCGAGGGGGGTACTGCTGGCACTGGAGGCACCGGTGAGAGGAGAGGACAGACTGACAGGAGACCAGGGGTTTCTTAGGCTGCATTTTTTTTTCATGAGCTTGGGGCAAGGACGCAGATTTCCAGCCGGTGCTACTCTGCCTGTTCCTTTCAACGTACAGCCCATAGCCTGGTGGTGAGGTTTTTCCTCAACGAAAATAAACTGAGATGAAGTTTAAATGAGTTTTGTATAGGCTGATACATTTCCAGTACAAGCTAACTCAACATACTTCCCTAGATTTCAGCACACATATGTTAGGAAACAGATCTAGCTACACATGCTTAAAGTAACTTCTGCAATTTAAACAAAAATATTTCACAGAGCTTGGAAGGAAAAACTTATATAGAAAAAGGAATATGCTTTTAATGAAAACTCCTGAGATTCAACGTTTTCTCCTGCATTTTCTGTGACATTTCTGCAACACAAAGCACTAGATAGGCATACGCAGAGGTTGCCCAAAGGAAAAATACACTTTTCTTACACTCTTAAGTTGATCTCAGTCTTGTTAATCATCAACTTGTTACTTAAACATGGATATAAGTTTAAGAATTTCAGAATTTTGAATGTTTTTCTCATCACTGAATTAATGGAGGCTACAGAGTTTTTTCCAAGACTGTGCGAGTCTAAACATGTTTCTTAAAAAACCCAAACAAACCAATACATACACACACACATATATGGTGGATCAGATTTGGGCAGATCTGTTCCATTACCTCACTGAAATTTCAGCACATGCTCTTTTCCCCTGCTGTGGGAAAGGCGAAAGATTTTGTCTGATAATTCACATTAAGTATTTTAAGTGAACACACTTGACTTGGATTTCTACTCTGTCAGAATGGGGCTGCCAAGCCAGCCCTCACATGCCCCAGTCTGGGGCTGAACACAGTTTATGTATTATCACCCTGCTTCCTTCAATGCTGCTATTTGGTTTATTGCATCTTCTTGGTTCCTTGTTGGTTTTAAAAAAAAAAAACAAACCAAAAACAACAACACAACCAAAAACCAACCAACAAAACCCAACGGTATTCACATTTTTCACATTTGGTGAATTAGTTATTGTTCACCTGTAAGTTTTATTAAACACTGTTTGAGACTGCATAATTGTGGTGGGTCACCCTGTCATGCTATCCCCGTTGCACCTCTGTATGACAGTTAAACGGCTGAGGAAGACAGCTTTTCAGAGAGCAAGGCTGAAGATCCTCTTCTGATGGGCATAACTAGAACCTACCCTTGACTTCTAGCCCAACATCCAAGCGACCAGAACAGCTATTTCACTGGTTTGGCACCAACGCCAGCATAAGCTTCAGCTTTCCCTGTAGTTGACTCCTGCTCAGCCAGCTCAGGTGAGAGAAGCGCACAGATACAATGAGCTGCACAGACTGCTTCGTTGGGTAGCAACAAGTTACAGTAGCTTATATTGCAATTTATATGCCAAAAAAGCCCAATCAAGATAGAATCACCAATTTTGTGTGATGTAAGCACATTGGCAGAGATCTCAAATTAGGGGCGAAACTCGGGTTAAAATTAATTGTCATAAAAACCAATTCAAATTGTCCTGTAAATCGCATGAAATGAGTGGCTTTTCAGGTGCCACTGAGAAGCTGGCTGAGTCTGGGCTAGGAAAGAGAGCTGCTCAGTCTGGGCGAGTCTACCAAGCCATCCAACTCAAGACATGTGCTGTAGGGAATGCTGAAAACGTACCTCAATCCACAAAAATGTAAATTTCTGCATCAGTTACAATATTCATATTCAAAACTTCAAAATGTCAACTTTGCAATTTATTCCATTGGGCAACTAGTAGCCTGTGACCAACAGGGGATCTTAGTATGAGTTTAAATGCCTGTAAAACTAACCAAACATTGAAATAAACGCACTATGATTGCTACTGAGACTTTCAGCTTATAATTTATGCAAAGAAATTTCTTTAAATGTTTGAAAACATCTCTGAATGCAAACCAGAATTCACAAAAAGCTGTATGGAGAAGTCGGATATGCCAATCATAGCAAGACATCCCAATAGACTAGACTGCTTATCCAACAGGGCCCCCCTCATCATGTGTTCTATTGTCCGTGGTCTATAAATTTAGAGTAGGGAAGTTCTGATCTTCAGTCAGAGCACAGCTGCCATAAACCGCGTGTGAAAGACAGTTGAGACCACTTGGAAGAGCATTCAGGAAATGCCCACTGACTTGATTGCTCTCCTTTAACTCTCTCTATCCCAGCTGTTGAAAAACATTCAAGTTTGTTACACACACATGCACACACCAATCTATCTCATGGATTTCTGCACTCATGACAGGTCAAAAGACTGGCCAGCGGTCGACAAAACGCAGAAGAAATATTGGAAACTGAAACAAGCTCACCAAAGAATGAAGAAGAGTATGTGGTAACACCTGACGCAGAGCTGGATGCCAAATTAGAGATAAACCTCAGCATCATAAGCAGAGTCAGTACGAATTGATACGTAGAATATGAATACATGAAAATGGCATAATTTTTCCTGCCACTAACAAGTACTAGTTACTTTCAACAGGGTGGTCTCAGTCATTTGTATTATTTGAGAAGCCCAAAAAATGGTATCTAGTGCCAGAGGACTTTCTTAAATTATTCTCCACTCTAAATGGTGCACACATCCCTGCATACACCTAACGTTTGGTGGAAGAGCTTAGCGGTTCTGAGTTTCCTGCATTAACCAAAGTGTTACCATCAAGTCTGCCAGCCAGATTGACAATTCTTTCTGTCATATAGTGCTTGTTTGGGGACTGGGAGGACGGCAACAAGTAAGCTACGCTCTCCTTTTGTAAAAGACTTGCAGCATTGATGGCCACTGGGTCACATTTTAAATCCCTCATGTGTGTGACTAAGCCCGACGGCACATTGCTGATCGAACAGTGGATGCAGACACACAGAGGCATTTGCTGAAAACAAGCACGTTGGTCCAAAGTCTGGAAGGCATGGCATGGGTGTGCATTATAGGGAAGAGTTGTTCATACTACGACGTGGTTTGGATTTACAACAAACATCCATTTTCTAAGGTTTCCTGTTAAAGTAAATACAGTTTTTTAATTTAAAAAGCACAAATCTCTATCTTTCTCCTGTCCTTTTCCCTCTCAGGTGTTGCACCAACTTTAGCCTGAATCTTGGAAGTTTCATACAACTCTGGGAACTCTTTTTGATCTTAAAAATTATTTTTTTCTTCCTAAAAGATGAAAAAGTCAAAATCTGACAGAATTTCACGGAGTTCTATCAGGGACCAGAATCTGTGTGCTTTTAAGATCACAGTAATTTTTGACTCTTCCACTCTCAACTTCAGATGAGAGATCTTATCTTTCAGCAGGTCTTGAATTGCTAGTTCATTATTTTGGTGGACTTTGTGCATAGGAGGTGGTGTTGGGATTTGTTGGCAGTAGGTTTTTAATACCTGGATCAGGGATCAAGTAGTTCTCGGTGTTACACAAAAGACCTTTCTTCCATCTTGCATCAACATATGCATCATCTTAATATATCCATAGCATTTAAAAGAATAATAAATGAAATAATCATGTTTTCCCTTGAGGTTTAAGAGCATACAGAGACCCTCAATGGATAGTATCTGTTGCTTCTCAGAAAACTGCACTATGGCCAGTAGTTGTCTCCTGCAGTTAAAATGTCCCCTAGATCCAAACAGCACGGATTTAAGCAGGTTCTGGTTTCAGTCCCACTGCCGTAATTGCAGACCGTGTCAGTTAAGACAGTGAAGCCTATCAAAATCAATGGACTTAATATAGATTTACAGAGGAGCTCACATGCAGCCTATCTGAATGTAATTTACAATAATTAGATATTGTATCGTGATGTAGCTGAAAACGGAGTCAGAACCAGTTTCAAAAAAAAAAAAAAAAATCAAATACTCCATGTCAGCGAAGCCTTTTCTGGAAGGAAATAAATAAGATTTGTCTTCATAGTAACTAAGCTTTGGAGCAGAATGGTGAGGGGGAGGAGGTGATGGTTTTTCTCTCCTAATCCAATCTATTTAAACAGAGGGATCAAAACAACAGATGTTTAGTATGAAAAATGCTGCCTGAGATACTGGTGCCATAGAATCCAGCGTGAACTCACCAACGATAAGAAGATGAAGAGACTACAGTTTCCCTGTTTCAGTTTTACCAGTCTCTAGTCTGCTGCGATTTAAATGTACCAGTCTGGAGTGTCATGTTAAAAAGAAGCCATCACCTTTGCAAGGAGAGCAGTTTACAACCTGCGCGCCCTCCCACCATGCACCATTTGGAATCTCTGCAGTGTCTGTAGTACTGCTTGCCAGATGTAAACAGAGGATTATGAGATACAATGTTTTATCTCACCAGATCGTTCTCAATAATAATAATATTAAACTATGTACCAGAGAAATCTGTTTTCATGAAAGAAATCTCTATTTCTAATCTCTTCTCAGCTTGCTGCAGTATAGTGCAGCAACTGAAAAATATTTTCAGGTTTGGGATGCCTGAATTGTCTCTCTCATACCTTGGCAGACACATTTGAAGCTAATAATTTTGCTTAGCTGGCTCGAGTATTGCTTTCACTGTTTCCTACTGGCCTTCTCTAATTACTTTATAATTTATGACACAGCAGCTTGTAGGGCTGCTACTGTAAAAAGTCAGAGAGAAATATAAGCTTTTCTATTTCCCTCTGCAGTACTATCTTCTTGCTATTTACTCTCCTTATTTTGCCACCCACTTTGTCTTTTATAAGGGAAATGTCCAGTTTCTTATTCCTCACAAAAGTATCAAGATGAAGGAGGCAAAAGTCTCCCTCCTTTTAAATATATCATATTTATATATGATTATATATAACTTTAGGCTAACATACAGCAGACACTGTGGGTGCCTAATGCACTGCCACTGTATTGCTCTTCCCACATACATTACTGGCCACATTACGACACTGGGGCCACTACAGCAGGCAGTATTTGCCTTTGACACGCCTTTTTGTCATTTACATTTATTCTGCAAATGTCCCTGCTATTAGTTTTCCCCCCACCTTTAGAAGAATTACCGAGCACCTGAAGAACAGGGGGTAAGCAGAGAAGGAAGCATGGCTGATGCCCAAGTGAGAAGCAGCAGCCCTGGTTGCTAACACCTCTCCCACACTAACAGCAGGGCTCTCTGCAGAACCATCACCCATGGTCTACAAGCACAGCCAGATGCCTGCGCCCCTGTAGCTTAAGCCACCACCCATTCTCCAGAAGTTAATCCTCCCTCCATGTCTGGGGTCCTAATTAGTTTCGATGAAAGGCACAAATAGCTTGAACCACTACTCTTTTGTGTGGGTGACTTTTGTCTTGATTGTATTTCATAAGTTGTCTACAAGTATACGCTCAGTGCTTGCCAGTAGTCAAGTTTGACTCGTTTCAAACAAAAATGTCATCTGCTTACATCAAGTTGAAATCTGGCTCAGTCTTTGAATGTGATTCTGCCTATACTGCACTGCTGCCCAGTGAGACACCGTACTGAAACAAGACTTTCTCAATAGAAATACCCCAATAACCTCTAAAAAAGAATTTTGTTCAACTTGACTTACAATTTCTTTTCTTTTTGTTGCTGGGAAGCTCGATTGCTCCAAGATAAAAGAATGCTGTTATATATTGAATTTTATAATTTTCAATTAATATTGTTCATTTATATGCTTATACAATGTAATGTTATAGTTGAACTTGTTCTGCCCACAAAATAATGAATCAACATTTGTTTCTGAAGGGTTGGGTTTTTTTGTTCCATTCAAGATGGCCTGCAATCCTAAGGAATACTGATAAGGACTTTATGGTACCACATGCAGTGAGAAGTTTATTTTAGTTTGAGGCTCCTCTTCTTTTGTCTTTCTTTTTAGCACTCTTATTATTTAAATAAATACTGAATCTGTAACATTAGGGATATATAATCAATTTTTTTTTTTTAAATATATGTATAGACTATAATATCTGGATACATTAAAATATTTATGGTCTCCTGAGGCAGTCACTGCCTCAGATTGACCACTGAGATACTAGGTTTGAGATTTCATGAAAAAATACATTAATGTTGCATCTTCACAAATAGGAGAAAACAAAGTCCTTTGTTAAATATTCAACCCAACTAGACTGTGCAAGGCCTATTACTGAAGCTATAACTGTAATGAAGGAAGAACTTTATAATCCTTGAAAACTTTAATGGCACCTTATACTAAAAAAAAAACCCACAAAAACTTGATGGATTAAAAGGGATTTTATGTCTTTCCAAACACAAATTTAAATGCTGGCATAATAGTATGTAATTGCAAGTGTGCTATTCATTATAAATCACACAGCATAACAGGACTACTGTGGAAAGTTTATGGAAAAGAAGTTCCTGCTCCCTTGCATCTTTAGCCCTTGATCCTTAAAAAAAAACCCCAACCAAACAAAAACCACTTTGGGATAGTAAAATCAGTGTTTTACAGATATGTTAAGAACATTTGTGGGAAAAGGTTTGGAAATTAATATTTAGAATTATATTACAAGTGCACAGCCTTTCAAAATGCTGTCTGCTGTTCGTAATGAACATTTCAAAAGTATTAAACATTCAGAATTCTTCCAAAATGTTCATGAATGTATACATAAAAACATATACACACATGCTCCCTCATATTTATTTTTAGCTTTTTGCCTTTTTTTTTGTTATTTAGGGAATTCTTAACATATATATCACAGATATTATTTTTTCAAAGCTTTCATAAGTCTCAAGAAAAGAATAGAAAAATTGCCCTTTTTAAAATTCCTAGGAACATTGCTAGGAATGCTTTCTTAAGCCCCAGACTTCAATTAAAGATATTTAAGTAGAAAACCAGCAAAAAATACCAGGTTTAATAATACAGTAAAATACTCACATTCATCTTCCTTTGTAGCATGCCTATATATATGCCTTAGCCATTTTTTCTTCCGAACACCCATCATTTCACCATTGTTCCACATGAAGTCTGACATGGACATTAGTGACTTGTTTTTTAATTAATTCCTCCCCCAACCCCACATACACCACATCTAACTGCAAATGTTGTCACAGCCTGAAGGTCTTTTTATGCATCTTACCACTTTGAACAATGTGCTTGTTCTGCCACCCCTAGAGTACTCATGATAAAAAGTCAATAAATAGAAATTGCCACACATTTTATTTTTCAATTACTTCTTTTTATAGCCATATCTGAGGAAGAAAATAAGCTAGGGCTCTTATTAATGTTTCAGGCAGAGCAGAATGCAAATGAAGCTGGAGAAAGGACAGATGTCAAGGAAAGAATTCTCCTTTCTTCCACCCAAAGATTTTTACTTTTTTTTTTTTTTTAATAGTCCCTATTCACTCAGTTCAATGCACTGCTGTTAATTCAGCTGATGGTATGATTCAGAGAATGTGCATGTATATGGTACAGAGCTATTTAGAGGGACGTGTCAAAAGCAAAAGCCATTTTATACCTGAAGAGAAAACCACTTTCCTAACCTCTGATGTATGTAAAGTACAATCTGGCAGGCGTTGAGGATCTGGTGATAAAAGGGAGCTCTGCACACCTCTCTCTTCCCCAACACTTGAGACAGTTCAGGCTGCATGCCTGCTCCATTTCTTTCTCACACATCCTTCTCCTGTTCAGATTGGGCTACACAACCACCTCATGTTAACATAAGCCCATCCACATAGATACACCCAATCCAAAATTTCAGCCTGAGAGGCTAACAGTTGGCAAAGCCCTATGCGTTTCTGTAGGAGGGATTTTACTGCTAAATTGCCCGGGCAACAATAAGCAATAGCTGTTGTTAGACGCTCAAGCTATTATTGGACATTTTCAGTCAACAGATTGAAGGCAAGTTCATTGCTGAGTAGACAGACACACACCTTGCTATCAAAACCAGATCCTTCACCCACTTGTCTACTGAGAATTGGCAAGAGTGTGAGGCATTATTACTACATGACATTTAATTCTATTTGTACTCAGAATGCTATTTATGCTCAGAATCCAATAAATACTGCATGCACTTACCCCTCATGATACCAGATGTTTGCTCTGCTTCTTGGCATAGAAGGTAGGTGATGCCCATTTTCTCTCTAAGTTGGGCGTTTGCAGTGTTTGGATGCACTGTTGGCCACGAGCACGCAAACAGGTTCCCATTATTGCTGTAAATACAGGGTTGCATTTACGGAACATGCATCTCTGGTACTTTTACATTCTGGGGCATAGAATGGAAGAAAATCAACTGTACCATCTTTTAGCCCAGCATTTATTATTGTTCTTGCCATGTGATAAGGCAGCAATGAGGGGCAGCCTCTGTGTGAATGCTGACAAACATGAAGGCTAAAAAGTCTTAATTTTAACAATGCTGTAGTTACAGTCAGTCCACTTATCTCGTGTTTCCCCAAAATATTCTGCTCACTTGGGCTCTTCAGTATTTTGCTATTTTTTCTTCTTTTACCTTCAGATTGACCCTTGTCTCACCTTGGGCAGGAACTACCAACATTCAGCCATAAAACTACAATACCTGATACTCTCTGGAGCAAGCCGGCATGGAACACAGAGGAGCATTGCTGTGGATGAAAGATGAATCCCAGGAGCTGTATCCTGACAACTGCAAGCAAATCGGGGAATTCCAAAAAGTAAACATTCACTCATCCACACAAGTACCGTCTATGCTAGACAAATTGCTGGTTGCCAACAAGTTCACGGTGTTTTAAGTGGAGGCAAAGATATGTCATCTTGGTACATTTTTTAGCTACTGATATCTATTGTCTCTCATGAGTGGGCTCAGCAAACAAAGCAAACCCAAAAGAATTCCCTCCACACCTGGAGAACAAAAAAGCCATTGTTCCCTGTATTTATTATTAAAACAGAAAAATGTGCTTATCACCATGAACAAGTCACCATAAGAGGAACCGTGCAACAACTTTCCTACTCATGTAGATACTTGCCTTCCAAAAGTCTCTCCATCTTCTGTCTCTCCAGCAGTTGCTCTTTTAAGTGCTTTGTCTGAGCAAACAAAAGGTTGAAGGAAAACTTAACTGTCTTCTGCCCAAAACACTCCTCCAGGATGACACTGTAGTTATGTGCAAAGTGTGCAGAGTTAAAATTATATAAAGTAAAATGAATGAAAGTCAAAATTGCATGTCTACCGCTAGGTTACCGTACAAGATTACCTGCATATCTTCAGCATGTTTTCCACTTTTAGGAAGTGAAGAAGTTATTATTACTACTCAGTATTTCTACACCTTTCTCCAGTAGATGGTCAGTTTCTCTGGGATAGACACAATCACCTCATTATATAAGCACGTAAAAAAACTCGTAAAAATAAAACATGTCCCAGTCCTACAGATTTCTAAGTTGCTTTGAATTTACAGATTCTCTAATCAGAAACCGTGGCAGGTAGTATACTGCATAATAAGAGTCAAAGACCCATCTCCTTTTGCTGTTGCATCTTCCAGTTTTCATGGGCTTAGATACAATTGGAAGTAAGTGAATTTGAGAAGCTGAAAGGGCACCTGCCAGAAGGTGAACCCACTTTAAACAGTCACTGTAACCTGTTGCCGCATTCCCTGGCAGTCCATCAGGTATCTGCCATAGCACCAGATCACTCCTGCTCACCTGCCTTCCCCCATCTCCCCTGACTGAGCGTGTGATTTACCTTGGTGGGTACAGACCTGCTGCCTTTGTCTGTCTGTCTTCTGGAATGACTAGTCCTGAACAGCAGTCTTGCACAGTTTACTCATCTGTTTCAATGAAAGAGAGCAAATGTAACTAAGTATTTAAGAATTTCTTTTCAGGTTGAAAGCCTTCTGGAAAGCACCATAAGGAAGGGCTGAGCCCTAATTCCTTGTCTTCCTCCAAACAAGTAAAAAGATTCCGTGCTCATTCACGCTTGAATCTTCCAATTATAGTTCTATCCAAAAATCACATGCACAAGTATCTGGACAGAACTGCATGCTTGGACACAAGAACTGCATGCTCAGTAGCGAGTTTTCCACTTTTAGAATATATGAAGCTGTATGAAGATTGGATTGTGGTTTTCAAGCTTGAGATATCTCATACGCTTTCTTTTTTTTTAAAAGCAAATCAAATAGGAAGCCAATTGTTTGAGGTCCACATATTGTAGAACCAGACAGTTAAACAACACTGCAAATAGCAGCCAGCTTTAAATTTAATGACTTCTTTGCCTCCCCTAGTAACCTTTCTTCATTTCTGCAAAATAGCTCAGCTCACGTCCAAAGTCCTTGAACAGTCTGTGGATTTCCATCCTTAATATTCTGTTGCACAGGAGGTAGAATTCTTGCATACCAAGACAAGGCTTTCTTACAGATGCAAAGTTTCAGAACAGGAGAATGATCATTTAATCTAGAATTAAAGAGCTGAAATGAGCTCAGCATGTTCAAGGTCATTACCTGTGCTCATTTGCACCTATACTGAACTATGAAACATTTATCTTCCTCCTCCCTCACTGTTTCCCCTTTTCAATCTTTTTGGTTGTATTGTATAGTAAAATTCCATCTATAAAAGAGTATTTTTATAGAACTAAAGAAACCTGATGAAATTAGTAAATGGCTATATAGCATTGTAACTTAGAAATGGAATCTTCTTGTTAAGAGTGACCAAAATTTTGGCATATCCTCATCTTCCGGATGAATATAAACAGTCCCAGTGTTACAAAGTATAATCAGAATTTCTGTAACAGTTTCTAAACACATTATTGAAACTATTTTTACAAGCAGATACTTGAGAGAACATGATCATTACGCATCTTCCGCTGTACCAATCAGTAAGTTGGAGAGACGGAACAATAGGTCAATGTGCTCTTTCTTTCTTAAGAAAGATTTTTTCTAGCCATTACAGAAGTCTCCCTTAAACAACCCCACTGAAGAATGCGGAAAGAAGAAAGATGACATTTCCAGAAATATCAATAAATAAGCACAAAAAATAAGCTGGAGTCCAGAAGAATCATAAACATTCTGCGCATGTTTTATTAGGGAGGGAATAGCTGCTGCTTCCCAGAATTCTTAAAAAAAGCCCCCAAAACTAAAAAAAGACTATTTGCTAATTTCTAATATTTTCCTTCAACTTGCAGTCTGTTGGTTTTTTTTTTTTTTTTTTTTTTTTTACCTTAGTTACAGTATCTCTGTTCACATTACAACAGTTTTAAATTTCAGCGGTCCTGGTAGTATTATGTCACGTGTGTAAATGATGACGTGCAATTTATATCTACAGAATTAAAAAAAAAAAGTTACATACCTTCTTAGTAGTAATCTCCTTTCCCTGATGTCAGTAAAAAGTCAGATTTATTTCCATTGAAGTAGCTGCGGTTGGCCAGCAAAATCAGCATGAGAGAGATGTGGGCTCTCTTCGTCCGTACAGCAGGTAGATCACCAAGATTTCAACACAACCTGCATCATGAGCACTCTCTGATCAATTTGTTCTTATTCTGTTCAGGTTAACCTCATTAAAGAAAATCCTGTCACAACAGAAACTGCAATAGGTAGGATACATGAACATACAGCAATTTTCTTTCAGGAAACTTGACAGTATCTCAGCAATTAACATAGCCACCTTAACAGACAAAGGCATGCCAGGAGCACACCGAGCAGTGTCGATTCCTCCCTATCACGCATATCACTAGCTACCTGAACCCTCATAGCTCCCTCGTGCCTGGACCTGTCCAACCACATAGGAAGGAACTTGCTTTCAGAGTGAATTTTATCCTCATACAGCGCAGCAGATTAGCAAAGAAAGAAATGCTATCATGTGTGATCAGCTACATATCCACACAGGTCAGGGTTACAACTTTTTGATGCAGAGCAGAGCCCCATCCATGGAGCAAGCTGTTTTCACACTAGTGAGAAGAGGAGCAGCAAGCCCTCTATACTACAAAAGTCCTTCAGGCTACTGCGGGCCAAGCTGCCGAAGCAGGCAGAAGTCAAAGAAGCTACAGCCAAGTGATGTCTTTGCAGAAGGTGTGCCCAGGCTGTTTTATCTATTATAATGCAGATCAAGTGGATGGAAATACCCATAAAGGCAAAGGAGCAGCAGCTTTATTATCTCTTCCTTTAATTTTTTTTTTATTTTTAGAAATCACAGTAGGGTACTTAATCTTTTACCTGACTAACTTAATTACCAGGAACAGGAAAGTTAAAACTTAAGTTATTAAACACTTGAAAGGCACCTAAGACAGTTTTTCAATAGGCCTGAATATGACAGGTTAAGATCCAGCACCATGGTGATGTGGTAAAGAATGATTGCCATGTATCTTGGACCACCTCACCAGAAATGCCAAGCAGTTCCCTCTATACGCAGAGGCTCGGCTCACATCTCCAGGCCTTAGAACTGCAAAGCCCATGACTTATTGTTCATCCTCTCTCAAAATGCAACTCCAACACTCAGTCTTTGATTGTTGTCTTGTCTTCTTAAGGGGACAGCTGCACATCAGAGGTGACCACCCCAACACCAGCGATGGAGCAGTAGGGTAGAGTTGGCATACACGAGAAATTGGCTCTGTTTTCACCTGATCCACACATGGGAAGAACGCAAAGAGAGAAGTTTTGGTTTTATTCCAATTTCAATGGCAGCTGTCAGAAAGCTGCTCAGCAGTTTGGAATGTCAAAAGTAGTCCCTTTGGAGCTGGATTAGAGGGAAATAGAGACAGCCAAGAGCACTGAGCAGTTAGCTGTGTAACCATGGAGTAAAACTTACTGCATATTCACAAAGATCTATATTCTCTGTCACACATAGCTCACTCTCCAATCTTGCAAGCAAGCCCTAAACTAAACCTTTTCTGTAGGCTCGTCTAATGTGCTTTCGCTAACTAACTGTTTAAGAACTATATTGGTACAACATCTCTAAAAATACATCTGCCAGTCTTACTGGAGGGGAAGCTACAATGTCTGCAAGCCAACAAAAATAATGATTTTTCATTCTACTTAAAGTTCAGGAAAAATATTCATGTTTGCCAAATAAAAAAACAACCACGATAAAACTGATGGGAATGGAAAATATTTTCATGCTGAAAGAGGATATTATGAACAATGGAGACTCAAAGTCAAATCTCTCGTTATCCTTTTTAAAGGAACTTTCTGAAATATAACGCTCAATTTTTACAAGAATGATGTAACCTTTAAACAATACTACTGCAAATCCTTTGTCATCTAACTTTTATATAATTATTTCTGTAACAAATAATGATGGGACTGACCCACCCCATGCATACACATTTGTTTGGGAATTTCTTCCGGCCTGCTGGCTTTAATTTTCAGCTCTTCTGGCAGTGTTTTTTCAGCTTGGGCCTATTTTTATTTCTGGAGTTATTCCAGAAGTTCAGAAGACAGAAGTTCAATGAAGGAACAAAGTGCAGATAAGCAAGCCTGTCGATTCTCAGCTTTTAGACCCAGAAAAAGGTAAGAAAATTCAAGACACAAAAAGTGCCTATACTCAACATCAGTTTGACATTTCTTCTTACTATTCTTCAGAAGAAAGGGTAGATGGAGCAGCTTTCCCATGAGATCAGCCTAAATAAATACCCTAGGGTTAATGTAGACAGCAACAAGAAGTCTCATATAAATTATTATTCCTCACCTGTTGCCCAGATGGTTTGAAAAAACCCAACTCTTGTGTACTGAAACATGTTAACATCATTAACATTTTCCACACAAAGTGCTGCATGAGGAGGAGGAGGGAGTGTCTCAACCTGCCAGACAGCGAGTTGCAAGACCTGAGACACTAGCGTACATTTTCAAATGCCTCCCAGTCAGAGGCACATGCATGAAAAATCTGCAGCAAAACAGAGGAACAGCTGGCTAATGCCTTATAGCCACACCCAACGTTAGGATGAATGAAACCAACTATGGCTTAAGATGTCCCAAGAGACAGACAGAGAGCAAAAACTTTGCTCTGTCCTCTGTATTGCGGCCAGCAAACTAGTTCTATGCCACTTGCAGAATTAGTTACTCCAAAGCATGAAAAAATTTCTAAAGACCCTGGACTTTCAAATGAGAACATGCACTCATTTAAGAAATGCCATCTGAAATCCAGTAAGAACCAAATGAAAACTTCATTACTTATAGAAATTAATTTTTCTTCCTGAAAGTAGGTTATACTACAGTTATCTGAATAAGTTTACACGTAAAGGCATTACATCCCACTGTCCTACTTTACACATTGTTAAGTTTTGCAGGAGAGAAGACAAATAGAGAACTAAAGGGAGAGAAGTACAATTCTGTAACATATGAGCAACTAGAAAATGGAAATAATAGGACAAGTAGTCAATTCTCAATATTTCCTAATAATACTCTAGGAATCTGGTTCCCTTAGTAAGTCCTGATTTTTTCAGTATTGGTGTCCATCAAAGTGAAAATACATTTTAAAGTCTTCAAGGTAGACAGCTATCTCAGGAGTCAATTACACGATCAGAAAGCATAGCCATTTCCCCTGGCTTCCTACCTTCACAGTGATGAAAATATTGGGATTAAATACCTGCAAAATATCATAGGTCCACAACTATTTTCTGTAAGAAAGACTGGGGCTTACTTCCACTGAAAACAACAACAAGACTCATAGCAAAATGATTTGGTCTAAAATTACTGTAGTGTTATTAGGGACAAATCTACATTACCAAGCGATCATGACACGGCACAGCAGTACTTACACCATTCACACCGTAAGTGCGTGCTGAGAGGAAGGTCAACATATTTACAGGTAAATTCAGTCGCTGCAGGTGGGGAAGCTACTCAGTCACCGCATACCAGACACACAGGCATCGCAGGGGACAGAGGCATGGACCTCTCTGCACCCTCAGCATCATCAATTCCACTACTGACTCACGCAAACAGGAGCTAACTGTGTGCGGACCACCCTCCTGGTGGTTTTCAAAAATTTGTTGGGTTCAGAATTTTTTCAAGTGACTGCACACTCTTTCAGCATATATTTTAAAATACTCACCCAGATTGTTTTTTCTAGACTATTATTGTAAAAGAAAATAAGAATCAGAAATAGGCTTGGATTGAATAGATTAAACTGAATTCTTGTAGACTTTCCAGTAAATCCACTAAAAAAAAATATTTTTAAAAATTATGTGAGATTGTCTTGCACACAACAAATATAGATCCAGAGTTCCTTAAATCTGTATCAGTACTTCACCCAAAGGCAAAAAAAAAAAACCCAAACCAAACCATCTCTAATACTTACAATAATCGTAGGTCTTCTAGAACATGTTTTTAAACGTGAAATACGTAGTTTCCAGCATTACACAAAATTCAGAAAAAGGTAATACCTGATGCAGTTAATACTATCTACTTTGAGCAGCTTAAGGAAATAATGCCCAAGGAAAGACAAAATCCAAACAACTGGAATAAGTGCTAATTTATAATAACTGAGTCACCTCAGTGTAGCCTGTGTCTTGTACTGGATCTAATAGCCCATGTTTTGCGGTATCTTAAGCTTGTAGTTGATCTCCGATTCATTACTTCTCAAAAACTCATTACTTTTCACAAAGTTATCAGCAAAACAACATCTGAATTTCCAATGAAAAAAATAAACCAACGTGAGGCCTCTAGTCCTACTGTCCTTTTAGGCTCCCACTATACTTGAGAAGTTACACAAATCCATTTTTCTCTCTTTCAGGGGTCAACCACATTTTATACTTCCAAGTGAAACCACTAGACGCTACACTGTTAGACAGCAGCACTACACTCCTGGCACAGGGAGAGAATTTATTCTATGCTTTGCATACTCTTAGGTTCCACTAGCGCCAGAAAATGTGGCAAGTAAGAGAAGTGAAAAAAGTAACAAACACTCTTATCACACAGTATTTGACACTGGCTGTACTGTCTCGCATTAGGGAACTCACTCTGAGGGAGAGAGAAAAGGTTTAAGCAGATTTTGTTATATATTGGATTATGAAATACTTTTTGCTAAGAAACACCAACAGTTTCTACTTCAGTAAGTCCTTAATTCTAGATGATCTGCAACGTACTTTAAGTTGCATTCAACTCATGAAGCAACTCAATCTCCCACTTCATTGCATGTGCCAACCAATTCAAGTTAGGCCAGCATTTCTGGTTTGCTGAGAGACAAGAAAATACTTCAGTTATTTTTTTGCCTACAGAAATATCCTGAGGTTAATTCAAATATTTTATTCTTTAAAGGGGTCTTACTAGATTTAACCAAAACATTACTTCATCTTATTTCTTTTCTAGCTGTTCAGATATGACTGAAGCTGTATCAACATGGTTCAAGTCTTTCTGCAGATGTGGATATCCTTTCAAATCCAGATGCCACTGGATATTCAGCAGATGAACTGCTTAATGTTTATAGAGTTATCCAATGGACAAATATTGACAATATTTTGTTACAGCCGTCTTCGAAACAGACTAATCTCATTTTACCATTGTAAAGAATGTTTAAAATCCTGCTCCAAACATATATCACCATCTGGCATGATGGTGGCCATTTAAGTTCCAAGGAGAACAGCATTAAAGGATTCTACTATGAGCTTTAAGAGAAAAATCAGTCTCTTAACACCTTGGGTTTGGGACATTCTGGAGCTGTTTGAAAGCCTATTAAGTTGGTATGGTTCAATGCAGAAAAGATTTGTTTTCTGATGCATCACAGAGGGAAAAAGAAAAAAAAAAGGGGGGGGGAACTAGATCTAGCTAATTACTTTTTATCCCGTGGTCTTCTAAAAATAAAATCCCTGGGGTTACCAGGCAAATACTATTTTCCAGGAAAATACTCCAGGGCATACAATGGACTCTTTTTAATTCTTTTATCTTCAAGAAAATCACGTGCTTAGGACTCACACCTCTGAGACAGTAAAACTGTATTTGGGACATAGAAGTGGATAGGATGATGGCATCATTTCCCAACCCTGAGGAAGCCATGACTTTTCATTTTTAACTGCACTTTGAAAGCTTTAGAATTGTTCTGCTGGCTATCTGCAATTTCACAGGACCTTTTTGGGCAACAAAGGTGAGATTGAGCACAGGTTCTGCACTGTTTCTAGAACAGTTAGAAATATAGATCCACTGTGCCAACAATGAGGGCACTTGGGAATCTCATGGTTAAAATCTTGATATTGCCAAAGAAACACACAAAAAATATCCAGATCAGGCCAGAATGTAGTCCTTTTATGAATTTGCCTAGTGCAAGATGGCATTGGTCAAACTCTGCCTTAACTTGTAATTAACTTCTTGCAGCACGAAAAATAGCATGAACCCTCTGTGGGTTCCAGTAAGCCTTAGGCCATGAGTTCAACACTGCAGGACACAGTTTGAACATTTCTTTTTGTTTCTGCAGACTCTCGCTGCTCTTGTATTTCAGATCTTGTCAGTTCTGCCTGCACAGCAGCAGGTTTTAAAGGCTATTTTAACTGGGGTTGTGGCTCAATAAATAAATAAATGGCACAACTGAAGGTGCTGTGGAAGAAAAGGACAAGCAGGTAGGCGACACTGCTTTAAACAAGCCATGCAACTGAAGATATATTTGTGAAACTATGGTCTTTGAATGGCTGCATTTGATGCTGTCCAGAGATATAGTTTAAGAATCATCCCATATTGTGACTCCTGAACTAAGTGACCTGCAGACCTCCATGTATTTGGCTTACAGTGTGGATGGATGTTGGTGATTTGGAATGGCAGCTGTTACACACCTGCAGGACAATGCTGCCATCCATCCTACTCTCGAGGCAAGGACATCTCCTTACAGTTTTATTTGAAGAAATTTGTAGGAATTTAGCAAACAGATCCCAGAAACATGATGATCAACTTTATGCTGAAGACATGGCCTAAAACTTGCATCAAAAGCCATTACAAAAAGATAATTTTCTGCGTGGGGAAGGGGAATTGTTCCATACACACTGCAGGAACATGCTGTTAAACAAACTCTTAACAAGGGATTAATATCTACAACTCACAAAAGGTTGAGAATGGGCTTTTTTTAAAAAAAAAAAAGTTCTATTTAAACAGAAAATAGAAACAAAAATGTCATCTCAAGAGAGAAGTAACTCATAATGCTCTGACTGCTCAGCCTAGTTTGTAGTTTCCCAGCTGTACTCACTGCAGCAATTACAGGTAATTTTACCTGCAAACTGTAAACCAAATTCTGCTGTAGCTCTTCACCTACCCAACACAGCACCCAAATGTGTCTTGCAGCTAAGCAGTGCTTCTATGAATTCTGTATACAGAAGAATATTTTTAAGACATGATTAAAACCTTGAATTTGCAAAAGCCATGCAAAAGATTTGGGCTAGGCCATGATGTAGCCTTTTTGTTAATTTGTCCAGCATGAGATGTTGTAGGTCAAGTTCTGCCCTAACTTGTAATTGACTTCGGAGGTTTGGAAAGATGAAGTGCAAACAGAACAGATTTTCACCTCCTGCCTGCCTGACGCACACAGCCAGCTGAATTCTGGCAGTGCTTGCTGTTCACAAACTTGTAGTGGAGCACCCACTGCTAGGAAGCAGGAAAACCTCCCTAATAGCCATTTTCATCAACAGTAAAATTAGTGTTTACAGTGAAATAGTGTTTACACTGGTCAGCTACACAACTATAGTTAGAAAAGGCATCCATGTGTAACAGTTTCTTAATCAACAGCTTAATTGCAGCAGTTACATACCCATGCTCATAGTGTAAGAATTAATGAACAGTGTTCTACTTTGCTTGCAGTAATTAGTTTTTAATCTACTACTGAATTTTTTATTTCCTACAAGCAATGTCACCACAATGTGAAAGTGTTATTCATTAAAGAGATGTTCCTATGTCAATACAAGCATCAGTTACAGGGCCATGGCTTCAGGTATGTGAAACAGGGTTCTGTAAACAGACAGTGCCGGAGGAGGCAAATAAGGCTTGTTTGGTGGGAGTGAGACTTGGAAAAAGGGTACATGCAGTGGTGATGAATCCAGCCTATTTCAAGTGTGGCAGAACTTCACCTGAATTACTTCCTCCATCGTATTCTAACTTTAAGACTACCCTACACAGCACTTAACCAGTAAACGCCTGGCAGCTGAACAGTAAATTCTGTATACAGAGGGAGCATTTGAAAAGTTTCAAAGCCTGGGTGGGATGACCATCTTCTACAACTTCCAAATGCTGAGCAGAGGGCCAAGAGGACAACAAGGGGATAGGATAAAACACAGGCAGCCTTGGCTTGCAACTTCTGTATCAATTTGCTATGCAGTCAGACCCAACTCTAGCAAAAAACTGAGATACCCGAGAAACTCTCCTAGCCAGTCTCCTGCCTGGTTGTCCCTCTCACAGTCTGAAGGAACAAAATGAATAGCTATTTAACTGAGGAACAGAACTGCTCACAATGAAAACAGTGAATCAAGAATTGGAGTACTGTAATTACTCACCATACAGTTACTCTTTCAGTTCTCTCTGTCTTCATAGATTATCTTCATTGGCCTCTTAACATGACTTGCAACTTACCTATAGGTAATATATGAAAAGAATTTAAGCATCAGATGTATTTACAGTAAAATCATTCTTACATGCATGAAACCATAAATGCTAGATTTGTAATTACTGATGAAGAAATAGTTTAATGGAGAATGTGGTCACAGCCTATTTAATATAGTATCAGGTCCTGTTCACCTGGAGACAGGCAAACATCTGCAGACAACTGAACAGGTGAAAAAGAATAGTATGTGAGAAAGCATCAAATACAGAGAAGACTCTTGTATTCTGCTCCAGACTTCAACAGCTCTGAATTTCTCTTTTACATTTTAACGAAGTAGTTTCAGAGTTAGTTACCCATGGACTCTGGCTGTGAAATGCATGCTCTTGGAACTTGACGCTGCTGTCACATGTACTGGCCCAACCATTTCCACCGATGGAAAAGCACGAGCCTGCCCTGCTTTGAGGGGTACACTCTGGAAATCCTTCAGTACCTTAAGATTCAAGGAAATCTTCCACCTCGTTCTTCATTCTGGAATGAAATATAGCTGACAATGATTTTCCAGATGGGGAATTGCTCCAAGCCTTTTAAACAAATTAGACTGAAATTTAATACAAGCACCAGCAAGAACCCCCAAAATACTTAATTTATCTAGCTCACTATTTCTAGTGTAAAGGTGCCCTGGCTCCAAATTCTGCTCATGAAGAAAGAAGCTTGTTTTGAGTGAACAGAAACTTGTAGAATATGAGACTGTTTCAACAAACAGCTCAAGTACCTTCCCAGCTAGGCTTCAGCAGTTGCATTCTAATGAATAGCAGGATGGACCTACCAGCAGGAATCCAGGTCTTTTTTCTCAGTCCTGTCCCCATAACTTCAGGCTCAGGAGAACACGTGCCGAATCCTTCAGTTCCCAAAATCCAGGGCTTGTGGCGTCTTCCCCTAATAGCGGAATTGTAAAGCGCTCAGGAACTAACCAAACCCACTGCAGATGAAGATGGGGAAAGGCAGACTCTCAGGACTATTCTGAGGACGCACCGGAGGAATAAGGGTATGGATTCATCAGAGATTTCCACCCTGATGAGTTTTCCTCTAAAAGGGTTAAAAGTGCAGATTTTATGTGAAGTAAATGCTTACTACCCTCAGGGTAAATCCTCAGGCTGTCAGAGCACACAAACCCCCTTGCTACTAAAAATAAATCCAAGATTAGCCCATAGCTTGAAGTGATGACTTTTTATTTTAGGCAAAAAAAAAAAAAAAATCTCAAAAACATTCCGCTATTGCAGTTTGTAAAATTTTCACTGTTTTCAGTAGAAACAGTTCACAAGTCAGAACTCAAATATTCAAAATAACATTGTGCAAAATAGTACTGGCATAACTACACATAGCAAAGAGACTAGTGTAAATCAAGAATTCCACTGAAATTAGTTGAGCTGCTCCAGTTTTACACCAGTGTACATCACCTCAGAATAGGCCCTTTTTGCAGAACATCCCTGGAATTCCTCTTGCTTACAAAAATCACCTTACATGCAACACGTAACCTATCGGTACAACATATGCAAGAACACCTCCACAAGTTATCACAGTGTAACAGAGGAAAACATATCAGCCAATTTCATACAAAGGCAAATCTAATGGCAGTTTTGGACACCCCTTGACTGCTACCCTCAAAAAATGGCACATTTCAATAAATGAAATAATTTAGAATGAAGCCAAGCAATATTCTTCTTTAGCTATCAGTACATTGAGATTTAGGGTGGATGAAGTGTCCAGAAAGGTTTTTCATTTTTTTTTAGCTTACTAGATTTTCCAGAGAGAGTTGTTCCAGAAGGAATTTGTGTAAGAAATGTTAACTTGCAGTGTTATCAGGCCAAGTCCTCTTCTGCAATTCAGATAGACCTGTCAACACTGCAGAAGTCTCTGTAGTCAAATACAAATCCCAATGAAGAACAAAGACCATACCTTAAGTATTTACTGATGACATGCAATGAAATCAAGCAAGCAGTAACAGGACTCCATCTACATTTGGAGCATTCAGAAAGAGACCGCTGCAGTTCAGTTGGGGTACAGGACTGAAATTTCACACTTGTGAATAGTTAACATTCTCTCCCCACTTGACGCACAAAGTAACAGTTTCAAAACAATGCATCTAGGTCATTCTTTGTATAAACAAAATGCTAAGAGCAGAACTGATTTTCAGAGTTGCTGAACACTCACAAACTCACAGCAAGAAAATATACAGGTATATCTTGCAGTAAGTGGTCACTTTGTTTTCCTGCATACCCAGGTTTAGAAAAACAATTCCATAAGAACTCTTTGATCACAATGAAACCCATTATTCCACAGTGCTTTTCACCTCCCTAGGTTAGAAAGGCGTACCTTCTATTGCCTAAGAGCTAACATTTTTGGTTCAACACATGCCAACCTGGCTTGGGTCTAAGCCGTAACAGTATCTTTAGGCTATAACATTTGGTGAAAGGCACACACTGAAGCTATGGAATTACATAGAGAAAGCACAGTCCTGACATTCTCAAGTGTTTGGATGCTTTTACGTCAAGGGTCTTTTTTGCAGGTTATATTCCTTTCATGAGAACAAGCAAGAATGACACACAAGCTTTGCTTTGGAGATATGTGTAAATGCACGTCAGCTCTGGATGAGAACACGTCTGCAAGTCTGTCCATAAAAAAAAAAATAAATTTCTTGCAAATACCAGTCCTGCCTCAAACCATAAAGATAAGAGCAGCAGACCTACACAGATGGTATGTATGCGTGTGCACAATGAGTCAAATGGAAATCAAGATACCTAAGAAGTCACCCTGCAGCACTTATCTTTGTAACTGCAAGTCTCTGGTGACTTTCTATGCATTCTCCTTTGCCCTTCCAGTTTCATAGAGAAGCTGTCAGGTGCTCAGCAAGGAAACATTCAGCAAGGAAATATGGACATCACTGGCAGTGAGTTACTGTGAAGACATCGGTTAGCATTTTAGAGATGGCAGGCAGAAGACAGATAATACTTCAGCAAGGAATTATTGCTGTACCACTGAATTCTATTAAACTCAATAACCAACAAGACATTACGCCTGAGGCAGAAGAAAGGTTAATGGATATGACTTTTTTTTTTCTTTCCAAAAGGCTCAGCTTCAGTGTTTTCCAACAACCTCAGATTCTGAATTCCAGTAAATTGTATTTTGGAACAAACCAAAAAATAGCCCTGAGACTAAACATACTTTTTAAGAGCTGCTATTGCTTTATGTAAATCAAACACAGCAATCATTTACTTCCACAGTTTGCAATACTTAATTTTCATTCCCTTTTTTCCTCACTTGGGATATGTACGTGCAACCAACAATTTCCTTCCAAGGTATATGTACTCAAGCATTATCTGTTACTTTTCCAAGCACTTAAATTTGTTGCTACAGGATTATGGCACCAAGCAAGGAAAGAATAGCTGAAGTAGGTCAAACTTTAACAAAGTTGTCCTCTTCCCTTATGCCTTGAGTTTTTTAAAAAAGGATTCCAATGGTCATAGCTGCCACCATGGACCTTCATTAGAACAATGACCTCCTTCCTTGCGACTTACATAGAATTTACAACTGGAGGAACACCATTTTGTTTATCTCAGAATCAACCACCAGCGTTACTGAACACTGTCACCAGCCCTTCAGTGTGGCTAGAAGTGTAAAATACCAAGAAAACAACAGTATTAAGTGTGTCAAGTTGTGCATAAAAATAGACCTTTAATTTTTCTTAAACTACGATGTAGGTAATCAAGGAACTGACTAGGTCTATGCATAGTTAGGATTTAAAGTATGCCAAAAGAACTTGAACTCTTTCAGTACAACTGTGCTTCAGTAATGCATGGTCAACCCCCCCAAAAACTGAATATCCCACTTTATACATAAAAGAATTTTAAAAAAGGTCCATGCACTCTCAAAGCTTTTTTGAAATTGATTTAAATACTTTATCTAACAGCTCTGCTATGGCACAAGACAGCACATAAAAAGTTTAAGGCTAATTTTTGTATGCACACATGTAAAAGCTGGTCTTGGAACAAGAGCTGTCGTATTTTCTTAGTTCTGAGTCTTTAGAGTGGATTTATAATAAAGTAGAGCTGCCACGGCAATAATAGAGTTGTCCTGCATATGAAAAAGACTGAATGTTGTCCTGAATGCAGTATGTTTTTATAAAAAGCAGAAACCTCACACATTTACATTTGGTTTTTATCAGAGCAGCTCACTAATTTGTACAGTACATTGTCCAATAACATACAATGTAAACTACCAAAGAGATGCTCAAGTACTACAACAACGGGTGCAAAAGAAAGTCCTAGGGTAAGAAAGCCCACTGCTATTTGGGAGAGTCACTCTGTGATGAAAACAAACATCAGAATGCAGTTTTGGTGAAGTCAGTTAAGTCTCAAGGCTGTAATAAAGGCTATTTGTTAACTTTAGCCCTTTGGTTCTTAACCATTCAGTTAAGATCTCCTGATAAAGCACTAGGCAGTTTGGCATTGATGGAGAAGCTCTGTACATGCTACTGTTACAGAAATAGAAAACAGACTTAGAAGCACTTCCTTCACCTGAATGATCTGATCTTCCATGAATCCAGTCATACCAGGTTTAAACAAACCTATCTAAAGCAGTAAATTTTAGACTTCAAATTACACTGTAACTGTTTCAGTAGAAACTAATTAAAATCCACAAAAACCTAGAAAAGTATTATCCACTGGCCAAATTACACAAATTCGATGCACAAAGCTGCTTATTTTAAAACTCTGTCCCTCAACAACTTCTTCAGTGTAAATCAGCTGTTATTTCAAAACAGAGTTCTTTAGTCCCATCTGCACAATCCTGTCTATTTTTGATGGGAAGAAAGATAGTAAACCAAATTCTGCTGGCTTGCTAATTTAACAGGTCTAATATTTTAGTACTTCCTGGAACATTTTTCATTTGCTGAATTTTTGTATAATGTTTTAAAAAGGGGTTCATTATACTATGAACACAGGACTTGCACATGCTAGTGTGATTTACACTTACTTGCTGAGTAAAGTACATTGCTATCATAGTTATTTATGTAGAATATAAAAGGAACAGTAAACGTGCATCAAAACTAGGACTATTATCTGCACAGGTATGCAGGTGTTTGTTTTTCTCCCAAGTGAAATGCTTGCAACCAAATTTAGTATATTAAGCACTGAACAAAATTGTTGTATCTGCAGTACCATCTTTAAACAGATGCAGTTATGAGAGGACCTGAGTATGCAGTTGATCCATGGAAGCTATGTATATGCAAGCCACTGAGAACTGCTCATGCATAACAGACTCATATTCAGACCCAGAGACTGTCCACAATGACACTTGCTTTGAAATTACTGAATCTAATTCTGTAAAAAAGGTACAAAGTCAACTTGTTTTATAAGTTGATATGACACTGATATTCAGGTCACTGCAGGTTTTTTGCATATCTATATTGCATTTAGTGAAACCCAAGTAATGCACTCCAGGAACACATGAGAAACCTCGCTGAAGTTCCTGGACAATTTGCAATTGCCTTTCCGCCCCCCATTTTAATCTTTTATTATAATTTCAAAGGAACCATAAACTGCTGCATATCAGGACAGACCAAGTATCAAAAACAAAATCCTGTTTTACATGCCAGCCTAAGTTGCCAGTCAAAAAGGGAGAACGTAACTGCTGCTGTAAACTTCTGTGTAACAGATACCATGCCTGACAAACCATCACCTTCAACAGACACAGAGTACATCACTATGACAAAAGGGAGGAAATCATGCACAGATATCTCAGTATTATGTGGCCACGGTCTATAATACAGTGATGAGTCATATCAGAGCAAATTTGTGCCAAGAGTGATTAATGATTCAGGCTGACTAACTCCGTAAGTAGCCAAGCAAGCCTGTAAGAGGCAAGTGGCATATTTTCTGGAAGAAAGAATACCAAGTAAGAGGATAACATGTTTTTTTCCCCACCCCTGCACAAAAATCCTACAGACAAATAGAACAACACTGGGGCAAGTGCTTTAAAATGCAATTTTCCATCCAATAAACCAACACTAGTAGGAATTCTGTGAAGGAAGGAGTTTTAAGAATGTGACTTACCTGAAGCACAAACTTCTGATATAAAAAAAAATGTACACTATATACTAACACTGCTTTTTGGATACTCTTCTGTTTTAAAAGTTTCAAACATATTAACTTGTCTTATTTTGTTTAGGGCTGAGGCTGTTCAGCAAGGTCACATAATTTGAGACTGCTGAAATACTTCAGCAATCCTTTGGTCCCAGCAGCTGTAAAACAGCCAAGTAAAAAAGAAACTTCCCTACAGAAAAAAAAAAAAAAAAAAAAGAAGAAAAGAAAGGGGGGGGGGGAAGGGGAGATATCATCACCAGGAAAGTGTCTTCTAAACACCATCTGCTATGCACCAGAAAAGGCAATTTTTTTGTTACAAAATACACATTTTCATACAAAAGACATCTTGCAAAACTGTATGATTGCCCCTCCCTCTGCAGATTACAATGGTCAATGGGATCAGCTGGTTGGTCTTAAGATTTTTGTTTTAATGGGAAAAAAAGTCAAAGGACACACAGCATCGCAACAACTGGTCCTTTAAATGGCAAAGGATTATGACAGTCTTTGTTTTCACCAGTGTTTAAAAAAGGAGAGAAACAGACCCAGAGTCTTTTTAAGCAGAAGGTGCAACAAGGTATCAGCTGCTGCATCCTCCTGAACTTCTCAATGTGCTACCAAACTGTCATTTATACAAATAGTTCAATTATGACAGTGCCATAACTTGTTAAAACAATGCAAATAGTGTGATCAGAAAGGTCCAGTCAACTGGTTCCAATTTTTTCCCAGTAGTTGCCCAGAACAATATCAAGACAAACTAAATTTATCCTTCAGCTTCCTCAATATGTCCTGATTGCTGGAGTAGAGAGGTCTGCGGTATTACTGTACTCGTTCCACGGGAGATCCTGTCTTGATCTGTGTTTGTAGACAAGGAGGCCATAGAAATGGGCTGTAACAAACTGGGTGTCATGCTGGAGGAGACAGTCAGGCTGTGTGTAGTGCCCTTAAGTGTAAGATCCTGTGTCGGAAGAAGTGGCTTGAGGATGCTGACAAGACAGAAAGCAGAGCCACTTTTAGGAATGAAATTCACTTTGTTCTTGTCAGGGCAGTAGAAGGCTGGAATTTCGTGCAATGGCTTTGGCCTAGAAATAAAATACACAGAAGATTTTAAAATTACATTGAACAATCAAATTCTGTCAATGGCAGGTATGTAAGGCTGAACAAATCACCAGAGAAGTTGAGGTTTACACTTGAAATATTTCAGCTACTCTAATGCCTTAATGACACTCACACCACACGGCAAATGGCAAGATGGTTTAAACTGCTTGTTTACATACACTATGAAATAAACAGCACGTTCTTAGGGCGGACTGTTTCCAAACCCAAGGAAGACACTAACTTCATGTTGCAGATCACAAACCCTGTCCATGAATTGGCATATCCAATATACAAGAATGTATTCTTGATCATGTTCTCCAGAAACTCTCACAACCCAACAGATTCTGCCCCACACACAGACAGTCTTTATACAGCAAGCCTTGCAAAAGAAAGCTGGCATAGCTATTTTCCTAATACTGCATATCTTAGAGCTGTTCATGATCACGGGGACATCCCCTTTTCTACACTTTTGCCTCTTTTGCATGTTCACCTGAGCGTGGCCTGAATCTCTGTAAAAGATGAGACCATCTTACTTAAAAACTCATTGCAGAGAGTAAAATGTAGTATTCCCAAAGTGGCATTCATGATCAAGTACCTAGAACCTGGGAAGGAAGTGTGGAACACACATTTAGATCCTGACTTGCAGTTTTGCCATCTCAGCATATAATTCAACCAACTTGGAGACATGCTTTATGAAAGACAGAGCTGGAAGGGAAATTGTGGATAGCACAGGAAAGCCTTCTGTGTCTATCTCTAACCCTGCAATGTAAGTCTACTAAGCTAGTATACTGGGTTTGTGTGGCAAGGTCTTGGTAGCAGAAAGGCTACAGGGGTAGCACTGTGAGAAGCTGCCAGAAGCTTCCCCTATGCCTGACAGAGCCAATGCCAGCCAGCTCCAGGATGGACCTGACATTGGCCAAGGCTGAGCTCATCAGCGACAGTGGCAATGCCTCTGTGAGAACATATTTAAGAGAAGGGGAAAAAAAAAAAAAAAAAAAAGAAAAAAACCTGTGCATTTGCAGCTGAAGACAAGAGTGAGAATATGTAAGAGGAACAGCTCTGCAGACACCAAAGTCATTGAAGCAGGAGGGCAAGGAGGTGCTCCAGGTGCCAGAGCAGAGACTCCCCTGCAGCCCATGGGGGTTAACGGTGGAGCAGATCTCCACCTGCAGCCTGGGGAGGACCCCATGCTGGAGCAGGTGGATACCCAAAGGAGGCCATGACTCCATGGGAAGCCTGCGCTTGAGCAGTCTCCTGGCAGGACCTGTGGACCTGCGGAGAGAGGAGCCCACGACTGGAGCAGGTTTGCTGATGACCCCATTGGAAACCCACGCTGGAGCAGTCTGTTCCTGAAGGACTGCACCCCATGGAAAGGATGGACCCACACTGGAGCAGTTCATGAAGAGCTGTAGCCCATGGGAAGGACTCACACTGGAGAAGTTCATGGAGGACTGCCTCCCATGGGAGGGACCCCATGCTGGAGCAGGGGCAGAGTACAAGGAGTCCTCCCCCTGAGGAGGAAGGAGTGGCAGAGACAACATATGATGAACTGACTGCAACCCCCATTTCCCATCCCCCTGTGCTGCTCAGGGGGAAGAGGTAGAGAAAAGGAAAAATCAGGAGTAAAGCTAAGCCCAGAAGAAGGGAGCGACGGGGGAAAGGTGTTTTAAGATTCAGTTTTTATTTCTCGTTTCCCCAAGTTGAGACTGTTTTGCCCATGATGGTAATTGTTGAGTGGTCTCTCCCTATCCTTATCTCAATGCATGAGCTTTTCATTGTATTTTCTCTCCCCTGTCCAGTTGAGGAGGTAGTGATAGAGTGGCTTTGGTGGGCACATGGCATCCAGCCAGGGTCAACCCACCACAGCTAGTCTAAGAACAAAACTATGGGAATCTGTTCTTTTAGCTTCTCTTCTCTGCTGGAAAATAACCATCAGAAGTTTATACTAATTTTTTCTTGTTGACAGCATTGTCTTTTAGCCTATAATCTCCCCTGCTCTTCCACGTGTTTGTAAGACAGCCATATGCACTTCTATCTTCATTCTACTAGGCCAAGGAAGCTAATCGTTCAGTATATGCTTGTAGGAAATACTCTACTCTGAAAAGTCAGTCTGTTAATGAAATAGGGTATGTTTCTATGTTAGCTGGTTCTCCAAGTGTCCAGAAAATTGAGCCCCATTTATAATTTTTTTCCCAAATTAAACTCCTGTAAACTTCAAATAAAAATAATGTTAAACAAAGGTTGAGCTTTAAATAGTTACACTCATGTATTCCACATACATGTGGAATGCAAGTACCAGATGTGAGAAAAATTTTTGCATGAGACTGCAGTGTCTAAGAACTGCCATAGCTAGGTAAAAACTCCTATACAAGCCTGTTTCAGTCTAGAGCACAACAGTCCTACAGCTATGCAGCAAGGACATCCAAAAAGAAATGCAAATGCAAGTCAAATCACAACAGAGTATGTTCTTGGAGCAAGTGAAGACTGTCTAATCTGTTGGCAACATAGCTTACACACTGTAAAATAGGGACAGGTAACTTAAGTGACTAACATTTTTCCACATTATTAGGGAGAGGTCATAGAGACCTCTCAAAATGTATCAGAGATGGAAACGCACAAAAGCAGCTATAATTTTTTTAATTACTACTTATACTAGATGGCATTGTTGAAATAATATAACCATAAGAGAATTATAACCAAATTATACTCCTTGTGTCATGAAATGAAATTTTTAACTATAGGTTAAGATTCTTGCATCCAAGTGACATAAGGGTATAAAAGGTCTACTGAAAATAATAATAAAACATAACCCCCCCCAGAATATTCCCAAATGACGAAAGATGGCTTCTTCAGCAAACCATCAAATACCCAAGGTCAAATTCACTCCTCTGACACTAGAAGTTTCACAATTTCACAGATGTAGCTGAAAAGAATATGGTCTTCAGAGTCTAGATTGCTGGATGCGCCTGTCAGGCTGTGACATATATTAGCTGATACACCTGCATTACAGCTTCTTATTACATCTCTCTCTACCCGATTATTTGAGTTTCTCCCCCTGCTATCTGCCAGGTAAGAGACAGTTCTCTCAAGTTATGCTTGTTTTAAAAGTCTCTCAAGATTTTTATTTTAACACAAAATTCCAGCAATAAAGTACATGCATATAAACCAGTATAGAGTCACACAAAACAGAGATCAGGCTGTTCACATGGTTTTAGCAACAGGACTAATAATTTTGTTCTGACATATAATCAGTAAACCAACGGGTAACTCTGAATGTTGAATGTTATTTCTTATGTAGTAAAGATCAACTTACAAGCTTTCCTCAAAGACTTTCACCTTTTCACAGCCCTCTGGAGGTTCACGCTTGAACATGTAGCTGTTGTTGGGTTTTGGTGAGGTAGCATATTTTGGCAAGGGAGAATTATTCCCATTCTCTGCAGGAACAGAGTATCTCATTACTTAAACGTGTCACACTACTAAAAAAAAAAACCCAAACAATAACTATCTTTTATTGCCCCCCAAATTGAAACCCACTTCATTGTCAATGTTATAAAATTAAGAAACATTTTCATTCGCCTCCAACTCTTCATTTGCAAATAAGCTTTCTTATCTCAATCCCTCTCCTCCTTTCTATTTCTCCTTATATCACTTTCAGGCTCCTGCAATCTCTGTTCATTCCTGGACACTTTCAGTTTGTAACCGCAAACCTGAATTCTATGGGCAGAAGCCATGTTCCTTAAAAAACAGAACAGGTTTATGCTGAATTACAAAATTATCCTAGAATATCTCAGAAGATTTCTGGTAAAAAAGAATAATTGAAAAACCCCAAACAGTTAAACTGTTACGGGTGTGTGTATAAAACACTGGAAGGTTGCCCATTTTGTCTGAGATCATAAAAAATAACAGACACAAACAACAGGACTAGCCTACTTTGCTGTTCCACCTGTCATTGTACAGTCCTGCTTCTTCAACTTCCTTAAAGTACTTGACGGATCTATTATTTAAAACCAAAAACTTGTTTGGGAAGCACGTTCCTCAGTCACATCTATCCAGCTTCAATTACAGAGCACTAGATACATGGGCACACACAGCATTTGGAGCAATTTGGAAAAAACATCACTTAAAGAAAAAAAAACTCTACCATTTCACCATGGATGTGGGGAACAAACCCCCTCTTTTACTATGTGCTCAGGCACACATCAACAAGTTAAATTTTAGCATTGTTGGACCTTTGTAGTTACACAGTACCTTTATCTCTGGAATCAGCAAGCATATCATCTGTAGAACATGGACTTTCTTCACTGCCTTCATTAGAGATGGTAAGAAATGAGGTTGGAGATACTGACTGGGAGCGGCTGCTGTTGTTACTACCCCTGTCTGCTCCACCAGGTGTTTGGGTATCAATGCTGCGAGTACTACTACTGCGCTGAACCAATGGAGGTGGTGCACGGTGCCCATCTGGAATATCTTGAGGCTGTTAAAAATAAAAAGGTATCAGATGGCTGCTCTTGTCTGGTTAGCAATTTCTTTAAATCCCATAATGTTGAGGGGGTTTTCGGGTTTTATAAAACCGTCTGAAGTAGAAAATGTTATTCATTACACAAGATTCTAACATACAATAAAATAAGTCAGGTTCGGGAACTAAAGACAACAGTTTTCAAGATTTCACAGAATCACAGAATTGCTGAGGTTGGAAGGAACCTCTTGAGATCTAGTCCAACACCCCTGCTCAAGCAGAGTCAGCTAGAGCAGTCTGTCCAAGACTCTGTCCAGGGAAGTTTTTTAGTATCTCCACAGACAGTGATTCCACAACCTCTGTAGGCAACTTGCTCCAGTTCTGAGCACCCTCACACATTTAAAAAAAAAAATAAAAATAAAAAAGGAAAAGAAAAAAAAAAAGGTGTTTTTATTGCGTTCAGATTGAATATAATGTTTTTTTTTTTAATTTATCCCCTCTGCCTCTTGCCCTACTGGGCACTACTGAGAAGATTCTGGCTCTCTCCTCTTCATTCCTGCACATCAGGTATTTATACACATCGTAAGATCCCCCTGAGCTTTCTCTTCTGAAGGCTGAACAGTCCCAGCTCTCTCAGCCTCTCTTCATATGAAAGATGTTCAGTCCCTTAATCATCTTTGTGGCCTGTATTTCTGATACTTTGTTACTAAATTTACCTCTAAAAATACCTAAAAATAAAATGAAAGTTAAAAATGGACAAGTTATGCTTCAACTGCGGTGGGGACAGTTCAGCATGGGCAAGGAAAATAAATAGTTACCACAGAAACTCTCAAAACAGGCCTTCTGTCTTTTCCCCCATTTTACTGAGATTTCTTATTTTATTGGAAAACTAATTACATCACAGTAATCAGAGGAAAAGGTTCAGATTTAAGCTTTAACTTTTTCCTTCTTTTGGCTTTCCGAGAGACTTTTCAACTACCTTTATTAAAGAAAGCAAAATTAATTCCACACAAATTTATTTCAAAACCTGTGCAAAATGAAATTCATGACTTAAAAACCTCAAAGCAAAACCAAAATAATTACAGAAAGTAATCATGGTGGCAGATACATACAACAAGCTGTTCCTCTTTGTCTCCCGTCTCCTTAATTATTATCTCAATCTCCTGATTCAGTCCTTCTACACTGTTTCGGAATCGTGATCCTGTTGATTTGGTAATAGGTATCACAGGAACAAGAGCACTCTTTGGAATGGGAGCCTGAAGAACCAGAGACAGCGAGAAAGCAATGTAGATTAACTTCCAAACACAGTTACTATTTCTACTCAAAAGTGAACCTTTAAACAGAACACATCACCTCAATATCAAAGATTTACATGAAACTATAGCTATTGTGTTAAAATGGATGCCTTAAATGAAGACAGACATCCTGAATTTTGTTTCAAATCTATTCCTAGCAGGAAAAGCTTTCGACAACCTAGTCTTAAAAATTTCCTTGCTATGGTCTGCCTCCAGCTCGACGCTGCTTTACAAGTGAAAACTGCATAGTAAACATTTAAATGTAATTTTGAAGCCTTTAAAATATATTCACATTCCTTCTGAAGTGAGCTGTACAACAACTTAACTTCTTTCACTGTCAGATTTACCACTTGTAATTTCATTAAAATTATGTTTTAATGGAAGTCTGCTGACACCTACAGCAATGTAACACATGCAGAAGGAAAATTATTCCACAAATGCAAAATTGCACTATGCTAGAAATGAAGACCAACATAGTAACTATATTAGGCCAGAATAAAAGGTTTACAAGACATTTTAGGAAGACTTGCACAGAAAGAATAAAAGTCCCCAACCCAAAAGTTAATACATAGTTGCTTCAGAATGAAGATTAACATTTTAAAAATCCAGTGTTTCAAAGTATGCATGAAGAATCCATTCTCAGAAAACACATTACTGAAGTTTTCCAAAGCCCCTTTTGGTACACCACAATTTCTCAAGATTTCCCATCCTCTCCATTAGCAACTTCCCCCTGTTAAAAAATCACGTTACCAGAACATTAGAAGATTTTGCCCTAAACTTCAACACAGAGTCTTGGTTATTATGCAGGGCACTACTACAGATAATGGAATGCTCCCTGCATCAAAGAACAGCATGACACAAAGTCACAGTAGAATTCCTGTGTAAAATTCCTAGATCTATGGCCTAGTGTGCTGTGATTGAGACCATCTCCTCTACTGATTGACGGACAGTAGCATTCTCACCTGGTCTTCAAAGCAGTTTGTGGGTTGTTTTTTGTTTTGGTTTTTTTTTTTTTATTTTTACGCTAAGTAACAAGACTATGCATAGACAGACACCAAAGCATTACAACTTCGCATGTGAATTCTCAAAAACCACACAAAATTTGTCTGGCAGAAAAACTACCTTAGAAAAATGAATGTAAACAAGAGAATTCCAAGTGCAGATCATAATGCAGACTTACTCTTATAGTCACAGACCTCTAAGGTGGCAAAACTTACGGATTATATTGGGTTTGCTTTACTGAAATATTAGAACAGCTAACTACAAAAGCTTCTCTTTAGGAAATGCTTGTGACTCTGTTTATGTCAACAAAAACTAAACAGTCTCATAATGGCCAAACTTGAAAAGACTTTGAAAACTCTTTCCTGAAGATGAAAAAGAGAAAACAGAAACCACTGGAGAAGAGCACAAAAAAAGCCTGAGAAAGCAACCCTGCTAATTCCATTCCAAACAAGGCCTTGGATCAACAATCCAGTAAACTATTACAGGTCAATATCCAGTCATAATACAGGTATACCAGCACAAATTCAGGCACTAACAAAGACTGTTTATGCACCCAGTTATTAAACATACACATTGTTAACACACTTGTTAAAAAGCAGAAATCAGAACACAAGTATGCTTGTCTAAGATTTCAGCATCCATTAGCAAAATGTGAGCATTCTCCCATCTTTTAAATATGACTGCCTACCACAGAAACTCTTAGTATCATGCTACTATTTGAAGAAGTTCAAAGTAGAAAAGCATAAATTGCGCCAATAGAGTTCATTATGGCTCAATACAGCATGCTTAACTTCCAAGAGAAATAATATTCTATACATGAATGAGGATGACTTGTTAATCTGGAACGCTAGAGGGTGGAAAGGTAAGGAAGTACCATTACAGGGGTGGAACGACCAGCATCAAGACACAAAACTTTGTATTAGAAATACTGCCTTCGCAGAGATTTGCATTGAGCTGGCTCCTTACATACAGAAATAGGCTATCAACCTTTGACTGCTCATCTGCATATTGGGAATGTGCAAAATGAAGCACGGTGCCAAACACAAAATAATAATTACAGTGCTCACGTAATAACACACTCTCAGGGAGTTTTGGTGTAGTACAGCAAGAGACCTGAAACCTACAGATATGGCATAAACTCGTGAGATATGAAATATGGGTGATGACAAATCTAAACTGTTCACAGGCATTTTAGAAAAATGCTCTAAGCTCTTCCAGTTTTTCAACAAGCAACAGAACTTTAACTGGAATCTGATATCTTTTGATGCTTTCCGATATTAACATCAAACCATCTCAAGGTTGAATGCATCATGGTAATTCCACTCCAAAAGTGGTATGTTCTACTTATGCAAGGTGGTAAGAGTGACACACACACACAAAAAAGCCACTGCAAACTGCATGCAGTTGATGTCAATATTAGTGGTTGCTTAAGATCGATCAATTGTTAAGACATTAAGGACACATGCTTCCCAGGAAAGTGAAAGGAAGGGGCTTGATGGTTTATAGTGTCAAGTAGCAAGTAACATCGGCCAAGTGCACTGAGGAAAAAAAGATTATTTTGGTAGACCTAATCCATTTATTCTTCCATCTGTCTTCAGCTCTGGCCTCAATTCTAGTTTCTCCATTACATTAACAGTGAGAGTAAAGGAAGATCCCATTGGTTTGACTCCTGTTTACAGATTTAGTACCATGCAATTAATTCAAAATCCAACATTCTCAGAAGCATCCTGAGATCACCTGAGGGGGCTAGGACCTTCCTGCAAACCCTTCTTCCTGTAAAAAAAAGGCAGAATGGAACATTTCTGGCATCACAAAAAAAAACCAAACAAAAAACATTCAAGTGCTCTGGAAAAAAAATGTAGTCAGCAAGAACCTGATCAAGTTCCTCACCAGCTACTTCCTGATTCTGAGCAGAGGGACAGGAATAGCTAACAAGTTTATCCCATAGAGGTTGTGTGGATTTTTTTTCTTCAAACAAAAATCACAGTAGAACGAAGCACAACTAAACAATCAGTTAGAGGCTTAGGTGGCAAGAACCACCGTAAAAATTTTGGTAAAACTCAAGAATTGTAGCAAAGCTTAAGTGTTTATTAGTAGGGAAGAAAAGAGAAAATAAATCCAACGGAATTGCTTCTTTTAGTTTTAACTAGAAGAGTAAGCCACTTCCAAAATGTTAAACAGAGTTTATCTGGTCTCTGTGAAGGATTACAGAGACAATTCCACAGAATTATAGAATTGTTTAGGTTGGAAATTACCTTTAAGATCATAGAGTCCAACCATTAGCCTAACAATGCTGGGCCCACCACTACCCTAAGTGCCACATCTACCAGTGTTTTGAATACCTCCAGGGATGGGGACTCAACCACCTCTCTCTGGGCAACCTGTTCCAATGCCCTTTCAGTGAAGAAATTTTTCCTAGTATCCAATCTAAACCTCCCCTAGCACAACTTAAGGCCATTTCCTCTCATCCTATCACTTATTACTTGGAACAAGAGACCAACACCCACCTCACTACATCCTCCTTTCCCATGGTTGTAGAGGGCGATAAGGCCTCCCCTCAGCCTCCTTTTCTCCAGGCCAAACTACGCCAGTTCCCTCAGCCGCTCCTCATAAGACCTGTGCTCCAAACCCTTCACCAGTTTTCTTGACCTTCTCTGGACACGCTCCAGTGCCTCAGTGTCTTTTTTTGTAGTGAGGGGCCCACAACTGAACACAGTATTTGAGGTTCAGCCTCACCAGCGCCAAGCCCAGGGGGACGATCATTTCCCTAGTCTTGCTGGCCACACTATTTCTGATATAAGCCAGGATGCTGTTGGCCCTCTTGGCCACCTGCACACACTGCTGGCTCATATTCAGCTGGCTGTCGACCAATACCTCCAGGTCCTTTTCTGCTGGGCAGCTTTCCAGCCACTCTTCCCCAAGCCTGTAGCATTGCATGGGGTTGTTATGACCCAAGTGCAGGACCCTAACACATTTTCTTGGCCTTGTCAGGAATCCAACTCATTGAGCTCAGGAATCTTTGTATGACCTTCTAGAGTCAACAACTGCAAGTTTCCTTCAAGTTGGGAATGTAAAAAAATTTCTAAATACTCTAATCACTAACTGCAAGTGTTTCCACATAGTCGTTCGCACAAATCCTGAAGGAACTGAGCTGCTGCGAGAAATTCTAGTTTAGCAGTTCCCTAGAAAGGAATGAGAAAGCCTAGGAACTTTGCCCTTGATGCCTACAGTTATAGATTTTCACTCTGACATAGAAAGCAGCCTATAAATGCCATTAATCTAAACTCTTCACTTACTCTGTCTGAAGCCTTCGGTAACTTACTCCCTTCACAAGTAGCTCGACACAGCTGGCACAAAATTTATCAAGAAAAACAATGAAAAATCTTCTCTGCCTCAGTTTATATTTTTATAGTCTGTTTCACAAGCCCCAAAACTAATTCTGTTGTGCAGTATTTTATTCAAGTACTCTAAAATTTGGCAGAATGCAAAAGACCTCCATAGAAGAAGCAGAAGTTCTTGAGCATAATAAAGTAATTATGATACAAAAAAAAAAATTCTATACATAATTTGGGTGTGTATATATGTATTTTTCAGAGTAGTAGCATCACTGTTTGTTTTAAGAATTAAAACCAAATAAAGTTATCTACCTTATAGTGACAATAGTTTAGCATTCAGAAACCTACATGTTTGTGGAACACCAAGCCAAACCTGTGAGACTGCGTGTAATTCTCCATAGTACTGAAAGGGCTACACCAAGAGTTCCTCAGTACACTTTTTTTTGGTTGAAATGCCTCAGCTGCCCACAAGTACAGACAAATCTTCAAACAAGTTCTACAAATCTCGATAAAATGCCTTCATCAAGTATTTTGACTTTTAAAAAAAAAAAAAAAGCGTGTCACCAATTTTCATAAACTTTCTCAAAAACCCCTAGAAGGTGATTGGGTCATTTATTTGTCTTTCTTCCACCATTTTGGACTGTTCTGCCTTGAGCAGTCACTAAGATAAGCAGCATGCTACACTGCACCCATACTTCAGTAAAGCAGATCAAAATGTAGCAATTTGTACTAGACAGCCTGTTTCAAACTCAAACTGTTGTTCTGCTATACAGAAGAGGAGGAGGAAACAGTTTCTGTTTTGAGATTTAAAGAGTTTGAAGTAGTAATTCCTAAATTGTTATGTCAAAAATGTAATTAAAAAAAATCCTAAAAATACTTTTAGTAGCACAGAATTCAAACTAATAACAAACTGTATTCAAGAGGCACTTATGTCCTGAAAATTCATGATTCTTTAATTTAATTAACTACAGTGGGGATAAGTTAGGGTCTGAGACAAAAGATGCTACTGTTTTTTATACATAGTCAGAGTTAGGAAGAGCAGTGCAGGAGAAATTCAAAACACTGTTCTACTTTCTTATTTCCAGTCTTGAAGTGCAAGAGATTCACTCACAACTGTCTTCTGTCTACGAAAGAATTTGGCTGCTAAGGGCTGTATGTATCATTCTCCCTTCTACATTTTATTTCATCCTTTATCAGAACGGGTAAGTACCTGTAGAGCAGGACAGGTGCTGATGCACAACAGCTTCCCTCCCTGGCCTAAATTATTTCCAGAAGGATGGAATGACAGCAAGGAAATAGTTTTCATTAACCGCTATCAAAGCATGATATTTATTAGACCAATGCTAACTGCATTTCAGGAGTAATTGGGAATATGATCAGATTTGCAGAGAAGCTTCACAGATGAAGTACCTTCCCAATTCACAACACTGACAGTTCCGCAATTTCTTCAACTGCATTGACTTGCAAGGCAATCATGAGGGATTCATTTTTTTTGAAACTGTTAGAAAAATTGTGTGTATATCATAAATACACACTCATGAGATACTACTGGGGGGGAAAAAAGTTTCTTCTGAAAAAATGACCAAAGTTTCCTATTGGTTTTCTTAAAGTTACTCAAGCAAAACAGACTTGAAAAAGGATCTGTGTGTCTAAAAGCCTGTAATTTTTTTCCACCTCCTATCAATTGAGCTAAAAATATTACCACTCTGTGAACCTGACCTCATTAACAGTCTTGAGATAAAACTAAAACTGCACACAGAACATGTGGTAGCCTAATCATCACAATTTTTGAAGTGATTACTATTTAAAGTCTCAAGGCATGATAAGTAACAGGAAAAAAAATAATCTTACAAAGGCTGAATGAAACCATCAAGAGTATAAACACTTCTAACAGAGTACATAAAAATCCTATTGAATAGCCTTTTGTCAGGTAAGCTCTCTGAATCAGTTCATCATAGGATTAGACAAGTGCTATTGTCAAGACACAAAAAGTGATCAGCAAAAACGACAATTTTGAGTGTATAATTTCACCAATTTGCTCCATGCCATATTCTACATGCAAATTCATAATTGTTACAGCAATGCGTAATGAAAAAGATAATTATGGTTTTAGATTAAACTTACCTGTCATGCTTTTGAAGAGCCTGCAGAATGCACTTTAAGAGTCTTGCTTTAAGGAAGGATCTAACTATGTGAAATTCTTTAAAAGTGGGAGTTCGAAGCCAACCCAGCCAAATAATAAAAAGATCCAGGACCCCATACACTCGAGGAAGTCAAAGGAAACATATCTGTTTTATAGAATTCACCTACAGCTACAACACATTTCACATTATGTGGTATTTTTAAGTACCCTTTAAGGCAAGTCATAACCTTGAAAGGAGTTAAAAATAGTATTAGCTACCCAACATGTCCAAAAAGCACACAGCCTTACCTGACTGTGGTTAATGGCTGCATGGTTACCATGAAATGGAGACTGTCTTTCTTTATCGCGATGATGCCTACTGCTGTGCTTGCTTCTCTGCAATTGTTGACGCAATTTTGCAATCTAATAAAGGAAACAGTCACATTAGATTTCACCAGATATATTCAGGTACACATGTAGTTTCATCGATTTATTCCATCACTTAGTTGAAATTCATTACAACCACAACGTTCATACTTATCGCCAGCACTAAATTAGACTTAAATTCTCGCAAACCTAACATGATAGCTACCAGTTCAGCTGGAGCCCAGAAGATTCCTCCAGAGGCTTAATGAAAGAACTTGAAATACATACAGTTTGAAAGTAGTTTGATCACTGCTGTATTTCCTCCTTTGATGAACAATGTCACCTGCATGTGACACTTTCCCTCCCACACATTCAGATTAAAAATTTTAATAGTTCTGCATTATTATATGAAGTCAAAACCAATGAGCAGCTATTTCTTATTTTTTATCAAGCTCACAATCTGTATAATAAAACAAAGCAGTACAATATTCATGCCTTCCTGAAAACTCACAGTAACAACGCATACCAGTAAAAAATTTAATCCAAAGTTATCTCAAATAATAGCATTTCTGACCTCCTTGAGCTGATCATTGCTGCCCCATGATGCTGAACGTTTGTGTGAGCTTCTCTTCTTTTCTAAATATTCTTCAGCCCAGGCACTTTCTGTCTGCAGCAAGAAGATAACAGGATTAACGAAAAAAAGGTAATTCCTACTTTTGGGCAGAATATTTTGAGACAAATTAGAAGAGAGAACCATGTTTAGATTTGCTAGATTCAGAACTGTGAGTCAAAAGCAGTCACTGACCAGAAACCTTTCTAATAAGTAAATTATGAAAAAGTGGAGTGAAACTATGTGCTTTGAAAAACAAAAAAAAACCAACAACAAACCCAAAACACAACACAACCCCCCAACTTTCAGACCTACTCCAATACAGGAATGTGCTAGTTTCCCTTCCAAATTATTGAGCATAAGGCAGTATTAACAGCCAGATGTACAACAAGCTGCTATAGTGTTCTGAAGAACCAGTACAACAGTGCTGAATTTGGGGGAGATGGTATCTTATTTCCTGCACAGATGCTGACCTTGTTATTTCTGATGCATTAGCAAGGGTAGCTTGGTGTAAACATTGCGAAAGCCTGCACCAGTACAGCTTCAAAATCATGTTCTTCTTCAGAAGAATGAGAAAAAGGAAGGCAAGGCATATATGCAACACTAGAGCTATTGCAAAGCAGGGAATTACTTTATTACCCCTCAAAGGGCTTCACATTCATGGTTGTCTCAGGGCAAGCAGAAAGTAATGCAGATAATAATAGTTTCACAAAACCAACAAAGTCATTAACATTTAATAAAGAAACCTGCAAACATACTGCGGTGAAAAAGTTCTGAGAAAATTCTAAGTATCATTAAGACAAACTGTATTTATTGAAGGTAACAAAATGCACAGGCAAGCCTGTGATAATACTGCATGCTTTATGGACAGTTTGTATCCCACCTAACCATGTCTAGAATGGCCTTCAAAAGCAGTGAACTGTAAAGGCATGAATAAGAGGGATAATAATATCTATCAGGAATCTCCACACAGTCACAAGAAATATACCTAATGAAGCAGGGGGAAGGATTTCTGGAAGCAGCTTACATACTGAAAGACACTGAACTCCTTTAAACTCACTGTTGCCACAGTGCAGTTCTTAGCATGCAGCAGTGATCTAGCTAACTCATCCTTAGAAGTCATTGATACCTCACTTTCTCCTACAGGCAGGAACTTTGCCTCAAAGCCTTCACATCTACATCGCGCACCAGTTGTTCTCACATTTGAGACCAACAGCTTGAAAGCCACAAGCTGACCTTACTTACCCCGTCTGTACACAGAACACGGAAACTCACAAGGCCTTCAATGATGTGGTATTAATCCCCATTTTGCAGGGAAAATGGAGGTGCAAAATCAACCATACAGGTTGCAACTCCTATTGGCTTCAGTTACAGACACAAATTTTGTATAAATGAAACCTCCACCACTATCAGTAGTTTTTCATCTTCATTATTCCAAATCAAAAACTAACTAGAACAAATCTGAATAATAAAGTTAGTAGGGTTGCTTTGAAATTCCTATTTCACAGCAAAATTAGAATCCCTTAGAATCTATTTTTCTAGAAAAGCACTCACTTATCTTCACCATAAAGTAGAATAATTGATAACTCCCATTTCCAAGTACCAATTGTTCTGTAGTCAATTCTCAAGTGTCAATCTGGAATCTCATCCTACCCTTTAGCTCCTGGAACAGTAAGTTTTAGCCACTAGTTCTAACTTCCCAACTCAGCACAACCATTACTCTTGCCTACAGGAATCTAATTAACACTCTAATCAGTCTTTGCATTTAATTTCTATTCAACACTTTGACTTAAGATTCAAGACTGACCGATTCATTTTAAAGGATTAAAGGTTACTTTGATGCTCACGCTCAAAACAAGGAGAAATCTTTTTAGAGCAAGAGTAGGTCTAAGACATTAAATTATAGGAAACTTTTACTTCAGGACAGAAATGTAATACTATTTTAGCAAGTCTCCTCCTACTTATTCCCTGTATTTTGTTTGTAATACTTACTTTCAAGAAAAACAGACCCAATAACAAACAAAGAGGGATTCCTATTTCTCTAGGTTCTTAAAGTACTACTACTTGCTTATGAGTTGCTACTATTCACAACCTCCTTCTACCTGGTCTACAATTACAAAGAGAAATAAGTTAAGGCTAAGTTTATCAAAGATAGTAGAACACTTAATAAAAAAACTTGAATGTTCATTTCAGTTGAAATGAATTATTCTTTAAAAATTAAAAAAATACAAAGCAATTGTCTCATTTTAACTTGCATTTTGACATAGCTGTATTTCAAACAACCACAGGCAAAGCCAAACAGGTTTGATTCAAAGGCAAAGAGACAAGATTACAAACATCTGCTTTAGCAGCACTTAAAACAATACCTGAATGTATGAATTCTAGCCAGACCCTAAGACACTCAATAATAAACTTACGATCATCCAACAAACGTTCTGCATGTACATAATTCAGTATGGTGTTACAGACAGGTTTCATAAAAATAATCAGTCGAAACAGGAGTCTGAGACATAGACAGTCTCAGTGTGACATGGGATCTCTTACACCTCTTTCAGCTATGACCTAAGGGCATCTCTGTAAAGGCCTGCAAGCCGAAGCATGTCGCTAATTGCCATCTCTTCCCAGTCTGCTGCCTGAATGACTCTACTTCCTATGCCATAAACCCACAGAATCAAGATCCCCTGCTTAGTCAACTTGAAAATCTTTTATATCTTAATAGATTCAATTCCTGTTCCCTAAACTTTTGAAATCTCAACACATCAATTTCACGTCAGACTTTGTGAAATCTGAAATTACACACTGGAGCCAGAATATCTTGTAAGTGAAACTTCATCCAAACACCACATCTTCAGAAATGCTAAACAATACAAATGGAGAGCCTATACTATCTTGGGAAACTAACTATTGTAAATCACATTTTAAACTTGTCCCAATGGTTGCTCTCAAGCACACCAGAAAAATTGAAAGCAACGATGTCTCAGTGTCATATCAACACAAGCTTTGGACATACAAATATACATCTGTAACCCAAAATTTTCTACTGGTTTGGTGTATTTCAAATTAGGAAGTGCAAACAGATCATTATTGTCTCCCTCAACAGTATATTAATGCCAATCACCATTAAATATACCCATTCTGCAGAAATATCCAATGCCCTTTACCATCTTCCCATTAATCTTTGCAACTATGTTTCCCCTTATATATGAAAGCCCTGCTACCATAGCAGCTAGATGTGTCAGAATTGGAAGAAAAAGACAAAAGAAAAATGTAAGCCAAAAAGGATGACATCTAATCTAGCTGTAAAATACACAGATTATAAATGCCCAACCATGACTCAGATTAAAGCAAAACTAAGTTGAAACAGATCAACTGAATATAGCAAATACTTCGGTGGTATTTTGATAGATAATTAGACAGATAATTATTTTGAAAAAAGTATTATCCTAAGAAATCAAATATGAAAATAAATAGCTAAGGCACCCACACTGGTTTAGTTCTGCCCTTTAATGATGCCTTGTAATAGCTAAGTGTGAACAGCAATTCCTTCTATATCATACGCCTTCCTTCACTCTCTCTTTCATTTTTTTTAAAATCACCAGTTTCTATTTCCTCTTTATCCACACGGGCATATTCCCCTACAACACACCTCACTTTTCTAGTGATCTGCTCTTTGAATCGTGATCCTTTCTGCACAACGTGGATCTTGACAAGGCCATACAGTAACAATCAATGCTGCAGACATCACCTGCTCAGCATCCTACACATTTGAGTAGACAGCGCACTTCAACCTACGTGGCCACATTTTTGTTATTTTTACCAAACCTAAGGCAGGCTCAAACTCAAGTCTGTCCCACATGCTGTCAGTTTCTCTTCCAACTGCATTTTGCTTATGTTCTTTGGAATTGGTGGAGACCTTTTGTCGAAACCATGCTCTAGGAATAGGGATTTAAAATGTGATCTGTTTGGCTCCTTCTTTCACTCTACAAGTTAGAGAAATCCACTGCCAGACTGAATCCACAGAAGAAGAAATCAGACACTGGGATATTTTATGGAAAAATCCATCTTGAATCACTTCTGCTTACAGTGGGATGCCATGTAACAACAGCTCCCTTAAAGGGGAATGACAAAACAACATCATGATAAATGTATAACTTGTAATGCCAGTTTCATTCAATTGTTTGTTGGTTCTGTCTTTGCAGGTGGCATACAATGACTGAACCATTAAAAGTTTGAGAAATTTTGTCATGTTGAAGTTTATTGGCAAATCGCATACTTTTTTTAATACTTTCCAGTTGAGCTAAATTTGAACATCATTCATGGTTCAATGAGGCAGCTCTTCAATATATACAATTCTATATTTGGTGCATAGATCCCAGGTGTATATTAAAGGCCTTTTACGATCAGAGGATGAACAGCTTGTCATAGAAAAGGTTACAATAACTTTTATACAGGCACTACAGAAGCTTTTTTACTCAGTTTTAAGACAGACATACATCTAAGGAGTCACTAAGTCCTCTTGTATAAATTGAAACTAAATAGTACTTAACAGCAGTGCAATCTAGTGTACTGCACACTGTAAGAACAATGAGAAAACAAATGTGCAATACACTAGTGTTTTTATGAGGCAAAAAGAAAGTGGAACTCTTTAACAGATATTACAGTTCACAGCCTTTTCTTAGAGAAGAATGCAAATAATGCACATACATAATAGCAAAGGTAGGATTCCTGCAATCTGAAAGTGAATGGGAACTTGCAAGCAAGAAAGCTAAAATGAATGTTTTCAAGGGAAAAGTTTCTTACATTTAAATTCTGTCTTCACATTTAGATACTCCAAAGACAAAAATCTGTCCTACCTGTGTGGCTTTGTCTCTCATACATGGAGCAGCTTGTCCATGATTATCACGAGGCCACTGTCCAGCAAGGTATGGAGCAGCAAGTGTATCCAATGAGGAAGTTCGACGAATAATACTGGAAGGGCTTGATGAAGGTGGTCTTGATTTGTCAGCTAGAATAAGAACACTTGATTAGAAAGAAAGCAAGACAGAGAGCTTAATTATTATTTTACCTGATCTAGTTAGCGGTGTCCCTGCTCACTGCAGGGGGGTTGGACTAGATGACCTCTAGGGGTCCCTTCCAACCCAAAACATTCTATGATTCTATGATTTTAAATTGCCTACAAGAAATCATATCAAATCAGAACTACTATGTTATTAAGTATATGACAAGATACTTTTAATATAGGAATTGAGTTTGCTTATTAAAACTGAATAGAGCCTGGAAAAGCAATTAAATGTGTTTTTATGGTTTCCTTAAAAATATCCTTATGTCACAAATGTTGCATTGGTACTCTACACCATCGTTTATTCCCTCAAAGGTGCAAGTCATTGGATTCTTAAATGATAAAGGCTTGGAAGAAATAAAAATAGCAAAGTTTCCTCATCTATAAAGGGTAACAAAGAAAAACCTCTGCTGAACTTTTTCAATTTAATGAAGAGTTAAAGTTCATCCCACTAGCCCTTTACCTACTTTAATTCAAGGGACACTATATACTGACATGTTTTATTAACCATCCAGTATACAATATATAGCATATTCACAAAGAGTTATGTCTAACCCTTAGATCCAGAAGTCAACTTTGATAAGGTAATGATTTTCATTTTACAATGCTCCCTTTACATGTTACTTGGTAACTACATTCACATTTGCCCAACACTACACCTTTTGCAACACCTCCTTTGTAGTGTTTACACTGATACCACAAATCAGAACAATTTAGATACTAATAGGAACCCTTACAAAAAAAGATTAAATATAACAAGCACAGGAAGTAACATGAGAAGGAAGAATATGGTTAAAAACAAAAATTTACATCTATCCCATCCATCAATGATAAAGTGGCAGTAAAAGACTACACTGCAAGCTAATAAATGTAAACACTGTGAAGAAAGGTTCCTCAAAATAGTAATTGAGGTTTGTTAAATTAAAGAGACCGACAAGCAGGAAAGACCCAAGGTTTACATACACATATATGCTCACACATTATTTCTTACTAGCTATTCTAGACGTAAAATGCAAATCCTGAGATCACAATGATCTAAGCTTACTATCAATTCATCTACTCCCCACAGAATTATACCTGAAAGAACTGTGTATTAATCTTACCTATAATGAATACAAAGGCCTAAAACAAATGGCTAGAATGCAGCAAACGATACAGAGATCAGATGGAAGCATTACAAGGGTCACTGGAAAAGCTCAGTCATATGTCCTTCCTGACCATGCCTTAGGATGAACTCTGCACTAAAAGTATAAATAACATAGCAATTTTTATTCTACAGAAACTCATTTGTGGCCAAAGGAAGTTCTGCCTGATTAGTGTCTGACTGCTAGTCAGAAAATAAAAACACTGCCATCAAAAGCCCAGAATTCAATTTCTAAGGCATTTCAATCTACTAGAGATACATAAATATTAATAAAACCTGTTAGGTATAGATTTCAGTGGTGTGGACAACATCTTAGCCTCATAGAACTATACTAAATATCCTCATGCAAATTTTGCATTAGAAATTTACACATTAAAAGTGTGGAAAAGATTTCAATTCAACTACAAGGAAAACATTATTAGCACTATAGTCAGCCACATTCACATAAAGCAGTCCAGAAACCTCATCTGGTTCATTATTTCTACTAGTACCAACAATGATAAAACCTTGCTACTGAGCTCACAGCAGATCTGCTCTCAGGGAGTAGCAGCAAAGCTCAATTTTGGAGTTACCATGCACTTAAGACCCCTGTATCAAAGAAATTCTCTGACTACTGCTACCACCATACAGCACACTGAAGGCTCTGTTTGTATCAGAAGATTTCAAAATGATTCCTTTTGTCTGTACCATGGGAGAACGTGGCATGCTAAAGCAACATGTCATTCCTTAAAAATTACACTTGCTTACCAAGTTACATCAAACATGTCACATGTCTCAGAAATAGCTGCCATACTCTCCGTATTAAATTTTTCTTCCCTTCAAGAAGCTTCTCTCTTTTTACCAAGGGGAAACAGAAAGGATGTGGAAAAAAAAAATTAAAAATCAGGAAGTGTATGTAGTCAGTCACATCATCGGCAAAGCCACTGCAGCAGACAGCTTCAAAACTGAAACGGCAGAAATTATTACCCTCTCCCCTCCCTCCACAAAACAAAGTGGAAAGAATATTTTGCTGGGCAATCAGAGAATGAAAACTGAAGAGCCTGTTTACTGTTTAAGTTCAAGGTACAAAGCCTGTAAGTACTATTTTCTTCTCCCATTTAAAAATTCCTTCAAGGAATTCTGTTTTCAAATTCCTTTTATTTACATGGGGGGAGGATGTTTGGATACATTTTTACTTGCTTCTCCACCTTCACAACATGCCTTTAATACAGACTGCCCAAGTCTACTACAAAACTCCTCTTACTGTTTCAAAACATTTCAATGGGAACATATACAATGTTTTCATTGCACTTTCCTCTACAATACTTGAAGCAAGTGCTCAGCTGCTATTTTTCCTTGATGTGACCTACATAGAGATAACAGTTACAACAGCTGTGGCTGATGAAAACAATGGAGCTGTTTCATCAAATAGACGCTTCTTAAACATTAGATCTGTTTTAATTGGCCTGATTATCTCTTTAAACCAATATTCGTGATAAATACCAACCTCCTATCCATCCACCACTACTCCAAATCTATTTAGAAACCAAGCCTTTCTGCAATCTGGCTTCAAAAAAAAAAACAAAACATAAACAGAACATACACAACACAAATCAACAAATCCATAATGTGGGAAAATAACAAGCGAGTGACCATGCCTGCATGACAAGTCGTTGCAGTACAACTGACCGACAGAAGTTGCTACAGGTAAACAGGCATCACACACCTCTATTGCAATTGCCAAGTCAGGCACCTCCGAAGGCAATTCAAGCTAAGGCAGTCCAACAGTGTGACTGACGAGCAAAGTTGAACAAATACAGATGCTTACCAGTAACAAACTGAAAGGCAGGAAAGACAGCACTGACTCTGGGGGCGGTGCAGGGGACAGGGGTATTTTAACAGACAAGTCCTACTGCTGCAATTACAACTGAAAAAGTAAATTACAGAGTGAGAACACATACCTTTGAACTGGATACCTCATGGGAGAAAATTGCTATATATAAAAGAAAGGAAGGGAAAAAAAAAAGAGGGACGGTCTTACACATAAGGAAGTCCTAAGATGAATTTTTATTGTGTTCTGTCTCAGTTTTTCAGGAAAAAACTTCAGAACTGTTGTTAAACTGCAAAATAAGGATTACTGCTGAAGTGTAACTTGAAGATCGATCTTACGGTCCTGCTGACATCTTTCTATGTATTTGAAATTAAAGTTTTGAGAAAGGAAAATAAAAACTGCAAAGAAACATCTTCTAACAGACACCATGAGAAAAGAAAACTAGCAAGCAGCAGAACGAGCCACTGGAAAAGCAAAGGACACCATTAACCTCACAAAATTCCCTGACAGAGTTCTAACTGAAGCTTTTTATACAGGTAGGATATTCAAAAAAGTGAGAAAGAGTGAGACCCAACTAGCTTCTTTGGCACCTAGGCGTACAGCTGACCTTTTTGTTCTGTTTTGGTCAGCCTTTTCCTCACAAAGCTTTTCATGGGATCTCTCCCATGCACAGCTGTCTTTTCCTAAAAACTCATACAAACACAACTGACCTCAGGGGCTTCACCTACTTTTTATGTTTCATTGAAAGCATTCAACAGGCTCAGACAATATTAAGAACAGACACGCAGCACAACTGTGCATATTCCCTTTGGAAGACAATCTTAGCTGGTAACTTCACATAAATGTAAAAGAACTACTCACACTTTTGCTTCTAGTAATTCAAAAGGATTCCTTGGTAGGGGAATGACTGAATTAACGTGTTACAAATGCAAACCTCAGAAAGCCCAAGATGTTCAAGTTAGTTAATTTTAGTGAATGAAAACATTTTTAATTGAAATAAATTCCCCTGCACTGTTGCCCACAAGAAACCTAAAGTACGATGCTGCAAAAATGAATTCACTTTCTTTACACCTACCATTTGTTAAACAGCTTAGGTAAGCAAAGCTGGCATGTAATGGTACACAAAGCCTTCCGTATTCTCTTATCCTATGGTAGTATCTTTTATAACTACTGCAAAAACTTGGTAATTAATGTTGACAAGTCTGCACCTATTATTGTGTCACTCACCAAATTATTAAAATAAATAAATTCTACAGTGTAACTTAAGAGTGTAATGGAGTTCCATTCCTTCTCCCTACCCCAAGGAAGGGTTCACATCTGAACTCGTTAAGATTTTCCAATATACTGTTATAACAATTTTCATCATTTCCTTTCATACAAGTAGGCTTTAATATTACTCTTCCACAAACTATTCTAAATAATAAAAGAACAATACAGTTCTAGATAAAACTAACCAAATTTTTCCTCCCTAGTTTTCAGAGTGAGTTTAAATATCCAATACAGCCAACTGGAATATATCAGAAAGTTCAGTATCCAGTAGAGAAATTTCTCACAACCTCAAGGCACCTCAAAGGGTCAGTAAACAACTGCTACAGCTCTGTCTTGACCTTGTTTACACAGCCTGATGCATTATAATGTTTTTGGAGTTGAACAGTTAACTCTTCTCAGAAGATGCGTTTTATGTAAGAACACAAATGACAACATCACATTTGATCCTTACTCAGTAGATAAACCAAGACAAAAATAAGGTAGAGCACACATATTTGTCAGTTTCATTTCGCAACAGTCTACCAGTAGGTCAAAACAACTTCCTCTAACAGGGGTGGTTTGCAGACAGGTAAAGAAGCAGATGTGAAAACTGACCAAAACTGGAGATGGCGGGACAGACCTCACAGTGTAGAAATGAGGCCACAGCAGCGATGGCAAGGACAGAGCACATCAACGTAGAAGTAGAAGCTGAGATCTAGGAAATAAGTGTTAGAGACTGCAGGGAGGGAAAGTAAAAGATGAAAAATGGGTGGTAGAAAGATCTAGGCTCTTTGTCATATATAGGAGGGAAGCAGCAAGAAAAGCACAGAAATTTAGAAATTGTGCCATGGAATCTTCAGTTTGTAATCAGCCCACCATCAACAGAAAATTCATTTAAATGTTTTCAACATCTAGTTACAATTTGAGTTCAGAAAACAACAAAAAAGTCAACAACAAAACCATACCCAAAAAACCACCACCACAAAAACCACCTAAAAGACGCTATTAAGTGACATTTGTAAATTCACAAGTTGGGGTTCTCAAGCATTAAGCAGGCTGATGAAAATTCAGAACTATTCAACTGCCTCCCAGAAATGAAAAATCTGAAAAACATTGAGTCTAAAGTATACAACTTACAGAACTAGTATCAAAGTTCAGAAGAATCTATCTTTTGTCTAACCTCAAGGTTCATTTTAATCTAAATAAAAACCCCATGGCTGCAGCTGTAGGAATGAACAAAAGCCATCATCAACTGAAAACAAGAAACAGGAAAACCCAAGTTATTCTGCAGTAGATTCTGACTGATACCCTGAAGTGGCCTGCATGGCTTCACCACCATAGCCTCATTAGCAAAATTGAAGTTCCATGTTCTCAGCTACCATCAAGTTTGCTCATCTAGACAAAGCCAAATTCAATATAACTCAGTCTCTGTCAAGCACTGGACTACACAATACAAATGTTAAGCAATATTAAACAGGTTTAACTTGCATTTTGGGCCAATACAAGTACTGTTCAGAAACTTAAACACATGGAAGCAATTAAATGGACACTACTCTTCTGTTTTGACACATCTTGTAAAAAGCTAGTGGAGTTATCTTAACACAGTAGAGCGATCAAATGACTTGCTTCTTTCTATATGCTAATTCTTAGATCCAGTGAAGAAGTTAGCACGGTTTCAGCAGGCTTCTACGCAATGATCTGAAGACAGTGCAATTTTTCCACCCCAAGTTGTCTGACGTATGCCTTTACAAATAGCTTTTGAACATGGATCTCAAGGCTAACCTTCCCATTCCTCATTCTCCAGGCCAGAAGACTGCATCCTGAGCAAGAGCTTCTATAAAGTTCACAGGAAGAAGATAGGATTTTTGTGATGTGTATAAAGTCTTTCAGATTACTGAGCAACAAGAATCTCAAATTAAGAATACACACATTCCTCAATCCAAAGCCTCAGAATATAAACTTCACAAAACCACATTACTCTTATCTGGAAAGCTGAAAATCTAATTGAGAACCTAAACGCCTTTGTGGCACTGCTCTCTTATGCTGCAGACAAGAGACAGATGGTAATCTTGAAAAGGTATGTCTAAATAAAACGAAAAATTAAGTCACACAGACATTAGGTTAAGTACTGTACCAATTGCTTATGACTGTCTAATTTGGCAGCATCATTCCTCAAGAGCCAGAATAGGGGAGGAAAAAAAAAAAAAAAAAAAAGAAAAACAAACCCAATATGGTAGTCTGGTTATAATCATTATGTTAGAAAGGGGGAAAAGCAAGATGAGGATAAGTGTTGAAGGGAATCATGTTGGTCCTACATTTCTGCATATACACTTCTGCATATTAGTCAGCTTTATTGTGTAGATTTACCATGTGCAATTTCATGAAAAAGAATGGCTGTAAGCTTTTGTATCTCAAAAGTCACAGATTTTTTCCAGGTTTGAGGACGTTAACACAAGCCTCACTCTTAGCCTTTGAGTAAACTTTTATCCCAAGAAGAAAATGGGCATACGTATGGAAGCGTCTATTATCCTCAACCAGATGCCACATATTGCTTAAATTTCAGCGTTCCCAGTAAGTATGTTCTAATTACTCAAAAACATTAAAAAGCTGTTTGCTACAGAACGTATGCCATTCGCACACTATTTTCTATCTTTGCTGTAGCGCAAGCTTGTCATCACCCTCGAGTTCACGCATCCCTCTGCAGGGTTCACGTTGAAGTTAACTATGAAGAGGGATACCGAGTAACTTTTTTCCTACATCTACGTGCAATGCCTGCAGTGCTAGCTCGTTTTCTCATCGCAAGCTTGCGGACACCGCTTGGATCAAAAACCACGTACCATCTGGCATGAGACGCGCAGGAAGGGGAGAAGATCACAACAGCCCCCAAATACCAAGTTCACCTCGAGCACGTGCCGCAGTATCTTGAGCACATCTCCGACACCACTGACTCACTCTCCCTCTCATCAGGAAGCCTTTGGCGAGCGCTTGCAGAAGTGCTACAGGAGTGGCTACAATTCCCCGCCCGGCACGCTGCTGAAAGCCAGGAAGCCAGAGAGCAGCAACAAAAAAAAGCCCTTCAACACACCGAGGCTCCGCAAGCGCTGCCGCCACCAGAGAAGGTCAGAACGGGCACAAGCCCGGGCACAGCCCCTCTGCCCCTGCCTCTACCCCGGGCGCACGGCGCGCTCGGAGGCCCGCCGCCGCCGTGCCGAGCCGCCTAACCGGGCCCGGCCGCCCCAAGTCGACCGCTGCCCCCCACCCCCGTAACGGTCTGGCCGCGCCCCTCCCCGGTCCCCTCAGGTAACGGCCGGCGGGCAGCAGGTGCGCGGCGGGGCGGGCCGACGGGAGCGCTCACCTTTGCAGACGGGGGAGCTGGGGCTCTTCCTCTCCGGGGAGCTCCTGCCTTGCTCCGGCGAGTGCCGCCGGTGCCGGAGCCTGCCCGCCGCCGCAGCGCTGCCCTCCGGCAGCGGAGGCACCGGAGAAGAGCAAGGCGAGGGTCCGCAGCCCGGCGGCGGGGGGGCAGGCGGCGGTAGGTGGTGGGGCCGAGGGGGGCTCCCCCGCGCCCCGCCGGCACGCGTGGGGCTGCCCCGCGAGGAGGTGGTGGCGACGGCGGCGCTGCTGCTTCCCCCTCCCCCCGGCGTCTGCGTGGCCATGGCGGGGCCGCCGCGCCCGCCGTTGCCGGTGGGCGCCGCGCGCGTGGGGCTGAGCTGCGCGAGGCGGGCGCCGCGCGTGGGAGCCCCCGCCCGGGGCGCTCGCGCCGCCGCCGCTCCTTGTGGGGCTGCCATGTTGCTGCTGCTGCTGCGCTGTTGCTTGAGCTGGAAGGGCACCGTGGCCCGCAGGGGCTGGAGGCGGCTGCTCGCTCCCGCTCCGCCGCCCGCCGCCGCCGCGCCTCCTCCCCCCAGGGAGGTGGCCGGGGTCGGGGAGCCGTTGCGCCTCACGCGCTGGTGGGACATTGTCCGTCGGGAGCCGGGGCTTGCGGAAGACCGTCAGCGGCGGGGAAGCACGAGAAAGGCGCGAGGCGCAGGCAGGTCCTCGCAGGGCTCCAATGCCTCGGCCACCGACGGCGCCCCGCCAGGGCTCCGGCCCCGCCCCCGCCCCCCCATTGGGCGCGCCGCCGCTCGGCTCGCGCAGCTACGGCGCGCCCATTGGCTGCGGAGCGCGCTCCTGAGTGGTCGAGCCTGCGCGCGGAGGGGGAGGGGGCAGCGCTTAAAGCAACACGCGGCGGCCGACGGGGCCCCGCGCGCAGCGGGCGGTGGCCTCGGGCGCGCTGGCCGGTGGCGACCCCCGGGGCCAAACGGGGTCGCGGTCCCTCGTGAGACCGCGCCGGGCCCCCCGGGGGGGCCCCCCGCTGTGTCCGCGGTCACGCGGGGATCCTGGAGCCCGTCAGGGACGGCGGCGGCCGCTCCCCCTCCTCGCGGAGCCGGACCCGCGGCAGCGGTTGCGCGTTAGGAGTAGGGCTGCTGGATCCTTTCTGGCTCTAAACGCGCTTGTGCGGGGGGCCGGGGCTCCGCAGCGGCGTATCCGGTCGCTCTGCCGCCGGCTTAGCGTTCCTGGTGGTGGCCCCGGATACGTGGGCAATATCCAGGCAGACTTGACCCCTTTTTCCCTTAATTGCTGTGTTGGCTCTTCTCCACTGGATCAGTTGAGTCTTTGCTGCAGTCTTTTAAAAATACTCGTTAACTGCCAGCATCCTCTTAACGTGATGTACACATCAGAGAAGTGAACGCATGCACGAAACGGGCCCTAGTTTGTGTGCTTGGGTGCTTTAGATGCAAGGTAAACGCACTCTAGCGCCTTCAAGACGCAAAGGCGTCAATAAAGCCTCTCTCTGTCTTTATTGCAAATGGCAAATCTGGGCTACCAGAACTTGCCCAAATTCTTTCCAATACTGCTCCGCAAGTTGCATGTTGCAATTGAATACCATTGCTATGATACAAATGGCGTGACAACAAATTACGTACCATTCTCTCTCTTCTCTTCAGCTTGGTTTTTTCCTTTCTCCTTTGCTGTTCCCGACTGAAGCCTCCTTCACTTAAAAAGCCCCAACTTCCCCTTTGAAGAGCTCCGTCCTTGTGGCTGACAATTTTAACAAACCTGAAAGGCAAGGCTATGTGCACAGGCCTTTTTTGAGGATGCCTGAATGCTGCTTTACCTAAAGCCTCGAAGGGTAAAGCTCTTGTCAGAGTCAAGAGCTCTTTATGAGAAATCAGACTGGCAAAGGAGAACAGGACAGGTGCATTTCTGGTGATGAGATCATTATGAAGTTAGCTCTTGCATTTTGGATTTATTAAATTTCTTTTGAAGAAAGGTACTGTAAAGACAGTATTATGGCCTGCAGGATAGCAGGACGGGTCAACCAAAACTGGCTACAAGAGGCTGTGCCCAGTCTTGAGAATTATCCTGAGCTACCCTTGAAAGTGTCTACGTCAAGGGAAGGCACCAGAAGCCTGGCAGATCACCATCAGTCCTGTTGTATCCCTTCCTTAAAGTGTGCAATTTACTCCAAGTTGCCTTACAAATTATACACATATGGCCACTTCCCAGTCCTTGTAGCCATTACAAGCCATGCCGGTATAACAGGGCAAAGCGTCATAATCCCAGATAACCCACTTAATTAGTGAAATATCCAGGGGACAATGCGCTCATGACCAGGAATGGCTGAGAGGCAGAGAACAGTATGGGCTGCATACTGCTGGCATTGGGAGTGGAGGGATCTTGTAATTCCCTCAGTGACACCATGTATATTTTGAAAAAGAGAACCTGAGTTTCGTAGCACTCCACAGGTAAATACCAGCACCCCATCACGTCTGGAGAAATAAATGGAACCTGTCTGCTGCTTTGGTGGCAGCCCAGAACAGCGCACAGTTATCCTAAAGCAGGTTAACCTGTGCAGCATTTATTTCACTACTTTGCTGCAATTTTCAGTCAAGAGCAGAAGATGCAATCCTCTTTGCAGTTCTTCCTGCTGTGACGGCACCCGCTGCCAGCGCTAGCACAGTTGCTCAGCAGGCTTTCGTCCCTTGGACAGTTTATCCTCCCCAGAAATACTGGGGTTGTTTGGAAGCAGCATGCCATAAGGGTAATTTTAAGGCATAAAATACTCGGAACGCATTCTAATTCCTGTTACTGGTTTGAAGAGGCCAAAAATGAAAAGGTCTTGGTTCATATTTGTTTGCATGATGCATGTTACAGAGCCAAGTCACGACTCTGAATGCAGAAGATATCTGGGACAATTATAGTACTTCCCACATTATTGTCACACTGCAAAAATGGCACTGCTCCACAGAGTTGTTATGAGAACACGAAGCAAAGCATTTATGTCTACCGCTCAGCAGCAGTTGTATCGCTTTACATGCATTAGACATGGAAGTTGAACATGTAAAGTCATGTACTCAGACCTAATCAAATACCATGTACTTCATACATTAATTTGTTTAAACTGTAACAAATGTGTTACAACAGGATCTTACTCCTACACCTTATGGAAATCATGGAAACAACTAAAGCAGGATTATGAATTACGTGAAAGTAGTTTTGAAACTTTTAAGTACACGAAAAAAAAACACAAACAAACAACCCAGCCCTCAATAAGTTGGATCCAGATGCCCCAGACTCTGCTTGTAGTTCACACCTCCCAAGATCTGAGTTTTGTTTCACCTGTTACGCTCCTTAGTGCCTTTGGATTTTGCCAAACACTGTCCAGGCCCGCTTCGAACAACGCATTTCATATGGTTTCATGTGGAACCTTTAGGCTGGGGCTTCTTCACATTCACGAAGCCCTTACACTGGCCACACCACCTAACATAACAGTGCAGCGATTCAAAAAATAGGAATGAAACTCATTGTTGGCACAGAGGCTGTGAGCCTTCTGCCGGTGTCACTTCAACCAGCCTTTTAGTGACTTCAGTCACGTTAGTGACTCCAACCTCACTGGAGTCGTGCGTGATCCCACACACGCAGCATCCAGCTCTGCATCTTCAGCTCCTCTCCACCTTGTATTTGAATCAACCCGCACGAGCCAAGCGGGTACTGGTGTGCTCACGTGCCGCACTTAAGTGCCACCCCCGGGAGGTGACGAGTGCTCCCACCCCCCACCAGCTTGGAGGCACTCAGCACCTAACCGGAGGCCTTCTGAAATGCTCTGCTTTGTAGTCACCGTGGGGACATTAAATCCAGATATTGCAGGTGTCCCCTTACCTGCAAGGCATCGGTTCTTTCTTAAAATACGGTGTGTGGTAAAAGCTGCCGGTATGAACAAATCAATGCAAACGTCGGAAGCATATTGACTGCCCTCAAAGGCAGACTGATAAAACACACCGAGCGGAGTGAACAAATTTGCAACCTGCTGAAGATAGGGATGTAAACAAGTCAGGGAAGTGGTAAAATGAGTAACCCTGAATGAAAAGCAGAGAAACAAGGGTCGAAGAGGTTTAACTAAGCTCATAGGCCTAAATCCCACTGTATGGTTATCAAAACAAGAAGTACTTAGGGAGTTTTGTTTTATGAAAGACTGAAAAATTATGAGTAGAACCACTCACTGCTCATAGTAATATATATATATGAAAAATGTACTGTTAACAATAATAGTAATAACAGCAAGCCTTATGGAAGATAACTGTGCTCCTAGTAGCTTCAAATATGGTTTTGCCTTATTCCAAAATTAAATTAATGCAAAGCAGCACACGTAAGAGAGCAATATACTGCCTGCAATTGTTTTACCTACAGCTGTTGCAAGTAATATTGAAGGTTGAAAGATTAAAGATTCTGGGAGTCTAATCTAAACATTAGATTATGCCCCAGGATATTTCACTGCATTTCTCATCTCTCCCCTGCAGAGTGAGTTTGTTTTGCTTGTTTATGTGGGTGTTCAACATCAACAGGAGAAAAAGACATTTTAAAAAAAATAGGACAAAAATAATAGAATTTGCTTCACACAAAACCTGTAAGATCCTAGTTAATATTCCGGAATATCTGGGGGGATTTGAAGAGGCAAGCAGATTGAAATAAGGTATTAAGATTAAAACAATAAAAAACAACAGATGGGACCTTGGACATAAATCAAACTACACACGATAAGCAAAAGGCAACTTAAAGCAAAACGCAACTTAAAGCAAAACATGCTCTTGCCACATTGTTTATGAAGTACAATCTTTAAGAAAAGGTATCATATAAATAACATCCTGAGGCTTCAGTGCCTCACTGGCATTAAAATAACACATTTTTGACAAACCCCATTTCTCAGTGCAACACTTAACTGCAGGCTTGAGAGACGTGACCACTGCGTGTTCATGGCATGCATAATTACCTGGGAGAAGTACGAGGTTAATTTATAGAATGATAGAATCATTTAGGTTAGAAAAGACCTTTAAGATCATCAAGTCCAACCATTGACCTAACCCTGCCATCCCACCACTAAACCATGTCCCTAAGCACCTCGTCCACCCTTTTTTAAATACCTCCAGGGATGGGGGCTTGACCACTTCCCTGGGCAGCCATATTTCTTGAGAAACCACTGCTAAGTTCACCTACATGCTGCATGTTTTTCCACACATGCAGATCAATTTTCTGAACACACATTAAATGAGAGCAGCAATGCTAAGCAATGACCTCATTGTGAGTGTCCAGCTGCTGCAGTTGCAGTCCAACACAGTTCACCAACGTGAGCTCTTGCCAGCTGAGAGAGACTGCAACTGTTGGTGGGCTCTCTTGAGGGAAGAGGCTGAGCAGGAGGAAGGACGTGGTGTCCACCACATTCCTGAATCTTTGGTTTCGGTAACTTCGAGAGAAGTGGCCTACTTCACTGAAACAAGGCATAATTTAATGTCCCCCAGGTATCCTGCAAGAAAGATGCTGAATAATAATTTGCACATAATTCCTCCCCTCCATAATTCCCCCCTTCCTTTCAGGAAGCAAGTAATTTTTCTTTAAAATTATCTTCCAAAAACTTAACATTTTTAGCACATGCTTACAGAGCTTGCAAACATAATTACAGATGTTTGTCTGTATTTGTGTTGTATATAGAGATGTAACGTGTTTCTGTATTTCTAGTCTCAGGGCAGAAAATCATACAAAATGATAGAAGGAAACTCTTGATTTACGAACATTAAACATCTATCATTGCTACAAGCCACTGGCACAATTTCTGTATTGTGAGTATAATGGAACTATATACTACAAAATATTTATTTCTATTGTTGACGTTATTAATTTGATAAATGACAAAATTTCAGTAATGTAGATTTTACGGCCATATTGTAGGATGATAAACATCCTGCATATGTGATGAAGAGGCATGTAACTATAGAGAAGAGAGGTCGCTCCTTCTGATTCAGGCCTACAATCTTGTTTTGCTTCTGTTTGTTTTTATAACATTTACAAAAGCTAAAGAGATTGTGAAAAGCATGTTGGCATGGCTTATTCAGGCACCAAGAGGCAGTGACAAAATGATTTTGCTTCTCCCTCCACATAGATATACTAGCCCTATAGTTAAACTAATTAACTTTGGGGGAGTGTGTGATGGAGTGGGAGCATGGGATTCTCTGATTTAGGAAAACATCTACTTAGAAAAAATGGATCAAGCAGTGTTCTGAATCCTCCTTTTGCGTTCAGCCATGGGGTGCAGGAGAGCTTTTAACTAGTTTGGTCACATCTCAACCAGACATCAGTTTGGCTCAGTTGTGCCATCCTGTCCTCATGCCTTGCCAGAGAGACGTCGCTGAGAGGGAGGAGGTGATCTTTGAGAAGATGGAAAAAGCAAAGCTGGGCAAAGCCCCAGTCCCCACTGCTGTTGGCAGCCAAGGCCTCATCCGATGCCCAGCCAGGGTGTCAGGCTCGCTCTGCTCAGCAGGAACATGCCGATGTCTCCAGCAGTCATGGCTGGCATGGCTAGGCTGATGCTTCCTAGTGGTGAGCCTGCAGGTTGTCTCTTATCCTTGGAGCAGAGACCAGTAAATCCTTGGACTAGGTCTACTTGGGGTCTTTCCAAAGAAGCCTCAACAGCCTGCCCAAAGCAGCAGGCTTGTGCAGTGGCGGTGGAAGGAAGGTGATGCAGGCACCTGACCGTCATGCGTTGCCTGGCTTCCCTGAACACACTTGCACCCTGCCTGGCAGCTCACAGAAACCCTCTGGCTGCAGGAGAAACCGCAGCATGACAGCCACCCAGGCCCACGTGCTGGGCTGTGCCTCTCCCCCCTGGGGAGAGGGGCAACAGCCTACGCACGCTTGCCTCATGGCTACGTGCCGAGGAAAAACTCGACGTGCAAGAGTGGCTGCTCAGCTCTGCCATACACCAGCAGGGAGCCAGAGGTCTCCCAGATGGCATCGCACCAGGGGCGGATCATGAACCAACCTGCCTTTCCTCCTGCTTCTCGCCTTCCTTCCCTCCCTCCCTCCCCTGGCAGAGTTCAGTTCCTCTGCCTGCCTCCTGCACCCCAGCCTGGAATAGGGGAAGGTTTCCCAGGTCTGCAGCTTGTTGGCCGCTGCTGGTTTGCAACAGGAGAACCTATGAGTACCTCCTGTGGCTGGCTGCTATGCTTGGGTTAACACAGGGCCCAACTCAGGCCCTTTTGATACTGCTGCTTGCTGTTTGGCTGCAAATACCTCACGTTTCACTTAGTCTCAGTTCATGGCGTATGTAAGCAGATGGGAACTTCAGCTTGCCTATGCCTTAAAAGCACATTTCTATCCCTCATGATCGCAGGGTAAAGCTCAAAACACGTGATTGACTTGCATTCTGGTTTTCCAGAAGCAAATAATAAATAAAATTAGCCCGCTTAATAGTGATTTTAAGCCAGCTGTTTCTGAGGCTTGATTCAGAATTTTTAACGGTCCTGCAAGAAAATTCTTGGCATGGCAACGGAAATGCGGGTTCCCAGTAAACACTTTCCACCTCAGAAGAGATCCAGCAAGGCCTCCGTCCTGGAGGAGCTTCTCTGGCCACCCATACGCGCCTGGGCTGCACCAGTAAAACTGATGGGCGCAGCAGCAACACCTGCCTCATGGGCTAGAGCCAGACCTACAACTTGCTACAATGCAGCTGATTTTTTAACTAATCCCGAGACCTGGAGGTGCTGGAAGTTACTCTTTACAACATATCTGCAGGGCTCACTTAATACCTTTGCAGTAAGAGGAAAGGGGAGGGGGAGAAGGAGGGAGAAAGGGAGAAACGGAATGAAAAACAGGTATAATTTCCATATTATGGCAGATTGGTAAAATACCAGTCACTGCAAAAAATACAAACTAGTGGTCAGTAGCAAAAGCAGAGGCAGAGCACAAACTACCCTCACTTCTTATGCACACAGTTCCAATACTCATAAAAGTACTATATGGAAACCATATTTCGGGTCATTCTGGTTAGGAAATCTGATAGCCCGTGGCACGAACTCCTCACAAACAAAGGCTGCACTAAGTGAGAGAGGGAAGCAAAAAAAGCCTGTAGCATTCCTAGGAGCTGCTTGCAGGCCTGTTGCAAGCAGTGACACTAATAAAATGAGCTGTACAGCCTCTGTACCCTCTTTATCACAATGCCCTACACTATCCTTTCCTATTAGTGCTTGGCAGGGACAACAAAGAAACAGGGCCAAAGACAAATGCTGAGTCCTACTGTGTTGCTGATGCCTGAAACAAATATCTCTGCCCTCCCTCCATGCTCTTTCCCCTCCCTCAAATCCACCTCATGCACTCGAGATGCTGCCCACTGGCTTTTGCCCATCATCTGCCCAAACCATGCCTGCTCTGTTCTGGGTGTACGTCCTCATTCTCAAAAGGTGCTTGGACTGTGATAGAGGATCTTGGAAAGCTCCTGTCCTTCCCATCAGGAATTGAAATGCACCTGGATTAGGCGTTTCCAACCTTTCTCCATATTTGCATCCTTAACATTTTTTCCAGTGCCCATGCGAGCTCCATCCAGAAATGCCGTTTGCTCAGACACCACACAGTAAATACAGACCTGCTTTCCTTAATCATCTTCCACAGACCACTCCCGCCAGACAGGGCTGCCCCCAGAGTCTACCAGCTGTCCTCAGACAGCGTTACCTGTTGTCTTTGTACAAGAGGCGTGAGTGATCCCCAGAGCACGACTTCAGCTCAGATCATCATTTGTGGATTTCTTGACGACTTTCCCTATGGTGCTGAGAGCTGAAAAGAGGAAGATCCCCTGACATAAAAGCAGAAGACCCGAGTGTGCCATTTAAATTCTAGGAATCAAACCATTTCAACTCCTCATTGGATGGAGAATGACAACCTTTCAGGCTAACATGAAAAGCTGGATTTATAGATACACAAACATTTTGGTATAGTTGAGTTTTCCTGCCTGTGGAAAATTAACCTTCTTATCCAATAGAACGTGCTTTGGGTCATGGCAGCGAGCAGATGTCTATAATCTCCTGCACGTGGAGAATTTCCATAACATCAGAATTAGCAAGAAGTAAATGGGGAAAAAAACCCTGAACGGAAACAAATGGAAGACTGACGTGGCTGTGTTCCACAAAGTACGTTCTGCAGCTGCATCATTACTCTGGAACAAAGGGGAATATAATTATTGTTGTTTTACTTTCATTTCCCATTAGCAAAGCAAAAGCCCAATACAAGCGGCTGTTATTTCTGCAGGAGAGCGCTGGCTGAGGTGACCGTATGAGGTCACGCAGGGAAACCTACGAGGACACTATTTCTTACGCTTGAGTAGCTCACACACCCAGTAAAAACATACATCAGTAGAATTCACCAGTAAGGCTTTGTTGCTGCAGAGCTGAGTCAGGGCTTCGCAGATGCCCCGAGGATAAGACTCCGCCACACCTGCAGGGGTAGGGCAGGACTTGGCTGCTCTTGCTGTCCGCAAGGAGAGACAATTGCTGGGGGGGTGTGGGGTGGTGGATCTCTACTTCTTTTGTGACAGCTGCCTCCCCCCCCCCCCAACACGCTCCCAGCCTTCCTTGGTAGCAGCAGCCCCTCCGTCCGGGGCACTAGTGAAGGTGGAACGGGCACGCAGGAACTCTTGTCATTTCTGCGTCGATCAGGGCAGCGTCCCTCCCCGACTTGCTGCGGTGCTGCCACAAGCTTCTCTGCCCAACTCCAGAGGCAGAGCGGCCACGCAAGGCAGGGGGAAGGGGCCTGTTGTGCCCCAGGGAAAGGAGAGCTTTGCATGGTTCGCAGCACTCCGGATGTCCCTGGCCCCCACTGACTCTCCCTGGCTACAACCTCATGGGAAATCTGACTTCCTTGGAGCTGTTCCTGGGAGGACTTGGAGGTCTCAGGCTCCCACCAATGTCATTGAGATCTCTGGATACAAAGAGCTTTGTAGGCCCGTCCTTAAAGCCCCATAGCAGGACCTGGAGAGCCAGCCTCTGCCTGTGAGCTGGTGTTGCTCAGCCATCTTGACCCAACAGCAAGCCACCGCAGGTAAGCACAGTGCTCTCTTTCAGGGAGGGACCTTCTCCTCATCAGTAACTGCCCTAATGTCCCAATCCTTTTCTGAGGCAGAAACTCCCCAAGGTAGCTGCAGATCCAACCTGGAACATGGTGTCTGCCTCCTGCTCACAGGGGAAGCAAGGCTTGTAATGACCGTCCCTCCCTGTAGCCAGGGGGTTCTAGGTTCATTTGCAGGGCCGAGGTGATTTGCCATACAGGCAGGCACTCAACCCATATGCTACTTGCCTCTGTTGCTTCCTCCTTATATGTGACAGCAAGAAATGAAGCTCCTTATTCTGTCTCCCTTCTTTGCATTTTGGAGGTAGTTCTTTGGGCACAGAGGTATAAGACTTGCGCCACTTTCTTACTTGCTTGCAAAAAATCTTCATCGCTGTGGATAGAGAAAAATAACAGGAATTACGTAAGGAGGAGAGATACAAACAACAAAGCAACAGAGGTGCAGGATGCATCTCACCCATCTGCGTATAACAAAGCACTGGAACCAGTGAGGTCCCACAGTACAGTGCTTTAAGGTGCAAGATGTGTGTTGGCAGCGCTGTAGGGGCCGGGCTGCTCCATGCTGCGGGGTTGGTGCTGATGTGGAACCCCTTCCCGAGGCCAAGGCAAACCCAGGAACACTGGGAGTGGAACCAAAGAAAAGAGGAGTTCATCACTCTGGTGACACGGCATTAAGTTGAGTTTAGCTGCACTTTATGTAAGACTTTGCCTCAAAGCTGTGGTGACTGTTGCCCATGTGAGTTTGCAGTGCGGTGGTAGCACGACCCCAGCCAGCACGGCTCAGTTTGTGATCCAGAAAGAGAACTGAGGAGAGAACCACGTGCACAGGCAGAACGGCTGCCTCAGGGCTCAGGTAGCGTTTGGATGGCTAGAAAAGGAAAGAAAGACGGGGCTTGTTTCTTGTTTAAAGGGAAGATTTAATATTTTCCTTCTGTTCAGGGAGGGAGGGTGACTTACTGGGGGTGATGCGCAGTTCTTGGGACCATTTTGCATTAATTTGCCTCTGTTCTTCACCTGAACAAGCATTCATGCCCTAAAGCTTCAGCATCCTGGAGCCTGCCTTAGCGGCAACCAGGCCACAGAACACTGACTCAGTCCTCACGCTTACCAGTGGTCCACACAGGAGATGAGAAAGAGATCAAACAAACAGCATCACCTGCATACGGGTACAGCGTATCTACCATTGGTATGGTGGTGATTCCAGTTAACGGATCAAGCATGACTGGAAGGAGGGAAACTAGAGGAAGAGCTCTTCATTGAAAAGTAAAAAAAAAAATCCCAGACAACTTCAAAACAACATTCTTGCATCAGGAGTTGAAAAACACCAGGAAGCAAAACAAAGGAGAGCGCAGGGGAGAAAAGACCCGTCTCTTCCCAGCGCCTCGCCTTCAGGAGCCGTAGCAAGCAAACTCCTGGGTCAGGGGTGGGGGGGGGAAATTCACAGGGTCCTTCTACTGACTTAATCCATCTCTTCTAGTTCTGCTGGACAGGAGAGCAGCTCTGGGCTGGGAAAGCTCCTGCTTTTACGAATGCCATGACATTGTCTCCTTATGGGGAGGGAAAGAGCGCAATAGTCTGTGTGGGAAGGATAGGGGGTTGCTATTTTAATTCTTGTCCCACCTGCAAAGGTTGTTGCTTGCCATGTTCCTCCCGCATGCCTGGCTGCCATCAATCCTGCGCTCTACCCAAGTGCAGCCTAACCAGAAGTGAAACAGAAAAATAGTTTAATGCCTCTTTCTCCTGTTTTCTTTTTTCTCCTTTAGTTTTTCTGCATTTAAACACTTAGCAGACAGACAAGGTGTGACAAGAGGCCACGTAAGGCCTACTGCTTAGAAACACCTACAAAACTGTATTTAGTTGCCAATACAAGTGTCTTAACCAGCTGACCAGTGAGAACAGGCAAAAAAACAAGCAGAGGCCCTGCATTAATGTAGCGAGGGCAAGCCCCAATTATTTCACGCTATTATCTGATAACAGTGCAGCGTGCAATCTGTCACATGCCTGTGGTGCCCGAAAGTCCCGCTCAGCCCTTGGTAACGAAGTAGTTCCTTATCCTTCAACCAACAAAACACAGCTGCAACAGGAGCTCTCCTCTCATTCCTGGGAGCACGTCTTACTACTCATGGCCAGTGATACCACGAAAAACCCACGAAAGACCACACTTTTTGTCATTAATATGATCTTTAATAAATGGAATAATGCACCATTTTACAGCAAGCCTTTTCTTTTAGACCTAAAGAATAGCCTTTTAAATGTTCTTACCCAATGTCTCTGTATCAATACAATCTCTTTATTTAGGTTTATATATAACAAAGCAATTCTTACAAGTATTCATAGAAAACTCTGTAGTGGCTTTAACAATGTCAGCTTTCATAGTGGCATCCACAGATGATTAAAAAACAAAAATTAGCTTTTTAATTCATACTCACACTGTTCCATGAAACACAACTTATACAGCATAGCAAGGGTACTGGGCAGCTTATACAAAAGAAATAACTGAAAGCAATTATTTATAAATTCATACATGATAGTTCCTCAGTCATTTGAGAGAAAAACCAAAAATACCCGTTAACGAAAGGGTTCTGATGAGACTCCATATTCTAGGGTTTCTCTCCCTCTTCCCCAGAAAAGCTCGCTCAGAAAGTAATGCTCTCTTTACAGTCTTTCGTAAGGAAAATGGCAGTTTCACATCTCTTCGTTTCAGCTTTGACAGAAGACCAAACCCTAGAAATCAGTCTTTGCCATGTTCATTTTCCTCTTATACTGCATTTGGGGGGAAAAATAATCAACAGCAATTGTAAAATATGATTCTAGCTTATATAAATGTGAATAGAGCACACCTTCCTCTAGAGACAAGAAGCAGACAAGAAACATTACATACAAACCTTTTTAAATACAGTGTGAGAGAGAGGAGAGTCGTGAATCAGGAAATTCAGAAGTAACAAATGAAAGTCAGCTATAACTTGGACTTGCCTGTTTCTTTGTTCTTGTGACTTTTTACAAACCACAGAAACATTAACTGTTTTCTTTCTTTTTGAATAAACAAGATTGAAGCGTGATACTTCATGATACAGTTCTGAAGCACAAAAAAAGTGAATCAAGTGCTCTAGAAATAAAACCTCGCACAGTTTTGCTCTGTCTTAAAAACAAGTGATGAATGGGCTACAAAATGTGACTTTTGGGAGACCTGGAAACTAAGAAGTTATAAAGGCTAATTAATTCTGCTTTAACATAGTTACCGGGCAAGACGCTATGCCCCTGACGGATGTATGCTCCTGTAACGTATCTGCAGAATCCTGCAAGAACTTTGACAAAGTCCTTCCTTACTGTGACAGTTAGGGCATCTGTTGAAGCATGACCTATGCATTGAAGTTAACCAACCGAATGACTTGCAAATTTACACAACTGCTGATCAACAGGCTTTTAAAAATATCTGACAATTACGTTATAAATTAACGTAACTTTGACTGCACAAATGTAGATTACACCACAGTGAGATGAATAGAAATGGGCATAAAAGTCATTCACACTAATAACGCACCACACCAGCCACTAAATCAGACCTGTGTGAAGCCCAGATCAGCATTAAAGGGCTCTGGTGTAAACGAGGATTTATCTTGAAACCTCCTGCTCCCACTGCTGCAGTTCCACTTCTTGACAATAACCACAGCTGCACTGGTTCTGACCCAGCCTGGCAGCCCAGGCATCGGCTAACACCCCTCAAGACGTTGGTAGCAGGGTTCGCCCATGCGGTCCCACATTCCACCTTAGCTTGTCCCAGGGCTAATAAACCTCCCAATAGTTTTTTGAAACCACTGCCAGCAGAACCCACCCCTCCTTTGCCCATAATCAATGCCAAGCTCCTCTTTGATTTCAACAGCATTCTGCTCAAGCGCTAACCGATTAGAATCTGGTTTCCTTAGATACATGTGTGCCAAACATGACTCCCATTTTGATTCGCAGGAGTCCCTAAGTCTGCAGAAGTGGAAGTTCTGCTACCAATTTTAATCCAGTACAGAAGAAACCTCAAAATGAGAAATCTGATTTGTTACAATTTCACATCAAAACTGAACCTACTTGTGGGTGTGTGGGGGATCAAAAAAGGGATGTATTTCTACAGCTACAGTTTTATATGACAATATAGAAACCTAAAATGTAATTGGATTTAATGGACTAAAATACTATCTTTAAATGGCAACCACATACGTAACTACAACTACTACATAAAAAAGCCTTGTAAAAATTACCATGTACGAAGTATTTTGGGTTACTTTTTGATCTTTAAGAGAGGTACCTTAAATTTCTCAGCTTCAGATAAAGTTTGTCAACGTGCATTCCCAGCTTTTTTTTTTCCCCCCCGCTCTCTCTCTCATAACTCCATTCCACCTAAACAATCAGTGACAAGTCTGTCATGGGAGATCTTGCATTACTGGACGATGTGTCGCAGTCTGATCACAATTTTACTGTGATGCACTAAAGACAACTTAAAAATGGCATATGAAAAAGAACATTATACTTGCTACCAGTGCTACCATCTGATGCTGTAACTCTCAGAATTTAATCCTGGAATTTATGCACAACATACATATGCATCTAAATACATACAGAGTTTACATTAAAAAAAAAATATATATATTTGGCTTTACTGCAATATGTATAGCTTTTTCACTGAAGAAAGGCTTAAAGTTGAACAAAAAATGATAAGCACATTAAAAAAGGAGGTTAATATATTTACCTGTTAAAATGGATAGCGGGAAACCAGACAGAAAAATTAAAATAATCCAAATTTATGCAAAGTACTAAGTTGTCCAGTCTATAATCCAACTTTCATACACTAATCAATCATATTTCAATTATCTTTGATAAGCTGCTCCGAGTTTTCCAATTAGACATCAGGTCATGCATATGCTACCGTGCTCAGCAATTATTATTTTTATGACTTAAAACCTGCCTGTTTCAGCAATGGGAACTGCCATCATTTTCATACAAGCAAAAATTACATCATAATTAATTTCTCCTGTATTGACTAAACTTGTGAATTTTAAATTCTCCCTAATTAGGCTGGAACTTTCCATAATAATGTTTCAATGGCAGAATGGCTATGATCTTTTGAATATTTTTCATGACAGAAAATTATAATCTGAACATAGGCTTAGTAATGTTATATTAGTGGACTACTTTTTTTAACGTTTTAAAAAAGGAACATCATTAGACCAAAATGCACTGAGCACTGAAACTATGGCATATACAACGTATACTTTTAGAGAAAGTTGATGGGTGGGAAGATAACGTACTTTCTAAAGATTTTTATAAGGTGGGGTGGGTTGTTTGTTTGTTTCCTGAAACCTGCCAGCATCCGTCTTGCCTTGGTTTTTGTCCCCACTGCACTAAAAAAAAAAAAAAAAAAAAAAAATGTATCTGTGTTGCCTTTGAAAATTAGGTAATTTTCAGCATGGAAACAAGACACAAATGAACAGCTTTAAAATTGGAATTTTGGAAAAAAAAAAAAAAAACCAAAACAAACAGAAACGTTCTTTGCTTCTGAGAATATTCTAATGATGACAATATCAATTGGTTTTCTTTAAAGTAGGAATTCCTTTACCTCTAGCTGTGCAATTTAAGTGCATCTTGGAGTTTCAAGAAAGGCAATTTTAATACTAATTATTTAGCACATGAAGCTAAAGAACATTATAATCAAATTCAGGGGACGTGTTGCAGATAACCTGACTTGTAAACACCAATTTTAGAAGAAAATAAATCTGACTATGAGGCATGTCTGTTTGAACAGTTAGAATTCACGTTCTAAAAACCATGTTATGTTAGTGAGTATCTCTATTATAGGGAACAGAAAAAGAGACAATGCATTAACCTAAGCAACTCTTCTGGCTTCTGCTAACACATCATTTTCTAAAATCAGTAAGATTTTGGATTTTGGCTTATATATACAAACATCACAAATGTTTGCTCTAACATTTTACTTGAATTATACATTATAAATTACCATAGCAAATAGTCTACTGTTGTCTATTTGACAGTGGCACAATTCATAGGTATTTACACTATCATTCTGTTTTCCTTTTGCTATATTTATCTTGTCTGCAATATACATGAGAAATTGATAGAAAATTATCAACTTTCATCATTATCCTTTTTTCTTAAAAAAACCCCAAAACACCCAAACCCAAAAACAAACACAAAGAAATAAAACACATTTGTCTCCCCTGATTATAGTACATTTATCAACCATCCGTGTGTCTGATCTGTAGAATTCTCTCTTACATGTATTTCATTTGGTTAAGGATGATTCCCCATCCTACAAGACACAATTCAATATAATTTAATTTACAGAGGAAGTATTCTGTGGAGATTGGATTATGTGCTGTGAGCAAAAAAAGGGCATTACTAAATTAAGCATTAAAACCAAACTGCTAATCTGATCTCATCTAGCTGTGCAGAATTACAATATTTTGGTACCTACCTAGGAGTTTGTTTTGACTGACCTTTAAAAATAAATAGTTTTTCTCTGTTTAATCTATAGGGTATTTTATGATAAAGTACATATTTCTATCATGTTACAAATTATATTTATCCATGGTAGATTACAAAGCCAATACTTTCTACTATAGTTCATCCCAAAGACCTTCCAGCAACCAATAGCAATAGATAAAGGAAAAGAAACTATTATGTTTGCTTTCAGAATCTTTAAGGAAAACTGTGGAAGAATGTTTTCATCTGGAATTAACATGATTTTGATTGCATTGAGCATAAAAAACTTGGATTTCTTACAAAGGATTGGCCTGAAAAGAAAGGCTTAAATCTGTTTTAGCAGAAAGAAGCAGTAGTTAGAGCAAATAACTTTCCTCTCCCCAGAGTGTTTCGACTTAGATAAGAGTGTCCTAAATATGCTTTTCAGCCCACATTCTGAAATGCTGATGGATGATACATGCAAGGCAAAGCAAAAAGTCATTGGGAAAGGAGTGAAGAATCTTCAATATGCATGATGCAGCCATCATCTCAAAACAACATACTGTACTTCAAATGGAGACTCAAAGAAGGCCAAAAGAGAAGAAACCCGCAGCCAGCATTATGAACAGAACGCCAAAAATTCTGATTCAGGTCTTGAAACCCAGCTGAGCAACTGGCAGGTTTTCAACATCTGGGATGAGAGATTGTAGCAGATGGGAACGCCAGAGAGCGAATTAAAAGTAAAACCAGAGAAAGGGTGCATTTTTCAAGAGGGGAGATATAACTGTGTATTTATACAGGCAGATAATACAATTATGCCTCAGAGACGAAAGGTACTACTTGAACTGGTGCTTAAAGAACACAGGGAGCCCAAAATGTGTCTCAAGGCTTGTATTTCTACAACTACACTTAATCAAAGTCTGGATTTATAGAGTTATCTCTTGGAGATATCTAGGAGAGTCTAAGAAACATTAAGAAGCATCACAAGAGAAAATCATCGCAATCAAGCATAAACAAAGGAGTTTGGGAGACAGCAAGGATCAGATGTAGGAAGGCATATATTATGCTAGTTGCATCATCAGATACAGAAGAACAGGGTTGGCAAAGTTTACCTCAGGGGGAAAAAATCATGTAACAGCAAGGAAACAAATGAGCTTGAAAGCACAGAGCATCTGTTTCAGTCAGCTGAAGGGAGACAGGCTGGGGGAGGCAATTGTTTGCTGCCAGTACCCTGCCACAGGAGTTTGGCAGGCTGACTGAATAGATTTTCTTTCTTTGAACATCACCAGTCTTCAGATACAGCAAGATAAAACTTTGCTCAGTACCAGAGACTGACGTGTGTTACAGCTTTTTTATCTAAATAGTTTTTACTCAAGTGTTTGCATTCAGAAAGAATATTTCTCAGGTGGAAGGAGGTCCTGACCGATAAGGAAATTAATTTTCTCTCAGCAGACAGTAAAAACAATCATTCTGAAAAAAGGTAAGGTTCAGTTGAGATGGTGAAAAACCAATTTATCTCAATAGATACTACATTCATGTTCACTGGCACCTAAAATCAATATGCATACAAACTGAAAGAAGGGTCTAAGCAGAGGTAAAAAAACCCAACCCTCCCCCCCAAACACTCATAACCATGAACTTTAAAGCCACGCAATAAATTTTAAGATGAATGAGGGGCTCTAAAAACTCTGAAGGGAGGAAGAGTTTCAACTCAACTCAGCGGCAACAGTCAATTAGGATGCGCCTATCTGCATAAATAATCAGGCTGATTTTACCCCAGACTGTCTGTAAAGAGGTAAATCAGGAAAGATTTGTGACTCATCACAAAACTGTTTTGTGCCAAATAAGATTCTGATTTTTCCTCTGCATAAACAAAATACATTTGCAACCTATCTTCACTAGCACTTTTAAGTATGACAGTTATTAAGGTTTCTGAATAAAATGTATTTTTCAAGGTACATCATCACTGATCTAAATAAGGTTTTACATAAATACAAGGGAGTGAAACTGCACACAAAATAAAATGGAAAAAATGGCTGACATTGTTTCCTTACATTTGTTCAACGTTTTGTTATTCGGAGCTTCACAGGCTGGCATCTACTGCTATAAAGGAAACACATTTTGATTTGGAAGGATCAAAGGAAAGGTACTGAGCTCAGATTTATTTATTTATTTTTTTGCTCTTTTTTAAAAGCCCTTTCAAGTTGGGGAAAATTCATGCATTGTCACCTCAGAGCACAATGTGATATAGGCAGCTGCTTCAAGCTGACTACAGTGTGCAAAGTTCACTGTCATGACCGGCTGACTGCTCAACTGTCAGGGAAAAATTAACAAATACAAAAAGGGGAACATGTGGCAGGTTTAGAAACACACTTTTCAATAAACATACTGTGAACTATAGACTATTGCACATTTCAACATGACACAAGAAAAATAAGGGGTTCAAAAGAGAATACACTTTGTAACATAGAAATATACAGACTAGCTTGTGCACAGAAATCAAAACATGGTTACAAGACACCACTGCAGTCAAACCTGTCTTATAGTCTGCTTATGATCTTAGTGACCTTAAGAAACTGGTCCAAACTGATTATCAGCAATACTATTTTTTTGTTACTTTTTCTTAAAAAAATATTTTGAGACCACATTTTTGATACACATATATATATTCCGTGGTCAAAACAGACAGACTTAACTTTAGCGATACTAAATAAAAGTGCAAAAACGTTCAAAAAATAAAACAAAATAAAAAAATATGGAAGCATAAGCTAAAAATTTTCTGCATAGCTGAAATCTATTTAAAGCGAGTCCTTGGTAGGGGTTGCTGACAGGAGGAGAAAGCAGTTTTTTTAAAATGTCTTCTGCGTGTTTGTTTCAAATAATGCAAAAAAAAAAAGGTCATTTGTCGGCTTTTAAAGTATTTCACAGGCAGTTCACTCCTGCGTCCTTAGATACCATTGTGGTGGCAGTGCCTCCTTCCGCAAGGTAAACAGCAGTGCTGGATTTGGAGTGGACTGCCCGGTCACTGCCGTTATTATTGACCTCGCAGTGCAGCGGCTCGGTGGAGATGACCCACGTTGAAGGACGCCACCGCTTAAGTGAGTACGGAGTTTTCACACGTTTCTTGATCTTTTCTCCTGAGCCCGATTTGCCATCCTGTGAGGAGTCACCTACTGAAAAAAAAAAAAAAAACAAAACCAAACAAAAACAAAAAACCAAAAACAGATAGAAAATAGCATTACAAGGAAGATAAGATTAGATTGGAGAGACCAGGGTTGTTACTCATGCAAAACAGAATAAAAGAACAAAATCTTATCACACAAAAGCAACTGTGAGGCAGAGGCATGACAGGTGTATCAGCTACAGTAGCTGCCATTAAAACAAGGGATCAGATTCTGTTGTCTGTCAGAAATTACTTCAGTGAAGTAATTTGCGTTACCTTGAATGCACATTGGCATCAAACAGCAGAATCAGCATTTGACATTTGAGGGGCTTTTGCAATCATAGTATCTTATATTACCTGTAATGGGAAGTACAAAAGAAATGTTGCTACTACAGGACGGCAAAGGCTAAACTTTTAATAGCATAATTAAATCACAGGTCCCTTAATCCTACTTCAGCTGGCAAAGCATTTCACCTGGAGACAAAATGGTCCATTCTCTGTTAAGATCCTCAGTCAGGATTTGGGATGTTGGGTTGCAAAACTGGCAAAACCAACTTTAATACATGGTAAAATTTCAGCAGTAGAAATCTGACTGTTAAAAAACCTTTCACTTTACATAATCTTAGAACCTTTCTTTTAACTTAACCTTCAATTAAAGAAAGTTACTGCAATAATCTTTTTTCTTTACCTCAATAAGATTTCAACTCAAGTCAACATGTTAAGACAAAAATTAAGGTTTCCTACTTAAAAGGAAGGCTTAAACATTCCACTGCTGAATATTCAACTACATTTCTTGAAAGATCTGTTCTGGTTTGTTTCTAAATCTCTTCTTTCCAAACATGCCTGGCACCCCAGATTATTTCACCAGTATCACAGCATCTGTCTAAACATAGTCAGAGGTTTGCAAGCACCTTTCAAAGACTACAGTGCATTCTGGAAATATATTCTCTTAAAATGCACACCAGGAAGCCTTTCCAACAGCTCCAACAGGCCCAAAGACAAACTCAAGAGGATGTACCTAATTTAACAACATGATTACATTTTTATGGTAAAAAGGAGAGCCCCATTGTAACCTCTTAAATCTTTGGCCATAAAACTCTTAAGGCAGTTATTCTGAAGGAGTCTATTAAAATCAATTCCTTCTCTAACTACTTTGATTAATTTTTAATATGTACCTGGATGAAGGATTGCTATAATTGTTGGAGCTCAGACAGCAAAGTAGAGAATGCCTGACTGTCCATCTAGGCTGGGCTAATACAGTAAAATCAGTTGCTTTAAAAGTAATGAAGTGTAGAAGTAGTTATTACAATAAATTATTTTAATCAATGCATTTTAGAGCCAGCTACTCCTAGGAGAATGAGAAAAAGTAAGGAAAAGAAGGTATAATGTGCCCCGGAAGGAAGAAACAGGAATCTTTTTCAATATGCTTTGCAGCTGCCAAGGTAGGTGCCTTGCAAGGAATAATGAAAATTAGAAATTACTCCCTTCCTAGAGTCAAAGTAGAATAGTTATAAAGGGACAGATTTAGTCCATGTATGTGGAGGGAAGATAGTGACCTAACATGCAGTGGAGCTGATGGAAACAGGACTGACAGGACTTTATTGAGAAGACTTAAATTGTGCCAATAGAAATTAAATTTAGATGGGATTTAGTAAGTATGCTTTGAGGAGGGACAGGAGACAGAAGTATTTTCTATTCAAGCAGATATATGTAGTTATTAAGTAACAAAGCATCAGGGAAACTGTTCAAGTTCTGCAGGCACTTACACTGCATACTACTGCTATCCAAACTATTTGTGGCCGATAGATCCAGCGAATTAGGCCTCTGTGCTCTTCTAGTCTGGGTCTGCCCAGGATTCCTTGCTACATTCTGGATACTGACTGTAGCTGTGTCTGGCACTGGACATGGATTACTGTTGTTGTTATTGGCATTTGTTCGGCCATTATCCAGTGGTCGCTCTCTCCTGTCTACTAGGCGGTCCAGAACACCTTCATCATGGCCAACCTGCTGCTCCCGCCTCAACAAGGGCTCATGCTCATCAGGGCTTGAATTAATATTCAGCCGACTATCCTCTCCACTGAACTGGTTCTGAAGCATTTCCTGGGCCCTCTGTGCTACCGAACTGGTTGTCTGGCCAGACGGCACTGTCCCATTGGCATATTGTGTTGTGCCAGCATGAGAGTTTATGCTGTGGCTTCTCCCAGCCACCCCGTTCACGGTAACTGTCACGACATGAGGTTCCGCAGCATTGATAGTGTTCATCTTGGCAACGCCTGTTTCCACTTGCTTCAAGTTTGATTTGTGCTTGCCACCAAATTTTAACCGTGGCTCCTTTGTTGAATTTTTGGTGTTTAGGGGGAGGCTAGTAGGCCTCTTCGGAAGGTTCTGTTGCTTGGGTAGAGGATAGACCTGAGCAGATGGGACATCTGGAATCAAACATGCTTGACCGTTGCCAGCTTGTGTGAAGTCCTGTTGTCCTGTCACCTCTACTGCAAGTTTTATCAGTGGATAAAGCAAGCTGGAACTAGTGCTGCTGAGTGGATCTGGCCCGCTAAACTGCTTAAGTGAATGTTCCATCAGATTCTCATCAGAGCTTTCTTTCAGGTTCTTATCCACTTCTTTTGGATCCAATTTATTTGTCTCTAAGTCCTCCTCTGTTAGCTGCAGACAAACAGGGGTGGGCCCACCTGGCTGCATGACATTTGTAGTATGTAAGTTTGTTTCATCCGAATAAGGCATTTCGGATATGGTGGTCATGCCAGTGCTAGGAGTGAGGCCAGTTGTATTGGTGGTGGTAGTATTGGTGGACAAACTGGTGACACTTGTCTCAGGACTAGGGATGCGAGCTTGCGCTTGTTGCCGCTCATAGTTAATGGAGTTTCTATTCTTTTCCCCTGAAGTCAATGGTGTAGTGGACATTGAATGTTCAGAAGAAATGTTCTTCACTATGCTGTCAGTGTGGTGAATTGAGTCTTCGATGTAGGAAGAGGAAGAGTAATCTGGATATGGCCTTATCTTTGATACACGCCTATGATGCGACAGATTCCTTTAAGAAAAAATAAGTGATATTAAGATCATATATGTAAAAATCACCTCATATTATAAAGCCTCTCATTTAAGAGAGCTGAATGTCCTTCTGTTTCTTTCCATGCATAAACTAAGGACAGATACAGTACAAATGGAGATCTTTTAGTAACTTCCTTGAAAAATCCTGGGTAGCAGAAATTGGTTTTACTAGGACTTCAATTTTGTCATGGATGTTATTTATACAACTAAGTCAGATAACAGTAATTTTCTTTTATTTGTCCAATATGCTGTTTGTCTGGTTCACTGCTAAGGTACTGCTCTAGTTGCAGAGAAGTGATGCTGAAAGGGGAAACAAGAACTCAACACACAAGATGGAGAAAGAGGTGATGGGAAAAAATCACAAGGTCATAAACCATGAAAAATCTATTATTTTAACAATTTAGGTATTCTATAATTTGAACATAATTTTTTTTCATTACAATAAACACTGCCACATACAGCAACATTAGTCTTCTCTCAAATCCGCATCTCTAGTGTATACTATTAAGCACTAATGTCAGTTCGGCAAATTCTCACTCCCTCTGCTTATATATGAAGCAGAGAATGCACAGCACCTCTCTCACTGGGGTCAGAATAACAATGACTTAAATGATGGCCCAGTGTTTCCTTAACTGAAAAGCTACAGGTTTGAGACTTGGTGATTTCCTGAAATCATATTGCCTGCAAATTCACAGTTTTTAGAAGAACATTTTAAACAGAAGTTGGACACATCATTTAGCAAGAGTCCTTAAAGACAATTCATAGTCACTTCATATCTTTGCAAGTCTTTTTGGACAGTTTGCCTAAGTTCAGTTTAAAAGGCTCCCCTGTGAGAACTACACTTATTTACATAAAAGGTGCCTGAGTTCTGGGGACACATAGCAGATCTTAAGAACACAAGCAATCAGGATCATGTCATACAATTCCCATATGCAGACTAGCTCACGTAACACACACCCACTTCATGGGTGCACAAACGTTAAGCTAGCAGCTGTGCTCTAGCTTCCTTCCTGGAGTGAGCTGTGCATTGCATTGGGCATTCACTGCTGACTAAAACGAAATGTTTTCTCTTCTTACCGCTCATTTTGCATGGCAGTTGACATAGGGTTGACCGTTGGACTAACTGATTTATTTCTCTCCCAAATCATCATGAGTTCTGCCATCCTCTCCTCAGCACACTGCGCTGTTAGTCGAGCTTCAGCATCTTGATCCCAACAGTCTTCAATTGTTTCTTTAAGTGACCTCACAGCCTGCCAGGAGACAAACAAACAAAACCCCTTTATCTTATTTTCCCTTTATACTGTGCTTCTAATTTACTGTTTTATGACAGTATTTTGTATGCATGAAAATAGTCACAAGCTGGTAAGAAACAGAAGATAAACAATTTCATTCAAAGCCAGTTTACCCTAATTAACAGCAATATGCAGGACTAATATTATCATACCTCACACACCAACTAGGGAGACAATTATTTAGGAAAAGCTACATTCACTGTTGTCCATACAACCTTCAGACAGCCCCCTCTGGTGTATGCATGCTCAGCTCACTCTCCCCACCTTAGAAAAGCTGTGTATGAAGGACTGATGATATTCCAGAAATGCTGTCATGGTTATCCTCACAATTCAGCTAATGGTCCCTGCCTTGCTTCCCTGCACTGTGTGCAAATAACACAGCCTTGCTCATTTCATCATACTTTTCCTCCTCTGTTCACAACTGTAACATCCAAATGCCTCATAAATATCAGTGAATTTGTGCTGTGGCAGGAAATTATTGCTGCCCTTGTTTTACAGATGGAGAAACAGAAACAGACACACTTTCCTGGGATCACACTGTGGGGTGAATGGTACAGTCAGGATTAGAGCTCAAGACCTCCAAAACATGCTGCCATATGGTCAGAGACCTGGAGAGGAGACAACTGAAATTACAAGCACTGAACACTTCTGCTTCTACTGCATCCGGAGTACAAAAACCAGGCAGACATTTACTGGCCCCCGCTGCCAATGTAGGGCCCACAGATAGGACATGGTTTGCCAGAGCATCTCGCATCTACAGCCCAGCTTTAACCTCTCCAGCACCAATGACTGTGCATAGTCCCAGCGGGGCACTAAGGCATTCAGTGGGTCCTGCTGACTGCCTCTGTGCCAGAACTGCCTTGTTTGCTTCTGGCAGCGAAAGCCAGGACTAGCTCTGCATGCTAGCCAAGAGCTCCTCGCCCACAGAGCGGGCTCCTGGCATCGCTTGCATCTGGCAAGTCACTGCTACTTAGCAATGCAGCTACGGCTGCACAGGTGGGGATGAGCTCCCACACAAGCAAACCTTTTATCTCCCTTCCCACAGTAAATTGAAGAGGCCGGAAGGAACTACACCTCTCTTAGGTGAGGGACATGAGTCTAAAAGCACCCTCAAGGGAAAATGACAAGATAGTGTACTGGATCAGTTTTCTTTCCCAGAATAAAACTTGTTCATTTGGCTTCTAAGACTTGATTTAGTCACAATTTAAATGTATGTAAGTCAGTAGACACCCCAATCTCCTGCCTTGCCCTTTGGTAAGACTCTCCCCTACAGGTTTCACCAGCAGTAAATTTAACCAGTATTTAATATTGTCTCTCTTGCAGCAGATCCCTTCCTTTTAATGTTTTAAGGATCACGAAAGGAGCACAGTCATGACTGTATAGATAGTTAACAAAACTGAAGTTCTAGAGTTTCACACTTACCACAGTAATGTGTTTTCTATTCATTTCAGGTTCAGAGACACCTATACTAAAATGCACTATTTCTAGCACTCAAAAAAAAAGAGACAGGAAATCTGCATTATTCTATTATCCTATTAATATCCTTCAGTCCTGACCTTTGAAGTCAAGCTTAGGCCCTGCTTTGGCTTTGCCAAATGAGACAAGAATCCTGCTAACATCTCAACTCAGTTTATAGCCCTTGAATTATTTTATGCACATCATCTGCTCGGATTGTTCATTTATACTGTGCAAAAAAAATGCTACTAATCAAGTTCTGTATCATAACATGTATGTTCAAGAAGCAGACTGAGACTGCACAGGTAATCATAAATTTAGGATTCCACATCTTTTGAGTGCCTTAATTATATCACCTAAAAAGTAAAACATTGCTTTTTATTTGTATTTCTCAAATGAAAAGGGCAAATACATTTCTCTAATAGATGAATTTGCATGGAAGTTATAACCCAGCATGTCTGCATAGCTTTAAATAATGGACAAAAGTCTTTTATCCCATGCATTAGGTATAGGAGGTTAGGACCTGGAGCTTCGTTTTCTACAATATCTCCCCTAGAGTGCTCATTCAGACATTATCCTAGACTGGCATAGGGTGGAGTAGGCTGTTTGATACCCATGAGAGAACTACCGATTGTTTATTTATTCTTCTTTTCTCTTAAGCAGTGGTGTAGATCCATGCGTAGAGATGGACTTATCTTCATTATTATTTTGAATTTTTGCAAAAAAATTAGTGACAACACAAAGAATGTGTTAGGCAGTTTAAATATGGGGTTTGTTACTACCTCAGTGTCTAACAATGCTGGAGTCTATCAGCTTGTTAGAACATAATTAACACCTAAAAGGGTAGTCTGCAAACCAAACCAAACCTTCTTGAACTGTTCTAGTTATAACTGTCTTCAAAACCAGCTGTCAAGCTTGGTTCTTCCAACGCTGCATTTGTCAACATGGCTATAGTTAGAACAGTTGCTGCTTGATTTCCTATATAGTTTGGGTGTGGACCGCCACCCCCCTAAACGGCTGGCCAAAACTGTGTAATAAAAGAACTCTCTGTGAAGCTCTCAACTCAGTTACAACATGTTTTACAACAGTGTTAATACTGGGGGCTATGCTCCTCTCTGAAAATGGTTTCATACATATTTACAAGTACCAGCACAGATGAGGCCTTAGGCGCCCCATTATCTGCACAGTAGCTACATACTTATCAGCTAGCAAAGTCTCTGAAAATTGAAGGGCATAATTTCAGTAAGGGAATAACTAGAAGTATCTTTTAAAATAAGAGTCAAATATGTAATTTTCATACTTGCAATCAAGCTATTTTAGCTTAAACAAGTTATCATGTATCAGGTGGGACCCAGTAACTGCATTTCACTTTGCTTTTAATAAAAGACAAACCACCCCCCCTAAGCTAAAGGGATTCTCATTACCTCACCTTTGCTGCAGATGAAAGCAAGCACACAGACTCTTACCAGAGTTCAGCTGACTTGCCGTAACTTGTTGGCCTGCAGCAGCAAGTAAGGCTCTAAGCCATAGCTATACTAATTCAAAACAACAACCAACATTACTATGTTTATAGTCTTGAAAATAAAAATTGCAGCTCAGATGAAGCCATATAAAATTTCTAATGTAGTTGCAACGAAATGACATCTAGAAGCTGTAGCCTCTGCAAATTCTAAGGACTATACAACTTCAGAAAGAGTTTATTACAATGTTTATAGATTTTAGTTTCAGAAGAGTATATTTACATTTTTGCAAACTATTTTAGGGTGTTATTAGTTTATAAGATGTCAAAAGGGACAAAATGCCTTTGTTTCTCATCTAGCATGCAGAGAACACATGGGCATTTCATGCATAATACTACAGATACTGTCTAACAATTAATATAACAAGTTACCTTCCGTGTATCACACTTCAGCATTGGATAATAATCACAGTATTTTTCCTTAAAAGAAATCTAGCTTTCATGTCAATGTTTTTTTAAAAACTTAATTCAATATTTAAGGAGTCTGGACAGAGGCAGCTCCCAGTCCTTAAATACTAGAAAAAAAAAAATTTTTAAAAAAAGAACGTATTCAAAAATTGCTTTTAAGAACTGAGTATACCCTATAGCTGGTTAAATGACTGTTTCTTTGAAAATATTCTATCTCACCAGGCTGTTCTCCTTCCACGCTTCTGGGAATTTTGGTCTTTGCTTCTCTCTAGACACCAAGACTTGCATATCTTCAAAAGTGGGATGGTTTCCGACTTCTGTCTGGAAAGCCATCTGGTACTCTGGCACAGATTCCCCTGTTAGCAAAAGAAAGAAAGAAAAAAAAAAATCACAGATTAAAAGGCAGAGCAAGGGCTTTCAGGTGATGAAAGGTAGTATCAAAGTCGCAGTCTATTGATATGTTCCCCACTTTCCCCCAAAGTCTAACTTCACAAAAAAAAGCTGAATTAACTGCAAATGTTAACTGCAAAAGTGTTGTTCAGCAACCTCTCAAAGGATAGCATCTTCAAACTTTGCTGGTTGTGGCATATTCAGAATGTCTCGGAGCCTGAGGATGACACCTAATTTCTGTGAAACGTTGCTGACTGAATATATTCATGTACTACATTTGGGAGGAAGCCCAGCGAGATTACAAGTCTCTGCACATTAAGTGCAGCTGTTTGACTATAGAGAGAATGCTGCATGTCAGATTAACTCTATATGCTATATCTTGGGAAGAAGACGGTGGTTGTGACACCATCTCACATGTTAAAATTAAAAAGTCTACTTCCTCTTGTTTTGTTATGTTTGGAGGATTTCCCTGAATTTTCAATGTCACTAGCATAAATAAAAGCACAATTGGCTAAACGCTACATTAAATCACAGCACTTTCCCATCCATTCTTTCACAAGGAAAATCTGAAAGACACTTCAGGCACTTTTTATCAGTTCTAAGAACTGAAAGTACTGCCTTTGCCATCAGCCCAACTCTCAATGCTTGTAAACTCTGGACAATAATAATGCGGCTCGAATGGCACTTACCATGAGGCCTGAAAACTGCTTAAACAGGTAATTTAAAGTCATTCAGCATGAGCCATGCTTCACACACAAATACACTGTATTGACAACAATCATCTTGAACGCTAGATGGCACCGACTTAATGGCAAAAACAATTGAGAAAATTATTTCCCTTCTTCACTTTAAAAAGCTATGGCTAGGGAGTAGCTTTCGTTGCTGGTACCACTTTCTACTACTTACATTTTTTCCTAGTTCTTTTAGTTACCTGGGAAGAGGTCTGTACATCTCATAAATATCTCCCAGTAGATAAGGCCTAGCGCATACATATCTACTTGTTTCAAAGCAGATTCACAGTCCCTCAAGTTCACTGCTCCTTCAAGCACTTCTGGGGCCATATAGCGGATTGTACCAACCTGGAAAAACATAAAATCAAAGCTTCAAATCAGGAAGCAATTTCCAAATTCAATTTATTATGGAGATTTATTTTTTGTAATACCATACTTTGATGTTTTCTACATTTAAGAAAAATGCAGTTCTCTTCTAATCAATGGCCTCAGCTTGTAGACTCTTATCAAGAGCCTAGTCATAATAAACCCCTTCCCCTACTCTGCCACTTTTTTGTATGTACCAAACCAAAATAATTTTGTCCCTTACTCAATGTTCTCATATGCAATATGATACAGCAGAAATGTTTCTTTTTCCTGAAATTACTCTGTTAAACACCAAGGTAGGTATCATAATGGAAGACTGTCGGCAAGGCTCTCCCCTGCATCTTCCATGATCAATGTTCATTAACCACCTTGGGAGATACCTATTCATTTCCACTAGGAAATATGTTCAATTAGAGCAATCACTCATCAGTACTTGTGGGACAGTATTTTGTCACAGGACTATTCCATATCCCTACATTTTAAACAGTGGTTTCCTTATGCCTTTGTTCAGTAAGGGGAGATCTAAAAAGAGGACCTGTGCACTAAGTATTATTAATGTAGCACTTGCTTTTTAAGGGAAGATGATTAGCACTGCAAAACACATTCTTTGCACGAAATATAAACGTTTTCTGTGAAAGCACAAAGATGACAAATATACTGAACCATTAGGGACTTTCACTCTTTGTTTAAAATAGTCTCACTGTATTTCAGTGGCCTATATTCAGGTGTCAGTGTATTTATGCTTATACAAAAAGAAAACAGCAATAAAAAAACCACTCTGAATCACAGCATCATAAAAAAGAAAGCTAAGAAATAAGTTTCTTCTTTCTGCCCAGAATCTGTTCTAACCCACTCCTAGCAGATGTTTTCCCAATCTGTTCCTTAAATTCATAAAATGATGCAAATTCTATACAGCCTTCCTCAGCAGTCCATTCCAGACCTTGGCTGTCTTCTACAGATTAGAAAGGTTTCTTTGTAACCAACCTAAATTTTCCCTCCTGTAATGTAATCCTATTACCCCTTGTCCTATCCACACTGAATGCAAACAGTTTATTCCTTTCTCTTTGTAGCAGCCGTTTACATATTTGAAGATCTGTCTCTGCCTTTACTTCCCTAAACAACCCTAACTCTTTCATCTTTTCCTATAAGGTACTCTTTCAAGCCTCCCTTGCTATTTTGTCCCTCTTCTTTCTCAGCTGGTCTGTGTCTTTCTACATGCACTTACTCTCCCAGATGTATCCAGTTAAAGCTCAGAAAATCGAAGATGACACACAGAGAAATGGTTGTAGGATGTAGAATGCGGTATGTCACCATTTCGGAAAAATTAACACCAAAACCACCAAAGAATGTGTGTTCTTCAGTTAATACTTCACAGTACGAGACTGAAGGGACCTGTACGAAATCACTGCAAACAACATGGCAACCAAACCTGCCTTGCATCTTCTCATATCTCACACAGAAATCATCAGTCTCCAGGGCTGCCAATCTATCACCTTTCAAAATGCTAGGTTTGTTTTTCGAGTGTTTTGAGAATAAAACCAGTTTCTTCCTATCAAGGTTTCAGCCATATTGCACTTCTCACCCATATTTCAGCAATTCCCCCTTGGAGGTATTGTACCACCTTAACATTCACCTTGTAACAACAGAAATAATTATTCCTCAGTGTTAACTTCCATACTAATTCGTCTTCCTTTATACACTAGTTTATCTTCATTTCTACTTACCTCACTAATGGCTGCATTATCTTCCTCACCTGGGCGTACCAGTCTGTTTCCAGTTAACTTCATGGAGAGTCCAAAATCACTAATTACACACGTTCCATCATTCTTTACCAGTACATTGCGGCTGTTCAAGTCACGATGGGATATTGCAGGTTTGTAATGGTCTATTGGGACATATGGAAATGCTTGTCATTATTTGAGCAGTTCTACTGTTTCACAAAATGAGAGAATCTCATTATATCTGCTCAGCTAATATAAGCATAAAATCAACTTATCTTTTAGAAAGCTAACATTTTTGCTTCTTTATAATGAGCTCCACAGTATGCTATCTATGGAAAATTGACTGGCATTCAGAGTTCCACTGTATCTATACCATATATTAGGCCACAGCTATATACAGTTTTACTGTTTGCCAATAAGCTTCTTTCCAAAGGATGTTTCAGCATGATTTTGGCAGGGGAGACACTACGTACTTAAGCATAGACCTGCTGCCACAGCCCTGACAGCCATTCCAAATGGCGGTCTGATATCCACACTCCTGTGTCAAATATGGCACCAACTATTTATGTTATGATTAGGATTGGCACCTGTTCAGAAGATCTGTAGACAATATTATTCTGGAGAGTCCATGTTCCTCTCACAAGGATCTGATCTCTTCCAAAGAATAATCTCAGTTTTTCCTAGTTCACGTGCCATTTATTTTGTTAGTAAAGCAGCCAGCACTATAGAACCAGTTTTACTATGGAATTTATTCTACTCCATGAGTTCCTTCCTAGTGTTCATAGACCAGCCTATGGCTGTATCTTAAGCTTTACGATGGAAGGCTTACACATTTTCTGGCTGTTAATGGACACACCTGTCTGCACATTTCAAAATGATGACGTTAAGATGATAGCTGCAGTTTCAGTGGCACAAAGAAATACTGATTTAGGTATTTTCAGCCTTGCACTTTTAACAGCACCTTCATTTGTCATTCTTTGCTAGAGTTCATGCTTAACATTTGAGATATATAGTTCAGAATTTTAATCCAAACATTAGCACCTTAATGTAGAATTAATGATACCATCCTTTTTTTTACTGCCAAAAAGCTAATGCTTCAGTACTAGGCCATAATTTGTAGCCTGATACATCACAGATCTCGGGAATATCTGCTTTATAATCATACTTCAGCTGCTGAAATGCTGGCTGAAGCACACAAGCAGACATATAAAAATATAAATCAATATGTTGTCACATCCGGTGCTCTAATAAAACACTACAAGTCCAGCAGTATCATTTGTACATAGCAAAGACTACGCCTACACCCTTAGACAAAAATCAAGAGATATGATAAATAAAATACAGTGGAGTTAGAAGAATTAATTATTTCTATTTGTGTATACAGTTCACACACAAACTAAAAATTGCCTTGGTATTTTGTGTCTGAACTGCACAACCAAACAGAACACCCCAGCTCTGGAGTCCTCAGTATAAGACAGACATGGACCTGCTGGAGCGGGTCCAGAGGAAGCCACAGAAACAATCAGAGGGATGGAACACCTCTCTTACGAGGACAGGCTGAGAGAGTTGGGATTGCTCAGCCTGAAGAAGAGAAGACTCCAGGGAGACCTTACTGCAGTCTTTCAATACTTAAAGGGGGCTTATAAGAAAGATGGGGGCAGACTTTTTAGCAGGACCTGCTGTGATAAGACAAGGGGTAATGATTTTAAACTAAAAGAAGGTAGATCCAGACTAGATATAAGAGATAATTTTTCTTCTAATGATGGTGGTGAAACACTGGAACAGGTTGCCCAGAAAGGTGGTGGATGCCCCATTCCTGGAAATGTTCAAGATCAGATGGATTGGGCTCTGAGCAACCTGATCTCATTGCAGGGGGGTTGGGTTAGATGACCTCTACAGGTCCCTTCCAACCCAAACCATTCTATGATTCTATCTGTTTCCTCTCTGCCAGACAGACATCCAGTACTTCAGGTCTTCAGTAACTTGTTGCCATGATTCAGCAGCGTGGCACAACTCTGCCTCCTCCCTCTTGCCTTTCTCTGGGGCTCTGCTGGCTCTTACTCCATGTTTTCATAGAAGTGTCACAGATGCAGCCCACAACATGGGACTGTTCAGACAGAAAGAACATATCAGAAGTTCTAAGTAATCTCTATTTGCATTCATCATTTCCTACTCACCGTACTGTCACAGCGAAAAAAGGCAGGCAGGAATCTACTTACTACCTGATACAAATAAGAGTATCTTGAACATCCTAGAATCTCTTTCCTGGCCTTACCTCCTCGAGGTAGCTCCGTGTGCAGGTATGCCAAGCCCCTAGTTATAGAGTGTGCCAAACGACAGGAGCTCACCCAGTCACTTGTGTGCAGACTCAAATATTTGCACAAAGAACCCTAAAAAAAAAAAAAAAAAAAAAAAAAAGATAAATACTGGATTAAAGCCATTGTCCAGTTGAATAACTCAAAATCTTTAGGGAAGTCAGGTTTATCCATTGCTCCTGAAAGGTGCAATCCTGCAACTGCTTCTGTGTTTACCTATATGTTCTAAAACACAAGACTGGACCAAAGTTTCATTAATTTCTAGTCCTGCTATTTGGTTTATCTAAAGAAGTGGAACAGGAAATTTATCGCAAAAAACCACAGATTGCCTTTAGGAATAATGATATTAATTATAATACAAAAGCAAAGCATGCATTTGATTTATTCTTCTGAAAAAGTCTTGTTGAACAACAGAAGATGACAGGTAAATGCAGACATAAAAGCCTGGGTTACTAAATAGCAGTCTTCAAAGCATTAGCACTTACAGAAAAATACTCAACATTTCTCACTGGCATCTCCCCTGCTATAATCTATTTATGTATCAAGATGAAAAAAAACCCCAAAGACAATTCAGAATAGGAGCGAGTCTACATGCACTGAAGAAACAGGAAATAAGAATGGCATGTTCCTCTTTTCCTGGAAGAGAAGTTAAATGTGAAAAATGGGGGATTTTTTTTTTTTTACTAATTGGTGGCAGAACCTCCAAGAAAACTAGAAAGAAGGGTGTCAATTATGATACTCAGATATTCTAGAAACTGAGACTGCTATCTGAAAAGAGCCAGACCCTGCAAACTATGACACCATTGAACAGTTTTTATGCACATAGTCCCCAATGACAATATACTAAGTTTAAACAAACTAAATCCCCATGCATGAAAAACAAGTTGTCCAGCTGTCTCTGCATACATATTACAATATAATGTTTATTTAGGACTACAAACTACCATGGTTTTGCCTATTTAAATCTGTAATCTTAAAGATGCACCAATGTGTAACATCTTATCATAGCTGCAACTAAAACCACTTTATTGCAAAATTAGTTACATTACATTTAGTTCAAAAAAATCTAGTATGTGTCATTTGAGTCCATTTGGAGTCAACATTCAGGTATGGAGGCACACAGATACCAGAATTTAAAATGACCAAACCATTAGACATTTTTTTAATCCAATGATAAAACTAAAACCAAATTCTTGACACTCCTTAATAGAATTACAGAAGTCTTACAGCTTTTCAGACTCAGCCTGTGCAGAATAAGGAACCCATAAATAGATAAACTCTTTGCTGAAAACACAGACCAAATGTCACTCACAGATTTACACAAGTACTTTTTTTTCATTGTTTAAAATGCTGTTATACAAACTTCAAACAGATTTTGGTAGGAAAAAAAAGCTCAGAAGCCACCTAGAAATGAGTTAAAGAATTTTACATTTTTTTCTTATTGTTTAAAGCTTTTTAAGAAATACAAACACTCTTAGCTTCCAACTGCCAGCAACTTGAGTGCAGTATGGATTTTCTTGGCTTGGTTGAGGTTCCAGCCCATTCTAGGCGAGACCACAGGACTGTAGTCACGATGTGAGTGGGAAACACTCACTGTGCAAAGATCTCAAACCAAGTTCAGGATCTTCCTGCTGCACAGCTTGCTAGCCACCAGATATTTTTTAAGCGAGCTGAAGGCTGTGATTTTATGCTTTTAGTGAAGTTCAATATAGATGACAACCAGGAAGAATTTTAGTCAAGATTTAGAGCTATATATATTTGTAAGATTATTCTTGTCAGAGTCACAAGTTAAATTAGGGACATTTGTTCTGATTATCACTTTTGATAAAATGGATATTTTTATTTTAACAATCATAAGATTCTACTCTACGTTTTACAACAGTTTTTCTGTTGTTCTAAAAAGACATGGAAGTCTGAATACTGAGGGGACAATTCTGTGGCTATTACGTATTTCCTACCATGCCATCCCTTGCAACTTACTGCTTATTCACCTGCCCGCATCTCAGAGTACCATCAGAACAGCATGTTGATGGATAAAATACATGTATCTTTCCTTTTACTACTTGCTCACCTCCTGTCTTTGGTCTGAAGGCATCTTTGGATAGCACAGTTCGGGCCAAACCTGTCTGTCTTCCGTTTGCCAAGGCAACACCAAGAACAATTTTCTGTGTGAAAGTGTTCTGGTCTGTGTGTTCCTATTTCCAAGAAGGAAAGTATTTTGAGGGAGAATGTTGTTTTGGACGGGGAGTATTTCGCCTGCACATCTTGTATGGGTAACTCCTTATTGAAATAAGATTTACGGCTCCAGTTTGAATGGTGCAACTCCCTTTTAGTAGGGCTGCCACAGCAAGGTTCCTTCCCTGCTGTTAGCTCCACATACAGCAGAACATCTGCTCACTGAATTAAGGATCACACTGTGCACTAATTACACCTGCTGTGCACTTTTTTGAATGATTTCCAAACCGCGAGTGGATTGATTTTAGACTAATCTTGCTGTTCTTAATACCATATTGAGAAAGAATCTGATAATATGATGTCATAAGCCTCATCTGTGCATTTAATCAGATCGTTAACAGATCCTGTTTGTATAAGCAACAAGACACAATTTTCGATCAAATTACATTTCAGTTGAAAATCCTTTCATTCAAGGAAACAGCAAAACCAGATCACCTGTTAGGACAGTTATGCTATGCCCTCCCAGGAGCAGAATACTCACTTGATTTCACTTAACTCAATTAGTTGAAAATAAGCCTACTCTGCCAGAGCAGGCCAGAGCTGACGTGCTTTGCCCCTGTCCATCTGGTACAGGCATGACTGAGCTTTTTCTATGGTCGTTCTAGTCTCTGCAATCTCTTCTTAAATGCCCATCTCTTATAAGTGGATATGATCAAGTGTGTTCTCACTTAAAAGTTTCAGTTAAGATGTTCTTTAAATCTTTGTGAAACGCTATGTTGCCTTAAATTTGCATACATATTTAGATATTTATATACATGTACACATTTAACTTTCAATACAAGCATGTATGTAAAGCCTAAAACACCCTAAGACAGGCCATAATTACTACTATTTATTACTGTTCTGTTTCTTATTGCTACTTGAATAAAGCAGCTTTTGTCCTACTGTCCTAAGAAATCAGGCTTCAGCCACCACCACCATCAGAGGAAATACACTATGAGTTCGCTTACCTGATACCAAAAAGCTCATTAAAAAAATTAGGTAACTGAACAATTAAAGTTCTTTCCCATACACAAGCAAAAAAGCCCCAAGATAAATTATGAAACCTTTTTTTTGCATTTTCATACATATAACCCCCATATACACTACATTTTATGATTTTTCATGGAAGCAATTCACATTTACACTTTGTATTTTTAAAATATTTTTGTTCCTATGCATGTGTACACACACACAGAGCTTTAGGAACTCAAATCAATGAATTTGAGGGATGTAAGCATTAAGTTAGCTAAGGAGATTTGAAGATATGGTTCTGGAAAGTAAGACTGCCTGTAAGTCTTGTCCTACATCATCAATATATGGTACAGCAAAATAAATATGGTATGCCACAGAAAGCTTTAAAGAAAGTAACAGGATAAAAAGCCAACATGATTCATAGTACCACAAACTAGTTTGAGAACAACATTGGATCTATTACGTTTCATTGTAAAAAAACCCCACTATTTTCAGCTGACTGAGGTCATAACTACCATAGCAAAGACATAATGTCTCAATACTAAGAAGTTTTAAATTTATGAGATTTTTTTAAGTAAAAACAACTCTTCAAATTCTGTCCTTCAATATTGCACAGTTGACTAAAAAACCTGCACCATAACCATGAGCAAATACTAGAGCTAAGAATTTGTAAGACTACATTTGATAGCACTAACTGGGAAATCTTAAAGGGTATTACAGTAAACCATACTAATGTTCATTAAAATTGTAATTTATATGGATTATTTTTACATTACTGTGCAAGAAGTAATGAAAAACACTGGCAAATACTGAAGTACATCCTTTTTATGTGGCTATTGTTAGCAATCTAAACCAATCCAATTGATTTCTTTGAAGCACTTACGTTGGGGTAATATTCCATCACCAATAAATACTCCATACGACCGTCTGCAGTGAATCTCTCATCCCCCACAATGAAGCGGGCGATGTTGTCATGTTCCATCAGTGGAATCCTGTAAATGTTCCTCTCATTGACAAAGTTCTGACGATTAGCAAAAGAAAATACTTTCACTGCAACTGGACGTTCATCTAGGGAGCCTTTATATACTGCTCCATATCGTCCCCGGCCAATCAACTGCAAAAAAAAAAGGTAATTAGCTCTCTAACTAATAAATGAAGACAAAAATCTAAGTTTTCACTCTACAAAGATTGTACGCCAACTTTAATACTGATTACACTAAAAAAAAAAGTGAATATAGTGAATACTTTTAATTGAAAACTAGAATTAGAATGCTGTCATAAAAAGCTACTTTGCAGCTGGAAACCTCAGCATAGGCCAACTTAGATCTTATTAAATTGATCTATAGTCTGAATACCCAGTAAATAAATCATAAATAATCTATTCAGCAGTTTCATATACCGAACCAACAAAATCCATGCATTCTGTGCTGCTAATTCTCTTATTAAACTTTTGCCTACTAAACATTTATAACTTTTATATGATCAATTTTAATTAACTCCAGAGATCACAGACATTAAGCTAAACATTTTAGGTTTAGGATAGCTTTAAGCTGTACCTTGTAGATTAGTAACAACAATATATGCATTTGCAGTGCAAAATAGATACCAAAAGAGGTAAAGTTTTAACAGAAAGGAATAATTAATTCCTTACTACCTGTGAATCTTTATTCTAGTCCCCACTATGTTAGATAGTCTTCACAGAATGGCCTTTCCCATCTCCATGGCAACTGAAGAAAGATGCGATCTCTGCTCTAAACTAAAACATAGGACCACGTTCAGCAAGAGTCCTAGTTTCTAAAGCTGAAAAAATTCTAACTACATAAGAATTTAAGCATCTATTTAATTAAAATAATTTTCAGGAAGGCCAAGACATGAAACCGTAAGGATTTCATGGACTGGTATCTTTTTACTTTTTAAATACTTAGGAATGGAGGAGGAATGGAAAGCAGAAGGGATTACAAAAGTAATGCTTCTAAAGATGATAAAATTGTCTAACGAAGTTTTCAACAATAAAGCATCCTTTAACAGACAGACTTTCCATTTCTCAGCCCTTCCATGCCAGCGGATTGCAAAGTGGCAGTGAGTCACTTCAAGGTATAAACCCGCAATGTATTCTACCCATAGAGATGTGAAAAGGCAAGCACAGGTTAAGACAATTTGTTTTGCAACACCCTATGATTGGGGGTGAGGCATCAACTCCTTAGGATTTAAGAAAGAGGACAGAAGACCCCCACAGCAAATCTCTCCACCAACAAAGTCGCTGCTTTTTCCAAGGCTGCATATCAGTATGAGAAATTTCACCTGGGGCTTTGCACACTTCTGCAATACACATCCTTATACTCTTGTAAGCTCTGCCTCAAGTACTTTTTTGTTGGCAAAGAGCACCCAAGCTTCTACGCTGATTAGTCTGCTGTCACCATTAGCCCAGACCACAATGAACGTCTGCGGTCTGCATCTCTAGGTGCGATTTCTAACAGGCAAAAAGAAGAAAAATACCACTATGAATCTCTCTTGTTCATTCTACTGATTTATTTCTGGCTAAAAGCTTTTAAAAATTCTCTAAGTTTCATCAAGCATACCAATTGAAAGCACAACGTTTTGCAATTTTCTGATGATACATCTAATACCAAGCGTGAGTAGAAAGTTCTGGTTGGCCTCTAGTTGCCATGGAGATAGAGAGTACCCCACTGTGAAGAATGACTCTACATAAATGCACCACTACTGAAATACACTACCCTATCTGCAGTAAATTCTATAGTCCAATAGTGTTACTAAAGCATTTCAAATGAGTACAGTAGGATACTGTACTTAAAGCGACCAACGTCAAGCAAAAAGCTGGATCTTTTGATGCAATGCTGAAAATACAGCACATTCCAATTTCCCCCATTACCTCCCAGTGTTTAGTATTTTCTCCTCAAGGTAGAACACGTTCTAGCTAATACCCACAATGTTGCTAACAAAACCAGGCAAAATGTAACTCCTGTAACATTTTTTTTCCTTTTAATTTCTTCTTTAAACTGTGATTTAGAAGAAAACATCACAGAAGCACCGATATATTTATTTCTGTAATTATACCTGGGAGGTGATTATGACCACAAGTGTTACATTGACTAAAAATGAAGATTAAGAAACAGAGTTGAACATTTACCTCCAACAACTTTAGATTATCCAGATCCAATGAGGGCTCTGATGCTGCTGCCTCCATCATGTTCATACTGTGCAAACCTTGTTTACGGTCTCCTGTGGAAGGGGGTGGGGAGGGAATCAGACAGGTTTTTTTGCCATGCTACAAGTGAAAACTATACAGCTTACCTGGGACTTGGCGGAAATACACATTGTAGGGAAGGACAAATAAAGAAGAATCCTGTAAAATCTTCTCAGAGTCAGTAACATCAGCAGTGAAGGTGCTGATAGCTACAAACTTAAGGCTATCTGCTACACAACTATTTTGATAATTGAATGTCACTGGCAATAACTGTAAAGCATGTTCACAACCTCACTTAAGCTGTGTTGAGCACCGGATTTGCTGAAGAAAAATGGGTCCCAAAATGCAAACTTGGAGAAATCATAAATCTCTGTGGACTGTTATGAAAAGGATACCACCATAAAGTGTCAGAGAGAAGAAAGGGGAGCATTATGTACAAACATACCAATAGGGACTGGGGAGAACAAAAGACACGAGTATAACTTTGAGAAACAGTCCAAAGAACAATTAAAAAAAAAAAAAAACACCACACCACGATCACACTACCTGCAAGCATCCTGTATCCAAAGAACAGAGCAGCAATCAAAACAGCCAGTACAGACACAGATGCAAGGGCAATAACTATAGTCTCATCTCGATGAAAAGAATGAGAAGAATCTGAAAGAAAACAAGATGAAGACTCTTTAACTGTAAATTTGAAAGAATCAGCACTATAAACCATGTAATTTTTATCACAACAATGAGGAAAAAAAATTGTACTCTGGGTTGTAAGACTTTGCACTAAACTCTTCTTCCTCTTAAAATCTAGGGATGGCAAAAGAGCTCATCAGCTCAAACACAGCTGAGCGCATGTTCATCAGCAGCTCTTCCCAGTCTTCCCTTGCCACCATAGAGAGAGGCACCAATGGTGGGAAGTCAATCTTCTTTCTAGCTGCCAAAGTTCAGCCCAGCCGTACAAGGCCAAGTCGATGCAGTCCTGCCCTGCTATCTGTGCCTTAACCCAGTTTCCTGGTATGAATCAGGTTTGTAACCTTTACAAGTTGAGTTTTTTAAAATTATTTTTCCCAAAATGAAAATCTCAAACAAGTTTGCTAATAATGCTGCAAATGTGATGAATACGGAATGCTTTGTATTCAAATATCTACAACACACATTAGATACAAATCCATTTGTGCAAATATTTCAAAATACTTTAGAGTTTTGATTTGTTTTGCATCAGTGCTCAGGTAATTTTTAGCATAATTTTCACTCTTTAGTTCACAAAAAGAGAGAGGCATCTCCACAGACTGCAGCAGAGTATCAAGAAAACTGAAACAATAAACCACTAAACAACCAGCTTTACTGAGCCTGTTTAAAAATAACATTTCATTTTTGCCAAAATATAAGTATCTTGCTTTTTCTTTCTTTTTTTTCCTAGAGGGGGAAAAAGTTTTCATGAAAAAAATTGTTAGTATCTTGAATGGTTAGCTTAATGCTTCTCCATGTCCAGACCCCAGTCTTGCTTCTTGCAACCGTATAAAAATTCAGCCACTTTAATGTAAAAATTTATTACTGCAGATATTCCTCTGATGTCATAATCACTGGAATGTGGCACTACAAGACCTCATTTACTTTGGCTTCAAAACCAAGTTTGGAAACTATGTTTAAACTTGTCTTATATATTGCTAAAAGTACTCTTTAAAAGACTGTAATGAGACCTACCTATGCTAAATAAACCACAAAATATAAAATGCACACAAGGCTTAAACACTGGGTAAATTTTTAGGTGAGACTGAAATACAATTTATCCCAGTCTACACTAGCTGAATAAACTGACAAATTCAGTTTGCTTGAACTGCATTTAAAAGAAGTTAAACATGATTCATTTATTCCAATTCCCCATGTGGATAGACACAAGAGAACCATATAAGAAGATAAAGCAAACTTGAAAGACAACAGCTTCTATTTTTACATAACGATAACGGTAAAAGGAAATAATAAAACGCTGGTAAAACAAAATGCCAGAGAGAGTTCCAGCTGTGACAGAAATACGTGAAAAGTCACCCATCAAAAATAAGATGCAGCTCACATCTGATAAACCCTTTAAATAAGAGGGAGCTTGTGATAATCGCAACACCAGCCAAATTAAATTTGTTCTGTCAAAAGAAATACCATTACTACTGGTTTTGGTAAAGTAAGTGTCACTGAGAAAATAAGCTATTGCCACAGAGCACTATATGGTGGAATATGAGTTGTGACTTCCATTGCGAGGAGATTAAAAGATACACGTTACAATTCTCACCTAAATTATGAATTCTAAATATATACATACATATATATATTAAAAAACCCCAACATCATAAAGGAAACGATTACATCATACAAAGCTATATGAACTATTACAAAAGTGTAAGAAGCTGAGTAATTGCTGGCAGGGAAATTGTAATTTTGACTTTCATATTTTTGTGAATGGAATTTACATTTTATTGGCTTATCTTTTTAAAATGCAAAAATGTGGTCGGTTTTGCATCAATTCAAGATAGTGCCTAGCACGTACTAAGAAAATTCAGGCTTTGGCAGGCTGGGCTTTTTGCTATGATCTCAGCTGCATTTTCTTTGACCACACAACTAGGGTGCAGCCATTTACAACCTTCCCATCGCTAAATATACAGTAATCGTTTCCACCGCTGTTTGCCAAATGCTATGGAACGTCTAAGTTGAATCACTCTGCTTTAGTTCTTCTTACAATCAAAGTGTTAACAACATGCCTCCATCATGAGGGCCCTCCTCTACCCTGGAACAGGATTTTGCTGTTCCTCCACTCCTGGCCTGGCTCAAGGCGAGGGCATCCTGCGCAACATGGGTTATTTAGCAGCTCTGGCTACATTGGCATGCTTGCTCCTTCTCCCGTTAGAAGGTTATGAATGGTGGCATTATGCAGGCTGGAGAGCTACTAGAAAACCTCCAAATAACAACATTTTGTGACAATCAGCAGTAGAAAAACATGCAGAGAAAGAGGATGGTTGCTTTCTCCTTTCTTGATGGACCATCCCCTCTGGGGGCTTTTTGTCTTTGGTGGGGAGAAGTGCAGCCACCAGGTAGTCTCAGAGAACTTACCTGGCCTTCAACAGGAAAGAATGTTTAATTTTTTTTAAGCAAAGTTGTTTCTTAACAAATCTTAGATTAGCTTATCTTGAACTAATTTTTATTTCTTATAAACATTTTAAAATAATGTTGTCAACATTCCAACAGCCAAGTCAGTCCTACACTGTGAGTTACTATTGTCAGGTTGTTGAGCAACATTTATAAATTTAAGAATAAATACATATTTCTTAATAAGGGTGACTGAACATCTCAATGGAGTAGTAACATGCAGCTCAAAACAATGAGTGGGTAAAACACTGCATATGATGGCCAGTCATTTCCCAGCAAGGACAATTTTACTATTTTTACTTGTAAATCTACATAAAAAGAAAAGCACAGAACAGACACAATGACAAAAAGCATAAATGGCCTCCAGCCCCCCCCCCAAAAGCATTATTTCTATCTGCCCTCTATCTGCTTTGTATGACTAGTAACTTTTGATGGTGTCAGATTATCAATCTTTCTTAAATAGAACAAAAAGGATATGTCACCTATCGACCCAGTTTTAAAACCTTCCAAAGGTTAACAAGACTCTTTTTAACTAATTCATTTTTTCAATCCATCTCTTCCTTTGGATATATCTCCACTTTACACCACCTGCCTTTAAATGCCTAGATGAGAAATGCTAGCAAAGCCAAAACCAGATTGGACCTCTCCAGACATTTACAGAGGTTCACATGTCCTCTTTTACCTATTTTTAAATAATACATTTTTTTATATATACATGTGCATACAAGCCATATTTCTCTTGGTATTATTTGGAGATGCATTTCAACTAACTCACCAAAAAGCACATCAGTGTGGGTCAATAAAAGTAATTACTGACTTTTAAGCAAGGCAGTTTTTAAATAAGAATGAAAATACACACATATACAAATTTCTTTCCATGTTTTCTTCCATGAACTTATAGTCCCATCTGAAACAATTATGACTCCTTAAGATTAGGAAATTCAATATGAAAGTTCATTTGATATTGCACTTCATCAGTAGGTCCAGATGCACCAGAGCACAAAAAAAATTTTCTGAAGTAAGACTTTTTTTGGTCTGAAACTGTAAACAACCCCATCCCCAAATCAGTGGACTCTGCTTTTGAAGTTTATTTACAATGACGAGACACCTGCCCTACAGCTTCAGTATTGTTTTGTCGTGTCATAGTGCAAACTGACTTTAAACATGCATAACTACTATTCAACAATGGCATTTGAGTTTTTGGGATCATTACCAATATTTGGGTATTTCTTTAGTGTCAAGTACAAACTGAATGAAAAACAAACTGTCCAACACTGGCTTCAAATTTTAGACCGGGAACACCGATATCTCAGTATTATTCCCAAACCAATGTATAGCATAAAAATCCCAATAGCATATGCTGAGCAGAATCAGCTGCAGACTCTAGAAAATCCAATGATTAAGGAGTTGACTGCTGAGCCAAATTCTGCTCTCACTTGTATGCAGAAGTTATCAGCAAAGCTTCCTCAAGTTTATGTTATGGTAACTGAAAGCAGAGGTTACCACAGTTGCTTGTGTCACTGCTATTTATATGTGAGATTTTTATTTCTAATTTCTTAGTCTCCCTGATCTAAAACAAAATCTGCCAAAACAAAAAATTAAAGCTAACAGAAACTGTTATAAGTCCCAAAACACCTTAAGATCCAACTTCTTATCCCACTTGGATGGGAAAGGGAGAGCACTACTCACAGGGCTACTGACTCTTCAAGCAGCGGTGCAAGGATGCCATTTAGAAGGCGCCCAAGCATGTACACACTTCTATCTTGAAACATTTCTGCCAGTAATTCTGATACTAGTCAACGTTTTTCTTAAGTTCACCAATCCCATCACAAAGAAACATCACAGCACATAGTATAACAGTTGTTGCCTTTTTTTTTTTTTTAATATGAAAAAGAAACAAAGCACAACTCATTAAAACAGAGACAACTTCCTTCTGGCTGGAGAGCAGCTGGTAACCAACAAGCCACTGTTCCCAGAAGCGACCTGACCTCACCATCAATAAAGAGCTTGTTTTAGGGTTCCAAAAACCTGAGTACAACAGCTCCTGTGTATGGAGAGAATTTTGTCAAAGGTACACACAAATAATTGAGAATGTATTTCAGAGCGAAATGTGAAGGGGAATGCTTCTAGTCCTCGGTTATTAGTGAGTCATCTGGCTGAACCCAGCCCTGCGCCTCGGATACTCCCTGCGGCACTTCTACCACATTAGGGATTTCTTTCTCTTCTCTCAGACATCACCACCATAATAGTATCCAAACACTTATACAATATCTTTGGTAAATTAATTTTTTTAAATTAAGCTTCCATATTGCCACACATGGAAATTGTCTACTGCTGCCTTCCTTACCTTCCCCAGGAATGACACAGAATGAAGAATGCTGACAGTGCTAATGGCATCAGGAGGAATAATATTTTTCCTTCACATTAACTTTTTCACTACAAACATAAGCTTGTAATATTAATTAATGCAAAAGTATTCCAATCTGTGCCTATGCTTGAAAAAGCTTCTTTCATTTCTCTGTAATTTAACTTTCAAAAATGAAAGCCTCTTTTGTATGCATCCTACTTCCGTATTTAAAAATTCACATTTATCCTATTACCAAAGAACATTTTGAGAAATCAAAGAAAACTGAGACAAAAGCAGGTAACAACGGCCAATGGCAAAAGAGTCAGTAAACATTACAGAACTCTTCCCTGGGAGCCAGAAAGAGAACGCGTGATTCCTGTATCCTCCTTTCTCGTCAGCAAATACCGTGAAACCTGCAGATAGCTATCCCCTTACTTTCCCCCACCCCAGTATATCTTCCCTCTGTGGCCGCTCCAGATAAAGCATCAACTGCCCACCACTACCAACGCTATTGCGCCAGTTCAAGCACCAAAGTCTGATGTGAAGGTAAAATATTCCAGCCTGGTTGACGAACTGTGAGGAATCCATGCAGAGTTTTCACATTTCCTACTTTACCCTTCAGCAGATTGTTGTTCCTGACACCATTACTAAAATTACAAGCTATGAAGTCAATGGAATGGGAAATGAGAAGGAAGAACAGGCTCCTCCTCACGGCAGCTGAAAGCTGTCCTGAAAACTCTTCTCCACCACTATACCAAAGGAGCTCCACCATGATGGTCAAAGAGCTCCCTGGGACACCGTAGAGATTACTGTTATGATGAGACATTTTAAGACAGTCATGAGAAAAGGCAGTGGTGTTAGCCACGGTGAAAAACTAGGAGTCCCATGAGAAAAAATTTGATTGTATAATTAAAGGCTGTATCACAACACACACACACAAAGATGGCCTTAAGCTGTGAAAGCAATGACATTGTTTCCTTATAATCTTTAAATGTTTGAATATGAAACCTTAGGGTTTGAAATGTTGTTTCAGTGCCATATATTTATATGGGGGTGATCATATAATAACGGACATTTGCACATAAATTTCCACCAGATCTCTATGTTGCTATTAAAGCTTTTCATTCAATTTTTAGAAATCTGCCTACTCTTCATGTAAATGACTCACAGCTGTGTATCTGTCACACAGTAGTAAATAATTCTAGAAAATAGATGAGTGTATTTAAGTTTAGATAAGCATTGTGTAAAAACATTTTAGAGAAACATACAATTATTCTATATAATGCAAATCAGTTTTAAAAATAACAACCTATGTTCCCACAGAATTTCTGGTATCAATATATCAGAAGCCAAGTGGTCTCACAGCTGACAGGTACCAAAATATTAATATTTGTTTAAACTGCCATATCACCAAGTAAAGAGCAATGTTAGTCTCCAACAAATAAGGAAGATACCATCCTTTAACCTTCACAGCACAACAGTAACATATGATTCTTCAAAACAACTACAGCTGCATGGACTCTGATCAAAGTCAGTAAAATTACACAGGGACTCAAAGATCTGCCCATACAGATCGCTTCAAAAAGAAGCGGAGTCTTCACGCCATCCTACAACTATTTCTTTGATGTGATAGATTCAATATGTTCATTGCCAATCTGTTGCAGAAGTTGTTCTTCCGTTAAGGAACGATACCGAGGATGAGATCAGAAGCTTGAGGGAAACCGTACGGTTCATTCACCGACACAGCGCAAGAAGGAAGGCTGAAGTGTGGGGGCAATGTGGCCTTCAGCTGCAGATGACTGTAAATATGCTCTGCAGATTGGAAAAGTGACTTTTCCAGTATAATTAATTCTACTTGCTTTCAAAGTCACGTTTCTTTTCACAGTGGCCCTGCACAACTTGCATGACAGCGGTAAGATCTCTGTCCTTTGAAAAACCATACAATTAGCTATCTTTTCCAAGGGCCCACAGATCTCAGTCACAATCTGTTTATCTGTTCTGTCTACACATAGCTTATCTCAAACATGTCCTAGGAATCTTCCACGAAGTGTAAAATAAGTCCTCATCCCCTACTGCATTTTAGCAGCACATTCCAACCAAACCAAACCACCTCATCAGGTCATTTTTCACCTCTTTGCTGGACAGTAATCAACATTTCTTTCCAAACAGCTGACAACTACCTCATATTCCTGATCCACTGTCCCAACAGCAAGAGAGTTCAGTCTTTATCACGCTAGAGCAAATGATGAGAAAGCCTCCAATATAAACACTATAGCAAAGTGACTCAAACTATTTTAAGTAAATCTTAAATTCATTCAATGCAGGGAAGAAAATGTGAAAGAAAAAAAGTAAGCCGAGAGCTTGTAATGAAGAAATATATTAGTAGGCTTTTAGATACCGTGAACATAGGTCAGACTTTCATACAGGCAAATAAGAATCCCAATCACACAGCCTTCTACACCAATTTAACTCAATGCATTTAAACCCACATTTTTACTTAATCTGGAACTACAAGGTCGGGATACCTTAAAGTTATATTCCACAGGCCTCTACAATGAACTCCAGCAGGAGCTATTGCCAGTTTTCCATTAAACCAGCTGAGAACGATGAAAGGAAAAAAAAATAGCATTTCCTAAACAATGTTTGCTGTTCACCTAAGCTTTTATAGGTACATTTTAAAACAACTACTATCCTAATTCTGATTTATGAGGCTGTAAATTCAAAGAGAGGTTGCATCCTTCTGTAAGCACTTGACAAATTATTAATAAAATTAAAATCCAAATTCAAATTTTGTAATAAGATGGTATAAAATATAAATATCTGATAACTATCAACATGACCACCTTCATTACTTAAACCAAAGTTACAGTAAGGAACACTATTTCAGATACAATTTTTGGAGGCACTTGAACGCACAAGGCAGTTAGCAAGGAAACTTCTGCGGAAGAGGACTGAGCACTGGGATCTCACATAGATGAAAAGCACAATGGGAACTGCAATTTTTGTGGGAGATGGCGCAACATTCTTTAACAAGATAATCCTGCCAACCAGTGACCCTAAGGCAATTTTCTTTCATAACTGAAAACGGATGTGTTTTCCCTGGACTTAAGAGCAAATCCCTGGTTTCTAGTCTATTGGCTTAGATGAAGCAGAAAATTTGCACTTAGTTCCAATCATTCCATTATTTGAAGAAAAGACTTAAACAGTCACCAATATGGTTCTACTTTGCATTTAGCATCATTTGACTGGTTTTAACTTTTTTTTATGAAATATACTTATTATATGAATTATACTTACTACATACTTATTGTCATGAAGTGTCCTTTGTGACGCATCTTTTCATGCTTTTGTCCACATCAGGAAAGCTAAAATTTTAATTCATTTTTCACATAATCACATCACTGTATGGAACCTGGGCTGTAAGAAAGCACCAGACTCTCACGAGACTTGCAGTAACATCACGACCTGGCAATGATGCATCACAGATCCTGTCTGCCTCCTCAGAGAACGCCTCAAAACATCATATGCTTGGGCTGTAAAATTTATTTTCCGTAACATGCTCCAGAGGAATCCTGCTACAGCTAGAAGTCAGTCATTCATGATAGTAAAGTTTCAGTGGGCAGATGTCTCTCTAAAAATCCGCTGTCAGAAAACACAGTTTGGATTTGAGCTTTCTGGGCTTTGTCTCAATGAGCTCCCTTGCTGCTGCTCCAGCCAGGTGGTCCAAGGGGCGGAATCCCTGATGGCGCCTCCATCCTCCTCTGGGGTACCAGCTGCCACCAAGCACCTGATCTGGAGCCAGGCTGTGGGTATTAGATTCACCTTTTTTGTTTGTTTTGAAAACTGAAGGCTGCATTGATACATGTAACTTAAAAATTAAGCATATGTGGCAATTTCTTTGGCATCGAAGTGAGTTATGCAGTCCCTAATGGCTCTTTCTTTGATGACTAGATACAGAGAGGTGAATTAGCAGCTTGTCACATTTGTACAGAAGTAATTCCTGAGCTGATAAAAACTGAACACAACTTCTCTTTCTGCCTTTTCTCCTGCGAGTTACACCTTCAGCGTCATTTCTAACATGACTGAATAGACCCTTATAATAATGAGGTATATAAACCGAATAGCAACTCAAAAACACAAGCAAATTTAGATTATCTTTCTGAAGTTCCCTATATACTGATAAATACTTGGTTGCTACAGAGATAAAAGAAATACCTTGCTTCTATAGGCAAACTGCATTTGAGTACACCTCAACCTTGCCTTCGAGCTTAATGGAAAGCTAATTTGGGCACTTAACCACATACTGGGGATACCTTCTGTACGGAAATAGAAGAGTCAGAAAAATGTTTTTTAATAAAAAGGCTGAAAAAAACCCATTTACATTATCCCCTTATATTGACCTTGGACCAACAGGACTTCCTCCTTATCAAACCAAACAGTAACACCAGCTTTAACATAATGACGCTCTTCCAGCTTCTGTAAACACACTGGATCAAAAAATGCATGTGCTGCAACAGAGAAAAAATGAGTATTTCAGAAAGCCTCTTTAACGCTATTTTAAGTTATTTTAAACCCAACAGGCTCAATAGCTAAATATTTCATGTTTGTCATGTTCCCAGGCACTAAAAATAGAGCCCCATCAAAACACTAAAATGCCTATTTTTATACAGGCAAGCAAAGAAACAAAACCCCCCCAAACCCCCAAATCTTTTAGAAAAGGCAGCTCTGATCCCGGGTGCCTGCATTTTTCATGTCTTTTGAGAGCTCCGAAGCCCGGGAATGCTGTTTATCAATCTTTTGTGCTCCCCTTGCTCCTACAAACCCACATCCCCCCCTTGCCAGCAATTTCCTCAGTGGGAAGGCTGAGCCAAGCCCAAGCAGCGCGGGGCGGCTGGGCCTGTCCAAGCAGGCGCTTGCTGCGTGCACCCTGGAGGAGCGCCGGAGTGCCGGGTGTCTCTGTTTACGGTCGGCGGAGCCAGCCATGGCGTGGAGGCGCGATGCTGCTTCTGCCCGCCGCCAGCTCTGCGCTCCCCACTCCTGTGCTGCATGGGCAGGTACACAGAGGACTGATGTCCTGTCAATAAAGCTGCAGACCTCTGGCTGATGTTCAGGAATATTTTTTTCCTGGTCACCTTAGCAACAGGCAATGAAATATGAACTGCTTTAACAGATGTAGTTGTACGGGGTGTTTATTCCAAAATAATTTCCCTAAACATGCCACGAAATACAGGAACACAAGCACAGTTTCAGGCGACTAACCTGGTAAAGTAAAAACCCTAGATCAATACAAACAGATAGGGTGAAAATGAGTTCTGACAAAACCTTTCATTACGCTTCTGGTTTATGTCCTAGTACTTCAGATTTAATGTCCTAAATCAGCTTAATACTGTAATCCTCGAGTGTAGCAAATATTTGAGTACTAAAGCTTAGCTCTTCCTACTTTCTTTAATTCAAGAACATTTTTCTATACTTTCAGTACAACTCAGTATAGCATACATTATTCTTATATGTAAGACGTTTTGTAATTTTAAATTTGAAGGCATGTACTACAGCGCTGTGAGTTAAACCTGTCTGACATTTTAGAAATGTTCATGGTTACTAAAGACTGTGTTTGTCTGGCTAACGCCAATTCAAACAACACCTGTGGTATTCCAAAAGGTATGCGTCTGCTCCAGCTCTTCCTATCACGGTTTAGAAGGACAAAGTCTAACATGAAAGTACATGTCCTATTTTCCTATTCATCCTCCCTCATACTCTCCTGTTTTTCCCAGTCATCATCTCTAAATGGCCATATAATCTCTAACTTTTACCAGATTCTCTTTTAGGACTTCAGAAATATTTTAAAAGTCTGCTGTAACTTGAAGAACACAACAATCATGACATTTCCCCAACATCATACTGGCTGGTCTTACTAGGTATTTCCCAGATGAAATTATTCTTAGAAGGAATCAAGTGATGAAGCAGAAAGTGCGAAGTCGGAGCCAGCCAAAAATCCCCCTCCTATCTCGCTCCAGGGTCCCTGAGGAAACAATATCTTCCCTTCTTTTCCTCTAGATCTCTCATTTAGCCAGCATCAGCATGTCTCTGTGTCTCACTCCCATTCCTCATTCAGCTCCCACCCAGCACAGCACCATCGCTGAAGACTCTGCCCTCACACTGCTGCAATCCCCCGTGCCCATGCCCATGAGTGGAGGCAGACAGCGGTGCAGCCGAACCTCTCCTGGTTCCTGCTGAAAGCCGTCTCCTCCCCAGCTGAGAGGCTATTTTCTTCTCTCCCTATCCTTACTTAAACAGAGATTAAGCTGGCTTCTGGGCAGGAAGAACCTCCTTCTCAAAGACACTTCACAGATATGAGATGCAGCTATCTGGGGACATCCTTAAGCAGAAAGAAATTAAGGACAGAAATGGCTGTGGAAACCCAACAAACCCAACAGAGCAGTCGGGAGGGGACAGAGGCATGGCTAGGATGCAGCAGGGCGGGAGCTGAAACAGTGAGAGCGGCCCAGTGAGGAGAAAGGCTTTAACCTCAGGAGGACGCCGGCATGGTCAACAGTCTCCACTGACATGCAGCTTCTGTTTCCAAAGCATCAGCTGGAGCCACCTTCTTCAAACAGATAATTTGGTATGAGGGTATACGAGTGCATACGTTAAATATGTGTAAATGTATTTCTTTTCCTAAAGAAAAGAAAAAATTTCCACAACTTGAAATATAAAGCCAAGAGAAACTCAGGTTCTGTTTCTGGCTCTGCTCCAGAACAGCCTGATCTTAGGTAGGTTACTCTGTCTCTTTGTGCTTTACCTTCACCAGTTATATAATGGGAAAAACAGTACCTTCCCTAACTTCAAAGGTTATTCTGATTATTTTAAAATAACATGAGGATGAAAAAGGCAATAATGATAAATAGTAATCCTTAGTTTGCACTTATGCAAAATCCTTCTGCAGATCTAAGTACTTGATTTGAGATGAAATACAGGCATCGTTTGATGTTCATGTCTTGCAGCACAAGTGCCAGCTCAAGCATCCCTTGCCTCCTACTCCCAGGTGGCTGTTCCAGCCCGGCGGGGCCCTGACAGCTGTGCCGTACAACTGCGGTTATGCGGAGCAGGGAATGGGGCACGAAAGCCTACGGGGGAGACTATAGGAGGGGAGGAAGGACGATATCTAAGGCAACACCCCTGCCAAAACAAACATACATCAATCAAGTATGAAGGCTGGTATCAAAGCTATCAATTCGTGTTACACCGTGGGTATATGAGAAATACAGCTGACTTCACTTGTATAACACGTTCCGTCTGCCCTACGGCAACAAATTTGTTTCAAACCAGGAGTAAATATTTCAACACAAATCTGAATAGGTCACGGGGAGACATTTCACAATCCAACAGAACTGATTTGCTAAAGACGTTGGAATCTGCATGATTGCTAGATTAATTTCACAGATTGCATAAAATTTACACATATAGAATGGTACAGCTTCTGTTACTGTTCTCCTTTAAACATATTTTCAATATGATTAAAAACTTTCTTAAATCAGTCCCTGAAGTTGTCACAGCCCTGAGTACTGGTTTCAGCTGTTTTAATGACGCTGTACAAGTAAACTGTAAGACTGAGACTGATACCTTCACAAGGCACTTATTTACACAAATAATGTAGAAATGAGAATGGGAAAAGCAGCCTTTTAAAAAATGAATACAAAAAAGGCTTCTGTCAATCTGATTTACTCAAATCCTGAGTGTACCATGAAATCCTGTTAAATGAATGGCAAAAACCTCAAGTCCCCTTAAACAAACAGAAACCTTTTTTGTGAAACAACAAAATAAAATTAAACTTGAGACTGACCCCTTCCTGACAGGTGTTCCTGCTTTAACACACCACAGAATACAAGCAGTCATAGCCAAGGTTTTCCGATGGCTCTTCTGGTTCCCAACTGGACACCATCAAAGCATTTCTAGATGTCATCGAAGACACTGTGAAACATACCCACTTTTAATGCATACTTGTTTGGTCACCCAAAATTTAAGACACTCCCAATCACTAGTCTTCTGAAATTTTTTTGTCCATCATTCTCGCACTACTCTTAAAAGAAATCAGATTTTGCAATTCTGTAAGCTCCATCAAAGTGAAAATGCATAACCAGGATAAAAATGAGGATTTACGATTGCCAATTGCAGGAGAACTCTACACTTTCAGCCTGCACTATGGTTTGGTGGTTGAGTTTTTTTGTTTTCCTTGCTCATCTCTTCTAACAATTCACAGGAAATCACATCAGTTATGCCTCTGAACAGGTACTGTCTTATTACTGTTTTAAGATAAGAGTTCCATTTCCCTATCCTTTCAAAAAGGAAATCCAAGTGTTCTATGATTTCTATGATGCTTACAAAATACACTTTCTATTTTTCTTCCTGAACTTCCCTTTGCTGTAAGATTTCAAATCCAGGAAAGGTCTGTCGGGAGGCCAGTTCACCGCAGTAATGTAGCAAGTTTGTCAAGTACCTGAGCACATTTCTACCAAACAATTAAAATATAGCTACATTACAGCTGTAAGCCAAAATTCAAACTTCAAAAGGGATTTGCAAGGACGTATTTCTCCAGAAGAAAAAAATTGCAACTAACACCACCTATCTGGTAACTATTTCATTTCATCATAATCTAGAATGAATGGAAAAGCCTGCCTTCCAATCCCATTTCAAGGGCTCAGTCAACACAGGCCAGCATCATGCCAATAGCGCTTTTGGGAATAAGACACTGCTACTGACATAACCCATTACAATTATTACAAATAAATTAACATAGTGAAGAAATTCATGACATGCTTCTGGCATCGCTGTGGCACTGAACGTGCTAGGCTATTCGTCAGGTCCTGCTTAAGCAGAAACTGTAAATGCCTAAAAGCGATCATTTCAATTCTTATACAGGCTGCTAGAAAAATCTCCAAATTTACCAGTTTATGCTTACCTACCAACTCACTCATAAGTTAGCATGTAAGTGTGCAGGCATAAAATGAACGTGCCTTTGATGAACATTTAGGTGACAGATGATCTCAGCTAATTAAATATTTAGCTCTGCAACTCCCCCATAGTATAGGAAACTTCCATTCCACAGCAAACATAACATGGTGACCACACAGCCAGACTCGTACTAAATGCAGGACTGTGCTCACCTCCACTCCCTGCCCTCTGTATTCTACTACAGATTATACTACTACACACTAGCTCAGTGTAGGATCAAGTTCAGCAGAATTGGGAGAAGCTGTTCGAGTGATACCTTTGGTAGCTTATTTCACTTGGGTCTATTCTGGAATATTCAGTGAAATTAAGGATTCACAATTTGAGTTTCCCCTGTTAGCAAAATTCCATTATTATTGTCTTCATATCTTACACTCCAAGACTATTACGAAAACTTTCTCCCCGCAGTAGAGCTTGATGGTTTCTGTTTTAATTAAAATAATAATATTTTGTTTAAAATCTCATTTAACGGACCTGTATAAAACCAGGAAAAATAATGAGCTATAGAGTTGAAATCTCAAATTAATTCAAAACCTTTCCCTTGATGTACTCTCTCCCCTCGCCCACTGCCATTACACACTAACTATGTGATGGACAGAAGTCTCCTATTTAACCCTCCAAAGCTGAGGCAGGTTAGCCCACATCATCCTCAGCACTCTCTCATTGCAAGGCCTGTGGACAGGATCCCTCCCAGAGCTCCTGGCACAGCGCTCAGGAGATGCGTAATGCTTTTGGTTTACAGCCTACATTTATTTCACACACCCCCCCCATTTTTAGTTTGCTCCAAAGATGCTATGAATGGTTCCAGAGCTGGGAGTGCCTAACGTAGGCGTGTACAGTGCTCCGCTCACCCAAACCTATGTGTGGTGGTGGACACTTCCCAGCTTCATCTGCACAGCTAACAAGCGTGCGATTGATCTGCTGACAGCGCTGATGAATGCAGGGAAGCTCAAGTTACTCTTCAGGGTCATTAAAAAACTTTTTCAAAATCCAGTTTAAATACTTTCTGTATGTTCATCTGTCACTGACTTCTGGTGGTTTTTCATGCTTTATTTTGCAGTAAGTTTTCACCAAGTTTTCTCTGCTTTCCCATAGCATTGCGGAGCAGCAGTGTCTGGACCTGCATTCAAAGGAAGTACATTGCTAAGTGCAATTCACTGAGGCTCAGTTAGCATCATCCATTTTGCCTTACTCACTGCAATTGTATTTTCAGAGAATAGAAACAGAGGAAAACAGAACAGCAGTTAGAATATAACCAATTTGTATTTGCTGCAGTTTAGATGTCTACCTTTCAGGAGTTCATGTTGGTGTGAACATAGGTATTTTCTCCACCCTTGGGGGTTATTTTGTCTGCTTTTTTCGCTGGGGGTATGGCTTTGGGTTTTGTTTCTTTTGGTTGGTGTTTTTTTTGTGCATGCGTTGTTCTGGTTTTGTTCTTTTAAACAGTAAAATCTCCCATGTCAAATGGACGTATATGTAAAACTTGTACTTGTGTTTTATGACAACTGTACTAATTCATGGGGGTTTAAAGTTCTATTTCTGTGTCCCACAGCACTACTTTTAGAGTGAGTTAATGCTTTAATGGGAGAAACAGAACTATGAACCAAGCATCTTAGTGGCTCCATAGAGACAGTCCAGCTGTCTATAGCATGTATCAGCTATGGATTCCTTCAGATACACGCAACCAGTTTGTGAACAGATTGATAGACAGGGCTCTGAACCATCACTCAGATAAATGGAAATATTTGGATTTGGCGTAGGAAAAAAAAAAAAAAAAAATCACTTTCACTGCTACAGCTCCAACACTCGTATTTCCTGTCCAAGTGTTACAAAAGTGAGAAGTCCTTTTATACAGCATGCAAGGATACCTTACCCTTCCTCAAATTATATATAGTTTTGAAGTCAATACAAATGTCTGGAACAAGAAATTTTATGCTAGTCTCAGAAAATATTTACAGGTCTGCAAGCAGTTTTTAAATAAGCCTCATGCCGCCGGTCTACGGGAAGGCAAAAATCCAGGCCAAAGTCAAAAGCTGTCTAATGTCATCCACAGATACTTCAGAAACTTTTAGGGAATAACTGGCCTAATGCCAAGAAACATATGTGCAATATTTTGTAGGCTCAAACTTTAAAATACATGCATAAAACTGTAGTGCTGAAACATTGAATCCACCTCACTGGAACATTCAAATGAATTTAAAACAACTGGAACACAAATTCCCATTCAGTCTCAATGCAACTTGGTATCCGATGTCTTAGAAAAATAAGTCCTTCCTCAGACCTCTCAGAAAACATCAAATCTCTGTCTACTCTAAAACAAGAAAAGAAAGCTAATGCACAAGGAAAAAAAGGTAAGGCTATAGAAAGTCTTCACACTTCCTTATTTTAGTATCTTTCTTGCCCTTAGGGACTGAATTTCTAACTTCACCCCTTTAAACATTATCTGTATAGTGAATGTTCTTCCATGAATCAATTTTGTATGGAAGTATACTGTAAAATTAATGAAATAAGGTAAAAAATGAATATATTGATTTCCTTCGAATTATTGAATGTGTTATGAATAAATATCTTAGTATCCCAAAATAAAACATTGATAATCAAAACAGACTTCTGAGAAAGAAATTTATGGACTGTTTACATACATCTGATGATGTTCAGTATTTAGAAAGAGCCATACCTATTCTGATATTGAAAGCATAAAAACAAACAAACAAAAAAATGCTGCAGATTTCTAACAGCTGACATTAAAAGTCAGATTTCCTATCACAAATTCAGTCCTAATTAGAACAGCAACAAGGGAAAGTCTCTGTCATGCAAAAAAATAGACACAATACTCAGTCTCCCAACTCCAATGCTTAGGTATTAGTGTCCATAGCAACACAGAACTGTTCATTTTATTTATTAAATAGAAAACAGTGAAAATAATGAATGGTATACATCAACAACAGCTATTTCAATACATAAGGAAGGAACAATCCCAAACCTATCATGGAAAGAGAACAAAACTGCAATGTGACAGGGAAGAGTAACACCACAAAAAATTGAAGCTAAATGAAAAGACACAAAGAAAGACTCATATGGGTATACAGAAGTAGTTCTGGACTGAGGAACTCTAGTCTTTATATTTCATAGAAGTCTCCTCATAACATTTTCAGGAATTCCCCTCACCTTAATCTGCCCTGTTAACAACAGTAAGCTTTCTTGGTTATATAACCAACACAACTGTAAATAAGACTTTTGGTATCAACTTGAACCTCTGTTTGCTTGAAGGCCCTTCCGCAGTACAATTACGTTCATGGGACTCTTCATCAAGATTTTAGTGAATATACTATCATCATCTCCTGTTTGGGCAGCAACAATAGGAGTTATTTGGTCTTGAAAGCGACAGCTTTGAAAAAAACTGGAATTGGTGCATCATCAGGAGTAACATGACCAGGAGCACACTGACGCGATGCTTTCCTGTCTGCACTGCTTCCCCTGGATGCTCTATGAACTCTTTTGTTTTTCAAGCACATGGTTTCTATTAGCCAGAAAGCCAAAGGATCACCTCAGATCTGACTTCAAAACAGCCCTGAAGGCTACGGTCTTCAGAAATAATAGAGACATCTATAGCCAGGATGACACATGACAGGAGCTAGATGCCCAGTTACGAAACTTCACATTTGGAATTACAGAGTTAGTCACAGGTTCACAATTCAAACACCTGAGGCCCTTACCTGAATTTGCCATTCACTTTATTAATAAAAATGACATAAGTCTTTCTCTGTAAGGAACACAAATTTAAAACCTTTATCCCCCATATCCATCCACATACAGAGATTCTGTCTGATACGGTGGAGGGAAAGAGACAAACTATAGCTTAGATCAAGCACAGCTCCTAACCTTTTTTTACTCCCAATAGAAGATGCTCCAACAGCATAGTTGCGAAAGCAATAAAAAGAAACCAAATCACATAAAGAACATTTAGCACACATATACAAAGATGAGCATAGACAGTCCTGAGTTCAGGCTCTGACTGCAGCGCCTGCAAGCCCGACCTGACACAGCCGTCGGGCCAGCTCTTGCTCCCTGGCTTGGGGGGAACGCGGCTACCTCTGCCCACAGCCTGCTCTGCTCCAGCCTCTGCAGGAGCTGCTGGACTTCTAACTGACATAATTCCAGCTGTTTGAAACACTTTGTCTAAAAGTAATGCAAGTGTTCTTAGAAACAACTTATGACATTGTTAAAAACCAAACATTTTGTTTACCTACAGCTCTTAAGATTGTGCCAGATTGAAACATCATTAGTGTTTTACCTGCAGATAGTGTCCTCTCTGAAGATGCACTGCATGCTATATTATAAAGAAAGGAGCCAGAAATCAATGTTAAGCAATGCATTGGATTTTCAGGATCACAGTATTTTCCAGATAAAGAAAAAATTTTACTGAAAAAGGCTCAAAAAGGATCAGTGATTAATGACCAACTCTGAAGAGCCAACATCTTTTAATCATCTGTCTGGACTTTCAGTCTCCTCCGAGGAGGCCGAGTTCCATCGTGCTGAGCTACAAATGCAACTCCGGCAAGACTGCAAAGCAGCTGGGCTAACAGGGGGCTATTCTAAGTGTATGTCAGATGCCAAGAACCTAAAGCTTTCTTTTTAAATTACATCAGTTCCAAAATCAAGGGGGTAAAATGTATTGGGAGAAAACCGTAATATAGGATCAGATTTTTGTCAGCAAGCTTAGCACATAGGACAGAAACGAGTGAGGCTTATTGAAAATATCTAATTAAGGAGCAAGAAAAAGACATGAAAGGTTTCCCATGATCTAAACACTATTCTGCACAGATGGGCTTAATAGTACTGAACAGCCAGTAACAGACCTAATATTTATAAGCGATCTTCTGTTTTGCACTTAATGGTTCCAGTCCCAAGTCTACCTCCTACTATGCAGACAAAGACCCTTCTCACCATTACTGCACTGGGGACAGACAAAACCGGTGACGGGGTGGGAATTTATTAGTAGTAGCTGGCAGAACCTAGCAGTGCTTTATAACTGAACTTTGCAGAGTTCTTGTTCCTTTTAATCTTAACTCCATTCATTTCAACATTGTTAAAGAAAACTAGAGTAGAGCCACTCTAAAAATTAAATATGAGGAATGCTACTAGGGTAGTATCGCAGGAGAAAGGGGATTATGAGGAGCAGCGTTCTCTCAGCAAGCCTTGCAGCTCCAGCCTACCTGGGGAGATACAGCTGTGGCATTTTGAAGCTAATGCCCTCTGTCAGGAGCTGCAGCAGGGGAGAAGCCTGCACACAGCCATTTCTGCCAGTCCTGCTCACTGCAAGGAGCCTTTAGCATGACAAGACAGGGAGAGGGGGATATCAATAAAGCTGATGTGAAAATAAATGTTTGAAAAAGCACAGGGACATAGCAAGTAGAACATCCACAAAACATAAATAGCGTTTTAGTTTTGCTTGGTAATGACTACAACGTGCAGTATCTTGGCTAATTCAGTGAGTATACTTTGTTGAGGAGAGTTACCGAACCACAAAGAAGAAACGCTTCCATGGTGGTGCAGTCTTAACTCACTGAAGCGTTAAGATTTACAGCACCCAGTCTTAAAATTTTTGGAGTGGGTGGAATAGTTATTAGAAGCCTATTACTACTACTACATCAGAAAGCCTGTTGATCTAGAATGTCCCCAAAAGCGTACTGATATGTCAATCTGCCTTCCGGAGAGCTCCTAACACATTTCTCAGATTATCTGGGTTGTTAAATAGCAGTGTAGGATTTGTTTAGAATAATGCTGATATTGTATACATTGCACACGTATTACATTGCATATTGCAGCATCTGAAAAAAGACATAAAAATTAAAGACATAAAAGGTAAGCATCCTCGTCTGATCTCCATTTTGCCTTGTGATGAGGCAAAACAATTCCTTGCCTACTACCTTTTTTATTTACAGTCCAGTTTTCCACTAAGGCATTCTAAAAGAGTCCTACTCTTATGAGCCTTATCTACTTTTGCCTTGTGTCTACAAGGCATTCATAATAAAGCCCCAGTGTGCATTGTCACAACAGATATCTGCTAATTATGACACTGAATTTTTTTTTTACAACAATATGAAAGTTAGACAATACTCAGCATTCCCAGTAAGCATAAAAAAATGTATTTACTATATTTATATTACCCAAAGATATTTGCAGATCTTTAAACTCTTAGAAGTGCATAAAACATATTAACTATAAGCAACTAATTTCCAGCAGAGATGCAAATTAGTGCCTCGAGAACTGCACATGATACAAGAACAGTGAATCACCTATTTACAGATACTGATTGGCTTAAAATGCACATTTTCACTATTACTGAAGATGGCACGAAACTGATTCTATTTCAGAAAACCAATGTTTCCTTTCTGCATTCTAGACCTTAAACTTTAATAAAGTATTTGCTGTGTAGTACTAGAAATATGCAGGACACTTCAAAGATGACAAAGATGCAGATCAGACAATTGTATCAAATGAATAAGCTAAAATATACATTCACTCTACTTGAAGAATTGAGATCTCTAAGGATTCTAAAATATTTTTAGCCCTCTCAAACAAAGCACAGTCACAGCTCTAGCACTTCACAAACACACTAGTGCAATGTCAAGATAAAGATAAAATCCCATCTTGCACCCAAAAAGCTCTTATTTTAGATTCCAACAGATTTTTAAAAGAACTTTGCAAAGGTCCTTGTTCTCAGACCTCCAGGTCATAACACAATACTAATTCCTGCCGGCACAGCTCTCCAGTTAAGGTACCTTGTACAGCTCTCCTGTCAAGTGGGCTCTGAACAGCAGTTTGACAAAGCAATAGGGAATGTACTCATAAAAACAAAGTGGTTTTTCGGTAAAAATAATATTTGAAATGTTTCTCCTTTTTCAGCTAAACATGTTTGTTCTTATTTCATTTAACACAGTTTTTAGCATTCTGCAGGTTTGGTATGTAACAGAAATTTTAAAACATTTCCCAGCATTTCAATCTCAGTGCAAGTAAAACACTCCAATTTCATCTTCCTGATTAAATTTAAAAAAAATTTTTTTCTTCACAGCTAACATTTCATATTCAGACTCCAATTGCACATCAAAGCTTTACTTTTAAATTCAGTAAAGATGCAAGTTTAATCTCAGGAGACTATGATGTCTTAGAAGTTAGAACATTAAGCGCTGCTACCAACAAACTTTAAGAGATTCTGGTTTTGATATATCCCTTTCTAATGAGAATCAGTGAACTGAAGTCACTCAACAAGCATTACCAGTTATCTTAGGTGACTTGCGAAACCTTCCACTGATTCTACAGAAACAAAGGCTTTCACTTGAATTTCTATATAGCCTTCTACAGAAATTGCTTTAATACTTTGTTTGCTCCCTGCACCAACTTTTTCTACTTTTTCTCCCCACATTAATCCACAATACTATCACCTTTCCCTCAGTTGCAACGACACAAGAAATAGCCTTAGTTAGCACACGTTTCCAAAATGTTATCACTAAGTATTTGTAGAAATGTGCACCCTGTGTCACAACCCCCTCCACAGTTAGTTAATTTCCTATAACCAGAAAAAAACCCAAAACAAAACCAGGAATTGTTTTTTTAAATGTGCATTAAATTTCAGACAGAAAGGCAACTGAAAGTTCAAGAAAATACACATTTGTCAATAGCTAGCCAAATGTAAAAAATATTTCATCATTATGTCAGTACCTTAAAGAATTATTCTCAAGAAAAATCCACTTTCTGTTTTTCCCCTCTATTAGGTGCTCCACATACAATCTCTTCTAACAGAGATATGTATTTAGAAATCTCCATGCACATCCATCTTTATCTCCTTCAGCAGCTCAGCATCTTCATTTTCTACAGCGCCCTAAAATAATGTACTGGGAGGCACCTTATCGTCCTCTTGCACTAAATAGTTTTCTGTCTTGAAGTAAACTTTTTTTTTTTTTAAGAGATATTAAGACCCTTAATTACTGTCTTAATATTTCCCCCCACCTTACAATATAGCGATGGTACATTAACTACATATAACACCTTATCTCTTCACCAAAAGGAATATCTGCCTGACTGGCTCCCTATCATTTTAATGGTACAAGTTTTAATCCTTGATCAGTCCTGCCTCCATCTTTCAAGACAGGTCTGCCCCCTTGCAAAGGTTTGTAATTTCCCCTTTGCTATACATCCAAATCACCTCAAAAAATATATAGTGCATGTAAGGGAAAATGACAGATCAAAAATTAAAGGCCAGCTCAAACACTGTCTACAAACTTAGCTGATCGGGTACTGCAAGCAGAACCCAGCTGTAGTAAATGCATTTCAATTAATATCAGATGCTGCTCTCTGGGGGAAAAAAGCAGTTCAAGCTAACAACTGAGAGTGAGCAGGGTTACAACTTTCCAAAATTAGCCTGACATGATCTAACTCAACTTCAGTGGGAGTTAGATTGGGCCATGTGCCCACAGCAACATGAGTCTAACTGCTGTCTCTCAAAAGCAGTAGTTAAGTGAAACTGTCTATTACTACCTTAATTAACTTGACCCAGCTACATGCGTTAATAATTACTTTTTTTTTAATGGTAGCTGTCCTCAAAATTTCCAAAGAATTCTGTGAGGACTTAAAGATAGACTTTTATGTACATATTTTGTTTACGTAGCAAGAAGGCTGGCAAAGAAAGGCCAAAATGATACACTGGAAAGATAACCCCGTCTATCAGTGTTTTAGAATAAAGAGCTACCCACGTCCTTCACTGTGTGAGGCCGTTTCTTTATATCCAAATCTCAGTGCTCTTATTTAATGTAAGTTTCTAAATCCTCTAAAAATTGCAGCCACCATTTGTTGCTACGAGGAGAAAACCCTACATCATTTCAACAATAATATATACCAGTAATGCTCAATTGTTGCTGCCAGGGATTTTTTCCATACATCATGCAAATACATCACTTGTCATACAAAAATATATTCTTAACAGACAGTTGCTGTAAGATTAATTTATTTGCAGTGCCAGGAATGCAGCCTTGAGGAAAAAAAAATAATTAAAAATGGCTTTGTTGCTTTCATCTTGATGTTATTTTAATGTGAATGTTTCATTACAGCAATATATCTATGACCAATGAGGGAGATCATTTACCTCTTTAGCTACTTAAATTCTATTTAAATAGCCATTATGAATGATTGTAGAACTAACGAATTTGTCTTCAAAGTAGTCTCAGAATTTAGGAAGCATTTTGTAGACATAAGAGGCAGATACTTAACAAGTCTCAAAATAAATATTTGAGAAAGCCAGTAGAATGAACACACATCTCAAAACATTTCCTCAGGAAGCCATAGTTGGCCCTTTTTAGGTTGGGCTAAGGGGTATATACACATACTGGCTGAAGTTAAGAATTTTTTTCCCTGTCAATTTTTTGTGAAAATAGAAGATGGAAGAATAATGAATCTACCCATGAGTGATTTAGCAGAGCATAAGAAAGCATATTTTTCCCCAAAAGTGCAAGCTTAGGTTGAGGATGAGAGGTTGTTTTTGAACTTCTACATTTCAGTAGCTCCAAACTCCACAGGCAAATCTTCAGATCTGAAATAAACACAATTCTCCAACCTCTACTTCTCCTGGCATCAGGAAAAAGCTATCTGAATCTTTGCATTTTTAATACCTGCAGACTGTGGGCTCTAGACTACACCCCATCCTACAGCATTTGCAAAATTCTAGCTGGAGGGACTAGAAACCAACAAGGAATCAAATCTGCCTGGATTATCTTTAGGATAGAAGAGAACAATATTATGACTACTCAGATGAATGATTGTTTTAAATTACCAGCTGCACATTAAGAAGCAGTAAGGATTAAATTTAAGGCTTCAAGAATGTGTTTGTCCTTAATCTTATTTTTCATTTTTATAGAAGTTTTATTACAAGATAGGATGGATTTCTTACATTTATGCCCTGACCAAATATGAACTAAAAAAAAAAAAAAAAAGTATTCTGTTCTACAGAGATATGGTTGCAAGCTAAACATGTTTTACATCCAAAAGACAATAATGACATAAAAATTAAGTAAAATATTTAAGAGAAGAATTGCTGTATTTTACTACAACAACAGTAACTTGTTATATCTAATATATATTAAGATTTTAACTTAGTCTTAGTCTTGAATCATTTATGGTCTAGCTACATCTTTTGTCCTACAAAAAATTGCCACCAAAAGATTGTATAAAGTAATTTTTTTATTCCTCCATTATTTTTCTGGATGGATTTAGCTCAAGAGCCTAACAGTATTCTGCTGTTTACACACATCTTTCATATAGCTGCAAAGAAACATTTTTAAAAGAACACCTACAATTTTCCTTAATGAAGTTTTAAATTGACTCGGTTCATCAATAGTGTTTTCAGGTTCTGTTAGTTTATAAACTACAGGTGAATTTCCACTTGTTATTCCAAGAACTTTTAATTCTTGGTGATTTTACTGGAAATAATCAGAAAAACATTTACAAACACTTACTTAACATTTGGCTGAATTAATCAGGCTTCACATAATTAACCATACACTAGTCATACCTGCTTTGAAGTTTACAAGATCATAAATTCAGTTCTAGGAGGCCCAGACCTTACTTTCCACATTCAAGAACTATTCCATGTACAACATTTTTAATGCCTTATCAAAAATATAGATGAAATAGTGCTCTTACAGTTCACAGGCTATAGCGAAATAACCTTCTGCAGAAGATTTCCTGTATGACTGTGACCTGTTCAACTTAATAATCTAAAAGATATGGTAATATAGATTGCCCCAGCCTGTGCAGCTAGGCTTACTAGTGTCCTTAAAGTATTCTGACAGCTTTAATAGAAAGGCTGGAAGAGTGCCCAGGTAAGGTATCTAGTAGGTAATTCAAAGCTTCCCAACAATTTCATAAAAATTGAACTCTGCCAAAGCAAGAATTCTGTCCTCAATGTTTGAGGTGGCAAAACTAAATCCTACAGCACCAAAATGGGTTCTAGGAGGAGTCGCCAGGGCTGGGAAAGGGACTGGGGAGACTCCAGTACCTGGAACCGGGGTCAGTAACTTTGCAGGGGTCTGTGTGCCGCAGCATCCCTCTTTTTTCACCCTTTCAGCTTCCTAGAACATCCTCTACCCCACAGTGTGGTGGGCGTATGGGATTTACACTGCCAGGAGGAGACCCATCTCTGTCAGATGCAGCAATAGTAGAGCTTTACAAAGAAAACACCAGAGTGGCAAATGAGGCCGTCCTTGCTGCTGGAATGGCCAATCTCCACCTCTTAACCTAGTCAAAGCAGACAGACAACTGTGCTAGGCAGCAACCTACTTTGCTTATGCTTATGCCTAAAGCCAAATTTGTGTATTATGAAAATAGAAGGTGACACAATAACACAAAGCAGTTTGAGTCAGTAGAAAAGTACACTGCAGCACTCAATTACAGCTGGGTGAATTAAGGACTGCGTTACACATTTAATCCCCCACCCCCCTTTGCAAGTCAAGGTAGATCTTTCAGTATTAAAAATTCCGCTTAAAAATTATTTGAAGATCTTCTCACCCAATGACTGAATTACTTCAGCATGCAATTTCTACCCTTGAAGAAGCAGGAGTACAAGTCATTTTGCAGGAACTTAGTGCTGTGCAGGGCATTTAGACAGGAAGACAAACTCCAGTCACATTTGAGGAGCCCAATCAGATGACTATTACCAAAGTCAAGTAGAGTCTGTACCACATTGCACCGTTCTGAGCTCAGACACTAATCCCAAATGGTGACTGTTTACTGTTTCTACAAATAATATTATCAGCCAAAAGGCACCATGTCTTATCAAGTCTCTTTACCCATTTATACCGCACATGCTTTTTTTTTTATTGTGCCAAGCCCTCATTTTGACTAAATTTGCTTACAAAGACCCTATCCTACAGCTCCTTTTGAAAGCATCAGTATCTTCACTATCTTAGAGCAGAAGTCAATTCAGATAATATCATTGCTAAACACAAACTATTCGTTTTGCATTCTATAGCTGTAAATACTATCGAGTTAAAAACATCTTCATTTCGCAAAACACTTTTCATTAGTAAAGAACTCTCAACATACAGAAACAGTTGTAGCTCCATTTACATATCTGCCTCTATTCAATTTCTGTCACAATTCTTATGTAGAAAAGGCTATCCAAGTGTTTAGATGAGGCCACTAACTCAGCTTTACAGGTTCTTAATTCTTGGAACACAGCATAACAGTGCATCTGCTAGTCATGATCTTGCTTCTATAATAGGAGGCTAACGGGTCTGATCCCTTGATTTGGATCTGTATGCTATGTTGATTTTATAATAAATAACAGATAATCTAATCTGGAAAAAAAACTATGCTGCTCAAACTAGCACTCTTTGAACATTATGCCAAAGTTAATCTCTACCAGAGATATGTAAAAGAAAGAAGTCAGATTTCAAAGCACTGTAAGACTGCTGGAGAGGGAATCTCAACAGCCTGATAGAAGACCGGTTCTACTGCTCAAAGCTATCTGTGAATCATGACTCAATAGACAGGCCAGACTTTTCAAAGGTACCATAATGTTAATGAACTTAGTGGCCTGCTTTTAACAGAAGTCTGAATCCTTCTGAATATCCCCACAGGCTCCTGAAGTTGGGCATCTAGATACCAAAGCACCCAAATTAGAGACCATTTTGGAAAACGTAATCTGCATTCAGCAGTTGCCTATACTAACTATTCTTTTGTAAGCATTTAACTTGTTCTTTGCAGAAGACTGTGGAATATATAAATGTGACAAAGTTCATATGGAAAAACTCTATTCTGTTTGTCATTTCTGTTGCATATAAATAGAAAGGTCAGAGGTTTCACATTTTACAGTACCATGAAAGAAGGACCTTTCTCTAAATTATTTAAACCATGGAATGACAGAGGTGGAAACATCTGACTTACTGTAAGGTGTTGTATTGGTAGGGTCAGGAGGTGGAAAATTTTCTGTGAAGTTGACATTACACAAGTCCGTACTACAGCAGCAGAAGCGGTATGTTCCATTCTGAATCAAGGAAGGGGTGGTTGTAACTATACACTCCTCAAAGTGACACTCTTGTGGGTCTCCTATATGAGACCAGCAACCTGTGAAGAGGCGAATTAAAGAATTGTTTTTAAAGGAGGCATAAAATTAATTCTACCGAATGGACAATTAAACACATCTATAGAAATCCATACATAACCTAATTAAATATTAACAGAGTAGAGTGAAAACAGTTATCATTTGCTTGTCTGACTTCACTAGCACCTTTTAAACCAAAACCTGAAGAATTTCTTTCAGAATTTACCACAGCCAAGGAGAAGAAATATGGGCAGCAATGAAGGCCAACATCAGAGATGTCCAGCTGTCAACCTCAACATGGCAAAACCCGAATTCTTGAGCCTTCTAAGCAGAAGTATGCCATTCCCCATTTCTCTGATACCACAGACAATATTACCACCCTCTGGCCCACAGTCCAGATGAAATTGTGACCTAGTCCCCTCCTTTGAGCTACACCACAAGACTGCATTTATAGTTTGCGGCTTCTTGCATAATTTCTAAAAATTCTCTCCTTCCTCATTGTCAATATCACTGGAGTCTTCTACAGGATCACAACTTATTTCTTGGTTAATGCAGGCCTTTTTTCCCCCCTGCAGCAACTGTTCCTTAAGTATGGTCAATGGCAGTTAAGCGTCCTTTATGCACAAATGCCTGGAAGGGAAAGAGGCAGCATGGGGGCAGAGGTGAGCAGTCAGACTGCTTCTTTCAGCAGATTACCAGATCAAACATGAAACAACACTGAGTGCAACTGCACAGGGTGGTTGTAAATACTGGTTTTCATTCAGCCTCATACTACATTAACTTGTATCCAAGTAACCAAGAGCAGAGTCCCTGCGAAGAGTAATCAAAACACGTCTCCAGCAACTGCAAGACCCTGCACCCCTCCCTACCATCATCACTTTCCCCTGAGAATAGCAGCAAACTGACAGTTAGTGATACGTGACAGTTTTGTGCTATAGCTGCAATTTCTTTTGTAAACAAGCATCCAATCAATACAAATATACATTTTTACTTAATGAGACACTTACTTTTAAATTTACGATTACATCGATACATATACCGAGATAAGCAATTTGAGTGTTTTTTCCTTCAACTGTGCATTGATCCCTTTGGTCTCTTTTAGAAGTCATTTATTTCAAACAAACTTTCTGTTCATATTTAAAATTGATAAATGGGAAGTTTAAAATAATGCATTTGTAAAATGCACAAACAAAATGTCTCGCTTTGCAGCTGTTACACTGAAATGCTACATACCTTGTTTTACAAGATGTATGTCTCCTTCTCGTGTTTTTTCCCAAAGTCCATAGCAGGTACTACCTTTCATGCACAAAATTGTACCGTTCTCCTGGGAGATTCGGCTCTCACTAATTCCATGGTCCTGCTGATATGGGTCCTTAAATGCACACAGCCGCTCCTCACTCTGCGCAGCTTTAGACAAAGAAAGGAAAATATTTTTTGTCAGTGATTTTATGCATAAAATATAGCTTTAGTAAAAGGATTATTAAGGTCTTCTGGAAACCTACATTCAAAACCATCCTGAATTATACATATCCATTTTTAAAAAACGGATAATGGATAATTTTTAACTCCTACAGTCAGAAATGAAAATGAGGTCTATCCCAAAGTTACTTTCATAAAGTGGACAAAAAAAAACCTCAGCAGATGTTTCAAAATGAATGTGCAAATGTTTGAAGTTCACAGGTGCAGAATAAAAATTTCATTGCATAGTCTGCATCATTTGTCCTCAAGCATAAGTTACGCAACTGTTAGCTGGTTTCTTCAGCAACCGCATGCGTTACTTAATTGTTTCCAGATCCTAAACCAAGATGATCTTTTTCAGACTGCCATCCAATCCAGCGCCTACCTAATTCAGAGGGTTTTTTTCCACTCTCTTTCTATTGACCCATCTCTTTTTCTACATGTTACCCAGCCGTTGCACTGACATTTACTTCTTTTTGCTCAGCAACCGATCAGTTTCAGCTGTTTCACACTACTTCATTAATAACCACCAACAGAAATACTAACAGCAGAGTAAAACCCAACTGATTGACCAGCAGTTCTGGGAAACACTGCCTGTTAACAGAAGCAATGCTGTGTGTTAAAATCTCCCTGTGGAAAGTCCAGCAGGAACATTATAAAACATACAATGAGAGCGCAAAAATAAATACCCATCATCACTGAAAAACTTTGAGGTTTTTTATTAGAACAAAACCAAAGCCACCCACAAAAAGCATACTGGTTTTATAAGACTATTTAATCAACAAACTTCAAAAATGTAATATCTTAAGGACTCCTATGTTTTACCCATATGACTGCTGCTTTTTTGTTTATATCGCCTCAATGAAAGGACTCAACCATGCTGATATGCCTCTGTAATCTTTTCTTTACAAAGAGCAGAGTAAACACATTCAAACTATATAAATTCTTCAGAAAGGCATCAAGTCCAAGATAAATAAATCCTACATTTGTAGTGAATATGATATTTAGAGTATTTCTGTTCTTCCCTTGAATGATTTTATAAAATGCATGGAAAGGCAGGTCTGTAATTACAAGACACTTAATGAGTATTATTCAGTAGTATAGCTCAGCAAACATCCAAGCGCAGGAAGAATTTGTACCACGTATCTCAACAACTAGATTTCATCCAGTTCTTTAACTTTCATGAAAGCATTGATAGCAAAAAGACGCAAGGTGGGGAAGAGTGGTCTTTTGAGAAAACAGGTTTTGAGCTTAAAATAAAATTATAGCATATGTAATTGTAAATTATTAAGGGTACTGATATGTATAAAATATCTCTTCAATGAGGATTTTTTTATTTATTTGATTATTCTGCAGCACTGGCCCCAAAGAAGCCACATTTCAGCAAGGCAGACTTACTGCAAAAATGCTGTTTCATTGTGTCACCAGCACAGATGATTGGGTAACAGAAAGACAAACCAAGAGACTCAGATACATGTCTCGCTTCTAAGGCTGTTACTATTCATTAAGGAGTCAAAATTCAGAATTCTTTTATGCTGAGACAACCACAAATAGCTGCACCATCCAGAAGAGCAGTCCGTCAGTGACTCCCAGGTTATTCTGTGGCAGCAGTAATTAAAATAGTACAACTCAACTTATTTTTTAGTAGTCTGGTAGGGTGCATACTATCAGTTGAGCTGCTTGTCAGCTTAGCGGCGGTAAAAGTCTCAGCTGAGGGGACAGGAGCTTCTTAAGCCACTGTAATTCAATCATTTGCAGCTCCACGTACTCCAATAACCTGGCCAGCAGTCCATGCTTCTCACCCACCTATCTGTACTCTGGTCAGCATAAAATTAACACTTTACATCTGGAACTAGAGTTTTGAAGTGATAAATACATTTATTACACAGCAGTGGCTTGATATTCAGAAACTCAGTTGCCTACATTTCCGATTTTTTTTTTTCTTTCTAAATTAGCAGAGTCAGTCGAGTTACTGAGGACAAAAAGGTCACACATTAACAGCTAGCATATGCTGCCTCAAGCAGTACTTGCCAGTCGCACGTAGTAGTTTTATTCTCAGGAACAGCTGAGTATGCCAGGCGTGAAGCATCTGTCCTGCATTCTCTGCTCCATGACATGGGACTGGCCAAGAAACAATGTATGAAAGGACAGTACTCCACTGCCGTAAGAGAACTGGAGCTGACTAAGTTTTTGAAAATCAAAAGAAGAAAAGGTTACCACAGAACTAAAATTTTCAAGGGAGAATGGGACAGAATTATACGGCCTTGTGAAATACGACGTATCTGCTCCTAGGAACACTACGAAGGTTTTAAAATCAGTTGCATGTGATAGTCGAGTGGGACTAAGGTCATCTGAGATGTTGGTTGTTTACAGAATGCTCAAATTGCTGCAAGATAAGCCCTTTCATAATTTGCTTTTATTGTGAAAAATAAACTAAAAAGAACAGAATTTATAAAACAGCCACACAGATTTGGTTTCCTTATCAAAAACTTGCGGTTAAAAAAAAAATAAAAAAAAAAAAGAAAAGAAAAAAAAGTCATTCCAGGAAAGTCCACTTTCCTAATACCTCTACAGGTTGGAAAAAAAAAAAAAAAAAAAAAAAAAAAAAAAAAAATCTTTTTACCTCTGAACTAATAGAAGAAAAAGAAAAAACCCTTTTGTTCTTGCTTTCTACTCAGAAATATAGTTACATGTATCATGTTCGTGCTCCAGACACACAAACTGCCTACTTTTCTGGTCTCTTCACCTTTTAGAAATCTCTTAAGGATCAAGGTTGAGAGGCAAGAACATGTAGAAGATACTTGAAAAAAGAAAAGTTGTTACCTGTCATGCTAGATGCTTTCCAAACATACACTATAGAAAGTAACAGTTGCTACCAAAGGCTTTTCTGATTTAGAATACCTGCCCAGGGGACGAAGGGGCAAGCATGAGAAAGTACAACACCCGCTGCTAGCAACCTGAGTGTCTATCAGTTTTGTAGCAAACTAACAAAAATGCAACTTAACTTGCCACAATTTAATGTCAGATGATCTCAGTGGGAAACTTTTCCAACAAAAAATAAAGGTTACTCACCCAACAAACTAGAGTTTTCATGCTGATCACTGCACATTCCTGCTTCGATTATAACTTAAGAGTAGTACAGCCCCTGTGGGAGCAGTACCCACTGCAATACTCTGCTGACCCCTGCCCCTTCCCTGATGGCATGGAACATCTGGAGAACAGGGGACACATAACAAAAGCTACTTTATTTTTCTCTACGGCCTCTGTAGGTTCATTGTTGAAGCTATAATGCCGAAGAAAATTGGGTAGGGCATTCAGATGTCCAGAAACCATCTTGATGAACAACAGAACAGATGAGCCACTTCCATTTCTTTGCATGATTTTGGCACATTCCTGTTCTGGGAATCTGGCAGTAAGGTTTCCTTCTTCCATGCACTGGAAGCTAGTCAGCTCTAAAACCACTTAGTATTGGAAGACTTCTAAGTCAGGCCCTGAAAGCAACCTCCAGACTAGATGAGAGCATGCCTTAAACCTTTCCCAAAAGAAATGGAGATACTATTACAAAAACACACAGAAGCACTGGGGTGCCTGTTCTAGACTTTACCTATTTCAAGAGAAACCTTACTCTTCAAGGTAAAATACCACTGCTCATTTGGATTTACATGTGTTCCTCATGGATGACCTTTTATGTCACTTTTCAGCCATCATGGGAGCCAACAGCTATGCATGGCACATTCAGGGCTGAAACACATCTACCTGTCCTTCGGGAGCTCTGCACTTGCCACATGAAAGGGCAGCCACTAACACTCTCTTCAGCAGCTTAGCTGGAAACTACTCCAAAGCTGTTTCTTCCAAAACTCCATCCTTGGAGATATTCAAAGGCCACCTGGACATGGTCCTGGGGAACCAGCCCTAGGTGAACCTGCCAGAGCAGGGCATTGGACAAGATGACCTCCAGAGGTCCCTCAACTATTCTGTGACTCTTGCAGGACACAGGTCTCAAGGTACTCAGTGTAGAGCAACCAGACAGAAAAACGATATTCCTCAGTGGGGCTACCTACTTCTTTTGTCTCCAAGGCAGGTGAAATGGTAGGGTAAGACTACTGGATTCTCTTGTTTGTCTTCAAGTTCAAATAGATTCAAACCCAAGGAAATACCCTAATATTAAAGATCTTTATTAAACAGCAAGAGCAATTAAAATAAACAACTTATTCTATGAAGACTGAGGCTCTTGAACTGATATATCCACTTGATATATCCAGTTCATTTGCTGCCTATGTTGGAAAAATGAAGGGCAAAGCCCCTGCAGACAGATGCGCTCTAAGGACCCATGAACAGTTCACCGTGCAGCGCTCCTTTCCTTACAGATGTTTCAGAACCAAGACTCACCAGCAGCGTATCCTCAAATCAGCAAAATGCAGAAGCCGTTTACAGTTCAAGCTATACAGTGTGTTTGCCCAGACATGAAATGTCCCAGCATACAAACAACATCAAGACCTAGCACCAAAATAAGTGGCAGCACAGGTTTCACAGGGCAGCCGCCACATGGCTGAAGTAACCTTTCAGGGCCCTGCTCTTACTAAAAGAAATCATGTTATTTCAACTCTCGTACAGGCAAGGGCAAGCTATCCATCAAGCTATCCATCTCATTACTCCTGAACAAATTAAGCATCACAAAAATAACTGCAGTAAAATCATTAAAATTAATTTGGATTGCAGTTTCTCTATAAATGTGCAAGTCTACAATAACTCTTTCATCATTAGGTCTAAAGCACAACTAACAGAAAAAACTGCCAAAGATACATGTATTCCCCCCAAGGATTATAAATCTACTGAATCAAATGAGCAACTTTTTTTTTTTTTTTTTTTGGGGGGGGGAGGCAGCTCTGGCGAGTTCACTGTACTTAAATTCAATTCAATCGGTGACAAAAGTGTAATTTTAGAAATATGAAAATTGTGACTACAAAAAGGAGAAAGTCACGTTAAAGGCTACCTCCAAAACTGGAAAATATCTATTTATTCTTTCACAATATGTAAGAAGAGAAGGGCTTTTGGTACTTTTATTATCTTTATAAGGAAAATTTTACAGTAAACTATATTTGTTCATTACATAGAACTCATTATACATTCAGGTCTTTTCTAATTCACCTTTAATGAAAGACTGAGAGATTTTGAAACAAGCAAATGGCAACTGAATGCTTACATGTCATACACCACTGAAAATTTTGCTACTACAGACAACTGTAGTAGCAGCAGAGAGGCTGACATTGAAAAGGACAAAAAGTAAAACCTGACCAACAAATCATCAGGTTTTATAATGAAACGCCTATTTTCCATTCCTCTTGAATTTGTGTACCAGACAAACTATGTCAAAATAATTCAATAAAAAATAATAAAATGAACTCAAAACTTCCATTCCCTCATCCAGCAGAGATTTCCAACAAAGACAAGAAGGAAAGGCACCACTCCCTGAAGTTCTACCACAGGAAAAACCAGTGAGAGTGGGACAAGCTCTTCACTTCCCTATCATAAACCAGAAAAAGACCAAAATTAGTTATGTTGCTTTCCAGCCTATTTTACACCTCTATTTATATTAAAAATACACTTTATGGTCCGGTTTAAAAAATATGACTAAAACATTAGCAGCATTACAATTGAGTATGGGTGCTTCAAGAAGTAATCTAAGAAACATTAAATGTTCTTAGCTTTCCTGCTTGGCTGCCATTACTGGTGTGTCTGATCACTACGTGCACATTAACAGACTTAACTTGAAGCAGATTGTGAAACCTTATTGTCATATTCTGAAAGGAGAATGGGGAAATAGGCTACATTAAATTACTTTCCTGAAATCATAAAGGAACTGGGAATTGCCCACAGTTTCCCAAGACCATCCTGTGGCTCACTCTTACTGACGCTGTGCTCTGCGGGGCATGGAGTTCATCCCCGTGCCACCACACAGCCTCAAGAAAAGCACCAGGGCTTCAGGAATTTCCCTTTGGCATATGACTCAGGTTTTGATAAAATTACAATCTTAGCATTTATCAGTTCTACCACCAACAAAAAAAGCTGAAAAAACCCCAAATTATTATAGGAATAATACTATATTGGTTTTCAGTATTTTCTCCCTGTAATCATACTGACATTTCCAACTGCTCAGGAACAGAGAAGTGATTCACACAAATATGTGAATTCTGGATGTAGTGGTTCGCTACAAAAACACCCTGAGACATAGTATTTGAATATTTGCCTTCATTCCCCACTAAAGATATTTCTGGACAGCAAAGATCAAAAGAAAATTACAAGTGCATTTACTGTGTCAGAAATCTTGTGTGCTATGAATACACAATTCATCCATACTAGGATGAGTTTAAACAAATGGATATGCTGTTATTGCTTTTAATATACTAATTCTTTCACGATCATTTTGTGTTCTAGGAAAACATAATTACTTAAAACAATTACAACAGAAATACCAAAAGTTACAGGAATCCAACTGCAAATCCTTAGGAACATGAGTCATGTTTTCATTAATAGCATAGGAAGTCAGTTCCATTAGTATTTAATCGACACTTCCTGACTTATATCTATTCAATGCAGTACATGGAATTTGCATCAAGTGCAAAGGAAGGGGGAAAGGAAGGAAAAAAAAGACTCAAATGTTACTCAAGTGCTACAAAGAATTATTCTACTCCATGTTCTAATTGTCAGGATTACAAGCAAGCAAACAAACAAGCAAACATTTGCCATTTTACAATTAATGCCACGCAATTAATTTTGTGATGCAACCGTCATGAACAAAAGAATCTGTGATAACAGTCAGAAGATCAGCTTGCCTGTAACCTACAAGAACAGACTTGCTAACATCACAGACCACATACATCAGTACCATGTTGGCAATTATGTCCAACTGCCTTCATGACCACATAGGTGAAGACATGAAAAAAGCCAAAAAATGAAAAAGGTTTCTGAGCTTTCGTTTGCCTGTAATGGGATTTCTTTAAATACAGGCCACCATACATTCAACTGGGAACCTCATTAGGCTGCAACAGATTTTTAGAAAAGACTAAGGTTTTTTTCTGTAACTTGTCCTTTGAATTAGCGAGATTTTCATCAGAACAGACATAGACACAAAACCTGTTTTCTTTTGGCCCTGTCAGCTCTCTATGGAGGTTTCGTATTTACACAATACAGGGGAACATCATCGCCCTTGAGGCAGGGTTACGAGATAGCACGTGTCTTCATAATGCAAACTATTAAAATGAAGGCAATTAAAGTAATGTATATCAGGAGGCTCCTTTGAGTATGTCCTTTCAACTACTGATAGCTGAATTCTGGCGTGATGTACAGAGAAGCAGAATCTTGAAGAAATCATCACTCAGCAAGCACTCTACTGTTGCTTTTTTCATCTTTTTCTCCTCAGAGGTTTTAATTACAAATATTTCTTAATGTGTACACACTTACATAAAAACATATCACAAACAGATGTCTTTTGAAATAAGTTGTTCTACAGACAGACCATCCTTAATACTAACTTAGGAGTGGGAGGTAAAAAGCTAAACTGCTGGTAATCTTCCATGTATTTACACTTCCAGCACCCTGGCTTTGTAGCGTGTTTGACCAACTGCACAGCAGAGATCTGCGCTGACTGGTCGGGAAGAGAAATAAATTGGCTGTTTAAGGATTGGGCATGGGAGCACGAAGGTCTAAACTAACCAGAAATGGCCCAGGGACTGTTTGAGCAAGAGGTCAGGAGCAGCACAGTGCAACACACAGCCAGGGAGCACTCGGTTGGGCTGACAGCATTGCCTACTGCTTCACAGCAAACTTCTATGCTAGAAGTCCTCCAGGTGGGCTCCATGAATGCCATCACTAGATTAATATTTTAAAGACATGAATGAGAAAGAATGGAAATTTGCACGAGAGAATACAGCAGGAACTTCCAGGAGGGAAGCAGGAAAGTAAAGAAAAATGCTTCAAAAATTTACACCAGTAGTCATAAGCTTTCCTCTCCTTCTAACAAAAAGAGTGGAAATAAACCTCACAATCATTAAAGCTCCTCCTATATTTTGTAGGACATATTATGTACCTCAAAGTACACTGCAAAATATATTTTGACAATAAACCCCTTACAGTATGTACTGAATGTTAAAACCTGGAAGAATATGTTCACAGTCCTGCATGTCCTTAGCCTTCATTGATGAAAATTATTTTGGTTTTGTCTGCTTTTGCTGTGCAACATTGCAGTTTCAACTGCTGGCAATTACACAGAGCCAGGCTTTGATTGAGAACTAGTGCCAAAGCTACAATGATTGCTAGTACTGATATCCATTTCAAAGTGATGAAGTGACTGCACATGCAGGTGACTAAATCATTCATGTTCATTACGAGACCTTTCTCCAGCATGAGACTAGAAAATTCAAGTGTCTTTTTTTCTGTACATGGATATACTTTAGTCTTTCCCTCTTAATCTAACCTTTACGTAAGCAAGTACATTTGAAATCTCTTTTCTCCCCTTACTTCCTTTCTAAAACACTGTTGTCTGCTGATAAACACTACCAGCAGTGACAGAGACACCAACCTTTTCCTGTTGTGTATTCTTCAACAGTACTTGGGTACGTTGGTGTTTCAGCTTCATTCTGAAGTACCAGTGGTCTGTTAGCACTAAATGAATAAAATAGAACTAGATCGTGTGGCAGCTGTGTTGTATCTCGCGTGCTGTGCACAAGGATCACACTTCGCTTCCCACCCAGACACTGCTTGCACCACTGCGGCACACAGCAGTGGCCTCCTCTTGGCCCCACCTGGGATGTGCCGACGCTCTTAGCACAGCCTCACTGCCATGGGGCCACCAACACATGCTCTCCTTGCAGCCCACTAGCATTATATGCCTCTGCCCAGATGCGTCCACCATACCAGGAACGTCATTAATTGGAATTAATGTAAATAGAGAGGTATGGAATTGCCAAAAAGGAGAGTCAACTGAAATTCTTTAGTGAAGGCCTTGTTCTCCTTTCAAAGAAGTGTTACCTTAGAAGAACCCAGCTTAAGCCAAAGGAGCTATGCAGGAGAGCAACAGGATGGCAGAGATTTATTGCTAGCAGCTGACAAATTACGGAGTCCCCGAATGCTGCCAGATTTTATGCAAAAATACCTGAGCTTACTGCCTGTAAACTGTGTCACTGCCTTACTTCCACAATCTTCTAAATGTTTCCGAGGACAACCAGAGCACCTCACTCTGCAAACCGCATCTGAATCAGGCATTACTACAGAATCAGAATTTTATCTAGTAAGAGCACGAGATACAGTGGCAAGAAAGCTAGCAACACTTGTGTTCTGGCATAAAATCTACCGGGACAAAATTCAAGAATTTCAAGCAAATTTGAACCAACAGAAATAATACTGGTTCATGGTTTACAACAAGGGGCTGAAGCATTTTTCAGCTCATACAGGAAGAGAATCAAGCTGAATCTGTTATGAGGATATCTCTCATTGACTCAGCCAGGGTCAGAGAAGGATGAACGACAGAATTAAAACCAAGTGTCCTGAAGTCTCAACTACAACCCTAACAAGCTGACCTTTGACTGCTTCTGCTTCGGCCACTAACCAGAGCTTCGCCCACCTTACAAGATTTCCTCCAGAATGTATACATCTAAACCAGAAAAAGAATCTACCTCCCTCAACGATTCAGCATTTTCCTTAACACTTAACATAGCTGTGTTCAGCTAGTACACAGTTAGGACATTTGTTTTTATTGTGTAAGTCCGTCTAGTTCAGCAGGTTTCTTCTTTCCATCTTTTACCCCTATGCTAAATTACCATTGATTTTTAACAAGACACAATTAAAACAAAATGTATGTAACGAACAGGTAGCGGAGGAAGGTTATCAATCTGTCCGATATGAAATTTCTAAATATATCACCTGCTAGCAATGAAATGCCCACTCTGGTACGTTAAAAAATTATAACGTTATCTTAATTCAATGGTTATGCAGGACTGATGATATTTTATCACACAACTTTTCACTTAAGAAACAGTTAAAGGCTTTGCAGCAAGAAATTACAGCAGGTTTGGGTTTTCTTTTTTAATGTTGTAAAAATAGTAAAATGCCATGGCATTTTAACATTCACTGTGTTAGCTTTAAAATACTCATCTTTATTATCAGACTTCAGCTTATAGCCATTTCCAAAAAATTCACATTCCATATTAAAGCAAAATCCATTCAGCGTGTCCCATGTGGAAATGCAAGGTCCAAGCATACTCAAAAAGCCTTCTGAAAAAGCTGTCAAGCTCAAATACTGGAAAGCAGAAGTAAATTAGCATAAAACCCTTACACAATTAAATCATTAAATACCACAGAAGTCTCAAATCATGGAGTGTGCTTAACACTCACTTAAGGGAGAATCTAAACACATCAGTGGAGCACAAAGCATAAAAACATTTACTCTGAACTCCGAATGCTGGAGTTTTTATATTAATCTTAGAGCTTCCACAATTTTAACAAAGTTGAAAACAACTGTTTTCTATGGGGTTTCCCAAGGCAGAAATTATCTCTGTGGCTTCAAATCACCTTGTCTGGTTTGCACAGTCTTCCTGTCTCAAGATGAAACGATTGCTTATTTTACCCCATGGTAAACAGGAGTTCCAGTCTTTACACATAGTTGAATCAGCTCAGAAAGAATCTACTCACAGACTCATGATGTTGGGCAGAAGAAAATGATACATTTTCAATAAAATGCATTTTGTAAGCCAGCTTTAATGTATACCTTCCACTTTATTTAAGTATTACTCCAACTGAAGCTAAAGATCGTTTAAGCCCAGATTTCTGGAAAAACTTAGGGAAGGAAGTAGCTGGCTTTCACTAACTCGATGGGATTTTGGACATCCGACTTCTCCAGGTCTCCTGGAAAAATCCCAGCCTATATTTAATCTTCTGAAAGCATGAATATGTATGTTACAGGTTTTAAACAAACATAGCATTTTTCCAATTTTTTTTTAAATATTATTCACTTCCTAAACGACTGTGTCTCCATTCAGCGAAGAATACATATGTTCATGTTACTGTTTAGCAATTATGTCAGAACAGAAATAATCACAGCCTTAGTCACACATAATCTTTTCCAGTGGCCAGTGTCTATTCACAGAACTGAAAAAGCCTGAATTCTTTATCTTTGCCCTAGACTGGAGTTCAGGGCTTTTTTTTTTTCTGGGTATGAGCGTCTGGCTTTTGTTTATCTGGGCTGTCAAAGTGAAGTATCTGCATGGAATAACACAGGAAACTCTGCAGCAAAAGCAACAGTAAAGCAAACTAATGATGTAGTATTTCTCCTCCAAGCTCAGATTTAACAAACTTCCCAGAGCAAAATTGATTATTTCAGAGTCTACTTTAGATTCCCTTGAAAATAAGTCTGTTACTGGATATTCCCCCAACACATGTAATATACTCACTTTTCTAGTAAGCAGGGATGCCATTTCTACTGTGTATATTACTAAAACATTTGCTTGAAAACATTTCAGTAGCTTCAATTTGGAGAAAGACAGTACTCATACAGCCTGTCTTTTACAGTATATTACAAAAATTCTTCCTACAAACGTTTTTAGGAAGCTTACACTACCGGCAATCCACTGGAACATTTGAAAACTGGCAAATGTTCTGTGATCTGAAGCTAGAAGGAAATTAAGTTCCAAAATTGCAATCATATTTTGACCTCAGTAATACACATAATAATATCTTTTGACTGACTACAGCAGCATAATCTATTTGCCTCCAAAATCTTCAACTCTTAAAAAAAAAAAAAAAAAACAAAACAAGAGGAACAAAAGGCAGAAACTAGCTTCCACCCTGACATGCTTTATGAGGTTATCAAGCCTCTCATCTTTTCAGAATTCCTCAAAGAATGTATGTTTAAGATCAAAAACATCTGAAGTCTTTCTCTTCAAGGCATTTTATGGTATACCACAGAATACCCCACAAACCATCACATCAAGTCAAGAGCACCGGCAATGTGACAGCTCCCTAGGCACCTTAATTTAGCCAATGCAAGGTGAAAGACAATTCATGCAGAGGACAGAGTATTATCAAGGACTAGTAAGAGATTCTGGGCTGCTGCAGAAACTCAGGACCTACTTCAAACACTCCTACTCTGTGTTCCTTAACTGAGAGAAGGTATGGAAAGAATGGCGAGCTAAAGGTATTTATGGGTATTTGCTGAACAGGGCAAAACCAGAAAATATTGACTTTTGCTTCTGCTAGACATCAAGGTTATCAACCCATTGAACAGAGGTCACTGTTCATACATTTCTTGGTGTTACAGTGCCTAACTTGTTAGAAATTTATGGGCACAGCACTGAACTATTTAAAATCAATTCATACATTTTCTTTATGCATTTATTCTTTCCCACTTAAATCTCTGTTGTACCAATAACAACTTCATCGGCTAAGAAGGTGATATAAGCCAACTTCTGGAAACTTTGTATAGACAGAAAAATCAGTGTCTAGTCAAGACAAGCTCTTCATTAACTTCTGGTTTCTAAACTTACATAGTTAAAGAGGGTATGGTTGGTACATGCAGACAAGCCCAGATTACTGAACGCACTTTTGTTTCAAGGACTGGCTTTCATGTACTGAAGTGCAGTATGTCACACCAAAGAAACAAACTTCTGGAGACAAGGAAACATTAAAAAACAAACAAACAAAAAAAAATCATTTTAAACAGAAGATTGTTTTTAATGATCTTCGTTGATGCTAATGACAGGAAACATGGAAAAGGGCACTCCCAAAATACAGACACTCAAAGAAAAGGCTGTAATCAACTTGTTTAACATTTTGCATTACACACCTGAGGATGATGACTACAATTAAGGTCAAAAGACCATCTTAACTCCTCCCCCTATATATAGGTCCCAGGTAGCACAGGTTAAAACACCTCACAAGACACAATAGGTAGTGTGAACAAAACCCATCAGGTTCTTCAGGTCACTAGCAAGCCTAACCCACCAACCAGCTGTTCCAGGGGTGAGCACAGAGCCAGACTGCATGAGGGCTTCCCTGTGCACACTGTATGTAGTTCTCTACCTCAGACATAAATACGATGAGCACTTCAGTCCATGATTTTGGGCGTTTACACATTTTCCGAATGAGACCTGCTTTACAGGCAGGAAATAAGCACAAATAGCATCTTGGCATTTGGGACTAGTAAGGAAGGAACAAAGGCAAATCTCATCTAACAAAAAAAAAAATTAGGGATTTCACAGTTGAAGAATTTGAAACCAGTAAAGAGGTTTTCCTCTACATTTTCACCTTTTTTGAAAGACTTTAGATTTTCAAAAGCACAAAGCGGTATATGTATTTATTACAGGGACACTGAGCAAATACTAGTTAGTTGGTTTAGGTGTCTCTAGAAAAAAACCTATGATCAAGCACTATGTCAGCCACTACCGAGAATGTTATGATTTATGAACCGAGTAAAGTAAATTTGCCTCTTTAATTTGAACTAGAAACATTAGAAAGCAATATAACTTGCAGTAAACATTTAAATAGCAGCTTTAAAGAACTTCAGATCATTAATTCATGTACTTATTTTCTAGCAAACTGGCTCTAACTTATGAAAATTAAATTGTAACACGGAAAAACACTCACGTTTGCACACACAATATCAAAGTTGTTTCTTTACCAAAAACACAGTGTTGTACAGACTACTGGATATTTTAAATAAGCCATACATACATACAAAGTAGGTTTCCCATTCTTTTTAATAGATTTGTATAATGGAAATTCTATTAGCAATCTCCCTCTAAATAAGAGATCCTGATCTAAGCCTGAACTACTTGACATGGTGATAAGCCAGATAAGAACAATTTCTGGTGATTAAAATACAAATCCTTCCAATGTTAAATGAATTTAAGTCAAATTTTTTTGCTAAACAGTTTTAGAACAGACCTGTCTTTTTCTTTTAACATAAACACAGCTATCAAAAAAGGGAAAAACCCACAAGCACAGTGAAAATACACGACTCATAACCTGAATATGTGCTTCAGAGTCTTCAGGCAAGATATAATTTATTCTACAATATTCACTAAACACATTTACAGGATCAGACAGGTTTTCAGAATCTCTGACACAAACTAATACTGCAATCAAAGGATTAGCAACCCAGCTGCCTATGTGCCATTACAACTGATTATCATAGACTGTAGACAGCCAGCTTGGAAAATGCTTTCAGGAATACTCCTATTGTTGCCAGAGAAAAGGGTATAGCAGGATAATGTGATATTAACTCATTGGTTTATTTATTATACATAAAAAATTGAACTTATGGAATATAAACGGCATGTGGGTTTAGAAAATCTTAAGTTATAAACCACATGTACAGTAAAACTTGACAAAATGAAGTGAATTACAGAGCACTGCCATTCAGAGCTAAGGATGCTGCACAATGAAGGTGTGACTTTTCAATTTTCTCCACAAATCTTACTAAAAACTAAACCGATGCCAAAATTCATGTCTTGTAAGATGCTAGGATAAAATCATGGAAAGAGAAAAATTGAACAATTTGGAAGTTACAGGTTTATCCTCAAAACATTTTCAAATAGCTTTTCAGTTCATGTGTAGAAAAATTCGCAAAATACAAACTTCCAACAGCCTTCAATAAAAGAAGTGCCTTTGTTATAAAATTGTGTTCAAATAGTTTGTTATGCCCAAACACCCTCTTCCTGAAGGCTATGAGAAAAAATTACTGTTCTGACTGGAGACTGAGCTACTACCAAACAGGAAAGCAGAGGAACCCAGCATTTTTCAAGATACTGAAGTTTTTACAGCATTGCTTACCAAAAAACAGGAAACGTTTTTAGTTTTCTACTAACATCTTACTAACACTTCAGCATCATGTTCTTCCAACATCTTTATGAGTTGCACTACTGGTAATGGAAGAATGTTTGCATCATTCCAACTTGATATAACCATAAAGGAAATTCAACATTCATTAACTATAAGGAAAATTCAGATGTGGAAGGAAATTACAGTAGTGATTCATTCATCTGGTAAAACACTCCTTTCAGATGACATGGAAGCAAACCCAAGACTAGTAACCAATTGAGTTCATCCCTCTGGTAGTTGGTAAAAGAATTTTAGCAGACAGTAGAGCTGTACCTTGTCATCAGAAGTATGGATGTGGCATTTTTTACTGCATATGGTTTGCTTTGACTAACACTGGCTTGGTCTATGTCATTTGGAATGATATACTGAATCCTAGGATTCCTGTTACAGGGAGAAAACCAGGATCATCTTGATTGCAGTTTCTAGCTATTGATATGGCCTCTGTATCTCAGAAGAGGAAGCCAAAGTCAGGATTTCACATCCAGTCACAAGAGGACAGAGTGCTTAGGGGTAACTACAGAAGTATAAATATGCACCAGTTATTCAAAGCATGGCTTCCCAGAAAGCTTGTAGATTAGATACAGATTATTCCTCCCCTACTTGCTTCTTCTCTAGTTTGTCTTCTTTCCCTCACCTTCTGGGGATTTAGAGGTCTTTGAACATCCTCTCAGGAGACATTCACAGTTTTTAGATGCTCTGTCTGAATGAGGCGGAGTAGTTAAGGAAAAGAAGCTTAGCATAGTTTTATCCTCATCTTCTTTGTTTACAATGTGGTTACTCTCCAAATCTCACTTGATGTCTCTATCCCATAATACTGAAAGGTAAACCTCTCAAGTTTGCAAGCTTTTTTCACCGTTCTATAAAAGCTCTTGAAATGCTCATCCCTATCCATCTGCCCAAGTAAAGGTTGCTAAGAGGATCTACACAGTCTACATACAAGTTCATTCACACCTTCTTTGGCTTCTCTATTTTTAAGAGCTGTATTTTCCATTACATCTTGTTTTTTCTAAATCATAGCTGCACGTCATCGAGGACAATGAGGATGAGAAAACAGGAAATACTTTTGACTGATGTGGGTTTTAACGTTACCCAGTAACTGTATTATTCAGGGACAAGAAAACACTACCAGAAATTAAAGTGACGAAGCTCCGAACAACAAAATCAGTTGGATTTCACAGAGGGGAAAAAAAAAAAAAAAAAAAAACCCACAAACCTGCTCATACTCAGCTTCATTAATCCTTTCCCCCTCCACCCCTCTCTAATTAGTATGATGTTAAGTGCTCTCTGAGAACACTGGACCATAAGGATGTGTGACATGGGTATCAATGCAAAATTGGAAGTAAAATAATAAAAATGTTGGCAGACACGTAAGTCTTTTCTGTAAAGAGGAGAACAGAACACAAACCAAGAAAACAAAAATGCAGGCCAGGTTATCTTTATAGGGTAATAGCAAACAAAAAAGAAAAAAGTCCAACAAAGGAAATGTGCAACTGTTCCCATCTGTGACAGCAAGCCAGTAACCACCAGTTATGGAGGGAAAGAAGCATTCCATGGATGAAAAACAAGGAATTTAATTCAGTCGTGACTAAGCTTTCTCTATGCAGTGAATGAGTATATAATCTATAGAAGTCAGCCAGCAGAAAGCCACCTTTCCCTTCAACTGAAGCTCTTTTGATTCAACACAAAGCTAAATAAGGAAGCAAAGGAAAAATGTAAATAAAGTCCTAAACAAAAAGAATTGGGTTTTCTATATGACAATCAAGTTTGCGGGTATTTTCAACACTGCAGAAGAATGTTAACAAGGTATGACATTTCACAGGCTTTGCAAAATTACTAACTCGTAACTGAAAAATACAGACAGTATATGTATGATGAAATTCAGCAATCTCCGAATATACTGAGTAGAGTTTATTCATAAAATACCATCCTTATAATAGTAGTGTTTGGACTTTAAAAGCTACTGAAACAGTGAGCACAGAATCTGTCCCACAACATTTAAAGTCATAGGTTTTCCCCAGTGCAGAGGTCATTATTACGCTCCCTTTGATGTCCCTTTCACACTCCTCAAGCAGTAAGGTTCTCTGTCTGTCCTGCTATTTCTCCCCTTAATGCTTAATTTCATTATACTGCCCATCTTTCCTTTCAAAGTCCTACGGCATTCAGTCTCTCACTGATTTTTTTTTTTTTTTTCAATCTGCTTATTTCCTTGCCTGCTCCCCCCATGATGCATTTGACGGCAGATTCCAGTTTCTCCCATAAGCACCAAGACACCTTTTCTAGATCACTCTCTATAGGTACAGCATGGTTCCTATGAACAGCTGCCAACACACAAAGTCATTCTCTTCTCTTCATCCAACCTTGTGTTTAAATTCATTTCTACCACAATATATGCCCGCAATAAAGGAACAGGTTCCCCTTTCTTCCCCTTTTATCAACAAGCCCCCCATACTAACGCAGCTGACCTGCTACACGCTCCACTGCGACTGTCTTTGGCATTCTTCAGCCTGTGACCTGACCTCCACACTTTGGCATTTTTTACCCCGAGTCATTATACTGTGTCTTTATTCTGACTATAAATAAACCGGGACAGGAACCAACTCATGCTTTCATCCAAGGATGTATCAAAAATATTAAAATAAGAAAGATGAAAACTGTCCCAGTTATTGTCATGTTGTCTACTACTACAAAGCACTTATCAGAGTCCCTATACAGGGGAAGTAATTAGTTCTCTCATTTCATGGGATAACACTTGTGTAACTCCAGAATTAGGGGGAAGGGAGGTGAGGATATTCTAGAGACCTCCTAGGGCTACAGTAACGTGACTGGCAGGAGCACCCACTGTGGAAGACCCTGTTGGTGACCCTGATGAGCCTGCTAGCCAAACCCACAAACAGAACAGTAAGAGCTCAGGCCTGTATGAATTCACCAGCGGATGAGCATGGTGCTGCAGTAAGAATGGATGGCAGTGGATATTTGTCCATATTGGTTTGTTCCTACCGGCCCAAAAATTTTGGCAGTCCCCTCCTTAACCAGGTCTGCTCCATAACCCAGAGACACCAGATGATGAGAGCACAAAAGTTCTTTTTTTAGGGTCTGTCCTCCTTTACCCCCACAATAAAGCACTGCTCACTTGCTATTTTCAAGCAAATTTGACAGAAAAGTAAAGACCTCATGGATACAAATTTCTGAAGAGTTCAATGAAAGTATGCTGGGTAGAGGTGAGAGACACCACAACTGCTCCAACAGAAAGAAAAAGTGCTTATTAGACACAACAGCTTTTACAGGGGAAAGAAAGATTACTTTAAAGTGCCTCCTACTTAATACCAGCACAGCAGCTCTCAGAGGAGTTCTGGCAAGCAGGATGCTCCCAATTCTGCCAGAGCCTGTCCTATTACCAGATCTAATCCACACTTCTCACTTCTACAGCTTTTTAGGATACACATACGACCATTTGCACTTTACTTAAATTGTACTAAAGTTGTTAAATTCCAGTCAAGTGCCAAATAGCAGTGTTAGAGTTGTAGATGATGTCAGGGCAGAAGCAGAGAAACACTGCAGAGGTCCCTCTGCTCCTCTCCAGCACAGCTGGACTGGCTTCCCAACCAAGACCAGTTGCAATGGAACAGGGGAGGAAATGGAAGAAGCGTAACACACAATGTCTTGCTGTGTTTTAATTTAAAATCAGACATAAGCTCCTCACAGCGGTGTCTGTTCATAAAGCATTACAAACAATTGAATCCTATGGGATCTATGCATTCACATCACCATCACCTTCTGCTGAAGCATACACTAACGCTAACCCTACACTGGCACAAGCAGCATCTTAAAAGAATCAAGAATTTTGCCTATTACAAACCAAAACTTACTCTTGGCATTAGGATGAACAGAACAGACATTCTTTTCATTTTATACAGTTTTCTTGATATGCATAAATTGATTTAAAAGATTCCACACAAGCCATCATTTAAAGCTAAATGAGTCTGAGGCTGTCAATTTTTTTTCTTAAGCTTTACTTTTTATATGTGTTCAAAGAAAATAAGTACTGAAAAACATCACTGCAAGCATCACTATAGCAACTGCAGCTCTTGAAGCTTCCTTGATACTCTGATTCCAGATGGAACAAAATGCCATGTCTATCTTGCTTTTTATAAGGTGCCTCTCTCTCCTACAAAGCCTCCAAAGACTAGCAGGGACATCTGCTGCAGAATTTGCTCTTGCAAAGACCACACAGACTCGGATAAATTCACCTATTTTTGCAGTTCTGAAAACAAATAAAACAATCAATATCATAAGATCTGCATCCAAATGCCGGTGTGAAATGTCACTTGAACAAGAAAAGAATTACGTAAGGTATTTATTCAAGTCCCTTTACAACCCAAGGGTTGACCTCATTAAAGTCAGCGGCAGCTTTGCTACATATTTCAGCTGAGCCAGAATTCGACCCTTCATGGGAGATTTCTCTGGTAGCCCAGCCTTTTGACTCACTACACTGCATCCAGAATATTTTGTAATGTTTCACCATACCTGCTGCCTATCAACTCTGCCTAACTACCTGGATGCAATTTCTAGAAATGGCTGTGTATCCTTGAATCAAAATATTTGAAAATAATAATAGTAACAATAATTTAAAAAAAATAATATGAAGACTGTAAACTAATCCAGGGTGTTTTACCTCTAGGAAAAGACAGAAGACTGGAGTAAAGGCACCATTGGCTTATAGTTTTTATACAACCACCCAGGGATGAATGAAAAATCATTGTGAATTTTGTTCGTTGGTTCCACTGTTCTGCATGAAATTCAGCATTACGGAAGCAAGAACAACCAAAAGATAGCTTCAGGTGCCACTATGAACTGTAACCGCCATTATAATATTCAAGTAAAAATTAATACTCCATCAAAATGCATCAGTTCTCCATTGTATTCCCATTTCCAAAAACATATGGAAGAAAAAACAATGAAGGTTCCTGACAGATTCTCTGGCTTGGCCCCTACTAGGAAAAAGAATTAAGAAGATATTCATCTGGCTCTTGTCTAATTCCTTTTTGAGTTTGCAGAAGGCATCCCTCGGTTCCAAGGTGAACTTCTGATATTTATTGCACCTTCCTGGCCTGAATGAAGTGGAAAGAGTATGGTACGAGGAAAGACGAGCAATTTACCATTGCTTACAGCAGGCACAGATGCTGGCATTTACAGTATTTGTGCAAGCCTTGATTTCCAAATAGCAATATGGTTATGTACTAGTTACATCGTTACGCCCTGGAGATTCAGCCCTTTGTCCTCCAGTTCACGTAATGAAAACAAGTACCAATACATCAAAGAATACTGTCTCTAGTTCTTATCCCAAGTTTCTGCTATAGCTGACAGTTGGCTCAGTTCTTATAAATGGAAGAAGAACCATATCGTAGCTGACCCCAAATACTGGGGCTTCCTTGGCACACCTCTCAAAGAATTCAAATAGGAAAATGGGAACAGCATAAATTCTCTCTCCGAAAAGAAAATAAGTAATGGAGGGAAACATACAGGTCAAGTAATTAATTAGCATTGTCCAGGCCACATTTGAAAAAGACTACATAGAACGCACATCTGTGTTTCCCTTCTAGAGCCCTGAGTCTTAACATTCAAAATAACCTCAGCTGCCAATTATCTGGAGTCCCTATAAAGTCCATCTATTGCAATGAGGAATCTGACAGCCACTAGTGGGGAAATTGCAATGAAAACGTTTAAGTTGCCATTGTCATTTGACAACTGTGTAAGAAGTAACTTCCTTTTTCTTGAAAAAAAAAATTTTATTTTTAAACATCATAAGTCTGCAATTTCTGACGGATGTCCTATGGTATGTCCTATGTTCAGGTCTGAGAAAAAGTTCAAGCAGTATCAATATCTAACGTGCAAGCAATTAAGAGACTAGCATCAACAGCAATAACAACTGGCAACATTTCTTAAATTGTTGTCTAAATTCTTAAATGAAATATCTAAAAAAATTATTTTCTAAATTATATACATAGAGCTTTAGTTACTAAATGCAAATCCAGACATGCAAATTTGATTACAGATTTCTGGCATGCCATCAAGGCACAGAAAAATGCCACATATACTTGTCTGCTTAACTTCAACTAGAGATGATTCAGATCATAATTATTCAGAAACTTTAAAACTTTTTTTTTATGTTCTAAACAAGTTAAAGGAAATCACTTCTCACTTGTGGATATTTTGTGAAAAAAAGCAAAACTAATGAAATTACTTCCTTCTAACTACCTTAGCTACTTTTAGGTATAAAGATGGCATTCAGAACCTATAACTGTAGAGCTCCCAGGTCACAAAAAATGGCTCTAAGGACCTGCAGCATGGTTTAGATTATGTCAAGGAAAGTTACAACCTTCTAAACTACCAAACAGATATTCTGAGATAAATGTGAAAGATATATGTCATTTTCAAGCTTAGGAAAAAAAAGCCAACAACAAAAGCTTCTGTGATAAATTTTGATATTTTGTACTTCACCATTTCTAGCATTACTAAACAAATAAGCTACAATGGTCAGTGATACTTTTCCTACATACTAGTATCAGTAACTGTTCAATATCTGTACAATACCTAAATATTCAAAGAAACTTACCTTTTTAGACTGGAGGGAAAAATCTGAGATTTTCAGCTTGGTCAGCAATATTTCCAATTTTTAGCTTTTAACTACGTTGTTTCAAATACTTGCAGAACTACCATTTCTTGTAAAAGAAATCTACAGAGAGTAACAGCCATTAGTATGTGCTCCCTTCTCTGAGGCTAGCACTCCTAAAAATTAAACCGATATTCTACAAGAAATTGCAATCACCTCTCTCTAGCTCAAGTATCAGCTCTGTGTTGATGTGCCAGCTGACTTACTGTTCAACCCCTCTACTCTTCTTTCTCCTTAAGACTTACTAGCAAAAGACAGTACCATTGCACTGACTCAACATCAGTTTGTGCAATCCTTACAGTAATTCTAAATCCTTTTGAAAAAGCAAACAAGCAGCACATTTTCTTTCAGACAACACAGACAATTTATCTGCATTGTAAAACAAATGTTGTTTTAAAAGCTAACTGTAACCACTCAGCAGTACTGCCACTCGCATTGCCCTGCTCCCAGAAAATGATTAACAACATAGTATGGGGCAGGCTGCTTCCCTCCTTCATAGTCAACCCAGCTAACTAACGATGTGTACAGTTTTCAGACAATATGGGACTATTCAGATCCCCATTCTGGCCTGCTTCTTTATGTCTCTATTAACTGATCTGCAGCTGTACAAACAGCAGTGTTTCACCAGCATAGTCTCCTTCACTACAACTTATCTCGTTCAATAGCACTTCTATCGGCTTAAATAAGCCCAGCATCTGAAAACCAGTAACAAATACGTTCAAGACATACTCCCTGCTATACAAAAAGAGACAACGACAGGTCTCAAACGGTAAATTGCACGACAGCCTGTCTACCGCATCTCCACAAAGGGGTTTTGCTAGAATCGCAAGTCCTGGGAAGTCTGAGGGGCCATGTGTTAGTTTTATGAATATTCTGACTCATTATCAGATTCTGTTCTCAAAACAGAAAACAGCGCTGTATAAATTTTGCCATATACCCAGCACAACCATCAACAAAAGCCACCATTTATTTCTTCAGGTAGAAGAGGTTTCCCCAGCTGTGCTAAAAATGCCATCATTTTCCTAAATAAACTATTAAACTGATGAGGAGACTGTAATTTCTAAAGAAAAGTCTGGGAAAGAGTTGTTTTTGCAAATTTGCAAAACAAGTCAGCTAACATGAGCAAACAGTACCTCTCACAGCTGACAGCCCTGGCTAGCAGCAGGCTGTAACTCATTTTCATGCTTTCCCCTGCCCCCCCGTCCCCCTTCCATCTTTTCGGGCACTTTGGAGTAAAAATACAAGAGAAAAACAGAAGAGACTGATTGAGGCACATCCAAGCAACACACTCACCCCATCCATTGCTACCACCAATTAACGTTACAATGGCTCAGCTACACTAAATTACTCCGAGTTCTCTTTGCACAGATATCTCAGGGCACAGTTTTGCATCTCAGTTGTTCGAAACATACAGCAGGGTAGCACTTCTGTGAAAAGCTTTTTATATTGGTGCTCCTCAGAGCTACTGTGTTATTTAGACAGCCTTAAATCTTATCCAGATCAAAATCATAGGTTAAATACAGAAGAGGAAAAGTGGCATCCGAGTTGAAAATCCTTCTGTCTAGCAGAACTTCATTTCAGAAAGCATTCTTTTTTGAGCTCTTAAAACACAGTTGACTCAGCCACTGGATATTTCAGAAAAGTTACAAATTACCTGAAGTTTTCCTCATAACTGATATAGAGAGTGTAATTTAATTAGCAAAAAAAAAGCTTTATGCCTTATGAAAATTATAATTTCAATCATTTATAGTTTAAGAAAAGGAACGGACTGAAATATTTTTAGGAAATTATTTACAGCTCCCAAAGAATAGGAAATATGAAAACTAGACCATATTTTTCTAAGATGCCGATGTTTACATCTTTAACATAGGTTATTTCTCATTTGGCTTAGAATATAGCACAAGAGAAGTCCATTTTACTAAGCGTATGGGAAGACCTTTGAACGTCCTGTTACAGTTATTGTGTCTCACGCCAAGGAAAAAGACGAGGGACAGGAGGGAACGCATTCAGCTTTTACAACAGCTAGCAGAAGTTACGGCCTAAGTTTATTTCCAAGAACTTAGCTAACCCCTTTAGCACAATAAAACACAGCGAGTTGATGGGTGAAGCAGGCGTTTCTTTCTTCCCCTCCCTTTTTGAACCGCTTCTCTTCGCTGGGAGGGAAAATGCTGCGGCTCCCCTGCCCTGAATGCCTGGCTGTGGTCCAAGCTGCGCTTAATGAGGTCCTGGCAACTCCCCGGCACTGCAGACGCCTCTCCAGCCCCGCAAACAGCCTTCCTCAAACAGACAAGAACCACGGGCGAAGCTGCGCCTGACAGCAGGGCTTTTACTTCCAAAATAAAGGGACAAACAGACATGCCAGAATATCGTATACCCCAGACTATCTGAGCTAATCCAATGTCACTTCGACTCTTCTTCCGAGAATAAGCGAGTGCTAATACATTACAACAACCTAAGTTTACATATAGTGCTATTCACAGCAGCTAACATTTGATGCAAAAGAAACCCTTCTCATTTAAATTGTTAGAAATCCAGCTATCTATTTAATATTTGGGAACAAAAAAAATCGGTAGTAGTCAAGCTCTGATTTCTTTTTCTAAGCATCACTGATAGGGCAAATCACTACGACAGAAACAAGAGTAATTCTACAAGACAGAAAGGGATTCTTCCTTTAAACAAGTATTGAAGTTCTCAACTAAAGAAACACCACAATAATATATTAGTGACACCACTCAATATAATTTTCTTGAGAATGTAATGTCCACTCATGCTTCCACATTTTTTAAATTACAGTAATTTTCATGCTTCATATCCATATTTTAGATCTTTTTCTGACTACAATCTTGTTTTTTAAAAAAAATTACAGCACCACCTAACTACATAACAGACAGCGGTTTCTCTGCTTCTAAAGTGCTCTACATTTAGTTTCAAGTAAAAAAAAAAGACAGCCAGAATATAATGAATCATGCACAGAAAGTGCTCTCTCTCTTATCTAGCTATGGAGTGGGATTTCCCTATTTGGGTCAGGGGTTTATTTATCTGGAAAGAATTATCACTTTTCTCTACAATAATTTGCAAACCTTAATTAAATTATAATTTAATTGAGTTTGTCCTACTATCATATTACAGGGTATAACCTAACTCCTTGCTAACAAGGCCCAAACCAGTTCCTTTCAAAAAGATCACTTGCGCACAGGAGACACCCTGCACGAAACCACTGACAGCCAAGTTCCATATGAAACGTGTAACTTCAGTACATTATCAGCAATGAACCAACGACGAATCCCATCTCCTTGAGCTCAGTGCCAGCACCATCCGAGCTCAAAACTAACACGTAGGAAGTTTAGTCCCTTTACCATCTCATGTTGAAAGCAGTCCTCAGCCCAAGTCTTTTGTTTTACACACATAAATTATATATACACAGTAAGTATACAGTATTTAGCAAAGGCACTTACTCTTCAAAGCTTACATTAAAAGACATGGCTACATTCTGTATGTAACAGCTAAATGAACACACTAAGTAAATCCTAGGTTACGACTGGCACTTGCTCTCTCCACCCAGGCAAGCCTTGTCCAAATGGAGCAAGCTTTTCCCCAAAGGTAAGGGAGAAGGTTACTGCTTGATCATGTACAACTGAAGAGGGGAACCAGATCCATGTTTCACATTGTTACTACATAAATCCAGTAAGAGACTGCACCTAACAAAAGATGTGGATGAGCTTTACCAGGCACAAAGTGTAGTTGTAGTAAATGCTATAGGACACACCTGATGTCTCCCCACTGCTGGGAGAGACGGAAGGGGGGTGCAGGTGTCCACAGCTGACGCTTGGCAAGAAGATTTTGCTTCCTGTGAAAGGCATTTCATAGCATGTTGTTCAATAAAGCACTGCATTTGGATAATTTTGCAAAGGCAAAACATTTAATTAAATACAGTAGTAAAAGCATGAACAGGGTGTAGGAAATCTGAACAGCAAACAAAGGAGCATGGACAAGAGTACAAGAAGGGGGGGCAAAGGGTTCAAGAGAAAAGATACGGAAGGCAGCAGCTGAGAAGTCCATCCACCCAAAAGTGGTAAAGCACTGTATAGGTTACCATTGCTGTGACAATCCGTTCCTACATTAATCACAAATTATATTTCAATTGGTGCGTAACACTGCTATCAGCTGAAATTTAAACCCACATTTATACTTAAATAATGATTTTGTGTATTAGATATCACTAATTTTAAATTGAATTAGCAAACCACCATATGGTATTGAGGAAAAGGTTTGCACTAACATCATCATCTCACTTTGTTCATTTCAGACTATGAAATATATACAAATTAACACCTGTGAAATGCAAAAATAAGGATTTATATACAAGGATACTTGAGAAGAGACACTGATTCTGCATAATTAACAGCATGGAGACGGAAATGTTTGCTCTTCTTAACAGTATCCAGCAACCTGTAATTTAGCAAGCTGCTATCATGAAAAACCTGTTATTCCATTTATCATTTTCTCACCAAACTGGACTAAAATTTTAGTCTGGATTTCATTTAAATCTGCTTTTGTAACAGTGCAGCTGAACATAGTTCCATAATCACACCACTGAATATTTGTAATGCAAGCTGTATTTTGAGAGAGAAGGAGGTGAAAGACCTTTTCCTTTAGATACACTACAGTAGCCTTTGAATCAGACTGAGGGACTGAGAGTGAAAAGGCATCAACAATGGCCACATCAGGGTAATGAAGCAGAAAAGCAGCAGGATCAGCAGCAGCAGAGCTAAGGAGCTGTGAGGAAGCTGGACCTCCCCCACTGCAGGCAGGATGGCACCCAGTGCCTACGTGACAACCTGGCTAAAAGCCACGCACCATATGGGTGAGGCTTCAGGTTAAGGCCATCCACCTTCCACATCCTCCTCCTTCACAGGGCAGCTGTGTGCTTATGAAAACTGCACCACTTATTTATTTGTACCACCACTCTTTTGTAGCCCAAACCCATTGTGTGATGTTTAACATGAAGCAGACAAGGAAAGCGCACAACACTGACCTCTCAGCATTCTTAGGGTATGGGCAAAATGATCGGAAGACCTTTATTTTCAGTAGGAGACAAAAGGTTTTTCCCAATGACCCAACACACATCTTTTACAAGGATTATCCCACTGGTTAAAAGGCATTTCAGCTAGCTGACTGCTCGGGGTATGAAAAGGGTTCAGGCTGTTACATTAGTTTCCCTCCAGCTATTCACTTGGTGCCAGTAACAGAGCCGAATATTTTTGAAACCCTACACTTAGGTTGCACATGGGTTTTGGATGCTTTCCAATACTGACCAATTTCAGATGTTAGACACACAAACATATAATATCTTCCAGTACAATTTTCTGGCTTCTAAGCATCAGCAGCTTAAGACTCTCCAAGTCAGAGATTACAGCATTTTGTTTAAAAAACCCAAACTCCAGAAATTTTTCTTCCATAGATATGTATTGAGTATTTCTCCTTTTCATCATCTATTCTATCCTGACATGTGTATCAACCATCTTGAAAAAGAAACCAGCTGTATCAAATCACAACTTTCATAGAAAAGCAACAATGGGCTTTACCCAACTAAAATGCAAATATGAATGTCAAGCAATTTGAAATTTTAAATGCAATTCAATACCCTTTAATGTCATTAATCAATATTCTTTTCAGGAAGGTAATGGCATGAAATAGCTTGCATTAAAAACAATAACAACAAAACATTTTGCTAGCAATGACCTCCTTCAATTTGGGAAAGACCGACGTCTTTCTCTGGGGTTGGAATAGACAATTATAGCCTTAGTACATGTAAGTTCCTGTTAAAAATGTCCGTAATTCACTACCAAAACCATTTGTTTACTAGGTCACATCAAAAAAAGAATTATCCAACTGTATAAAAATCCATTCTAAAGCATTACTTTATACGAAAGCAATTAAGCGCCAAGAAAAATCTGACTTTATGCAAATCCAAGCCATTTACTGTGAACACAAGATACATGTCTTGGTTTGGCTTAACATTCAAGACCAGTATTCAGCAGAACATAAGCATATCCTTAACTTTGTGCCTAACATTAAAGATTCATTAGTTTTCCATTGCATGTGCCCCAAGGAATTATGATTTTGAACCCGATTTTTAGCAAGTCTGCAATAGATCATAAAAACTATTGACTTTATCACTGCATTTATTTCCTTCACTTTTTTCTATCTCATGCTAATGTCTCTCAAAATCATAGAACTGTCTAGCATCAAGTAAGTTTGTATCAGTCCCTTATTCTTCATAAATGCAAATTACTTTCTTAAAAATCTCAACTTCTTAAGATACTACTTGCACATTCTTTTGTATGTAATGCTTACAGCTTATCCAAACATGATGTAAAACCAAAGTAACAGCTTGTGTCCATAAGGCAGCTATCAGTTTACCAAATAATCCAAAAAGGAGCAACATGTGAAATGGGAGGGGGGAAAAAAAAGTAGTCAGAACCAACTCTTCAGTCAGAAATCTTTAAATTGTAAATAGGTTGAGTATAAGCTTATACAAAATTGTACTGACCATTTGATTTAAACAAGTAGTTTTTTAGACCAGCAACAATATTAGCTTTTTTCATCACTTATCACTTTAAAAGACATCAGTATGATTCAGTAGTAGAGCTAGAAACAGTTCATCAGAGCTCTGCAAGTTTGCTGTTTAAACATCTCCTACTACCTCTTACTATCTCTCCCACTTTATCCTAGAAGTCTCAAAAGCAACCTATGTCTGCAGTATACTTCTTAGCAAATAATTATGCACATCATTTACATATCTTTATTATTTACATTTTCTTATTATCTTAAGTAACCAAAGGCTCACAAAACCAAGAAGTTTAAAAGCCTTTACCCTCCTGCTGCCAGGGATTAGCATATTTAAGTATTCTAGGGAGGCCCACATGAAACAAAAGAGAAGGGCTGGGAAGCACCACAAAGCTATGCTTCTAATAGAAATGGGCCTTTAAAAAAAACAAAAAAAAAAAAAAAAAAAAAACAGAGTTAAAAAAAAATAATAAAAATCACTGCAGAAATTCTAAAGCTGATAATGAAAGTCAGTATTGCACACAACCAGCTCAAATCTATTCAGTTCCTTTTTCCTTGCAGAAACAGTCTGCCCCAAAGCTCACTAAAAAGCACAATATAGTCAAGCCCTAAATGAGCCTCCTTCTCCTATAAATCAAGAAAACTACCAATGGGAATAGATGATGAAAGAAAGAAATTTCTCTCTCCTTAGACAAGAAGTTCCCAAAACATCAACCCTTAACCCAAGCTTTTAATTGAGGCAATACAGTTTTAAATTTTTTAGTATGATTTTTACACATCAGTTGTGAACTACTGACTCTCTCGTGCTCCATGGACCACTTGTGGTTAGACAAAGATTTTTTTTCTTATCAGCTGCTCAGTAACTCTAGTCAACCCTGTTATTCAGTAATCCAGGAATAATTCTCTCTTTCTCTCCTGGGGCCATTACACTGCCTCTTAAACCAAGGTGAAGTAGGATTAGCACCATTTTGCCTTTTCCTCTCCCCTACTTACTGCTGTTTCTCTTGAGCCAGAGCTGACACTCATGGAACTGCCTGGTGAACCAATTCAGAAAGACAATCTGAGGAAAAAAACCAAACTGAGGGAGCAGGGGGCGGTTGGTTTTGTAAAGTCAGCTTTCCGAAGGGTCTCATACAGAAGCACTGGTGCTGGCAGGGGAGAGAAGGCAAGGCCAACTGGCTAGCAGGGCAGACGGAAGGCACATGGAAGTCAAGAAAGGTGGTCCCTTGGCAGCTCAAGGTTTAGATCAACTTCAGCTGTCACAGAACTGCACCCTAGACTTCCTTGCTTCCTTCAAAAGCAAATCAAACATGTAAGATATCTATAAATGCAAAGAAACCGATACTTTAGAGTCAATGGTCAAATCACTGAGATAGAAATTTGTTCTCACCAAATGCTAACTGAAGGACTGTTAGAAAACAGAGTGAATCGCCGCTGTCAGCTGATTCTTTCAGTATCCCACTGTGCGATACCATCCACACTTCCAAGAATTAAAACCAAGAACTTTTTCATTGACTTGATTGTCACAGTAGTTTTATGGGAATTTCATAGGAGTTTAAGCTGTAACCTTGCCCTGTATTAAGTAATTACAGCACAGAACTCTACAAAGAGTAAACTACTAAACCTTTGCAGAGTTCATTCCACAGCACTTCATTCTTCCACCTCTGTGGAGATTAAAAGTAACACCACCTATTTCAGAGCAACCCATTACCAAGTACATCCACCACCAGATGAAGAAATTCCAAATTTCCTCTCAAAGAAATGAACAGGAAGAATCTGTTATGTTCCTGATATCACTTCAGGACACAAAATCTTCACTTGGCTCAATTCTTTTGAAGTGCTATACATTTTTGATAGCTCAGTAAATGGACTTGTGGGTAGTCAATTTGCATAAATTTTGATAGAATATGCAAAGAGGTTCTCTGAAGATCCCTTTAAACAAACTACAGAGAAAACATTCATTATTTCAGTAACTATGAATGATAGAAGCTGTCCCAGAGAAATTAAACATCCATACTGCATTAAAATTTAATTGGATTATTTACTACCAATGTGATTTCCTTCCTGAAAACTATTTTACACTCATCTCTGACAAGCCTCTAGAAAACCCTAGGAGCTAAGCAAAAAGTAGAGAAACTTACTGTAATTATGTACTTGAAAACAAAAAATTATTTGTGGGGAAAAAACCCAACCCAACCAAACCCACACCAAAATACCAGAAACCAGATCTGGATTGTTGGGCAACCATCACTCAAGTTGAAGAGAAAAATCAGCAATCAGCCTGCTAGTCACAGGTGCCTGGATTCTCCCCAGGTCTTACAACTCACCAGTTTTGGCTTTTTTGGACTTCTTATTCCTATACAGCGTGTGATTACTTCACACAGATATTTCCTAGCCACCTCTTAGCAGTAAATCTGTTACTTCCTTCTTTGTGCTGACCCTGAGTAACTTCACTCCTAATGACCTGGACAAATACCAGTGGACTTCGGAATTTCAAGTGTTGCAGAAATCAGACTTGCCTTTCCTTACACACAAGCATCCATGAAATTCAAGACTACTTGTGCTGTAGTCCAATGCAAACATCCCACGTCTTCCCCTAAGATAAGGTAAAGGCACTGCGAAGAGGGAGAGTTTCAAACAGAGTCAATGTATAAAGACAGATTACAAAGCAAGACAATTGCACTGTATTATAAAATGACCTTAAAGTAGTTTTATGAGAATGAACTCTGACAATAATGAAAGATAAAAAGGTGATCACTCAGAACATCTTTTCAATCTACTCAACATAAATGGAAAAAATAAGAAGGCAAGTATTTCAGCTTGGCAGATGAATATATCTGTAGATGAAGGAAATTCAGATTTGAAGATTAGCTATTACAGGAAAAATACACAGCAACTGATGCACTTTTTTTCTGTGAGTCTCAAAAATTTGTAGCTTATGAACTTAACTAGTTAATCACCCGGATCTGGCACTACTAAGCATTTATTTTATCTGCTTACACCTTGTAAGCCATCTTGCACATCACATAAATACTAAATTATTCTACAAAACTCTACAATAAGTTTCACATTTTAAATATTTAGCTATAACATTATAATATTCTATGTTGTTACAATCATTCATCTCATATTCAGAAGAATCATGCTTTACAGACGTAAATTATGTCCATCAGTCTGATGCATGTTTTAAGGGGTGAATTTAGATAGCCAGCTATGAAACTGTGATCCAAGAACATGAAAAAAGAAATACAGCCCATTCTGCAGCAGAGGGGAGTGCCACAGGCTCTTTACATTTAAAATAGGATGTAGATGTACGTTATTAAGGAACCTAGCCAGTGTCAGAAATTAAGTACAGATACTGTTTCAACATCTAACAGCCCTGAAATTCCTGAATAAATACAGCAAGCAAGCAGAGCTAAATTTTCTTCTCAGAATAACTGCCACTAACATTGAAAATTTCAAAGCATGGTACAAAAGCGCTGCACACTCCCACTATTTAAAAAATGTTGGAGCTGACCCACAGCAGGAGCCCTCACGAGCTGCTGTAACTCATCAGTCTAGCAGAAAACTAGGTCAGTAGCCCCACAAACACACTAACATTTCTGCCAGGTTAGTGACTTAAAGCTGCTTAATGAGGGGTTCTGGATGACTACAAGGGAGAGGAAGGAATACATAGCTAGGAGCAGGAGAGAAGCTGGAAGAGAGAGATCTCCTAATAGTTTGCTGCTATAGAAGGATGACTAAATAATCAGCTCCAGGAGTTGCAGTTTCCTGCCTGGTTCCTGAAGAGACCCTTGCCAGAACATGACAAATAACTGGGGACAAGTAAGAAAGAACTGTAAGTACTCTTCTGCCTCTCTCTACCTCAAAGGGCACATACTGACCAAACCTCAGCTATCATCACTTGCAGACATTTCCTAAAAAGCAACCGTGTGCAAAAATCAAATTCTGTATTCATGGTTACATATTTATATGGCATCTGTAAAACCACATTAAATACCATCTCCACAGAGAAATAATTTCTATTTGCCCTGAAATGGAAAAAAAGGTGGGGGAAGGAAAGAAGAGAGAAATTTATTTCTGGATAAAACTGATATACCTAAAAGAAGTGAAGAAGTGCAGCTAGAATTGTATATTAAACCTTTTGGAGTAAAGTAACAGACTATCTCATGGGCTACTTGATTTTCAAGGTAACAATGAACCTGTTCTACCACCATACCCTGCTCACTAAAAAATGGTACGAATGGTGAAGGTGTAACACCATTTGCAAATCACGATGCTAGCACTGACCCTGGCAAGCACCATTCTGCATCAAATTAATGACGAGTGAAAATTAACCTTTGCTTCCAGTTAGCTGCCTAGCTTTCATAGCAGTCCTGAAGGTTTTACTTTGCCCTACCTGCTATAAGAGCAAGAGTACACTTCTCAACCACTGAAATGCAGAAATTCTGTCCCACCAAATTACTATCTCTTGCTGAAAGGATTTAAAGTATTTTCTAGCTATGATGCACTATTTTTATATATATTAAATGAACACTGCTCAGTTGGAGCTGTTAAGAATGACAAATATAGGCAATTCATTCATAAAAGGGTCAGTTAGAACTGTTCAAAAATTGACTATCTAGTCTTATCTAAAGCATGAGCCATGACAAGTTAGAAAAAATTACTTCTTTCAGTGGTATATATTAGCTCTGAAACCAACAGTTTCCTGTGGAATAATGGCTTGCTTTTAATGAAATCATGAAGAAATCACAGTAAATAGTTAAGGATTAGAAAAACAAGGCAAGGTAACTATTACTGTTAACGAAGAATATTTAAAGAAGTCCAGAAGAGTTTGTCTGCATGCCTTGGTAGCCGGGGGGGGGAGGGGGGGTGGGAGGTGGAGAGAGGGAATTTACCTTCAAAACTCATTTCTCTTGGTGTCACAAAACTTTTGAAAATGTATCATACCCATAATCACTGTAAACCCTGTAAAAATAGGTAAGTTATAGTAAAAATACTGTTAAATATGTGATCTTGAAGTTAACTTCAATTGCATGCCTAAAAACTTCCACAGACTGTTTTTAAAGATGTACTGACATAACCTAAAGCCAGTAAGGATAACAGTAGATAATAAACTGAGTTTTGTGGTAACTAAATATTCGAAAGCAGCAAGAATACACAAGATACTGAAATTTAAGTTCTTCAGAAATTTCCCTTAAAATACAGTTGTTTCTTTCTGCTGGGTTTCTCCCTTACACCCACCCAAGATAGCTAGCTACCTCTGCCCAGTGTTCTGTTCAGACAAGGATAGGGACCGAACAGGGACCTGGGAGGCCTATGTAATCCGTGCATGAGAGTCATGACAGAACCTTTTAATCTGCTAATAAGTTTGTTCTCAGTCAGGTTTTTTCCCTGGGGTGCGGAGGGTGGGAACAGATTTGGAGGTGGAGAGGGAGGACTGTAGTTTTGTTGCTGCTGCTGTTTTAAATACAGTATTTCAGCCATACCAAGAGTGGTCAGCACACCCAGTTTCTAAACGAGCCTGACTTGAACTGAAGTGACCTTGCCTCCCCAGCCTTGCTAATAATACTTGAGAAGCGGATCTGTGAATCTCTTCCAAGTTCTTGATAAGTAAAACCATAGTAGCAATTATTAGAAGGTGCTATGACAATCACACATTTTAGTCACCTTATAGACAAAGTCAGAAAGCTCTACGAGCTTCCAGGGCTGCAGTGTCAGATTATGAAGACAAACCCAGCCAGTACTTCAGAAAACCCGATCTGGCCTTCTGGCTGGCTGCCACAAAATCTTTACTTCATTTAAATTCTGCTCCAATTCTACTCTTTATTGTTTCATTGCTTTAGGGAGCTTTCACTTCACAATGAGGGCACCTCTGCCAATCTAGCCCTGCCTCTGTAAATAATTTACTGGTTACATGATTTCATCATAAGCAGTGACTGGAACTGCAGCATCGGTGAATTTAAAACACGAGTGCCAAAACGTCCGCTTACCAGAATCCCCCCCAACAGCCAGAGCCCTATCAGTGGCCCTTAGGCAACATGTAGCAGACCTAGAGCAGGTCTCTGCTTGCGGCAGGAACCACCAAATGTGTTTCATCAAGATGGGGATGAAACTCCCCTCCGAGAAGGGTAACTACTTCAACACAGCCACTGTAAGCTTAAAATGGAGTGCACTGATAAAGCAAGGAGAGGGGGTATTCTATTCCCTAGCCCCATGTCTTTGAGTCAGACTCTCATATTTCTGTTAAGATTCATCATGTCTCATGCCACAGAAAACTGTCTCAAGTCAATTAAGAAATATCACACCTCTTGCTGTGTCCCTTGGAAAACTAAATTGCCTCATGCAGCCTCTTAAAAATATGGAGGGGGCAAGGACGTACCTCATCCACACCAGCCAGCTGCACCCCTTCACCTGCGTAAGCCATTAAAAACTGTACCACTGTCTTCACAAGAGGAATGATGACAAGAAAACCTTCACTTCTCCTGTAAAGGCCTTTAGAACAATCTTTCACATGTAAAACTAGTTGTCAGACACACAGTTTGTGTCACTGGGGCAGTCCCAGAGAGAGAATGCAAAAATCTCTCTCCATGGGGATGTAAGGATTTGTTATTTGAAAACATGACCGTAAAACTCAGAGCACATGCAGTTCTAAAGAAGTTTATACTCTGCATGAAGACATGCAACTTGTGAATGGATCCATTAAAAACACTCATCTGAATACAAGTCCTGCTCACAGAGCAGAAAGCAAGACGGAGCAGTCACTAGAATACCGTCCTCCACAGCCGGCAACATCTTTGAGAAGCATCAGGAGTGGGAACAAGCTGCAGAGCAGCAGTGATAATGGAGTGCTTGCTTATCTTCTTCAAAAAAATTTTTGCTAGGAGTTACAGATTTCTCCCTGCAAACTCCATGAAATTATTTTACTATTACTATTAATTTTAATTTATTAATTATGTTACAAAGCAAATTGAAGCAGAAGGAAAGTCTTCCTCAAAATTGCAAGACAGTGGAAGACATGATGGCAATTCAGGTCAAATAGGTTATAAATACTTGCATTAACACACTAGGTCTGATTTATCATTGGCTTTTTATCATGATTTGGTTTTGTTAAACTGACCACCACCACAAGTATTCCTATTCTAGTTTATCTTCACATTATTTCAGCTCAGTATGTTCATATACATAACCTGAAATTGAAGTTTTAGGACCTCTTCTAAACTAATTGCATTGTTAACCATCTTTTCAATGTTAGCCAATTAAGGACAGCATCGAGGGTCACTTGGATTGACATTATTTATATTTACTTACTTTTAATGTAAATTGAGAGGGGAGGGAATAAATACATTTATTATAAACCAAGCCTGGAACTCTGCCTGTAATTAAGGATCTGACACATCTTAGAACAACTCTATTTTTGGTTGCTTAAGACATTTGCCAAACTATCAGTGCAGTCGCAGATTTCATACAGCAAGTGTTGTTCTACTATTTTACTTAGAAGTGAAAAACAGATTCTGTTAAAATGCCGCTGTCATGTCTGAGAGTAAGACTAGAAAAAATAGCTTGTGAACTCCGTATTAAAATACTTTTTTAAAGCATTCTGTTGACAAATTCTAAAACTGGAAGAAGCTGAATTTAAGATGTGGCAGACGGGCTGCCTCATACCAAGGGTGTGGCTTTTGGTTGGTTTGCGGTTAGCGCTTTTTTTTCTTTTGGGGAAGTGGAAGGGGAATAGAGGGAGGATTGCTCATTTTCTTGACAAAGCACCAAAATTATAGGCCTCTGAAAAACTTCAGAAGAGGTTGTTAGTTTGGAAACTCAATTTTTCACAGACCGGCAGCACTGGACATGCTCTACAGTCTCGCTAGAACATTAGATTGTGGAACACACTGCTTCCATAGGCAGGTAAAAATGTGCTCGACTGCTTTACGAGTGAGCTGAGGTGAACTTACCTTCAGTTTCCCCCAGCAGACAAGCACCTACTCGGAAAATGAAACTAAAAGCACAACTCTCTGCTAAGCTCCTTGCTCTTGCCAGGAAAGCACACAAAATAGGAAGAAACCAAAATACTACAAATGCTAATATTTGAAAAGCAGAGAGAAGACAGAACACAGGCCAGTGGAGAAAGCAGCAGTGCTGGCACAGCTCAGAGAAGCAGACAAAAGCAAAGAAGTCAAAACCCAATGAAAAGATCAAAAGCCAGGGAGAAGACAGAACTGAAACAGAGAAAAGAGAGATCGGAAATGCTTGTAGTCTCCAATAAAGAACAATTCAGCTTTGTAGAAGTAGATTTTTTCTTTTCTCCTTTTTTTGTTTTGCTTACCCTCTAGGTACCTGGCCTTCATTCTATGATTTTGGTCACACTGTTGTACTTAGGCAAAAAAAAAATGTAGGAAGAAACAGTAGGAAATAAACTGTTAGGTTCAAAGCATACAAAAGATTTTTTTTCTTTTTAATGACATCTTGTTTTCAATATATGAAGTTTTGGATTTGGGGGTGGGTGGTTTTGTTTTTGTTTTTTTAATGTATTGCTTTCATATCCTTATTGCAGGCAGCTCTCACCAGGGTATCTAGAGGCAAGACAGCTTGTAAGACTGATTTTTCAGTCTTTTCTCTCGTCTTCCTTAGGACTCTTTATCTTTTTCCTGGTAATCAATGGAGTTAAATCTCAAAATTTTAAGAACATCATTAAATGCTCCTCTAATTCATCCAAAGATACTGATAAGATATGAAATGTGGTATAAGGACAATCAGCATTACAGAAGAAGGTGCAACCCTTACAGGGAGAAAGTCTTTGCAAACGTATACAGCAATGCACATTTATGGAACCAAATAAGATGAGCAACAATTTCCAAATTGACACTAAAAATCACTTCTTATCCAGAGGATGAAATAATGTGGGCAGAACCGGGAATACAAGAATTATCCAGTGGCTACAGGACAAGCCTGCAAGTGCAGAACTCAGCCAGTATTCCAAACGAGGCAAGCCACTCTCCTTTGTGCCTCAATTCCTCATCAGAAAAATGAGTAGATAACACAGCCCTATCTCACCAGGATATATTCCCTGCTTGTTATCTGGCACTCAGGATAATACAGACTAAGAATTCTATTGTTCTTCAGCACTTCTGAGGATAGCAGTAGCAAGGAATATTTGTTTTAATGAAAACAAAAGCTTACAGACATTTTGTTAAAGAAAGTGCCCATCCCTGGCAAGGCTTAATCTTTCACATGAGAAAGGACTATGTGGAGTTCTTATATTCAACTGAATGGAGAGATTCCAATACTTCAAATGTCTGGTTTTAAGGACAATTCAGCTACTTCAATGGCTAGCTTATACTTGCATTCAGTAGTATTTAGAGAATTACATCAACAAAAAAAACCACGGTAGAGATACAATGCATTTTTAATTAATATATTGCTTCTCTGCAGATTCTTCTGTGTTTGCTACCAAAAAAAGCTACATATGAGGAAGCAGGGCTGAGAGGAAGAACATGTTCATACTATGGCAGAACAGGTAATTAAGCACAAGTTGTGCATGTGTCAGGCTAGCATCAAAAGCTAACTAAGAAATCTACAAAGACTTTAAGCAGAAAACAATTCCTCTCTGTCCAATCTTTTCCAGCGACTAACTCAAATTTTATTTTTTTCGTATGCTTAAAGAGGTCTTTATTATATAGCTCTTTTGAGGAGGATTCATTCTTCACACCAGTGAAGTGCCTAGGGCTTCAGCCATTTGCCACAGAGGAAAATTAGGAAGGAAAAAAGTTTATCTCCAATTATGTTACCAGCATTCTTGTACCTCACTAGCATTTCTTATGCTTCCAAGCAGAAAATTATTGAAAAAACGTTTCCTGTTACAAATCTCTTATCTTTTCAGGTATGAAGCAATACTATAGCACACATTCTTCTATTTGCATCCAGCGTTCATCTGTATGCCACAACAGGTTTTGATAGTTTCAATTCTACTGTACTTTTTCATTAATACACTTTGAAATCTGCACGTAGTTAGCATGTTTCTCCCACAGTAAAGAAACTATAGTTCAGTGTCCATGGCTCCATTCATAATGGTTTTAATATAGCAATAGTGTAAGGCTTGGCAACTAGAGTATTTTAATTCAGGAATTTAATAAGACTACTCCTCCTTTTTAGAACCTGGATACTCAAAGTTCCACCCATCCAAAAATGACTTAAAATATTGTCTCCTAATTCCAAAGTCACCAATTTTAAGACCATAATTGTCTTGCTCTCTCACACACAATGAGGTTTCAGAAAACTTACAAAGCTCATTATTAGCAAAAATAATGGCTGTTACAAATAGGGAGAAAACGGAAGTCAGTTGATTACAAGAAAAAAAAGATAGCCACAATTACCTTAAAGTTTTGTTGTAGTATATATAGCTTAAAATTCACCACCTGCTGAGAAATTGGCAATATCTGAGTAAACCCATATAATCCACTTTTATTGATTCTCAGATAGCAGCCCACTGGATTCCCTAACACTAAACTCACTACTGGAGATGTGAAAAATAAATAGCTTCAGAAAAGGTTAACAGAAAACGCTCTTAGGGTTTTCATATGCTTGTTTAAATGTCCTTTGTGTCTATGAGTTTCTTAAAATCTATAGGGAAGGCAGGGCTCAGAGTAATTTTACATATACTAGAGTTAGACACCAAAACATTCCAGTAACATAATTGGTGCTAAGGCTCAAATTACCTCTGCTCTCTCCTACCCAGGGAAGAACAGGCACTTGGAGAACGTTTCACAGAAGAGAGGAAAGAAAGAAAAACACAAAGGAAAAACACAAAGGAAAAACACAAAGGAAAAACACAAAGGAAAAACACAAAGGAAAAACACAAAGATGAAAAAAGGAAATGAGAGTCATGAAATTTTAGCAATGTGCTCATGTCCCTACACTTTATTTTTTCTTGCAACAAAAAACCAAGGATACTCACTGTCAAAAGAAAAGGGGGGGAAAAAGTTACATACGGAATGTTCTAGTTTACTGCTGCTTCTAAGAATTACAGTGAATGCACATCAGAGTACAGACACTTGCATATGCTAATTGAGATATAGATACGGCTTAAGATCAGAAATTCACTTTCATCTAAAATAAGGAACATCCACCATGTGCCTACCAAATAAGCACCACATTTTTGCTGAATTATTAAAATATATTCACATACTTGGGCAATTGTACACACTACCAAAAAAACCTATTTAGCCATTTGTTCAGCTATCTTAGCTGTTTATTAAACTTCACAGGAGTAGCTCAATCAAGCAGCCAAAGAGGATGACTGGATGATACAAAACGAGATATTTGGAATCTGTGGCCTGCTTGGGGTAACAAGTTGAAGAAATTGAGAGGTCAGGAACAGTTATAAAAACCTCAGTTTAACTAAGCAGGATTCAAACAGCAGTAAGGTAAAATGCAAGGTAAAAGACTCCAAAATATATTTCAAATGAAAATGTTTTTTCTTTTTAATTATTTGTATAGAATTGAAACAGCAGTTAACAGTGGTAAGAAATTAATAAACGCATTTCTAAACCTTCTGAAAACAAAATTTCATTCAAAAATTGGTTATCTCTAATAGTCATATGTTTTGCAATAAAATCACCACTTTTCACAACTTTTCTCCATAGGTGTACTTTTAATAAGTACAATGCTTTCACAACCAGCTTTCAATTATGAGATATGTCAAAAAAACATCAGTTTGGGATCATAATGAAAGAAACCCCAAATGGTGAAGTGGACCACAATGGACCAGGAGCCAGCAAACCAGAAATCTGTTCCTCTTTGCTGGTGGCATGCTAAGCAAGAGCAAGGTGTTTCATCTCACTGTGGTCCTCCTTCCATCCACTGTCTATATAGTTTGTAAGTACTCTGATGTTTTTCCTCAATACAATCACAGTTAGACCTCAATGCTTCTTTTCTTTTTTTCTTTCTTTTTTTTTTTTTTTAAACAACTGTACTGCAGTCATCAGTGACGTGCGCAGCACAAGTGCTCAAAACACAACTGGTGTCTCAGGAACAGAAAATCCGGGGAATGAGACTTGTCTCCAGCTCCCAAGAAACAACAACATTTATGGCAACTCAGACAATTGCTTAGAGGGGAAAAGCAGCTATTTTTAACTATTTTGCTTAGCAGCTGCACTTAAGGGAGGCCCCCGTTTCCTTTCTTCATCTTACGTAGCAGCCGTAACTACTATTTCATTTTCCCTCAGCTGCTTTTACGAAATATCTGGGCTTGCAGCTCGCAACAACGCACTGTCTTCAATACTGCCACGGGTTCAAAGCAAAAGCCAAATACTCCTTCCAAACCAACTTCTAGCCTGGAGGGCAGCAGGCAACTTTACCTTTGAATGCATCTATTTCTGTTCCACACAGAAATAGCAAGCCTGCGTCAGGTAAGGCCCTGAACATGAACCAGCAGGCCAGTCAGGGAATCCAGATTTAAGCTGCTGGTGCTTCCACTAGTTACGTGCAAAGGGGATGCAGCTCTAGCACAAACATACTTTGATGGTGCTGCTTAAGCACTGCTACTTGCTGTGACCATTTGTGCTTGAGACCATTTAATTCAAACACAGGAATCTGTACAGACAGATAGCACTGTATGATTTGTCAGCTCCGGATAACCAAAAGCAAATATTTGGTGGATCATTAAAGAAGAGTTCAAGAGCTCCTCTCTTGGAGCATCATTGCTAAAGACCTAGTTAACTCTGACTCTAGTTTAATTCCATTTATTTTAAAGCTAGAACAAATCTTCTGCACTTAACAGAACTGGATAAATGCTACCATATGCCAGGTATGGGACAGGAGAGAGGAACTCTATCTTTTTCCTGTAACGGAGACATTTGAGATGAGGACAGTCTTTGTATTCACATTTGTATACATTTTGTGAATAAAAACCGGAAGGATAGGAAGGGCAGAGCAAGCAAAGGCCACAGCAGTTCTAAGCTAACTTCCAAAGCCTGATCTCATCAGTCTTGCACAATACAACTCTAAACACAAAGATGAGAATTCAAAATAATTCTATCAGCACTACAAGGAAAGGTATCTGCTATCACACTAATGACTAGATACAGATCTCCAAGAGAGCACAATGATTTTCTTTTTGAACTGTTGCACCTTCCCTCCTACCCCGTACAGTAGTTGACAACACTGAGAATAATTTTGGTTTTCTTCTAAACACAGTGAAAAAATATATTACCATCTTGCTTTTCAAAAGTCCTCAAACTCTCTAATAAAATGCACTATAGGAGAAATAGTTTGGAAAGCCCAAGGACTGGAATAGCCCTTCACACAATTTTACCCTCCCCAAATTACTCCCCCTCTCCCCAAATTCTAACCAAAGCTTCACATGATTCTTCCAAAAGCATTATTTAAATATATATCTGAAATCACTCCCCTAATTACTCACTCAAGCTCATGCATGTTTAGAAGTTTAGTTGAAGAGCTACCTCTCATGGGCTGTATCAAGCTAAGTTTATGTAGGCAATGACTGTCCTATACTGCCTCTAATCTCACCCTGCTGCATTTCCCCCAGAACAAATTATACATTGACAGAGGATCTGTCATCTGTCAATCAAGATTCTCAGAGTTTTTGTTCTGCAAGACAATCAAAGTAGGAAAAATAAGAGCCCCACTTTTAGAAAGCATACCAGAAGAGTCAGGGAAGCTAAGCATTCCTTTAAGGGAGAATAAACTTCAGGCTTTTGCACTTCCTTTATGCATCCCAGTTGAGCTGAGCACTTATCAAAGATCTCTTTTTAGTAACATGAGACAACTTGTTTCTTTTCATTAAAGCGAAGAAATGCATAAACCAGCAACATTCAAGTTTAAATAAAAATGTCTTTTTACAATACCTCAAATAAGGGGAATAAGTGAAAATGAAGACGAGATAATTATCAAGAAAGAAGCACACATGAAGAACCACCTCCAAACTCGGGGATATAGCATCCAAGGGGAAGAGAGAATTGGGAACGTCTGCAACTGCAAAAGTCTATTCTCTGCGAGAACTTGAAATCACCCCTTTTCCATCAAATGAGGCAGAGATCCTGCAGAGAAAAATGCTTTATAAAAACTGTCACAATTATGCACAAAGCAGCTGAATTAAGGTCAGATAGTTATAATAATGACTTTTTTTGCTTTATATGACTGATTTCATGTTTGCTTTTAATGCTCTGAGTTTAGGTAGTTCTGGTTTTGCTAGTGAAAACAAAACTATAGAATTATGCTCATCCTCTGCTAAATAAATTTGCAGCTTCCCTTCTTTAAGTGCTTCACTTGGATCTTAAATTGAGGAGGGATTATCATCTCCTGCTCAAGCAGAACAATTGACAAAGGAGAAGGAACAATGTCCACAAAGCCAGATAAAATACAAAGTTACAGTGGGAATTTACTATACATCAAATATTCTGCAGCAACTTTGCATACCCATGCTCATAACTTCTTTCCAAGAGCTCTCTTACACTTATTGCAGGTTAGGAGCATGCACACAGGGAATCAAAGCAAAGCAGTTGGCAAACTATTTAGTTTCCATCTGAACTGATCCTGTTCCTTTACATATCTTTGTTCATGAGTTCTTAACGTTTACCCTCAAACTGTCAAGGTGCATCTCACTGCTTGTGCCTCCTATGCTATCAGGGACATCTGCTACTGTTTGTCCTCACATCACCAAGAAAACCTGAAAATACCTTTTTGCACTTTCCTCAATAACTTGTTTCCTTTCAGTAGTCCTCTCCAGCTGATTTTGGTAGTGTTTACGTAGAAATCAAGCTAATAAATCCAGCAGAACTAATTAAACTGGGCTCAGCTTGTACTACATCACACTTTACCTTTGCATTGTAGAAGCAGACACATCAACTTACTTAAAAAAAAAAAAAAAAAAAAGCCCTCTCCTTGGAAATCTTGTTTAAAAAAGTCAAAGCTCACTCTCGCTACTCTTCAATTAAAGGAGGGAGAGGAGTCTCTAATAGTGTTTCCTAATACTTTCTGCTATAAAAGTGTACTTCAAACTTCCTCCCACCTCAGCTAGATAACAAGCTTTTCCTTCAATCAAATATAATTAACTGTACAGCACTTCATTAAACCATTTCTTTCAAAAACCACCCCCCCTATGAAATGCAAAGAAACCAACATTCTGCAATCCACATAGCATCCAAGTCAAGACCCTTAACTCTAGGGAAGTGTATTGCTGGTGATTGCACCGAGCTCTTGACTTGCCTTTCCGTGTGCCCACCACAGCACATTCTTTAACTGCAAGGTCACTTTTAAGAAGGTGATTAGCCTTCCTTGTTTGGTACAGGATGAATGATGCTCTCCTGCCTGTCTAGACTGAAACCTGATGGAATGCAGTTACCTCTGCGCCTCAGATTCCCACACCTCACGGAAGTGAAGCAAGCCCCGGTGTTATCAATTAAGCACTGAAACTAACTGCTTTATGTAATTACCACAAAGGAATTTACTATCAGATTCCATCGCATACGTCATCCTCGTTTGTTATTATATATTTCAGCTAAAAGTAATAACTGTTTGTATGTGGCATTCCTAGATTATTTTCAATTATTTAGTTACTATTCTATGTTGAAAGCACATGTCAGTAACATAAAGGTAAATTCGTTACATGCTTATTCTAACCACCCTAAAAAGAATAATAAAACCAAGGGCGGAGAAGGATGAGCGAATCTAGGAAAATAATCAAGACACAAATACCTTGTCCTGTAATAACACTGGTAAACATCCAGCCAGGATGTCTAGCTTTATCTGCAGAAGCAAGGATATTGCAGTAAGCTTACTTCTCAGTGTTTCCTGATAGACTCACTAAAATGCCTGATCTCCAAAATCTGTGCCAGGTTCAAAGAACTAACTGTAAATTTGTATAAATGAATAAAGTATTCAGAACATTGGAATACTAAAAAGGCTGGTGGGATTACACCAGCACCTTGTATAGTAAGCATTTGAAAACAGAATGTAACTTTACTGAACTTCATTGTCCCAAAGGATGCGGTTTTAAAAAAAAATTAGAAGCTTGTAACTGGCATCACTTCAGCACAGAAAGAGAGAAGTGACTTATTTAAACTTCCATTTAAATACAGAACATTCACATAAATTTTCATGTTCCCCTCAGTAACCAGATACAGAAGACAAGTTAGCTGATACAGTAAGAAGTTCAGTATTTAGAGTTATCTTGATTAACTTCAGTAAGAATCCTGGCTGAAGGCTGTTAATGTCTTTTGTTTGGTTTTCATTTTGCATTACACACATGAACATATTGCAGGAAGATTGGAACCGATACGTAACAGCATGGTTAAATGTACGTCAAATCCTGGTGTCTGAAAACTATGGATTTAACTACATTTTAAGATTTTAAGTTGGCAGAAAAGATACCATATGCATGAGAAATACATGAAACCTGCCACCAAAGAGGAGCTCTATCTCTTCTTGTTAGTAGTAAAGCAACCTTAAAACACAGGTGCTGTTTGTAAAACTCCATAGCCATTCAATCACTTAAACTAAGCATTACCAAAGCCATTGCACTGATTTTCACAAACATTTAACAACAATTTTATGGAAGATTAATCCTGACCAAATGCAAGGAGGTAAAGTCATAAAAAGGACTGAGATTCTATGCAAATTCTTATTTCAGTTAGTACAACTGTAGATCATTCAGATTCTTTGTAGAAAACTATCCTCAGTAAATTTTTGCATTGTTTGCCACATAAAACGTTTTTTGAAAGTTAAAGTTTCAGTTTTCATCCGTTTCTTTACACTCCCAGCAGTTCAAATAAAAACCTGTTGTTGCTATGTTGATGGGTACTAGCTACGCACAGTGCAGTTCAAATTCTTGGGGACATATTCTGGATTTACTGGCAATTCCAGATGCTGTCTCAACTCAACTAGTGCAAGCTTCTTTCTGTAACAGGACATATAGAAGGAATAAGAGCGTAACGCACATTGCCCTGTGTGCTACACACAGTTCACCATTCTTCCTAATTGGTCCGCCAGTTTTTAATGAAAATCTTAATTAACTGTGGAGCTTTTTGACTTTTCCGCCTATCTTCTTGTTATTGGATCACCAACACTGTTCACAGTTTTGTTTACACCATGTTAAAAGCCCATTCTTTATTCCTCTGCATGCCTTACTATGTTCTCAGCTCAGCTCTTTTGTCACTAACCCTTCTTCCACCCTTCCAAAACCAGTCGAGAAAATCCAAGTTGTTGTCCATGATATGACTTTGACAATATCTGCTTCCTTTTGCAGACCTTCACTTGCTTCAGGGACTTTGTTTCGATGACTGCTTCAAAGTACACAACATCTGAATACTTGCTTTCACATTTAACTCTTCCATTTCTCAGCAGAACCCAATTCAACATCCCTTTTACTGCATTCCCTCTTAAATGTCTCTAGATTTCTTCAGTGAAGTGACTTCTGCTCAGAATATGCCTGCCAGCCTTATATATTGTGGCACTACTTATTAGTCAAGTGGCTTAGGACCTCGCTGCTTTTTTTTTTTCCCCTGCACACATGAAAGGGAGAAGTAAATATTCTTGCATTCTCAGAGTGAAACCATGAAGTTGTTTGAGTTACTATATTATTATTGTATGACTAGTCTTCCTTATTTTAGACACCTTCTCCCCTTTTTTTAAGTTCATTTACTACGGTGTGTCATATTTGGACTGCATATTCCTGTCCCCAAAGGCCAATAGAGTTATATAGTCTGCATAGAGATTAGTAAAATAATAATTAGGGTTTTATCTGTTTTGCACACAAATATTCTATTCCACTACTTAAAATAAGGGAAGCTAAATTTGCTCACAGCTTCATTAATGGTACTACTTCTCTAACAGGAAACAATAAAAGCAAAGAAAGTCTCTCTATTTGCTATTTAAGATATTTCTAAGTTTGTACTGAAAAATTCAGGAAAAAATATTTACTGGATTTTAAATTCTTAGCTAAAACAGTGTTAAAGAACTGTGGCCAAATAATTGTGTTCAGCTACAACAGCATTAACTACTATAGGCTAAATTTAACTAAAATTTAATTAGGCCAGATTCATCTTAGTATAACTAAAAGAGAAATTATTTAACAGGTCCTGGTAGAATCTGGATGTAATTAATAAGTATAAAGTTTACCAGTCACAAAAAATAAGCTGTTTATAAGGACTTTTTGGAAATTAAAAACACCAACCAAACAGCTAATTTCCCAATACCAAAATACTAGGTTTTAGCAGTGAAGCAGGTTGGTATGCTTGAATTTTGGTATCATACTAAGTACATAAGGATATACACACATACAGGCACATGCATATATTTATATATATGTATTACAAGTCATCTTCACTGTACCTATGCAATATACACTAGAATTGGGGATTTGCCTATGTTCTACATAAAAAAGTTTAGAGAGAGATCCAAACACTGCTGCAGTGGGCGTGAGAAATTATTTACCCTAATTTAAGTGGAAATGAACTGTTTCCACATCTTTTTTTCACTCATTTAGATTCACGGAGTCATACATCCCAGCCTGCAAAGCAGAGCAAGAATAGCACTGAATGCTGGAACAAGTTCTTCCACTTCTCAGCCGAGTCCTACTCGAATACCAGCAGCAAGCCCTGCGAGACAGGAGTGTGCGCCCTGACCCAGCACTTGTCTCCTGTTACAGCGGCAGACCCAGGCCTCTGTGGTTATTTCAATCATGGCAGCTGCTCCGGCTACAGCTCCCTGGCCTGGCCCAGTACAGCTAGAAATAAAGGAAAAGAACTTTAAACATGCAAACATAAGAAACTGACACGGTGGTGGTATCCAGACGAACTTCACTACAGGGTGCCTTTTATCCTTCTCTGATTGCAACTGAAATTATTTTAATACAGAAAGATTGTTATTGGGCTAAGTGCCTGCTTTGCATATGTATGGCAGAGCCAAAGTGTAACTAAAAAGATAGGTGCTACAATCTTCCTACTACAATCTTAGTTTTTCTAAGCTTACTATAATGGCTCTATATACCATTAATCTCAGACAGCTAAAAATAACAAACATTCATATTTAAGAACCAGTAATCATAAAAAAACCCAATTTTCAGCCAAGAAGGTCCCTTGTCTGCAAATAAAGACAGAAAAATAATTTCTAGGGTTTAGCTTTTAAACAAATAAAAGGACTGGCAAAGTTCACAGCATACAGCACATGTCTACAGTGTATGTTATGTCCGCATGAAGATTTTTGCAACTTAGAAGGTATAGGAACACAAAGCCCCCCAACTAAATCAGCTTTACTGACTTCTCTCTCAAGGATAGCATCAGAAGGAAGGATAATTTTCAAGTAGGTTCAGCAACAAACTAACTACAACAGAACCACTCCATCATTAACAAAGGCAAACATTTTTCAGCAGTGGACAACTAAGCATACCCCCATAAGATCATTTAATAAATACAATCATTACTCAGAAAACAGCTTGAACAGTAACACGACCCATTATTTTTACTGGTAGATGTTTGTCAAGTCTAACAAATTTCAGAATAGCAAAAGGGATTGTTGATTAGCTTAAATTCTTGGAAAACCTAACTAAGGTTATCTAATACAGATGGTCTGGGAGTTCCAAGTATCTGTACCTGTGCTGTTTTGGTTGCAGAAATAAAACATTTTATTTCTAACAAAACGCCAAGCCAACCTGAGTAAGTCTGATAAGGCAAAAGCAAGAGCAGCAAAGCCTGTTTAGTCAGTCCTTCTTGTCACTGAACTACGTTAAAGCTTCTCACACCAGGTGAACCTGACCTTTGTGATTTATACAGAGGGAAATGTACTTCACTCCAAGAATAGCTTGGGAGACGACACTGCCAACACCCGATACTTTGATATTAATTAAGTGCTGCATTCTCTAATGTATAAATTAAGGAGCCCAATTAACATACATGACCTATGATTACACTTTCAGTCATCTCAGTTAAAAAAAAAAAAAAAAGAAAAAACCCCCAACAACACAAAAACCCCAAATCAAAAACCTCTTACCCATATTTTCTTACACCTATCCTCCTTACAACTGAAAACAGAAGTATATATAGTAAAACAAGGAGCACAAATGTAGTGTCAGCTTTTGGCTAAACATAATAGTAAGAGCTGCTGTGCACCGCTGCTAGCATTACTTAGCCCACTTGCGGGTAACAGCCCATACAGCAGCTGAGGTTCACTGTACCACTAGCTGTGTCGTTGTCTGCCATTTACTCCAACCCAGAAGGTGACAGTTCATGCCTTTCCATTACTCCTGCTTAACACAAATAATAGAACTATTTTTCATGCACTTCACAGGTTCAAGCAAGTATAATACATAACAAAAACATTCAAAGGGACCACAGGAAAAGCTTAAGTTACAGTACCATTGAAAATAGATCATAAGGAAGTTTAATGTGTGGGTATCTGGACTAAAGCAAAGTGTATACACAGAATACTCAATTAAATCCAATTTTTAAAGTGTAAAAAACAATGCATACCATAAACTGCACATTACTCATACCCACTTTGAAGTCATAAATGGATGATAGCCATTCAGTAAAGCGATTTGGGCATTGTTTTGGAAGTTTAGTTTAAAAAATTGCCTACTACATTGTCTCAGAAACACAAGTTGTTCCACAAGCTGAAGACTAATTGCCTGTAAACATGCCCTTTCTCCCACACTTCTTACCCAACTCCCACCCCTCCCACAAAAGGGATCCCCAGTTCTCCCCAGATCTCCTAAGGCATGCCAAGTGAACAAAAGACAAAATATACTGCGTTTAGTCCAGAACGGTGTATGCATCAACACGGTTGCCAGCATCCCTGAAGTGACTGGGCAGCCAGTTTTAAGCAAAGAAATACCTGAGCTGAGTTCTGCTCCCTCTTTCCCTTGTGAAACACCTCTACCTTGGAATTGTCTCCTTTATTCAGTTCCTCATTTTCATGAAAACAGTAGCAAATTAATCTCTCAAGACTTTTAGCATCTTTCACGTATGGCTGAAATTGGCCAGCAGATTCAGAAATTAATGGTGGAGATGGAAGGGTTCACAGATGACAATGCCAGTCTTCTGTGTCCATAGTGCCAATTTTTCCCCTCCATCTTTCACAGAAATGAGAAACAAAAGAGAAAATACAAAGTACTGAGAGATGCAGAAGGTAGCACCTTTATTAGAGTTCAAAACAAAAAATGTGATTTGATGCAAACCCAAGAATGCAACTGGCAAAACTGACACCCCCCAACAACTTGGAATAAAATGCCATCACCACCCAAAAACCTTGTGGTTTCCAAACTTTTGAGATGGAGGAGAAGGGAGGAGGGCAAAGGCATAATCTAAATCACAAGGTCTCTCATTAATTCTCACAAGAGAGAATAGAAATTTTCAAACCTGCTACCTATAACTACGTTTTCTTTCTCTCTCCCAGCACAAAAAACTTCATTCCACCACACAACTGCAGACAGTCATTCTCCAAATGTGTCTGATGAATGCAAGACACCATCTCTGGCTGGCTGTCTAATACGCCTCGGTTCTCATCCCACTGCACACCAGATTGAATCCTTCACCCTTTCAAGTATCTCCTGTCCTGCTGGACTTTCTTCCTCCTGGTGACCTCACCTATCCTATCAGATTCCACTTCTCCTGCTCAGCCCAGCTCTGCAATTAACAGACCCCTCGAGTCAGAAATCAAAATTTTAGGAAGAGCATAAGTTTTCAAAGCCAGTTTTTTAAAATTGCAAAAATTTAATTTTAAAACATTGACAGTCAACTCAAGCTTCCCATCGCAAATTACCGTAGCCAAGTTTGAGATGCTAGGCATCAACATTTAAACTTATCAAAACTGACGTTCCCTGGCAATTGTCTGTGCGCGTGCTCCATGCTGTATGTTCAGATGGATTGCCACATATTAATTAAGGCATATCTTAAACAATCTTGCATTAGAATAGACAGGGGAAAAAACTACTACTGTTGCATTATGAAAAAGATGTTAATTAAGTACTGTAACAGGACAGACTACCTAGACAGGCTGTGAAATCCCTCTTCACTGGAGATTTTAGAGATGTTAGGCAAACATTGTTATCTGTACTTACGCAACCAGACCATGAAGGAAACAGAAGAGAAATCACTTCCAGCCTTATACTTCTGTGAACTTACGTTTCAGAGAAAGAAAAAAACTAAACCAAAAAAACCACAGAAAATCAGTTTGAGTACTGAAATGTTGGTGTTTTGGAAAACAGTTCTTCTATTTCACTTGTCTTCAAATTCAAATTCAAGCAGTAAGCAGTTCCACTATATCTACAAGCTTAAAACTGCCCATAAGCTATGTACAGATCCTTGTCCTACCCAACATAAAGCATCACTAAGCCTGTTTTATTCCGGGCATAAACATTTTGTTCCAAATGAAACTTTACACATTGCTTACACACAGCCCTGGCTGGGAAAGTTACGATTCTGCTCAGAAAATGACAGCACATGTTCATGGCACAGCCAGACTGAGTCCAAACACAATATAGCTCCAGTGACAGCCAGCCATGCACTCTATTGTTAGAAAGAAAATATTTCTGAGGAACCTAACGTACCGACTTTCTCACCCCTCTGGTGAGAAATGCAGAGGAAGGTGGTATCTGCCAAGGAAACAATGCCACTGACTATACAGACTACTGAGAAATACTTAATGGAATATAAAAAGGCAGGGGGACAACAATGTAAAGTCAACAAATTATTCTTTAGGGAAGTTTGTAATACATGCTACAGAGATGTCATCAAAATGACCACTTTATACAAAGTTCACCATAAGAATAATTGTAAGAAATACAGTTACACTTCCCTCTTTGTCCAGGGTGAAGTGAGGTTTGCCTCCCTTCATCAGAGAAGGATAGGCAGACAATTTAGCCAACCTTTTACACGTGGCTCCTTTGAGGGCAGAACCATTCATACTGAAACAAGGTATCTGCGCAATGTCTCAGGGCTTGAAATTTGGGCTCCTCGAACATCAGATGAGTGCAGCTTCCATTTCCTCACAGGCTATGCCTACGCCACGCAGTGCAGTACACAAGTACTGAAGTTTGCTTGGAAACTGGTAGCGGCTGGGCTGAAATACCACAGAGCTTCATACAGGCTGATTTACCTAATGGGAAAAAGGATCTTCTCAGCGGGGTGAATGGCTCCGTGCAGAACCCTGCGCTTTCACAGCTACGCTGTTTCTTTACACAACTAGACAGTTAATGAAGCCCTGGTCTGGCATACAGGCTGCACTTGTACGTGTGGTTATCCATCAAGCATACCAGTCGTGCCCCTCAAGCAAACAGTCTGTTTCCATCTGCTAGGCTAATATTTCTGAGACAGCTCCCAAGTCAGACAAAAATAAATTTAATTTTTAGATTACATCTGAACGAGCCGTAAACAATGGGTATAGCTCTATTAAAGAAGTAGAAATTGGGGTGCAGATAGGTTTAAAAAACCTGTTTAATATGCAAGATACATACAGTCAGTTATTAATTCAAAACACTTAATTAGAACTGAGTTCAGCAGCCAAAGGAGGCTTTTCCTCATGTCACACAATTCATATTTCAAATTACATTGAGACACTAAAGTAACTTTAACTGGCAAGACAGAATTGGATAAAGATGCTTCCGTTCACTCATGTTAATTAATAATTAAAATTATCATTAAAAAAAAATACTTCCATCTCTATCCAATTCCATTCAAACTGAAAATTTTGCAGCCCTGTGGAACCACATACATACAGACTTATGGAAAGATTCCCAAAGATAAAAGCATATTCTGTTTGCTTTAATTTTCACTTTATACTTTCCGCAAATAATTTACACATTAGACAATGGAATGCTCTCTACCCTGGATATGTATAAAGAAGGAAAAGTGGTTTAGTATTGCATATCACAGAAGGCACGCAAGTGAAACGAGGAAAGATTATATCTTTAATATCAGGTCCATAGGAACACCCAAACAAAATTCTTTAGCAATACCGAGGAACAGCTCAAAGGTTCACCAACCACCTCTTCAGGTACAACCCTCACAATTAACACATCTAAATCCTCTAAAATGTACAGGCATATGAATTTATCTCATAGTTCTAAACAAGATTTATAAAGAAGGATTTGGAGTCATCTGAGAAATAAAGAACAAAATGCCACAAATTATTTTTTTCCAATATAACTTTTTAAACCCCTCAAATTTTTACCTAAGACTAGTACTGGTAAAATGTCCTTACTGTAGCATTTCTCTTTACAAGGCCTAATATATGATTTAAATACCGAGTTACCAGATACCTGCTTAAGATCTGGATTTTATGGAGGAAGCCAGTAATATTTTCCCCCTAATAATCAGCAAATAAATATGAGTCTAGAGCTAGTTCTTTATTACATCTTCAGTTACAAAGGTGAATGAAGAACTACCTTCTTTCTTCATTCATATTCCAGATTATGAGTGAAACTGTCATCTACAGACTCACTGTAAGATTTTTTTTTGTTGTTGTCTTCTTTATCATCTTTACATCTTTCCTTTCCTGCCCATACTTAGCCCAGATCTTTGTGGAGCTCTCCCCCAGCAGGTCCAGATATTCTCCTCCAGACAGAAACTTACAAACCTGTTATGAAAATACTTTCACTCTGATGTCACGACTTTGCATTTGTAAACACTCAATTCTATACACTGATGAGATATAGTATTCATTCACTCATCAGAAGTAAATATTAATAGGAGTTTTCAAAGCTACAAAGGCAGCATTTTCACTCTGATGGGAGTGTACAGTTCATACTCTGGGGGAGGGGAAGAGAAGAAAGTGTTGGCTCTTTCATGAACATAAAAGGGCAGAATTACACATTAGTGTAGCTTCCCCATGTATAGACATTTTTTTTTCTGAAATGCAGGATAAACTGTTTATAAACAGTATAAACTAAATCAACCGTTAGTTACTTTAACTAAAGCTCAAATCAGCCATGTCATTACTTTTACAGAGCATTATGACCAAGGTTTTTTAAAACATGGACTGGTAAAATTTCACAATTAAGAAATAAACCATGATGGGAAAATAGGTTCCTACTCACAAAACAACCGAACAAGCTGGCATCGTTAATACCCTTTTAACAAGGCAAAACCAGAACTGACATACCGGGAATGCTGTTGCCAGGTCAGGATTGAGGTGAATTGGCAAAACCGTGCAAATGGGTTCATACCACACCTGCCCAGCCCTTGGCCTCGTTCAAATCTGTACTTGCCCCTTCAGTAACCCTTCCCCCTTTTCAGGGCAGAGAAATTACTAGCTCACTCAAGTTTTCACAAAGGGTGAAAAAAAAAACTATGCTTTTTAAAAATTATATTTGAAAGAGAAGTTGAGATGCTGGGCATTCTTGATTCATATGTGCTTTAATATGAAGACTTTCGACCTTCAAAAGTCCCCGCTTGGAGAAAAAGAAGAAAAAAAAATAAGAAAAACACTGCTCAGAAACGACCACAGAGAGACACTGCAGACATCAATCTAAAATAATGGCAGTCAAAGGTCAGGATGATATAGGCAACATCAATCTTTTCATTTAAATATCTTCCTGAAAGAGACCTCTTAAAAAGCAGAAACAAGAAAATTAGGGACTATCCAGTCAGAGCAATGAAGAAACTGCCTAAACATGTATAATTTACAGGCTTTTCCTAATAATGACACCAAGTATCTTCAACTTTGACAAATAATTCAATTTTAAGACCTCACTGAAATGTACTATGGAAACTACCATCAGCTTGTTGGGTCATCTCAGCAAGCTCCAGCAATCTTCTTACAAGGATTCATTTATGAATTGTACACATCAGATTACAAAAGAGCACTAAAAGAAAAGCAAGCACTGCAAATTGGATCCCAATTAGTAAAAAGACACTGAAGTCCTAGGAGTCTTCAAAAACTGCTGGAAAAATGCATACAAGAAGAATTGCTATTACTGCCTAACAAAGCTGGGTAACGCTCAGAAGGCTCCAACACGTTAATCTGTCACCATGACAGAAAACCAAAGGATGCCAGACCAATACACATCTCTCTTCCAATATCACGGCCAAACATCCTACATATCTGACACTGAGCTTCCAAGCAAAATTAAAAACACATCTAGAGCATCCAAAAATATGAACAAGGATGCTCTTAGCATATATGCTTCCAACTTCTTGTTAAAAAAAAAAAAGTGCTCTTCGAGATCTTTCAGCATTCCTCAACAGCATTTTGAGTTACTGTTCTATAATCACAAGTGACAACAGAAATAGCTAAATTTTTGTTCCAGATCTCTCCTCCAAGAAAAAAAAATACACATTACACTAAGTCTATTATAAAACTGAAGCACACGTTTAAGGCCCCTAAAAGCACCGATGCTGATAAAATTAAAAATGGCTGTGCCCAAAGATCCCACAGCAAAACAGGCACAGCTTTGCTGACAATTAAAATATATATTAAAAATTCCTGCATTACCTTACAAAGGGCGAGGTATGCAAAACAAAAAGATTATATATTTTTCCAAAATTGAAATAAGTTATTAGACAAGAGAAGCAGATCTAGGCAAAGCATACATCTCGAATGCAGGTCGAGTTCATTTACACAATAAAGCAAGATTTTATTCTCCGAGACGCTTAAGGTATCGGGATTTCAAAACTTCATCAGGCTTCGCCGCTGAAATAGATGCACACCACTTTTTAAGGAGACACAGATGTGCCCACATACCAGCGGACCCCACCCCCCTTCCCTCTGCCAAAATGGCTAGTTCGTTACACCCACTGGCTACTTACCAGCCGCAGTGCTGAGCAGCAGGGTGGCACTGGAGAGCAAGAGCACCAGCACAAGGTGCTGCAGTGAGGCAGTCATACCTGGGGAGGCCAAGGATCGAGGCAGGAGGAAAAAAAAAAAAAAAGAAAAAGAAAAAAAAAAAGGAAAAAAAAAACCACCCGACGAGAGGAATTTCCTCCTTCTTTCGCACAGCCTTCCTCAACTCTCTCGGTTTACAATCCCGTCTGGAAGGGCAAGCGGCAGATGAGAGCAGCCGTCGTCGCTCTTACTCCATTACACCCGCCTGCCTTCATGTCTCGGGAGCCGGCACCGCTCCGCGGCCGCTGGGGAAGCGCCGGCTTCTGCCTCCCAGCCCCGAGGCATCTCCCCCCGCCGAGGCGCGGCGGCACGCTCCCCACTGCGCTGGGAACCGGGCTTATTTCCTACGCAGCTTCACGGTACCGAAGAAACAGCCCGGTGGAGGAGGAAACATATCCAGACGCGAGCCCGCGCCTACAGCAACGTCAGTCCGAGCAGCCCCGGCAGCCCGAGCGGGGCACGGGCAGCAAGCTCTAAGGGCTGGCGGCAGAGCCGCGTCCCATCCCGTTAAAGGTCTCTGTCCTCTCGCCGCCCCTCCTCGCTGCCTCACGCGCCCGGGAAGGCGGCGGCGATGCCCTCAGTCCCTCCGCGGCGAGGCGCGGCCCCCTCCGCTCTCACGGCGAGGGCTGCGGCTGCATCTCGGCCCATCTGTCTCCCCCGCCGGGCGGGCTCCACCGCGCACCCCCGGCCCCCCCCCCCCCCCCCCCCCCAAGCGACGCCACCCCCGGCCACCCCGACAAAGGTGGGGCCCGGAGCGCGGGGCGGCGGGAGGCGAGGCCCCTCCTCGGCGGCTCCAGCTGAGACGGCGCCCGGCTCCCCTCCGCGGGCGAGTGCGCGGCGGAGGCCCTTCCCCGCGCCGGGGGAAGGCGCTCCCCCTACTCCGCCTCCCTCCCCGAGTTTCCACAGCGCCAGGCAGCCCCCGGCCCGGCTCGGCCTCCTCCCTCAAGTCTCCGCTCGCCGCCGGGGGCCGAGCGAGGCACAGCTCGCCCGTGAAACGCCTCCCCCTCCGCGCTGCCAGCGCCTTCCACCCGCGCCGGGCGAGGGGCAGCTCCGCGCCGCTCCGCCTCCTTCCCGTGCCCGCCGCCGGCTGCGGGCGGGAGCCGAGGGCCGGAGGTCCTCCGCCGCCCCGCCGCGGCTCGCGCCCCCTCCCGCCCGCCCGTCCCAACGGCACCAACGGTTCTTCCGGCTCCAGACACAAAGGGGAGTCGCTCCCACCGCCCGCTGGGCGCCCGGCCCGCCGCGCCGCGCCGCGCCCCCCGCCGGACAGGCCACGCCCCGCGCCCGCCGTCAGCGGCGGGGCCGCGCGCCGCCCCGCCCCCTCCCGCCGCGCCCCCGACCATAGAGGTGGGCCTCCAGGTAGGTAGAGAAGGGCCCTCTCGGGTGCCCCGCCATGTTGTGGGAGGGGGCGGCCGCCGGCGGCAGCGGCGTGGTGGGCTGCCGCGGTCTCGACTGGGCCTCCGTGTGCGCCGGTGAAGGGCACCGTCCGGAGGAGGGGCGCTGGAGGAAAGGGGTGTCTGCCTGAGCTAGGCCCGGGCTTCGCCCCGCCTGGCAGGGGCGAAGGCTCCCGGCAGACCTTCCCGGGAAGGCCGCGGGCGGCGAGGGGCCACCCCCGGGGAGTCTGCGGGAAAGGCGTCAGAGAGCCCATCGGCAGGGAAGCGTGAGCTCAAGAATCACAAAACCGCGCTCAGCAAAAAAAAAAAAAAAAAGTCTTTTGCTCGCTCTGAGATTGCATCAGCTTTGAACTCCGTAGCCTTCCTTTCAAAGACCCCGAAGCTTCTGCCTTGTCCTCGGCTTCGAGCCCCTGCCGTCACGGTCCCTGTCGAGCTCCAGTGCAAGCGCTGGCAATGCTCCTCTCTCCGTTAGTGAACCAGCCCTGCTTTACAGGAGCGTCCCAGGCAAGTCCACCCAGCTCATGCACCTTCAGCCGCCTGACTCTCCCAAGCAAAACCATTATCTGACGCTTAAATTAAAAAGTTTTTAAGATTTCAAAACAAAGGTAAACTCAACCCACTGAGCTGTTTGTATGCTTTAACCTTTGCTATATTGCACAGGACCAAAGAGATAATTGAGGCCAGTAACTGATGGGAGAACTGTGACTGGAATGTAGCCGTCTGATGTTCTGGCCTAGCAAGGCTCTTTCAAACAAGTTCTACTGGGTGTAGCGTAGAAAAAGGTTCTTAAAAACATCCTGCGCACAGAAGGCGCCTTCATATCCGGGCTTCTCCAAAGAGTCGATTATGGGAAATGCTTCCCTGTGCTTGAATTCCTACACCAGTTTCAAGAATGGGTTACAAGGAATACATATATCCCATTCCACACCTCAAACTATTAAATGCTACTACATAAAATGGTGTAGTTGCAAATCAGAGTTATAATTTTAATGATAATAAAAGGGCTTCTGCATAACTCCATTCCTCTTCACAAGCCATAACAGGTGAAATACATGTAATTCAATTCTTGCATCATTAAGAGAATCATTAAATTCTAATAGCGTTTTTATCTCTGTGATGCTTCAGCCAAAGATAGTTTGACTTTCCTAGGGTCAAGCTGAGTTTATGTGGCTGAAAGGTATAAAAATGTTTTAAAATTTTTTTACAATATCTTTACTTCCATTCTAACATGGATATTGGTGAGAGACAATAAAATATAGAATCCCAGATTGTAATTTATATTGCCACTTTCCAGAACTGCAACCACATGTTAACCACAGTATCCTTCCTGTTATTTGTGGAATGTGAACTGTCAAGAAATAACCTTTAGAAGGAAAAAAAAAACAAAACCAACAACAAACAGAATAGTTTTACTTCCAAGAGAAGGAAAAAAAAACCCAACACTGAGTATTTTTTGTGGGCCCAAAATCCAGTGTTCTTTCCTGGTTCAGCAAAGACACCGAACTACACAGAATACCTTCTGCCCAGCTGTACCTACCAATAAAAGAAGCGAGATCTACTTTCTTCACAGAAAACAAGAACCTAACTGTGTGGGTTGCACAGCACTTTCACTGTTTAGATGGTAAAAGAAAATTACTGTAATTGTTTATGACGTGTATCAAAACCTGCTCAGCCTGAAGTAAATGACAGAAGTCTCGCTTGTTTTTTAACATTCTAGTTTTGGCTCGTTAATTAATAATGGGAGTTCTCCACAAGAAATTGTACAAAACAGGTATTCTGCCTTAAAATATTTACTAGAATTTTTTCTCTCCACAAAATGGATTGGAGTTTTTTTCTGTGTTTTCCTAGAAAGAAGGAACAAGACATGCCATTTTTAATGCAATCATTTCCTCCCGGTTTCATAAAACCCCAGATCCTGATCAAGAAAACACCCTTGTGAAGGCCATGGGGCTGTGGATCTGCTTTGCCTGAGCTTGTATCAGGTCCTTGGAGTTAATCTCCCAGACTTGCAGTCCCAGCAGTTTGGAAGACTTTCTCCTCCTTCCCTACCCTATTTTGAATTTTGCAACAGACCCTTCTTCTCAGGGGACAGGTCCCTCCTAGCCCGGTGCGACTGCAGAGGCTGCAAAGGGCCCCTGGCCGTGCACCAATGCCAGGCTGCAGCGCTGGAGCCGCTGCACCCCTCTTTCTCTGGAGCTGGCAGGGCCGAGAAGGGGCTGACCCCTGCTTCACCACACAGATGTAGGAAGTAATCACTGCTGTCTAAGCACAGAAGCAGCTTCCTTTTCCCACGGTGGTGAGAGGAAACCAGAGATCTAAACTGTCACACTCAGACTCGCTCATTGTTATGTGCTTAGACAAGAACATATTTATAATTCTTTCTGTGATATTGTTTTATCTGTAAGCTAGGATTTCACTAGCCTATATTCAGCAATGTCAAGTAAGACCTACAGGAAAATACTCAGGATGATGAAAACTTGCAGAGCTGCAGCACAGTAAATGTGTGGTGCAGGTTCAGGTAAGGGTAGGGGGGAGACAAGAGAAAACCAGTAGAACTTGCCAAGATTTTTAAAGAAAATATTCTGACTGAAGCACTCTATTTCCACCCAGAAGAACTTCACCCAATGAAACAACAATATTGAACTTAACGGAGACAAAACTGTTAAAAACTAGAATGAGGAGAAAAGACCTTAGGAAGCAGATGCTCTTTTGCAACTGTGCTCACTGTTCTCCAAGTCAGGGAGGGCCAAGGCTGTGCCTGGAGGGCAGTCATGGGGCAGGGGGCAAGGAGGACAGCCGCAGAGGGGCCAGGGTATGGTGGCTGCAAGCTCTCTGAGATGTCAGTCTGATGTGCACCAAGTCCACGGCAGGGCACGCGTGTCTTGCCCTTGGGCAAGGGAGCTTTGAACTACACAGCTGCAGGCAGCGCACTGATGCTGCCCCTACACTTAGGTGAGGCACTGAGGTGAGAAATAAGGCTGATGTGCAACTCAGATGTTTCCCACTGTCGGTCATACTGCTGCAGACGCAAACATTTGCAAACTCAACACTGTACGTAAGTGAAATTAAACATGTCCTTGTTAGCAGCATCTCCTTTAAACAATACGTGCTTATTTTTAATTACCTGGAATATGGAAAACTATGTAATACTCTCTTGGAAGCACGAAAAATCAGTGGAAAATAAAGTGAGCACTGCCTGAAAGAAATCAAAATGAAATACCAACCAATAGCTTGAGCCCTATTTCTTTTCAGAAAGTGCAAATTTCAGGCACTTAAAAAAAGATTTCTCAGGATAGGTCACTGTTATCCAAGAGTTTTTCAGCGCTGACACAACGTAACTGTATCATTGTTAGGACTCAGGGGACTGTTCTTTTTGACAGGGCCTTTCATGAAGTCAACAAATCAGTCTAAAACAAGCCATAAATTATATTTGGCTGCCCATCAGCTTGGTCAGAGTGTTCTCTCAGTGCTGTCGTAAGTGTTGGTGAAGGAGGATAATAACATGGCCTGATGTTTAGCTTTTAGGGGATATTTTGTTCCTAATTTAAAAACAAAGCAGCCCCATAGCATCGAGTCTGATACATAAACATATGTTAAAACAGCAATCAAGATGTTCACAGACTTTCCTACAAATAAACACCCCTATTCTGGATCCTAAGTAATAGCTTAATAAATAATGGATTTGGTACAGGTCTCCACCGCAAGTGCCTGCCACTCACTGCTAAATTAGGGACCTGTCAGCAAGATCATCTCCCCAGTCTTGCTTCCTGTAACAGTACATGGAGGGAGAGGTGGTTTCTGATAGCTAGGATCCAAGCCCTATATAGCTCTCTAGATTATTATTAACATCCTGAATTGCAGCCAGAATGAACTGAAAAGACAATACTGTCTACTTACAGTCTGCTGAGTTAGCAGCAAAAGCTTCAGCCAATGCAGCCAAACAAGTAATCACACGCAGACGTCATTACCCTCGGAAGTGTTCAGTTACTTATTTTATATAGATTTTCCCATCAGTGTCAAATCTGGGGTGTCACACAGAGGCATGAATGCACCCCGTAAGTCCCCTTGGATTTAGAGGTCAGGATAGCAAGGGTGGCTGTGGGAGGACCATAGTTACAGGCAATTGGGCACATGATATGCAGAAAGAAAAATTGTGAATCCTCCGAGGACTTTATAAGCAATCTGGACCCAGAAGTACCTTTCTTCAGCAGGGACACGTTTCCTTGGGAACAGGGAAAGGCACCCTGCCCTTCAGAGCCTTCCTGCAACCTAGCAGCATCCCTTTCACCTTGTCTGAATTACTGTCAGTTTCTGCTCCTTTTCCAGGGCTCAGCTTCATCTTAGGAAAACAGATTGCACAAAAGAGGGACAGGGCGACATCAAGCTGTGACCGAAGCCCTGGAAAAGTCCTTTGTGGGGGAAAGTCAATTCCTTTCTCTTCTTTCTGACAGGCCAGGAGAGTGCTATCCAGGACAATCGGTCTGCGCTGCCGAGATGCGAGACTGGCAAAACCTCCTGTGGCATCACATACCAGAGCAGGTTCTTATGCTCGCAGTTCTACCAACAGCCTCAAGGAAACGGTAAATCAAAATCCCTGCCTCAGAGAGAATTTGTTTCCCCTTTAGTCCAGTTAAATAATCTGTGCCAGACATTACTTTTGGCCTTTAGACTCATAAAAGTCCGTCTGAAGGCTATTATGACTTCATTTTTCTTTGTCTCTGAAGCACAAAAAAAGAGCATCAACTTTCAAGCCTTTGAAAAAAAAAATAAACATTTGCACGTATGAACTAGTAAGTGTTTTCAGACCTGGGTTTGTCTAACTCCACCATGTTGCTGTGTAGTCTACTGCAAGATGAACCATACTCTGCAATGAAATCACTACAGTCTTTGAAATCATCATCCTGCATCGGAAGAGAAATTTTGTGGCAGCTTTGTTTACCTTTTGACAGGAGACTTTTAATTAATTTAATGCAAAAATTAATTGTACTACTTTTGTGGCAGTCCCTGGAAAGATTTATTTTGACATTAAACTTCTTTTATGCAGGTCTCACATTCCCTGGTTTTGGCACAGCGAGTGGTTTCCTATGGGGAGCCCATAATTGCATGATCAAACACGCTGGGGTCAAGCCTGGAAAAGGAAGGAGGTGGGTGTGGGACAGGTAAGCCTTCGGTTCTCAAGGAGAAGGAAGAGGAAGGTGCACACTGTGGGATAAACACACAAAGGGAATATTTTGTATCTAAAAGGATTAGCAGTGAAATAGTTAATAGACATTTTTACATTTCATAATGCATGATATTTCCCCGTGATAATGAACTGCCAGCTAGGTTCCTAGCAGTTGCTGTCTTGTTTTAGAGATAACACTGCTTAGTCTGTGGAAACTTTATCTCCATTTTGGGGGTGGAGGTGAGAGAAACTTTTAAGCTAGCTCTGAGAAGCGCCTCCCATTTTGAAATAAGCCTGAAATCATATGTGAAAGGCCCTTTACAGCTTGCCTGAATCTCTTGGCTTGTTCGTCACAACATAAAATGGGAAATTGCTGCAGGGTGTTTATCAGTTCAAAACATCACTTATTCATTAAATCCAACAGTAGAGGTGGTCAGAAATACAGATGTAATGAGTTGTGTCAGAATCATCTTCTGGTCCGTAGCAGAGGGGTATGTCATCACCACAGACCTGCTGAGTTTCATTCCTGAGAGCTACCTGAGCCTTCTCACACTCGCAACAGGCGGCTGGGAACAGAACTCGCGGAATCTCCAACGCACTCTCCTCCAACCGTTACCTTCCTTCTTCCGTCTGGTTTTGGAGTGGGGTTTTTTTAATCACACACTACACAAGCTATTTGGCAGTGCAAGCCAGGTTGGTTTTCAAAAGCCACCTTTTCCTTTTTGTTCTTTAATTTCTCACAGACAATTAGACCTAAAATATTTTTCTAATCAGCACAATACTGCTAGCAGAAAGCTAATAAAAATGCCCTTTGAGAACAAAGTTAAACCCTCTGATAAAGCCTTGGTGCACCTGCACTCAATTTGCCATGGCGGATGTCTGGAGGAAGCAGCCAAGTGCTCGTTGCTGGCCGTCCTTGAATTTCACACCAGATTGAAAAGTGTCAGACGTTCACCTAAAGGAGAGAAGCAGTGTCTACAAAATGCAGTTGTGACTTGTTATTTTACATGACATATTTTAATGGAAAAACCGGCCATGCATGTAACCACTCCCCAAACGTCCTGAGTGGTGGCAGTGGTGGCACTTTTTGCCCCTGGATATCAAGCATTGGAGGTGTGAAGCCTCGGTGTTTCTCCATTCCCCAGAGGACACATCGTACCCCTTGAACAGCTCTGACATATTCCTTGCTGCCTGCCAAACCTGAATGGCTTGTGGGGTCATGGGCACAGTTGGGGTTGCATTTGTCCCATACCTTTTTTCATCCTTTCTTTGGCAGCTCCTCTGCAGCTGTGGTTCTCCTCTGAGGCTGCTTATTGGGACAGCCATTTGGAGTAATAGGGCACGTATCCTCTTCTCTCCATGTCTTTCAGTAGCTGCAGTGCAGCCCTTGGCCTCTGCTGTTACCCAGCTCCTTGGTCTCTTCCTATTTCCTTTTCAAGGAGTCAGCAGCAGTTTCAAGGGAACAGCTTTTGCTCAGGCTTCTTACAACAGTTCCTGTTCACAATGAGAAAGGATGCATCAGATATGAACCCAACAGCAGAGCTTCTTCAGGTTTAGTCAAAAGACAGTGGAAACAGCATTAGAACTGAAGCATTTTTTTAACTCCAGGCTTCCTGCCACCTCAAGCAGGACGGCAGAGGGCTGACCTCTCTCAGAGCTATGGCTTCCAGGGGAAGGTGCTGCTCTGAGCATGGCTGCTCAGCATCCCTCTCCTGCATGCAGCCAGCTCCAGGAACGTCACGTGGAGAAAGATAAAAGTAAAATTATTACCTTTTACTACACCAAACAGGAGATTTCTATCCTTATGCTTCTGCCTGCAACATGACATCTGTTGCCTGACAATTTTGAAACTTATTTTTATCTGTGAAGAATGTTCCTTCAGATCTAGAAATGAGTCAGTATCTCTGTCTGGCCTGCTCGCCTCTCACAGATTGATTTGGAAAAATAAACCCAACTAACTGCTTCCCTGAAACATCCGTCAGGAATCCCCTTGTTGAAGTGATACAGCCCAGGCCACTGACTCCAGTCACCAGCACCAGTGTGGAGCTGCTCGGGCGTGCAGCCAGCATTGAAGGCACAGTCGCTCCCTTCACCCCACGCTATCTTCTGTCATTTGAAATTGCAGAGGTCTAAAAACCTCTGACTCACAAATGAGAACCAGGCCTCCAGAGGCTGTTTCCAGACTTGCCCTCAGCTCTCCCTCAGCTTCCCACACAGGGTCACATCCACTCATGTGGTCCCTGGGCAAGGTGTGGGCATGCAGGGCACATGCTCCTCTTGGCTACGAACTGTTGCAGAGCCAGAGCTGGGCTTCCCTTCTCTCCATCCCACAGCTGTCCTGCTTCTTTTGCCCAGCCCAAACAATACAGACACAGTGATGGGACAGGGGGGTGGCAGCGACATTTTGTAGGGGACAGAAGACTCCTGCGGGTGCTGCACTGACACCACTGTACTCAGATGCAACTGGAAAAGGCTCAAAATTTTCTCGGCGCCTGCCCGGAGGAGCAGGTCCCTGGGGCAGGCCGGCAGATAATCATGTGCTCAGAAGGAAGCGGCAAGGCCCATGTTTCACTCAGCTTAGCCAAAAGCTGTAAAGCAGATTTCTCCTGCCCTCCGCTAGCGTTCAGACCTCCCCTGCGTGTTTTGTTGATGAAATCTCTCACCCCAATTTGGGAGATAGTGGTGTTTGCTAAACACGCTCTGCCTTGCTACCAGAAGAGCTTCTGACCTTGTCCTGTCTTCTTGGCGTTTGGCAAATACTTATCAGCACTTGCAGTGACCTCCAGCCAGCTGGGCAGAAAGCTTTGGAGCCAAACATGTGCACAAATAATTCCAGGGGCAGCTGTTACTACTGTATTATCTCCTCCTGCGGTCTCTACAGATAGAAATAGTTAATACATGTTGCAGTTCACAGCCCCTTTCCCTTTAGCACACTAAAGAGCATCTTCCTTCGATTCGGGGCCACTAAACCCATCTCAACAGTGGGGGCCTTCAATCTGGTATTAGCCCGTGTTGCCAAATGTGTCCTACCCTTGGATGAAACAGAGCCCAAACAGCTGAAGCCACAGATCACAGACCTGCCGTCTTTAGCTGAGGTGGTCACCATTTAATCACCCGTCCCAAATTAAATGAAACAGAGGCTGCTCTGTGTGTATCCAAACACAGCACCTTCTCTCTTCAACTACTCTGGCCTCCCACAGCTCAGATGGGAGGTGTTTTTTCACCCTGACACGTAGAGGTCCAAGCCTGATCAGAGTTCATTCAACCCGAAGAGCAGCAATGACTCGCTTCCAGAAAATGAGGCTATTATGGCTACAGACTATTATGAAAGCCTGCATGAAGCTGAGACCAGATGTGTGCTCTGCTCACTCCAACTGTTGCTTAGAGCAAAGCCCTGTTTTGTTTTGGGTTTGTATTTTAAATAAAACAAAACAGAGTATTGACAGGAATTAGGCCTTGTCTGTAACAAGAAAGATTTTTCTGATGTTTTTCTGCCCTGCCGTTACAGATGTGTAGCTGGGCTGGGAGAGCACATCCACCAACACTGCTGCAGTGGCCACCGACCTCCTACCAGGACACAGCAGCTCTCAGAGGGTTGATGAAAATGTGGAAGGAGCACTTACATGATAGGATGGAAGTGAATGGGGATGCCGTCCCATTTAAGTTCAGCTCCAAGAATCATCTTCTTGTCATTGGGACTTTCTGGTATTGTTTCAGTAGGATGGTCTGTACTGTCCCCTGGAAATCAGAGCAATCACATGGCTATGATAATTCTTTGCATTTACAGCAAACCGTTCATCAGAGTATCTCAAAGCAACTTGCCAGCAAGAATGGGCACAGCCTCGCACCGTGCCTGTGAGATAAGCGAAGGATGGAATAGATTAACTGCTTAAAAGCACACAGCAGCTCTGTGGGATGGAGGAAAAATAAGAAAAATATATATCTGTTTGAAACTGTACAAGGTTTTATAGAGAGGCAGCCTGGAAGGCTGCCAGGATGCTGAAATTGCCACCCCTACACAGCCACGAATACCATGGAAACCAGCGGGGCACTGGCATACAGGAAAGGAGCTCAGCTGAGAAATGGCTTTCCACGAAATGTAGCCAGGCTGGGACGTTCCTGCTCTCCTGACCGAGGGAGGCGTACGTGCCCAACCACCAGTGCTGCTGCCAGTGGGAGCAGGGCGCCAGGAGGGAGAAATTCCCAGTAATTTCCCAGACTGGGGTAATTTGCTGTCCTGGTGGTAGCTGGTGGGTGACAGCAGAAAGTGGGACGGCCAAAGACTGCTACGCCATGTCAGCTGCGGTATGGAGGTAATGGAAACCCCGAGTGCCAGGTAAAGCTTCAACACGTGCTGGGAGGTGTAGGCAAATGAAAGGAAGTTGACACCTGAATGAGGACAGGGAAGGAACATGCACTCACAAGCTCCTGCACGCCCTGTCTGGTGAGGCACGATGAAGAGGCACAAAACACTCAATTGTAACAGTAATTCCCCCTGGAATACTAAGAAAGCTCAGAAAAGGATTCCTTCAGGCTGAGCAAAAGGCGCCTGGAAAACAAAACCAAAATAACAAACGAAACTGAATATAACAGGAATAACAAAAATAAACAAACCCAGACAAGTGGTGGGGGAGGAATGAACGTGCTATTGGTCTGTCAAGTACACCATGCACACATTAAACTATAGAGTGAACTCAGAGAAAAATCCAGCCTCCCAGCTGATCAAGGACACCTGCTTATTACCGAACAGCACACATCCCTTAAAAAATCATGCTCTTGGTAAGCCAAGTCAGGAGAAATCTGAGCATAAAACAGCTGTACTCGTTCAAAATGCTGCTAAGAGGAACAGCAGCATCTTGTGAGTAAGCTGGATATGGGGCAACCTTGGAGATAATGCACGTCCCCGCACCAGACTTGGGGAAAAAACAGCATGGTTAGCGGAGGCGAGAGGCAGGCAGAGAGACAGCCACAAAGCCCTCCCTCCGGCTCACAGCAGCTGAAGGGTACGGAGGTGATCTGCTACAGAACCTAGCTGGAATGGAGGTCGGGGGGAGAAGGGAATATTTTATGGAAAAGCAAAGGACTGAAAAAACAGAGAAGCAGCAGAGGGCCATTTCTGCCATGCTAAAATGCACAAAGCTAACGGGCCTTCCAGTAACCACAGGGGAGGGCTGGAAGGGGACGGGAGCGCTGCCACGGCCGGCCCCGATAAGGCTCTATCTAGGAACAGGCGAGGGCCGCACAGCCAGTGCAGGACCACGCTCACGGTCCGGCCCGAGGAATGCGTCCGGAGGAGTGCAAGAACAACAGGATAACATCAGGCATTTCTCACGCAGCTGAAGGACCGCCACTGGTCATCAGGAGACAAGCGCAGATAGGAGACTTTAAAGCAGTGCCAGAAAAAACAAGCTACAGCCAGGGTCGAGGAACATGGGATCCGACTCCTAGTTGTCAGCAGTTGTGGTGTATACATTGCTGAAAACAGATGCGGTGCCAGGAAAATCCAACTCCCAGCATGAAAAAAATAACTTAAGAATGATAATGAGAGAAGCCAAAGTAACTGCGACTGTGAATTAGCGATTACGTAAAAGCTTTTATCTTAAAGTTATGTTAGGCCAAATTCTGAAATAATTTTTTCAGCCAGAATGCTCCCTTGAGACCCTGTGATTTGGCCACAAATTGCTACATCTAAAAAAAAGAAGAAAAAAAAAACCCAGAGATTTTCTTTTTAAGCTAGCCGATTACTACACAGCAGGCAACAGCCTTGACTTTGCATCAGACACTTCTCCAGGAGGTAGTTCTCCACTTTATGCCACCGTCCATCCATACAGTGTAACCATGAGGCACAGGACAATTTTTAGGGTTTGCATCTCTATGTGGCTGCTAATCAGGGAAGTGGGAACATCGGGCTGTTAGGTATGAAGGGAAGCGCGCATTAGTCAAAGCTCCCTGAAACAGGTAAGATATGATCTGTATCACACTTCCTTCTGCGGAGACATACCAAAGCTACTCCTGAAAAACTGAACGCACAGTAGCTGGGTATTGCCATAAAGAAATGCAGTAATTGTCACTGCCAACCCCTTTCCTTTTTTTCGCAGAGCTGCAATGTTCTTTGGTACGTCTGGGCTGAACAGAAACATCTTTTCAAAATAACTGACCTGGATTAAAAACAACCAGTGTCCCAGTGGCAGGCAAACAAGAAGAGCCTGAGGATCCTCTCTCCCACAACAGGAACTTCATCCCATTCCCCAGGCGTCATTAAGCACAGCAGCGGCTCTAGGCTTCACACCTGGAGGCCTCTGTGCAGTTTCAAATGGAACATCTGCAAATCCCAGGCCCCACCGAGATGTGGCCGCTGCTGGCAGAGCAACTGCCCCACAGCTGCACCGAGATGCTGCTCACTTCCCAGCACCTTTCCCCATTCTCGTCTAAGACCTATTGAGCGTATGAGTCTTCCCTGCTCGTGCTTTAGGCTTGGCTTGCCATAAGTAATATGTTGCCAACCTGCAATTTCTAAATAGGTATCGAAAATAACATGAAAAAATGACGAGTATTTTGAGCAGGAAACATACCCTTCCTATGAAAGATGACCTGCTGTAATAGCCCTTCCAAAAGCAAGGGAACGTACTCAAATACGTGTCATAAAATCTGAATCTAGAATGCTCCCCAGCCAAAAATGCTGGAAATAGGTCTTTCAAGTCATGCAAACACTTCGAAGTTTCTGAAAGGAGAAATAGCTGGAAATAGTTTCAGATAAAAGAACCTTTCATGCCAGCTGGCAAAAGGCAAACAGATGGATCAGATAGATAGATAGACGGGGCTTAAAGCCACTTTTGTCTCAACAGTGGGCTGGGCTTGTGTATTCAGCGTCTGAAGGTAGCATATCACATCATCTGACCCTTAAATGTTAGCTTTATGAAATCATATCAGATGAAACTGCAGCCTTCAAAAGCATCTCTCAGCCTGGCAAGACTCTCGCCCTCCTCCCCCTCTGCCCAGTAGCACCTTCAACAGTCCCTGGGCTGGCTCCGCGCTCCCACAGACCTTTGCCCCTCAGGTTTTTCCCCCCTCCCTCAGTTCAGCAGTCCAGCCTCTGTCAAAGCTCAAGAGGGTTTGTTAAGGCACAGGGACTTTTGGAAATATTTAGAAAAAACACTTTTTTCCCGATAGTGCAACAGCAGCAGGGTGACTGCAGATGGTGAGAAATGCAGGATGCTGTGAAGGGAAATCCCTTTGGGAAATCCCCCCAAAACCATGTTTGATATGCTTTAATAGAAACTTACCGAAGGCGGGACATGGTGCAAACAAAACCAAACCAGGATAAGCGCACTGTATTTTTGGTAGCCTGTGCAGCATGAGGAAAAGTGCTGTTTTGTTTCAGCTGTGATTTTGGTGATTGAATCAAAAGAGGCCGAACTGAGCCACCTCAGGACAAGAATTACGCCTTGATTGACGGGGATGGGTCTGAGCCATGGGTTTGGGGCTGAGCCACAGGTTTGCGTGAACCTTCACAGTCGGCTTACAGCCAGGCACCCGCTCCTCACTACTTGCTTTTTGTATAAGGGAGTTTGGGGCATCCCCAGCGCTGGCAACTCATTTCATGGGATGTTTGTCACAAATCGCAAGGGCCACAGTCCCCGCAGGCTCCCTCCGGCAGCTCATCCCCTGGGACTTCAGTGGGTCACTGCCAGTATGACGTCCCGGCTCTGCTGCATCACCAGCTGAAGCAAACCCAGGGTATCTGCAGCATCTCAACTAGTGCAAAGAGATTATGGAAGTCTGGAAAGATTAAAATAAGTAGATTGAACAGGACCATGCATAGTTTAACTTTCTTTTAGGAATGTGGGGGTTTGCTGTATTAGGACTATGTGTCCCTAGGAATTTCGTGTCAAAATGGAATTGTGTAATGACTATTAAATATTTATAGAGAAATTCACAGCTGAAAGTGGTCTGCAATGACAGATCAAAAAAGAAAATCACCTCTTCACCACTTCTATTCTTGCTACTTTATGACATGTGAATTCATCCTGAAGGACTTTAATACTCACCTTCACAGATGTTTCTGCTTTTCACATCAGACATTAAACACTTTCCTGTCTTGTCTGGGAAGACTCCAAATTACCAAAGACATAGAAGGATTACGCCACCGAACTTACAACATCCGAGCCCTAATGTGACTAATCCCCGCGTAAATGGGAAAGACCAAGATGTGTGGTCTGCGTGGTGGGTAAGCGCAGAGCCAGACGGCCTCCTTCAGCCCACAGGCATGTGGGAAGCATGTCCCCTCTACACAGGGACGGCCCGGGGTGGACAAGGGTTTCTGGCACCTTCTTCCTCAGTCTCTTTGTAGGGACAGTGGTGCAGATCCCGCAGGCACAGGGGGGTTCACCTCACTGTGGTCCCTCTCTCACATCAGGGCAGTGTGGCTCACAGTAAGGGAATTACTCCCAGCAGGAACACTGGATTCTTTGTTTATTTGCTTTCCTAAGCACGTTCATCTTGAAAAATCCTCCTTTGCATAAGGCATATCATCACTTTCCACCTGTGGCCTTTGAAAGACAAGCAAATCTGCCTTCTCTGTGTAAAGCACACAGCCAAAAATACCTTAGAGAGCACCCAGACTTCTTTGTCCATCTTAGAGAAGTAGTTGTCAGAAGACGACATCACCAAGCGTGCTTCTCTTTCCTGTAGGCGTCATCTTGTGATGGTTCACACAGCTGGGCTGAAGGCCATTTCTAAAGTGTGTCTATATGATGCAATGATGGAGCTGTGTCAAATCCGACACCCGAGTGCTCGTTTTCAGAGTAAGGACACTCATTTTTGCTTTGCAGAACCAGTCTAGCCAAAAACAAATATGAAGTTGGCCCAAACCCTTCCCCAGCACAGAGCACAGGTGGCTGATGTGGGCTCCCACGGGGGTCAGCATGGGCCCCTGCCTGCTCTGCAGCTGCAGAAACCCCCAGGACTGCCGGTGGGTGGGTGGGTGGCGAGGGGAAAGGCCATGCTCGCTCCCTCTTTTCTTCCTCCCTTCTTCCAAGCCATCCCCCCAGCACACAGGGACCTCAGCCTTAAAATGCCATTCTCAGTAGGGAAACCACACACTGGTTTTGGTCGCTCTGCATTTAAAAGCCAACTGGCAGGATCTCATCCACCTTCTGTAAAGTGGCAGAGGCACCACTCTTCACCTGACTTCATTAATTTAGGGGAAGGTGGTGGTGGGGAATTGCTGTTTTGAGGGATTTGCCCCAGCAGGACAGCGTTTCCTATGCTTTCTGCCACTGAGGTAACAGCACAGAGACCGGAAATGCGAGACATGTATAAAAAAGTGGAGCAAAACCTGCATCTTTTGCAGGCATGAAACACAGCTATGGGCAGGCAAAACAGCTCATTGCAGTGATTTCTAAAGGTCAAGATTTCACGAGGGGATGGCAATCAGCAGCTGACAGCCAAAGGAAACCCAGATGTTTAAGTTGCATATTGAGCAAATTTGATTGAGAAATCAGAGAAACATAATAAGCACAGATACTGTTATTCTACATTCAGACGTTCTTTTTTTTTTTCTAGGTTAAAAATGCACTCAGAACTTTTTTGTAGTTTTGACCTGCGCAAATGGGAGTTGTTCAGCTATCAGTATCAGAGTTGCAAGCTCCAGTGATTTATTGCAAACTTCATGCTAGCTGATATTTTTGACAGCCCGTAGACTCAGGTGATTAATCAATGCTTCAGCTTTTATCAGCATAAGTTTCTAAGCTTTACGCTAAAATAAAGGAAAATAAACCCTAAAGATGTGTATGTATACCAGGAGCCAGCCAAACCTCAGAAGCTGCTACTTGTAAAGCCACTGTCATTTTATTGGTTGATCATACAGTGTGGGACATTACACTCGATTTTTCCTTAATGCCTGGAGCTACTTTTAGATTGTGCCCTAGATTGTACTTTCAGGTTGCACAGGTACATTCGGATTGTGCTGTTATATTGTCACAGGCTTTGCTGCCCGTGGCACCTGCGCTTGTGACTCACCGCAACACCACGAGGTGTTGGAGGATCCACCTCCAACAGCAGCCTGTGCCCATGGGCTTCGGCTTCCAGTGAAGCCTTGTGCAAAGTCCTGTGAATGGCACAGCTTTCCCTGGCGCAGGGACACACCTGCTCTCGCTGCCTGTTGTTGGAAATCGGCAGGAGGCTCCAGGAAATGCCAGTTGGAAAGGGCTGGAGGCAGCAGCAAAGTAAAAATAAATCCCAACCTAGTGCATCAGAAGATATTTGGTAAAAAGGAATATCTGTGGTCCTGCTCTGGGCTTTAAGTACAGCATTTGACAGAAGCGGTCTCCTATAGCAGTTCCTTGGCCCCTTTTCATTGGTAAAATGATGCACATCAGTTGGACTTTGGAAACAAAAGGTAAACAATCTGATAAAACAGATGGCTGGTTACCGAACAAGGCTCTAGCCTTCACTACAAAACAAGTCATTCTGAGCATTTGCCTATCAACACAGTCTCAGTGAGGCCCTTTATGAGTGACTTTAAAAGTAAATAGGAAGATGGCCACTGATCGTAATGAGAGTTGCATCTGTTCCACCCAGTCACTCTGCATTTCCTACAGACTTTTCAAGAGACTTGAAACTTTTACAGGCCTTTGGAGAACAAAGACTTACACTCCAAGCTCTGCTAAATTCACTGTCCTGCCCCAGCAACGTAAACAAAGCGAATACTGTGAGACTTGCAGACTGCCCCGGTTGGGATAGTACATCACTTTCCTCTTTTTGCATGAGATGAAATATTTCCTGGTTTGCAGGGTGTGGCCAGGCAAAGGGAATGGTTCATTTTCTTTAATTAATTTTGGTGCTATTTGTATCTGCACTTACTTTAATAGTTTCAGGTGCATTAGTTATCAGGAATATCTGCTTCACCATATAAGCAATGAAAATTCTCGATATGTCTTCCCCTGCAGCGTTTTAAAACATCTTCTCCCAAAAATAGGTGCAAGGCCCTTTCCCACAGATGCTCTGGAGCAGAACTGTTTTGATCCCCAAAATACTAAAACCACAAACTCAGGAGAAAAAACAAAAAAAAGAAAGATAAAAGGCCTTTCAGATCAAGTGAATAAGCCAAGGGGGCGGGGGGGAAATAGACTCAGTCATCTCTCCTACCCATTTAACTAAGAGAATTCCTCTCCAGAAATGGCAAACACAGCACAAACCTCTCCAAGGGCCTTTTTACGGCCGAGCTCCTGCAGCTACCCCTCTCCTGCCCTCCATGCTGGGACGTGGCTCTGCCCATGCCCCTGCCAGAGGGCAAAACCGACGGTGTTGGAGGGCAGGGGTGCATGCGGAGCTGCCGTGCTCCCCAATGTGGGCCTTGCTCCAGCCAAGCACTTGAGCGGACGAGATATTGTAGTGAAAGGAGCGGGACTGGTTGTGCTTCAAGATAAGATTGTCTGCCAGGGCTTTGTTGGAGGCAGCCTCGCAGATGCAGGAAGGAAAACAAGCTGTAAAGATGGTAAAAGGAGAAGGAAAAAACCGCCCCAAGGGAAGCAGCGCCTGGCGCAGGAGACCAAGGGCTCCTTGTCAGCAACGGGCACAGGAACACAGAAACAGAGACAGATGTGAACAGCACCAGTCAAGCAGCATCATGTCCTGCCTTAGGAAGCCCCCTTGCCCCACTTGCCCACCCATGCCTGAGCTGCTCTAGCCCACCTTGCCTGCCAACTGCCTCAAGCAAGCAGCCAGGACACTAGCTGTGGGGCCACCTGCACAAGGGGCTGCTTTGCTTGAGGTGACAGAACCTACCTAGGAAACAAATTGTATGGGCTGGCACGTCCCAGGCAGGTACAAGCTGCTGACCCAGCAGGTATTTCACAGTGGCAGCAGGGGGAAAAGCATCTGGTGGCACAATTTGGAGGAAGATGATTAAATGCTGCTCCTGCAAGAGAGGCAGCAGGTGAAGGCCGGCCCGGCCAGCCCAGCAGCCATACAGGCTCTGCTGCTCACAAACCAAGCGCAACATGGACACCTCTGCACTGATGTCATGTTAGCCTGTTTTGGTTGCATGGCTGTTTTTCCAGATTTAGCCTCCTATTGCATCTGGTCAGGCTCTCCATTCAATCTGTCCCATGGACATAAAGAGAAAACAAGGACCTTCACAGAGGGTCCATGGAGGCCCACCGCTTCCTCCTCAATGGAAGTTTTGCTGCTTGGATGCCTCACTTCAAGCAAGGCAAGGATTCAAGGGGTAAATCCTGGTTTCGGTTTAGCTTAAGCTAGTCCTGTGCAGCCCAGCTTTGTGCATCCTCCTGTCCTGAGGGCATTTTATGCAGCATAGTTTCCTGGTTTGCATATCTCCATGTGTTTCTTGTCATTTCCCCATTGCCCCAAGCCACCACAATGTCCCCAGCTGGACAGCAAGAATGGTGTGAAGTAAGGAGCCCAGGGGTAGCTGGATTTTCCATGTGAAGGTGGGAAACAGCAATGCACGATGTGTCATTCTGGTTCTCCGCAATCTGGAAGCTAAAACCAGCACCTGCAGCCCCACAGGAGCCCCACTGAGAGCACAGGGGGGAGCTGTGGGGTCAGGACCGGCACAGTCCTGTTTGCATTCAACCAGTTGGTGATAAACTCAAATGAGCCAGACAAGACCCGAGACGAGATCATCCACACAGCTTCCTGCTGCACTTTGTCAGCTTGATGCATCTCACAAGTAAACCCAGCGCCCCGTCCCCAGGTGGGTGAGCCATTGTCCCTGGCACGCACCCAACCTTGAGTGCAGGAGCAGCAGGCCCAGCTGGAAGGTCCCTTCCCAGGCCAGAGCCACATGCTGCACAGCCCCGGGGATGCAAGGAAGGCAGGGCACCTACAGTGAAAGCCATGGCTGCTGCTTTGCACCCTGAAGCTTGAGGTCTTTTTTTCCAGGACAAGGAAGAGAGACTTGTGCTAAATACAACAGTTCGTTTAATCCACCATACAGAAACAAAATCCTGAGAGGTTCAAAGCTCCAAGTGTTTGCTCTATCAGGCTTATTTCTGGGGTAAATAAACCATCAGAATCTAAACCTCTGCTGAAAACATAAAAACATGCTAGTTGAAGCTGATGAATGGTTAGCATTTGGCAAAGACAAAGCATGAATCCATAATTATTGTAAGATGAGTCACCTGGAGAAACCAGAGTAGTAGTCAACAAAAAAGCCCCTTTTGAATAACTTAATGAGAACAAAGATGCCTAGAAACACGCACATCAGTGACAAGACATCATCAGCCCTGGCGAAAGCAGGAGAGGGGACAGGCGGCACTACCCTGGCTCTGTGGAAGATGTCTCAGACCCCCATGGTCACCTCTGACAGAGGACCCCGTGCCCATCTCACCAGAAGCCCATCCCTGGATAGCAGGGCGGTCTGACATCCATATTCCCTCCATGACTCATAGGATTGGAACAAGCCAGACTTTTGCAGACAACAAAAAAGATAAAAATCATATTGCTTGGGGGAGTGCCAAGCTATTATTTCACCCAATTAGAGTCGTGAACTGCTGAAAGTTAAAAGGATTTCCTCTGGAAAGAGAACATTCCCCAGCCAGAAAGTCTCCAGAAAGGTACAGGGGCAATAATTTCTGGCGTTCAGCATTAGGAAACAAGTGTCTAGACAAAGGCTTCTTTTTTTGGTTTGTTGTTGATGACGTTTTTAAAAAGATGCTACAGTACAGATCCCAGAACTTTGATTTCTATTTTTATACTCTTTCTACCTGTGACAGATTCACACATCCAGGACATGCTAGGGACAGTTTACGCATCTTTGGTTATTTTATTTAACTACCATGGCCTAAAGGTACTACACCCACTGGGGTTAAAATGCACGGACATCACTAGTTGCATGGATGCGCTGTTGTGCAGCAAGAGGAAGCAAGAGCTGGTTGCACCGATCCCCGCAGCTGAAACTGCCTCCTGGGGAGAGCACACGTGGTTTAGGCTCCATGTCAGTCCTGCTTCAGAAACCTCAGCTGGCTTTGAGGAGTGCAAGGGGCTCTTGCACAGGGGTCGTGTACAGCAAAGTGCCCGATGCCCTGGTGCAAAGCTTCAAAGAAGCCCCCTCATGCTGTACGCGGCACGGCTGGGTCCGAGCACAGGATACTTGTTGGTCTTCCTCACAGTGCTTGGCACCTCCTTTCCCATGCCTGCCTGCTGTCAACGGGGCAAAAACATGGAGAACTGTACTAAAGGGTAAGTACAGCTTTTACCTTGTCCTGCCATCCCCAGGCGGGTACGGGCAGACTGGCCACGGGGAGGAAGCACACTCCCTTGCCACAGCGCTGCCCATTATTGCTTCAGCATGTCGCAATACACAGATTGAGTAATTGGCAATTATATTGCGTTTATCTCCAGTGTTACGGTGTTATGTTCACAGCTGTATAAATAGCAGCCCATCTCCCATCCATGGTAGCTTCCATTTTGCATGGCCTTGCTGATCCCGCAGCAGAGAGGAGCAATAAAGCTTGAGCTCAGGTTTCAGTGCTTGTCCCTCACCTGCCCATTGCCACGCCAGTTTTAAAAAGATCATTTTCAACTGTGTTTCTACACTGCTACAGAAGCAAACCAACCTCTTTTTGCCACCCTGCAAAAGGAAGTAGTTTTTATTTTGGCACAGCTGGTTTTAATTTCTTCTTCGAGAAGAAAGAATTTAACACAGCTGCCTTGAGACTGGCTGCAGCTTTACCAAGAGAGATTTCATCATGGACTTAAGACAACCTCGCTTGCAGCCATTGTACTGTCAAACAGGTTTCCTTCCTCTTCTTCATAACACTTCTACATCACATCCTATTTAGAGCTCTTACAGTGCTTCATAAATAATGCAATAATGAGAGCCCTGTACACTTAAGGGATTTCGGAGGCATTATCTCAGTTTTTAAGAAGTGGAATATGAAGATCAGAGATTAAAGGTGGCAAACCCAATGGGCTGTGATCCAAACGACAGGAATTTTTCTGCCTCATTTCCCCTGGCTCTGGAGCCCTTCTTGGCTTCCCTGCCATCAGCCCAGCTCTCCCACATCTCCATCCCAGCACTTCTGTCCCACCCTGTCCTTTTTCTCTAGGGTAGCTTACAAATTTCACACCAGTGCGTCACCATCAGTCCCTCATTGTATTTTGCTTGAGGTCTGTAGAGACAAAATTACTGTTTCCTTTAGCCGGTAACTGGGATGAATTGAACATCAGAAAATTTATCGTAGACTAATACTACTGAAAACTCATTGAATGTAGAGATGCTCACTGCTATGAGAGGAATAACTTTTTGCTTAAGAAATAGAGTGCAAAGGATGTGGGGAGGAAATGAAAGCTCAGAGCTAGGGCTCACCCGTGGAGGATGGGCGCTCGCTGCAGAAACTCCTGAATTTCTAGCAGGAGCTAATTAAGCATAAGCGTGGACAGAGCATTTGACAGTACTCCATGCCAGCCTGAGGAGGCAGCCTCTTGCTCAGGGCATCACCAGCTCCACAGGGGCAAGGCTGACTGATGCTGAGGGCTGCACATCACACCCTGCGGCTGGAGAGGCACAGGATCCGAGACCACTGATTAAGAAAGCAGGATTTCTATTCAAAATTTTAAGCTACTTCAAAAGACAACACAGTGCTGGGCTTCTCCCTGGGGAAGACAAGAAGCTATTGCTGAGTTGTCTATCACTTATAATAAAATTATTGTTTTTTCCAGAGAAAGTGAAGCCTCACTGCAGGGGCACACAGACACCAGGATGCGGCACAGACGGCAGGAAGCTGACTCGTGGGATGGTGCAGAAATGGCTCTAGAGGGATGGGTGAGCTCAAAGTTTTACCTGAAAAACAGCCAGCAGGCAGGCTTCGTAACCCCCGAGCAGTTACCTCCCACATCTCCACCTCAGTCTCAGCAGACACCTTTCACTGCAGGGGCACACGAAATCCCAGGATGGCTCTGGGGAACTCCTTGCCTCCGGAGCAGAAGGGCCAGTGCCCGGAGCAGTGTAGGGTACCTGCCTATTCCATTCCCCGTGGTGAGAAAAAACAGGGTCCCCTCCACTTGGCTTCTGATGCCCAATGAGAGCTGCTGCACATTGGCACAGACACGTGGAAGACTTGCACAGGGGGTGTGTCTGTGGGTGAAAGGAACAATTGTGGATGGCTGGAGTAAGCAGGACACCCATGGGCAGCAGGAGACACCTGGAAGGAAGTGCATATCCATGGCCAGCAGGCACTGGGGTGAGGGACTGCTGTGGGTCAGGGCAGGGCTGCGGCCACATCCCTGCAATGGTCCTGTGCAAACAAATCCTTGTGCACAGGGAACTACCAGGCAAGTTCCCAAGAAAAAAAAAAAACACACAACAAAAACCAAAATCCCAAACATTGTTTTCCAAAAGACTACATTCTTAGCCTGAAGAAAGCGCTCATTTTCCTGATAACAACTTTCACAGTGGAAAGTAGCTACTAAAAAAGCCAGATGATGTGTCTCTGGTGAGAAATTGCCCCAGCAGGAGCAGACACTGAGCAGCTCCTGCACTTGCTGATCCCCTCCCTGCAGAGGACCTCCTCAATTCCAAAGAGAAACATCTGTAACTGCACAGTCAAGGGGACTGTTGGCTACTGATTAAGAATTAATTTGGGCTGTGAAGGAAGGCTGCCCCTCCAGCTCTCAATCAACATGGCACTAGATTTTCCAAGAGCAGGGAGAGCACAGCCCACGTTATACCCCAGGATGGCAGGACCTAGGGACAGAAGGTGTAAGCACCCCAGGAACCTGTGCAAGATGCTTTCAAATTTGTCAACCATCCCTTTGAAATACCTTAATTCAACCTGTTCTAGGCTTAGCCCTAGTTCACCAGCCATTTTTTCACTGCTAGCTTTATTTTGGAGTAACCCATACTGATAAAATGCTCTAAGCACTGTATTAAAACGTTTTCTATTCTTCTGTTCCACAGATCTCATTGTTTTGCTTGAAGTGCCATCGGCAGTCTGTCTAGCTGTTCTTTCTGCATTCAAGCAACTCAAAGCATCTATCCTTAATCTAACTTTAATGAAGGTCTTGTTTGGTTTTGCTTTATCAATTGACGAAATCATAGAATCATAGAATCATCTTGGTTGGAAAAGACCTTTAAGATCATTGAGTCCAACCATTAACCTAGCACTGCCATCCCACCACTAAACCACGTCCTTAAGCACCTCATCTATCCGTCTTTTAAATACCTCCAGGGATGAGGACTCCACCACCTCCCTGGGCAGCCCATTCCAGAGCCTGACAACCCTCTCAGTGAAGAAGTTTTTCCTAATGTCTAGCCTAAACCTGCCCTGGCGCAGCTTCAAGCCATTCGCCCTTGTCCTATTGTCTGTTACCAGGGAGAAGAGACCGACCCCCACCTCACTACAGCCTCCTTTCAGGCAGTTGTAGAGGGCGATCAGGTCTCCCCTCAGCCTCCTCTTCTCCAGACTAAATAACCCCAGGTCCCTCAGCCGCTCCTCATATGACTTGTGTTCCAGATGCCTCACCAGCTTGGTTGCTCTCCTCTGGACCTGTTCCAGCAAGGCAACATCTTTCTTGTAGTGAGGGGCCCAAAACTGAACACAGTATTCGAGGTGCGGCCTCACCAGCACCGAGTACAGGGGCACGATCACTTCCCTACTCCTGCTGGCCACACTATTCCTGATACAAGCCAGGATGCCATTGGCCTTCTTGGCCACCTGGGCACACTGCTGGCTCATATTCAGGCAGCTGTCAATCAGTACCCCCAGGTCTTTTTCCACCAGGCAGCTTTCCAGCCACTCTTCCCCAAGCCTGTAGCGCTGCATGGGGTTGTTGTGACCAAAGTGCAGGACCTGGCACTTGGCCTTGTTGAACCTCATACAATTGGCCTCGGCCCATCGATCCAGCCTGTCCAGGTCCCTCTGCAGAGCCCTCCTCCCCTCCAGCAGATCAACACTCCCACCCAGTTTGGTGTCGTCTGCAAATTTACTGAGGGCACACTCAATCCCCTCATCCAAGTCATTGATAAAGATATTAAACAAGACCAGCCCTAGAACTGAGCCCTGGGGGACACCGCTTGTGACTGGCCGCCAACTGGATTTAGCTCCATTCACCACGACTCTCTGGGCTCGGCCATCCAGCCAGTTTTTAACCCAGCGAAGACTACATGCATCTAGGCCATGAACTGCCAGCTTCTCCAGTAGAATGCTATGGGAGACTGTGTCGAAGGCTTTGCTGAAGTCCAGGTAGACAACATCCACAGCCTTTCCCTCATCTACCAGGCGGGTCACCTGGTCATAGAAGGAAAGCAGGTTGGTTAGGCAAGACCTGCCTTTCATGAACCCATGCTGACTGGGCCTGATCCCCTGATTGTCCTCCATGTGCCTGGTGAGCACACTCGGGATGAGCCTCTCCATAATCTTCCCCGGTACTGAGGTCAGGCTGACTACCTTATAAAATAAATATAAAATAAAAGATCCATTTTTGAATGGATCACCTCTCTCACAAAGGTAAGCGACCAATAGTACAGGCTCTACATAAATGCCCTGTTGCACAGTATTTCTTACAAGGGAAGCTGTAACAGCCTCAGGATTTAAACTTCTACTGTAAAAAGATCAAAAGGCTTGAGTCCCAATCAAAAGCCTGTCCTACTTCTTAGGTAAGAACCACCACCTCTGTGTAAAGAGGTTATAATATTTCCAAGCTATAACTGTAGGTTTTATTATTATTTTAAGGTACACAAATGCCCAGACCTTTGTTTGTGGAAAACCATGCACGAGCAAACCAGTCTTACCTGTGTGAACTCATAAGCAACTTGAGATGCTGTGACCCTGGCTTTCGACAACTGCAGTCTAACACCGCTGTTTGTTTTCACTGGTCATATTTAGCACTTGAGTTGAACACACTTATCAATGTTTCAGCAGTAGCCCTGTGGGGTATGCAGCTTACTGTTTTGAAGATGAGGAGTTTAACAGTTCAAACCAGAACCCAGAGTACTTATTCCCTTACCTTCTTAAGAGGTGGTAGCAGATAAGTGCATGGTCTATCCAGGACTGAAAAACTTAAAATTTGCATCCTTTTCTCCACCCAGTATTTTTGGGCACACACATGGAGCTCTCTGTGCTTTTTTTTTTTTTCCCCTCTTCAAAGGAATTTTGCTCAGCTAAAACAAAAAACCTACAGCATTTCAGAAATTTTGAAAGAGAATAAAGTAGCAGCTCTAGTTAATTCGATACAGAAATCGACGCTCCCACCACCGGAGCAGGAGGAGAGGCAAAGACATGCTGCTTCATGACTAAGCTCCAGCGGCCTGCCTTGGGAGACGGAAGCTGGCCTGTGCCGGACCTTGGCTTGCAATTGTAAACCACTAAAATGTGCTATGGAAGAAAAGAGGTGAATCTCATTTCACTTGTTATCAAAGGAATAAGTAAAAGGGAGGAAAAAGTGGCTGTGCAAAAATAACTTCGCTCCATTCGATCCCACTGATTAGACTTACCAAGGAACTGGTGTTCATACAAATTTTCTGACTAGGGTAAATTATATAGGACAGTTTCTGAGCAGCACATACATAATTTATGTGATACTTTTGAGGAAGCGACTACATTAACAGTTCAGAGGAAACAGAACTCATGTCTGTAAGGATTTCTGTTTGAAAATGCATTTATAATAAAAAACTAAAGGCACTAATAGCCAAGTCTTCCATCTCATTATGAATAATTTTTAATATCTTTGTTGCCCGCTCAAAGATTTCAACTTAAATTCATCTTACTTGTCTAGCAAAGAGCAGATGAACTGGAAAGGTCTCAGTATTCCCAGGCAATCCAGAGCTCTGCATAGCAAAACATCAGTGACCGCAGACAGAGCAACAGAAGGACTCATATGCAACACCTAGGATAAGACGTGGTTGCGACACAGTAGTGTAGTTCCCAATATGCTGTTTCAGGATACTCCTTCACCAATTTCTCAGTTATAGCAGTTAAACTCACTGCAACCTTCCTGAGAAAAAAAAAAATGCAGTTCATGCTCTTGGTACTGGTAGAACTGCATTAATGAACACATTACCAGTTTTATTAGGGATTCAGTATGTCCGCTTACACTAACAGGTAAGTAAGCCACTGGCAGTCAAACACCAAGAGCTGGTCAGTAAGCTGTGTTCTACAGAAAAGCACCAGCTACACCGGCTGCAGTTACCAAATGTTATCCAGCCAAAGACATTGCTATTTTGTTTAGGTAGTAGTCTACCACTACACCTAGGAAAAAAGCCCAACTTTTTCATATTAAATAAACTGAGCAACAAGCATAGTCAAATAAAAATCTTTTCCTTTTCCACCATAAAGCTTCAAGAGCTTTAATGATGCTACTTCAGCGCATCTGCACTCCTACAGAGAATGGCAGAATTGGCAAATGGCTGATTCCTGCTACTAATATAAAACACTTGTCTTTTTAGCTTCATTAGCAGATAGCTGAAGAAGCAATTTTGCCCTGTTTTTTTTTTTTTTAAAATCAAGTGAAGAAAGTTGGCATAATCACCACAGAAGCAATTTGGAAGCTAAATCATGTTAATTCAAAACATGTGTCAATCTTGTCAGTCTGCAGCAAAACCAGAATCTTTGAAAGATGATTAAAAAAGGCTTTTTTTCATAAGAACTACAGCACAGACTCAATAACACACCTCAGCCATTCAATGTGCCTTTGATATTATGCAGATATTTTATCAATTTTATGGAGAACTTAAGAATACCACAATGTTTGAATTCTTTAGAGAATAAATTGCAACAGAATACATTTAGAAATTTTTTTTTGCCGATCAATCATTTAAAACAGTACGTCTTAGAAATAGTCCTGATAATGGTTAGAAAACCAGCAAACAAGTTAAAAGACAGAGGCATAAAATCTCCATAAAAACATTTTTATTCCTTAACAGTGGAGACTGCATATGAAAAGAGGATCTATTGTAAGCTTTACAACAAGAGAAACTGCAAAAAAACAGCAATCCTCCTAAAGAGCAGAGACATCGGGGTATCCTGTTCCAGGGCAAAAGACAGCTATCAAATATGTCTCCTTGCCCTCTTGCAACACAGGGAAGTTAATTGCTGAAGACTATGTCAAGAAACACTACTCTGAAGCAGCTGTCCAAGGGCCAATGTTTTCCCCTGTTCCTCATAAGTCTTCATTCTCATCTTTCATTTTCTTCTTTTTCTTCTTCTTTTTCTCTGTATTCTGCAAACAAACAAATGTTGCTATGAGCAAACCATAATGGAGAAGTAAAGCAACACATGTAGCTAAGCAACCAAGCTCACACTCAAAGCACCACAGAAGCTTCCACACTCAACACAGCACAACCCAAGGGATGTCCCCTTCCTCTATTGCTAAATGCACTCTGTGTTTACAGGACAGTGGGGGCAGCGGACAAGGGAAACTGTGCTGCCAGCCATACTGCTGCCAGACTGCTTCAGGCAGTGTAGCCACCCTAAATAAAGGGGAGAAAACAAAATCCCACATTAAGAACGGGATTTCAAAACTGAGCAACTAGTTTGGTTTGGTCTCATCCACTCATCAGTTCAGCAGGTAGAGCCTCTGCTCCCTACCAGTCCTAAACACCAGACAGATGCCTGCAGATTGGCAGTAAGGGACACCCTCCCCACCCCCCACTTGAAAGATATATAAAGGGAGAAGACTAAAGCTGGGGGCAGCAAAGGAAAGGAAGGGAAACGCTCCTGGTACATGGAGGCATTACAGTCACAAATTTCCCAGGCCTTATTTTGTAACCCAAATCTTCCTGGGCATTACACTGATGGATATAATGAAATAAAGTTACCAGAGTAAAACTGTCCTTGCATACCATGAGTTATACAGATAACAGTATTTTTTTTTCTCCCCTCACTCCACATGTTTTGGAGAGAATCCATTCCCATAAAGGATCAGGTAGCTGTACAATTCTGCCTCACCTCAACTGCAGGGCTGGTGGGGGGTTCCTCATTCAGCACTTCCTCTTCTTCAGCTTGCTTTTCCTTACCCTTTTTCTTTTTCTTCTTCTTGACAGGTTCATCATCTTCTACAGTTGTCTCTTCTGTACCACAGAAGGAAGAAAAATGAAAGGCAGGTTGTCAATTATTAGGGCCATAAAAGGCAAAAGGAAAAGCTTTCTATGATATGTGAGAAGATGCAATGATGATAGTAAGAGTGAAAAATACTGAATACCACACTGCCCCTTCTTTACATCTCTCCACATCTGTTTTCTCTCCACTTTGCTCTTACCTGCATGACTACTCCCTGCTATAATCAAAATATATGACTACCTAAGTGTCGTGGTTTAACGCGGCTGGCAACTAAGCACCACGCAGCCGCTCGCTCACTCCCCCCCCCTCCCTCAGTGGGATGGGGGAGAGAATCGGGAAGGGGAAAAAGGTTAGAGCAGAGGGCTGAGATAAACACAGTTTAATAAGATAAAATAATAATAATAGTAATAATGAGAATGATAACAAAATATACAGAATATACAAAACAAATGATGCACAATGCAATTGCTCACCACCCGCCGACCGATGTACCCAAGCACCCAAGCACCGATCACTCCCCCCGCGACCGACGGACCCACCAACCCCCCCGAGCATGATGTTATATGGTATGGAATAGCTCTTTGGACAGTTTGGGTCCTAGCTGTGCTGTACTCCCAGCTTGTTATGCACCTGGCCGAGCAGGAGAAGCTCAAAAAGTCCTTGAGCAGTCTGAGCACTGCTTGGCAACAACTAAAAACATCAGCGTGTTATCAACATTCTTCTAGCACTGAATCCAAAGCACAGCACTATGCTAGCTTCTGTGAAGAAAATTAACTCTATCCCAGCCGAAACCAGGACACTAAGACACAAGTGACAGTGTTCAGACAGCACTATTTACATCTCCTGGTATAAACACCACTCCTATATGCCACTCCCAGAGTTTAAAACAAGCTTGCACGTTTTCATTTGTCTGCCAAATTATCTTCAAGTACTCTCTGAAAAGAGACTGTCCACACTGTGGCAAATCTTCACCAGCATCACAAGAGCAGCGGAAGGACTCCAAAACCCACATTAGAAATGCCTTCAGCCAGCAGTAGCTTGTTTGCAGCTGATTTCCCTATCTTGATGTTGGAACTTTGTTAAGAAGCAGACCAGTTTTCTTAACCATTTAGACTGGCAGACACAAAGATCTCTTAATGCTGAACCAACATAAAGCATTTAATGGAAAAGCAGAAACTCTTTCCTGTCCTGGAAGACAGGAATTGAATTATTTATACAAGCCGAGAGGAACGTTAACCCAAGAAAAGATTTACTAATGCCCTCTTACATTTATTTTTCAGAACTGTTCATCAACAACTGGCCTATCTAATCACAGTGGTAAATGCACTACGATTTACAACTCATTTTCTAGAATACATACCACAATCTTAGGAATCTCTAGGTAGAGACATCAAGCAGAGATCACTACCAAGCTGATGGCCTATGCAGTAGCCAGGCTGCTACTGGAGCATACCCGAGTTAAATTTATTTGTACAACCGAGTCAGTGCTGGATATCAAGTTTCTCAGTATGTAGTACTCATGAGTAAGTTCATGACATAGCAACTGCTGTCCTTCGGTAGCTACAAAACTGAGACGTTGCAATCAGCAGTGTTTGTGGTGTATACAGTTGCTACTGGAACTGAGACTCAAGAAGTAATTTTCTCACTGTACTCCCCCCCAAAAAGAATCAATTTTATTCTGAAGCACACTCACTTACCGCTCACAAACAGAATAGAAACAATACCAGTGCAATTATAAAAAAATTGGAGGGAAGCACACAACCTCCTAACATCTTGATTGTACTTTGTCACAAGTTTAGTTCCTCATGGCAGCAGCAGGATTATACTAGTAAAAAAATACACTTCAATCTTTGCCTCTAACATAAGCTTCAGACAAAAAAATTGGCTTCAGGGTAAAAAATTTCTAGACATGTCTACAGGAAAATACAGCCAGCTAACACATGCAGTTTTCTGACATTAAAAAAATGCCAGAAGCAAAACAGCAAAGGATTCCAGATAAAGGAACTGGTAAATATAATTGTAAGTGGATTCTGCCATACACATCATTCACAGTGAACAGTGTGCAAGCATAAGGCATTCAAAACGTGTGTAAAAATAAGCATCCTCACCTCCCTATGTATGTCATAGAGAAATAAAAAGTAGCTGAAAGAAGCATAAACTACATTAAAGGCATACAGTACAACAAGAGCATACACATTGGTTTTTGCTCTGCAACACATTTTCACTCAGCTGGATTGGTAAGCTATGCGTTTTCAAGCAAAATGTTGTGTGGTAACCTTGGAAAAGTAACATCTTGTTATTACCCTACATGTCATCAAAAGTCTGTCACACCAGGCAGTGGAACCTGTCACAATTTACAACCACAGACGATGCACTGTGCGCTCATAGGCGCTGTCACTTCTCACAGCTAGCAGCAGACGCCTTCCTGAAGATTTCAGTTCCTGCTTTCTAGCAAAGCTCACTGCACAAGACTTCATGCATTTGTACCTAGGCAGAATGAGGCTAAAGGCTCCGGGGGTGTTGGCCTTTTCCCTCTGGGTACAGCACTTCTAAGCCACTCAAGCCCAGTGGGGTTTCTTTGTGGCATGCAGCAGCTGACAAGAAAGCCAACAGCTCTTACTGTCAGGCACTGAGGCACAGAAAGCAGCACCCAGAAGAGCAGTTTAATTGATGGCCCTGTGCAGCGCTGGGTATCACCAGCAGTAGTTCCATTCACCTATTTTCCAACAGTGTTCTCTCAGCTTTTACACACCAGCCTGATGTACCCTCCCTCCCCCACACGATGCTCCGTGTGTACAGAATCAAGTCACACTGCCTCGCGATGAAGACACCGTGTCATGAAGATGCTGTCATTTAAGGCTTTGTGTCTTGCAAGGTTCACTCTGTTAATTTACAATGATATTTCTCTTTTCAAGAGACCTTTCCAAGTGACTAGCTGCTACTATATCCTGATGCTTAAATGCAAGCTGAGCGCTTCACTGGGGGCACTGGCTCGCCCTGTTGGTGGTATGCATTCCGTCTAGCCACATTCCACTTCAAAGACTGTAGTCACAAAAATACCTGCCCTATTTCCCTTCCCCCACCATTAAAACAGGTTTTAACAGACAGCTCCTTAAGTGGATCATAACTTGTTTCAGGCACTGTCCTTCCGCTTGGTTTCTTTTTGGGTGTAAAAGGTGGAAGTGGTTTGAAGTCATGCCTCACCCGCAGCCCCCCTGCCAGCTCCTATCCAAAGTACTGCCACACAGGCACACCAAACAGCGAGAGAAAACACCACACATCTCATCTGGCACCAACATTTGCATTTCAGGCTAGCACAATTCAAAATACTGTCCCCCTTTACAACAAATACTAAAGCAATAGTTTGACAAATCACTTTTCAGTGGCAGCTTCCCAGCTTATTCCTGTCCCTTACTTTCCTCTTGTAATACAAACTGGATCAAAACTGATCTGGCTAAAGAATTCCTTGTTTTTCCTGGACTGCTTTTCCACTACCCCTATTTATCATGTCACTGCACAAACAGCATGGGGAAGGAGGGGGCAGAGGCTTTCACAACACTATGTCTGGATGTGTAATCTCTGACCAGGGAAAAGCTTAATAGAGCACTACATCAAAAAGAATAGAGCCAAGAACAGCAGAAATTAAAGACTCATGCATATTCAAGTGGACATGCAACATAAATCTTAATGCTGGGAGCTCCTCCGCACTCTTCTGTGTATTACAGAACTACTCAAACTTCTTGGACCACCATCACCCCCATCCAGCATGCTGCGCAGTCATACCCACTATGCTGGAGAAGAGTGAGGTCATGGTCTGTCCAGGCTGTGTCAGGGAATTCCATGTACTTTGCTGGGTGGTCAAATACAAGAATTTGCATAGGGGCAGTGCTATCTTAAAGGGTACAAGAGGACAGGCTGAAGGGATTAGTTCTGCATACAGGTGATACGAGATAAACAAACTCCCTGAAAACACTTCCATAGTCTGAAGCAACTGGCACAGTTAGCTCTAATGCCCGAGTATCCAAAGAAAAGAACCCAGCTGATACGAAGAACTGGGAAAAAGCAGGAGCTAAGATCCACACATCTGAAGGATGCCCTATTTTTTCAGGAAGAAAAGGAACACATCTGAATCCTGTACTTCAGGTTTTGGGAAGTTTTAAAAAAGCCAAACCAGCCAGCACGGATTTCAGTAGCTCACAAGTATTCTGAACACCATCAAATAGTTCTTGGTAGCTCCAGGATACCTGCTAAGCTGTACCCAACCCCTAAACCGAGAGGTATCAATGCTCAATAAAGCAAAGGAAGCAAACGCAAGCAGGTTTCATGTATAAAAGCATGAACCATTGAGTAATATATTTATGAACAGAAATATCCTCATACTGGAAGAGACCAGGCTGGAAGTGACAGTAGTATTTCACCTGTGAGCAGCTCACACCTGTGAGATGTCAACACTTGCTTTGGTAATGCAAGGGAAGCCCAAGGGAACAATTCCAAGACTACAGTAAGGGAAGTTAGTTCAAAAGATCATCAAAACCAGTAGCTGTGAGAACACCCACATTCTCAAAAAAGCAAATGGGCAAAGTTCAAGCCTACAAAGTACTCATTGTGGCCTTGTCTTGTTGTGAGTACAAGAGAACAAGCTGGGGCACGGATCTCAGTTTTATAGCACCAAAGGATTCTCCCTCCAGTGTAACTTTAACTCTCAGCTAAGTTTCGGTTCCTACAAGTCGCTCCATCCATGTACACAGACACAATGAACCAACTAGCACGTGGAAAGATCACACCTCAGCGTCAGCTGAGTATGAAGAGGGACAGAACCAGCATACTACACTGATACTGTAGAACACAGCAGCACAGAGAAGGGCAGCAAGGGAAGGCTCACCTGCTGCAGGCACAGGTAGCTGACAAAATTTAGAAGTAGCTCATGCCCAGATCTGGCACAGGGTCTCAGAGAAGTGACTTAAAGTCATCTTCCTTTTCCTTTTTTCCCCCCTCCCAAGTTACACACTGGGTACTCCACTATCATAGCAAGTATTAGGTCAGCCATTTAGAGGTGCTAAAGTGCACACTGGAGAGAAGGAGAGAATGGTTCTTAAAATGAACCATAATATAAAACCAAATTATTTTGAAGTCACAGTCCAAAAATCTTTCTTCACACAGTAACTTACCAGAGAAGAAAAAAATAACTGTGGCCACAGTTCAGTTTTAGCTCTCCGGAGAATAACAATTGTTCATGTATTATGTAAACTCAGACTGAAATTTCCAAGTGTCATTTCAACTCAAATTCTGACATTCAATGTTTTTATGTGGAAACATGCCAGAAAAAGGCAGTATTCTTTAAAGAAAATCGGGCAAGTTCTGGTTTTACAAAGAAGAGCTTTTTTGTCTTCAAGATACTGAGGCCCACAAAATAGGAACCTGCTGAGCAAGAATTTCTGCAAGAATATGAGTAGAGCTTTGTTTATAAATGTTGTTATATGCTTACAACTGTTTAAAAGCAAATATTTAAAGTAAATTGACTGCAGTCTGGTGTCAGTCCATAAAGGATTTTTTTTTTTAACTACACTATCATACCCTAGGAGAATAACCAGGTATTGTGGCTGGCTGTAAATGTTAAGCCCCACTGCACAATGCGCACACAGGGACATGCTGGCAGCACAGATGCAGCAACTAACCTTTCATCTCTGCTTTGAACTTCTTTGCTTTCACAGCAACCTCTGTGTCTTGTTCCTCCACCTCCTGAATTTTGCGTTTCTTTGAAACAGCAGGAAGCGTGGAGTCACCAGAAGGGTCAAATATTTTTACTTCGCTGTAATGAAGAAAACAAGTCAGTTTAAGTAACATAAAGAAGAGCTAACCCCCAGGTAAGATCCTGCAGTTGAACATAAACTTTCCAACACAACCTCCTGAGAATATTCACAAATCAATCTTGATTGGCTAACAAAGCATCTACTGGTAGCGAGGCCCTTTCTCAAATAGAGAAATGGTTCATCAGTAATCATGACTACAGGAGACACGCCCGCCACAAAGTACAACTATCTGATCTGAACAGAAGATACCAGTTAAGTAAGAGTTTGGTTTAGTTTATATCCGTTCAAGGCTCTACAGAGCACTTAAATTACCCATTAGATTGATCTCTCTGTCGCTGAAAGCCTTGCTATCATAGCTGTGCATGGTCACAAGCACATAGCTCCCCACAGTTTGGTAAGTCCATACAAGCATACCCTAAGGGTAATATATACAGGATTAGAAGTAGCATTACTTTTGCTTTTTCTGCCTCTCCACCATTACGTTCACAGGGGTCAGCTCACAAGGCAAGGTAATACTATGTCTCATCTCTGTATCGCTTCTATCATCAACTTTATGGAACGTACGAATACCTAATCTGTGTCTGAAACTGCCTCTTCTTGAATATTGCATGCTCTTTCCTTCAGCCCCAAACTCTTTTACAGGTTGCAGAGAACCAGCCACCCTGAAACCCAGTGCTCTTCAGTTGGACCTTTTCAGGGGCAGTTGAATCACCTAATAGCAATGAAGCAATTTTTTTTTTTTTTTTTTTTGTTTTACTCATTCAGAACAGAATTCCTACTGAAAGAGAAAGGAGTTTTAAAACAGTAAGCCTAAACTATTCCCTCTCCCCACCCCCAGCCACATACTGAGCATCTGAACTTCTCTAAAATAGGAATCTGAAGTAGCTACTTTGCACAGGTTACAAAAGCAACTGAGATTAGTGGCTAGACTGGGAAGCATGTGGTAACGCTAGCAGACAGTGCCATCAATTCATCCTCTAAGCATCACGAAATATTCTTATGAGTACGAACACTGCATATTGCTTTACAGAAATTGATTACACAGCCTTTTGGAAACACTGGACTCCGCTTCAGTTAAACCCAGGCCAAGAGCTTACTGGCTTCCTCGTCATTATCAAAACACTACTAATAAATAAATAAAAAAAAATAGTCAGCAAATAAACATGTTAAAGATATGTGAGTTTACCTCTTTTTTGGAAAGCATACTGACATGCTTCACTTGAACTAAAAACTACCTGACAATTAATCTCTGAAACATTACTATGATGTATAGCTAATTCATAAAGAATCCATAATTCCATAGAAGACAAAGAGATTCTTGCTAATCTCCTTAACACTAGTTTAGCCCTTCAAACAATCTCCATAAAGCCGCAATACTGCCAATTTTGTACTACAAGGACAGTTTGACAGGGACTGAGTCAGTTTCCCTTTTAGGCAGCCAGACTAAGCCAAACATCTTCAGTCTCTCCCCCAAGCCTAGACACATTTGCAGAGCATGTCTAACAGTAGAAACATGTCCTGGCAGGAATTCATGACTCCTCGTTTCAAGAGGTCAAAAACCTGCATGCATGTTGTCTCCTCAACACCCTCCTCCCTAAGTTACTGCCTCCTTAACACGCCCTGATGCTTCATTTACTGACACCATCGTTTCAAAAGCTGCTCCAGAAATCACAGCCATCACTACACTTTGAAATGCCTAGCATATGGAAATGAAAGTTACAGCTAGGCTTGAGAAATATGTTTGGGGACTGCAGATGGGTGCAACAGTGCTATTTTTTCTTCAAAAAGCTAGCACCCAGCCCTGGTTTTGCTGAGTACTTGCCCTCTCTACACTGAAGGTTCAGCAAAATAAGCAGGCCAAGCTAAGCAAGAAGCCTGCAACCAAATTAAGTGAAAAACCCAGATGTCACAGCTCAGACTAATAACCCGTTCCAATCCTTAGATGTTCAGCTGTCCCAGTTGCAATTTACAGTGTCACTTGGGCACCAAAAACTGCTCTGACAGTGTCGAGAGTACAGACCCTATCTATCACTTACGGTATGTATTACTTTACATATGGGACCTAAAAAAGGAGATGAAGCTTTGCTCAAAACAAGTGCTGCTTTTTTCTTTTCTAAGAGTAGGACTAAGTAGGTCTCTAGGACAGCTTTCATGTCAAAGAAATACATTCAAACTCTGATTTTCTCAAATTTAATTTATTCAGACTTGCATTAAATAAAGCTGCTACATATTAACTCTCCCTAAACTAGTCAGCTTTTTGGGCTGATGCTGATAGCATCTAAATATACTTGTTATCTGATGATGTCAATACTTTACTACTAGAAAATCAGGACTGTTTCTCCAGTTCACTGACTTTACCACAACTGTAAAATGCAGGAAAATGGAAATTCCCATTAGCAATAGGACTTGTCATCAGCTTTTAAGAGCAGAAAATGTTTCCTGCATCTTAAATTCAACTCAGCCCACAACCAAAAAAACTTCTCAGAAATAAAAACATGGAGAGTTATTTATACTCAGCCAAGCTGAAAGGAAAAACTATTCACCTCTTATTTTGATACTTGTCTGTCCTGGCCAAGGCTTTTCCAGTGCCACTTATTCTTCTTATCTACAAGAAAAAAAATTTAGACATGAAAAATAAATTATTCATAACAAAACCAATTTACAACACAAGTTCTACAGCTCTTGAAAGTAATTAAAGATAGAAAGACTGACATACATTATTGGTCAGGCTCTTCTGTACCTGTATGAATCTTACACCTGGGAGTAGCATAGTGACAAGGAAGTAAGTGGGGCGAGAAAGGCACATGCCTTTCTAATATTGCTCTTCAAGAGCCCAATTCAACTAAAGGGCATCTAGTACTGGATCAAACATGCCACAGCCACATGACATACAACATCATACTCTAAATTCCCAAGACCAGCTCAAATTTGTGCACACTTTCCTTTTTTGCAAGGATAACTGCATGTCAGAGCAGGTTATTACCCTATGCCTGGCCTAAGCCAACCTTAAAACCACAATACAGGCCCCAAACTGGATTCGAATTAAATTTGTACTTGTCAGGTAATCACTTTGTGTTTTGGTATTAGTATGTCTCCTTGCCTTTGTTTCAATGGGAAGAATCACCTCCCATGAAATGCTCAAGGAGGAGCAGGCAGGTTTTCCTGATTTTTCTTTTTTGTTCTAGCAATGCCAGTACTACAGCATTAGTATCAGATCTTACAGCTTGGAAGCCTGAACCTCGTCATCATTTACAAGATCAGATGCAGCAGGCATGCCACCTAGAAGAGGAAAGTCAACCCTATGTTCTCCCAGCATGCTGTGCAGATGGCAACAGATGGAACAGCAGGTACAGAGAGGCAGAATATGCATTAGGTGATGGGAGTGCAATGCAGCAATTTGCAGAATAACATCTTGCTTTAGCTACAGAGAAAGCTCCTTAAGACTAACATCACCAGTGTTCAGATTTTGGGGAACCATGGTGGAAAATGTGAGGGAGGGGAACTCAAATGCACTTTCTTCTAAAGTGAAGAGAAAGAAGCTATGAAATAATAAGCATATCTCTGCAATTAATACAGAGATGTAGCAGAGTGTAAAGGTATGATCTTATTAACCTTGCTCACAATCAAGACTTTTCAGTATAATGTAAATGAAGACAAGCATGCAAACAAGAAAAACTGGCATACAAACAAATGCATACAACCAGCTTACAAACCCTACTGCTCCAGCCAAGGTTGGGAGAAACTACAGAGTAAGAGTGACACTAGATCACACAACTGAGTATGGGGAAAAGACTCAGAAAGCAGCACATCACAAAGTCATACCATAAACAAGAATGTCAGCTTCATGCAGCCCTCTGCTAGACTTACCCCTCTCTCTTCCAAAAGCCTCAGTCTCGTCTCTACTTTTAGTCTGTTCTCAGCTCCCATTTCAGCACTGGTATTCTCTCCAAGGGCATCATAACGAATAGTCAAGGCAGTCTTAGCTGCCAGCATTCGAGAAATCTGGGAAAGCCAAAAAGAGTATTCAATGCTAAGACTTAGCATAAGGCAATGATTCACTCCGATCTAGAAACCATAGCCACAAACAAAAGAAAAAAGTAACCATTTACTAGCAGTGTTTTTTCCAGAAACCAATTAGTACCTCATTCTTTTAACACTGAAATGCTGTTAATGTAACACCTTATTTTCTTGATAAATAGAGGGAAACATCTGAGATAGCATGTTATACATATCCCACTCTACCCCACCCCATAGGAGCAGTTTAGTTAGAGGTGTAATCTCCAGCTGGATAGCTTTCTCCACAATTCAAGCACAGTCATCCACCTGCATTATAAAAGCCTAAGCTCTTTAAAAGCAAGCCACAAAAGTTACTAGCTTTAGCACAACAAGAGTGATTTTCAAGCAAGACTAAAGCCTGTAACAGCTTAGTTTACTACCACGTAGAAGAAAGGAGTAACATACCCCTTGAGAAAGCCAGTGTTATATCATAACTCAGCAGGAATGCATCTGTTATTACTCAGACGCATCGAATGGACAATCCCATTCGCTTTTTTGAACAGGAGTTAGTGACATCCAAGGATTTGTGGGACAGTGGCATTTTCCACGTAACCATGAAGCAATATGGTAAAACAAGCTGTGGTAAGAGCCTCACTGTGAAGCTCAAGCCATCTCATCAACAGATACTCATGCTGTGGAAAAAGCCAAGCTGGTAAACAACTCTGCAACTCACCTTTCCTTTGTTTTTGATATTGGTTTGTCCCACTAGGGAAGCATGATAGATAAGGCCAAATTTAGGCGTGTCCCGTTTAGTCTTCAGTGCTCTGAAGAGTGCCTTCTCAGCACCCAGTAACTGAACTGTTGAAGCTGGATGTTTTGCCAGATTCAAGAGGGAGCCTAGAAGGAGGTAACACAGCAATAGTAATTTGTCAAAGGAGCAGCTAGAGAAGCAGGAGGCTAGATTCCTATGCTATTCAAAAGTAGGAAGGTCAGAGCCATCTATTTCTATGAGAGCTCTTTCATGTTCAGGTAAGCCATTTCAGTCTTTCATGCCTCAACTAACTCAGTCTTAGTTTGATTTCAGCAACAGAAAAGGCAGCTGACTCAATAAAACATATTCTACTGGACTAATGCCTGCTTCTGACAAAGTCTGGCAGCAAGAATGTGTCATCACAGAACTGCAGCATAGGTAACTGAAATAAGGCTGTTACCTTGAGCCAGTTTGACTATAAAAGCCTAATGCCAGTTTGTCAGCATTTTACCACAGAAGTGACTAGACTATCAGCAGGAGGCTCAGTAAGTGTCTCAGAAGAGGTAGTGACTTAAGTTGCCCTCATTTTCCAGAAAGGATTCAGGCCAACTGAGAACTTTGTCATCACAGACTACTACTGAGCTTGTGCTGGTATTCTCAGATTCCTCAAGAGCCACCTTCCCCACCTTTACCATGAGATGTTCATCAGGGCCTTGCATAATGCTTTTAGCTGACCAGCTCCTCAGAGAAAACCTCTGATGAGGTCATCTAAGCTTTATTTACACTGATCAGTGTAACCCACCTGCATGAGCAATGAGCCTTGCTCCAACCAGTTCGCCCACCATAACAGTAAGATTAGGAGCAATGGCCATCATTCTGTTCTTCAGGTAGTCGTACAGCTGTGTCCGATACTCAGAGATTTCAATCACCTGGCACAGATAGTTTGGTTACAGGAATCAGTATTAGCTGACTGACAAATATTAAGAGCTAAATATATTGAAATGAGGAAGTGGTGAGGATTCCAATGAGGGAGACTAACAAAATGCAAAATGCACAGACCACCATGAACCAGAGTTATAGAAAGCTTTATATAGGGCATATTCCCAGAGCAGAGCTCCATCCACAAAGTATATTGGATTTGTATTGCTCATTCCGTTATACAACTTATTTTCTCAGCAAAGCTCCTGATAAAGGAGCTGACAACATGCCAAAGACAGCGAAGCAGAACAAAAATACTTAGGGCATTTTCTTTACGACAAAACCCTGGAACATTCAGTTTTCACATAAATCTTTGTCACCATTCTCTTGAAATGGGATAAATGCACTTTACTTGTTCCATACAAATACACACAATTAGAATGCACATAAAAAAGCAGCCTGGTCTAGACCAAGAACAGGAACTCACTACTCCTAAACCTGCCACTCCCTGGTAAAGTCACAAAGGGATCCAACTGGCACCACTGAAGTCAGAGGGAGTTCACATACAATCTAGATGAAAGCAGGATAGGGCTCCTAACTCTTCTGGGCCTCAGTGCCCCACTTTTAACCCAAGGTTTGTCACCTAGCTTCAAGAGTGACAGATTAAAGAGAGGCTATACAGTAGCATTATCTCAGGGACTTAAAAGCACAACGATGCCAAAATTCCAACCAAAAGACTGACACTTTTGGAAGGCTTTGCGCAGACATCAACAGTCAGATGGCTCAGATGAGGTAGTGACTGTGCACCCTCATGCTTGTAAATCAGGAGAGCAACAAAATAGGAATCATCACTGCCATCGCAAGTGTGTCAGCAATGCCCTGGGAAAACCTCTCCTTGGTAGAAGATGCTCCGATATGTCTAACTAATTTGATTTCTAATTGCTGTTCATCCACGTATACATACCTGATCACAGAGATGGATTATGTTGTTTATGTCTTCTTCTGATACTTCCGTCCCCATGGAAATCTCAGCGGCAGCTTTCACATCCTCTTCAATCTCCTCTGGTAGGATGTCAGAAACATCAGAGGAGGCAAAATTGCTTCTGTCTCCTGTGGGGGACAGATGAAAGCGTATTTGTGCTGAGGGTGAGATGAACTAGTAAAAAAGCACAGAAACAGACAAAGATAAAAGGCCAAAATAACAACAGTGAGTCAAATCTGCTGTCATCCTACTCCAAACTCCCCAAAATATATGTCAGTGTTCTGACTTTTTGTTTATACTAGCTGAGAATGGTTGGAAATATTAAATTTGAAACTAGAAAAAGAAAGCCCTTATTCTGTAATGCTGCATACCTCACCTTTTCAGTAGCTGCTGCTGCAAAGTTTTCAGTCACAAGATTACAAAGGAAGAATTCCAGGAAGCGAGCAGTCATTTACCACTAACCAAACCTGCGTAATTCTTCCTACAACTGGGAAAAAAGCTCCCTTATAATTTTAAGTCTCTTTCTGGCCTGCAAACTTCTTTAAAAAAAAAAAAATCATCAATACAAAGCACATGTCTAAGAGGCAAAGCAAGTGTCCAAAATATTACAGTGGTCATTCTTTCTGCTCTTATGAATAATTCCAGCAACTGTTGTATCCAAGAACACCCGCAAACAAGCAGCAATTCTCTTTACATCAGTTTTTGGCAGCTAATTTCCAAACTGGTCTGCTGACTAATTGTGATTCTAAGAAGATATACTGGTGGTCCATGAAGAACTGACTGGTGATACGGTATTAGCTTTCTCTTAAGCTTTAAAAGGGTAAATTGCATCAACATACAGATGCAAGTATGCACCACTTTTCTACTGGCCCTATTTACACCGCTGCTGAAGGCAGGATTGTATACGGGGTCACGACTAGCTGGATGAGCGAGTCACTGGTTTACAAATCAGTGCCATTAATGTACTGCATACTAACATGCAACATTCTCCAAGCTAATGCCTCCTTATTACTCACCAACTTTCCGCACACATTTACAATATGTTAGGTTATCTGTGATGATTTTGCCCAGTTCAGGGAAGTGCCAACCATACCATTCCCTACAGCGCATGATGTAGTTATTCAGTTCTTTGTCCAAGTCATCAAGCAGTGCTAAAAGAAAGAAGAATGGACTTTTTTTTTCTAAAAAGGTAATCTAAAAAATGGAAAACTCTCTAATCAACAAATTTAAGTAGTGGAAAGAGAGATAAACTGAAGTACTTGATCCCATAAAGACTGGAATGAAACATAAGCTGCAGTACATTAGAAGTCTTTACTTTTCAGAGAACTGCATAATCCCAGGCACAATATTATAGAAATACTAGAACTCCCATGAGTGTGGCCTGAAAGTTTCATCACTGGGACTGTCTTGGACAGAATCCTTTAACAGCTGCAAAGCACATTCCCCTGGAAGGGGACCAGCAGCCAGTTACTCTTCCTCTCAGTGATCCAAGGTGCAACACACAAGATTGATGTAAAACTCTGCCATCTAATAAACTTTAAGGAAAAATGTTTTAAAGGTGAGAAACTGATCTTGTATTCAATCACTTGATTTAAAAGATTGCATTAAACCCTTTAGTTACCTTTACAATACAAATATACCCAACACAAACGCAACAGGCTCACCATTTACCAGATATGGCCAACAACCAGATTGACAACATAAGAGTATAACACCCACAGCATATATTGCTACAGAGCCCTGAGGCTAAAATATTTCCTGCTAACGCAATACCAACATTCCCATCTGTTGTCTCAGTGGTAGTGACGAAGGAACTGAATTAAATCATTAATTTCAGCTTAACTATGTTCCATCATTGACAACAGTCTGGGAATTAATATTCCAAACAGGATTCCTCACCACTGCTTCTCAGAAAGCATGCCTATTATGATGTGGATGTCTTCAAGGAAAAATGAGGAACGGGCTTTCCTAGCTGCATTTACAATTTCAGTCTGTTTTCCATTAAGAGAGCAAGGAGATAGAATGTAGCATTACACACTGCAGTGCGTTTTACATGCTTAACCTAAGAGTCTATTTTTACATTGCCCTCTGTGCAAGATACCACCAAAATGAAGGGTCAGAAAATCCTGTCGTGTGGGGCCCATTCTCCTGACACTACTCAGAAGGGAGTCATGCTGGGAAGTGAAGCCCTCAGAGGTCTGAGCCAATGCTGCCTGTATTTCAGCTGATCTCTATGCTAAGAAAAAGTGGGTGCCAGTTTACTGTATCACACTAAAAATGTTCCTACTTGTGGAAAACCCTATTAAGAAAACACACCTTATGCCCAGCTGAATACCAATGCCCAATTTGCTGAAACATGCTAGGAGGAAACTGACAGCAATACTTTTCTGTAACCAGTGTAAAGAAGTCAGCTATGCTAAGCCAAATCCATTAATAATTTAAGCTCTAAATATACTCACAAATTGCCTGGATAATCATGGTATCTACTTTGTCTGGGCTGAATTTCAACTTGTATCGGGAAAGGCTGAGGAGACAGAAATACAGTTTCATCAGCATCCTGACATCCTGCTGCAGAGTATGTCCCACCCATTCCTGTTTTACATGAATACAGCTGTCCATACATTCATTCATACCAGTGCAGTTTTATGCCACTGACCGCTCTCAGCTGTAGTCAGAAGCCACACTGAACCAAGTTTCATAATAGCGCCGACATGTGTACATGCACATGCCCCGTGACCAGGGTGAAAGGGAAAGTTAAGGCTATCTGTACCACGTGCAGCAGACTGAATGTGAATGCTGTGGCAGGAAACTGGCTGTTGGTTTCTTTCTGCATGGTTCCCCATGTCAACAGCACTTCCAGTTCTGCAGTGGCTAGAGACAATCCACAAAACTGTACCTACCCAGCAGCAAGTATCAAGAACGCTAATGCGAAGCAACAGAAGAAACTTCCTGGAACAGATTCTCACTGTCTGAGAAAGCCCATTACCATCCGGCTTTAATGTATGTTTACAGCTTCTCAGTATGCTACATTAAAAGACACTTGATGTCAATGAGGACTCGCATCTTTAAAGTTCTTTTTCAATATTAATGCCCATTTTCTAAGCAAACACGCATCTTTTTAAGGAATTAGCTACAAAAAAGCAGTTTCTAACTTGCTCATGGACAGGACAAGCTCATATCAGAATATGGATTAAAAATTACTCATGAATCAATGTTTGACCCCATGCTGATCCAACAACTTTGTATTTAACTTACTGCTCCACTAGATCTAAAAGGCAGTAATAGCAAGGTAGGAAGACAACTCTGCCTTTAACATTTACATTATGTATTATGTGGGTACTTATGCTGGCATAAATCAGCAAATCATGGCCTTCATCTTGTCTCTCAGTGGCAATGGACTTATAAGTGACCCATTTGACTGCTACAGAGACATTTCAAACTAAATCCTATAGTACTTAATGTGTAAAGGAAAGCTATCAGCTTCCACTTCGGGTGAAGATGAAGCCTTTCCCTAAAGGGTCTGTGCAAACTGGAAAGCTCTTCCTTTATAAAACAAGACTTTGGATACAAATGTGTCTTAAGAGTATGAGATCACGTCACATACCAAGAGATACTTTAAGCAACACGGCACAGCCAGAGACACAGGAGCAAAGCAGACATGGGATGAAAGAGCTGTTCTAGGAACTTACCTGTGTGCCAGACCCAGACACATAGCTGCCATCTCTCGAGAAGGGAGGCCTGTAATAAGCCCTTCAATCTGTGAGCGAATTCCTCTCATCAGCTCTGTGACCATTGGGCTGTGTATACAACTCAAATTCAGCTTGTCCTGCAGGATGGAAATCAATGGTCCAAAGTCAGGCACAACAGTGGCATTCCTCTAAAGCCCTTCTTCCAGTAGCCTTATCTCATTATACCTGGATTTTCCACTGCAATCTTGTGACCACACAACAGTTTCAGTCATCTTTGGTGCTCAAGGTAGCAATGCCCCCAGTTCCCCCACACAGTAACAATTCCAGTTTGAAGAGGAGATTTATAATTAATGCTCTCTCTGCCATGTAGACACTGGAACTGAAGACTGAAGACTTTGCGGTTTACTAGAAATAGTTTGGCCAGCGAAAGAAAATTCAGAGATAGAGGGTTGGGGACCTTGGGTCTGTTTCAGAGAACAAAACTGAATAATTAGTTCAGAGTCCCTGGTATTATTCACTTTAACACTAAATCCTCCTTGTTTTGCAGCCTACACCAGTCTCCTAAGGCAGCATGAGGAGATGGTCAGAATAAAAATCACCAGAACAGGGAGCAATCAGACACGATAGGAACCTGGTATTTGACACCTAGGAGACACTGGAGAAGGCAGTACACCTCTACCATACTTCTTCCTTCCTTTGGTAGGCAAGGACCAAAGGACATGCACAACTGCTTGTAGACTGAGCAAGGTAGAACAATGTATACTCCCAGCAAGACAATAAGTCATCACCCCACTATTGCTGCATCCACTAGTGAGGAATAAGCGTGTCTGCCTGGCTTTTTTTTTGTTTGGTTCCCCCCATCCTCTTTTTTTGGATGGGATTATTAGGGAAATTAATTTTTTTAATCTGCTGGGTTTCTAACCAGTATTTGAGAAATCAAGGAAACCTGAACACCTCAGCATACTTTTACCATATCATTCACTTGTGTACTCAAGACATCTTCCCAATATACATGCAGTGCACATTTGATCATAAGGATTAGATAGCCTCCTCACTGCAAAGACAGCATTGGCAGCGTAATCCATGACTATAAGCTTTCAGTAGCAGGAGACAAAAGGAAGAATGGCAAAATCAGTTATCACCTTTATGACACCTCCAAGTTTAGCATCTGCTACAGCCAACTGTTCATGGGCATCTTTTGCCACTATCTTCTTGAGAATTTTCTTCAAGTTCTTGCTGAGCTTGCCTTCTACAAGAGCTGTGGATGCTGTATAAAACAAGAAGACCAAAGATGCAGTTTCCTTCCCCTCCTAAAACCTGTAAAAATAGTACTCCTAACTTCATATTTTTATTTTAACTGCCCACAGTAGCTTTAGTCTGAGCTGCTACGCAATTTCGCCATGCAATGGCCAAAATGGAAATAGAAGAAAATTATACACTTGTTCCTTTGGAGGCCTAAATCAGAAACCCTTCTCCCAGTTGCCTCTCCTTTCTCCATGTGGTTTCAGTTCTATTTCTGTCAATTTTCTTTAAGGATCTCTACAAACAGTATGCCATATGCTTTATATATATGTTTAACATTTCCGAAGGCAAGGTTATATGGGAACATTTTGTGTATCATTTAATTAACCAACCATTTTCCAGGTCCCTTAGTCAGCAACCATGATATCTTAAATTGAGTAATGGCTTATTTGCATCCTCTGATGATGGTAATGTACTATGTAAAGCCCAAGAATGATGCCAAACACACTGACTGGGCAGTCAGACACAGACCCTTTTAATATAGAATGCAGACTGAAGAATTTTAAAAGAATGTTCTTCATTCTTAAGTATTAATAGATCTGTAAAGGCTTTACAATCCCACACAATATATTTTAAGCAGGCACTTATACAACTCTCTTTGTGGGTCAGCTCTGTGCCCCACTGAACTTCTGTGATTGATGCAACAGCCAGCGATTTTTTGTGTCCAGAACCTTAATGAAATGAAAGGGTGAAATCTAAGTGGTGTGCTGAGTTTCCACTTTCTACAATGGAGATAAGTTTCCACCTTTCAAGCTGGCCAATAGCTCCTAACCCATTTAAACCAGCCAGATACATAGCCTTCCCTTCAAAAGAAATGTGACATAGGTAGTTTGGATAATCTCTCCCATTTCACATATAAGTAACCTGAAGCAAAGCAGCAGAATTGGTTTTGTTTTTTTTCTTCTGTTGTTTTGTTCCATGACTTCTTTTTTTTAAATCAGCCTTACTATACATGATCTGAATCCAAACCTATGCAAAAGCAACACAATCCAAAAAGTATGCCAGGAAGAGGAACATGCAGCAGCTTCAATCTCAGTTGTTTCACTTGCATCACATGTATGATGGTAGTGTCTCCATTCTTGTTTCCTTAGCTTCTTTTATAAACTATCCGTGCCACATCAGAATATGAAGATCCATTCTTTAGTCGTAAATATGACCTGGAACATCCACCTACTGATGTCATACAGCACATTCAGCAGTAATAGTCACATCATTTCGGAATGGGTAGCTGGAACTCTTATCATTTCTGTTCAAACTAGTCCACAGCATCAATCCTTTAAGTGTTGACTTAGTAAAAATTATTGAATATAATGCTTTCCATTTTGTTTAAACACCTGAATTTCTTTTAAGTTTAATATAGGCATTTTTTTACTCAAAAAAACCCACAGGCATAATATGCATCCATAAAACAAGGGCAGGTGTAATAATGTATATGTAGTCTGATATCTGCCTGTTGTCTCAGTGGTAGTGACGAAATTGACTTAAATCAGTTATATTCAGCTTCAACAAGAATCCATCATTGACAACAGGCTACATACATCAGTCAAAACATTCTACGTGATGCTCATTAGTGAGCTGCTTTGGAAATATGCATGGCAGGAAAAAACTAGACCTCATTACATCTCTACTGCACTACAGACTGGACGGATGACCTCATAAAACAAAAACAATTGACTTTGAAAAATCTATAATTTAAAAACTAAGCAAAGAAACAGAGCAGGGACAGAGGTAAGCAATGAGTAAACTAGTGCACAACAGGGATTTTTTTTTTTGTCAATGGTATTAACTCACTTACCAGCAAGTGCTTCTGTTGTGTCCTGAAATTTTTCAAAGTGTTTCAGCTTTACTCTGCAGAAGAAAAATACAAGTGTGTAAATGAATGTACATAAACCAGATTATACTAGAACCACTTTACTTTTTTTCCGCCTCTGCTATTATAGTTCTCCTCTTTTCCCTAAGACTGCAAGAGAGCAGAGATTGATATCCAGATCCTCAAAAAGAAGGAAGAACACTAACCCTGCTGATTGTTTGAGCCTGATGTGACTTTTCAGCTGGGTCCCACAACCTTACTTAAAAAAAAAAAGGTAGTAATTCTGATTTATTCCTTCTAGGACCAACATAAAAAGAAAACCTAAGCCCCCTCTTCGTTTTGTAGTTCATATTTAAAGACAGACATCCATTTAAACTTCAACACTGTACCCTGATTAACTATGTGTCACTGCTGACTGACTGATGATAGCATCTTCCCACTCATCTTCAAAAGGAAACCTTCTGCCTCTATGGAATGCATAGCCTGCACAGCTCGGATTTAACATGCTTTTCAACCAAACACATCTTCAAAGACTTTAAAACTGAACTGATTCATTGCCCATGAATCCTCAAGCACTCCCTTGTAATTAGATATTAGAATACAAGTTCTGAGCTGATCTTAAAATGAACAACAGAAAATTCTTCCATGCCCTAGGTGCTGACCAGAGCCAAAAATCATACGGACAGTGTTTAACCACACTGTGTCAGATCCTTAGGCCCAGCTTTCCTCTCCCCCTCACATAGTCTGTGGTGTTGATATCTAGAGTTACAATTAAGAAGCTGTCTCAATCCTGTAAATTCCTTGTCAGGGACAGGCATTTGACTAATCCAGTTCTGATTAACCACTGCTCTTTGTGAGTCAAGTATCTGCAAAGGAAGCAAGGTCACAGATAAAGCTGAATGCTTGAGTTAAGCATTCGCAGAGCCCAACAGAAGCTCCAGGCTTATACTGATGCCTTTTCAGAGGGGCAAGAGACATAGGAATTACTTTGATCAAAGCAGAGATCCATTAAGAGCCACATCCTGTCTAGCAAGTGGCCAAGATGATGTTTCCAAGACAAGATTAATAACACTACAAAACAGGCAGATGTGGGATAGTCCAGCCTCTCCTCTAAATACTGTTACAGAGCAGGATAAAGCCAAATCACAAGGCATAGCTTGTTCAGAGGTATCCATTATAACCAAAGCTGGTTAGAAATCTTCCAATAAAAACACCCTAGACAGACTTGGAAGGAATCCACCATTGTCCTCGGCTTCAGGGCAATTTGCTAGAAAGGTCAGCTTGGTCAGTGGACACTGCAACCCCTGTGCAGCTACGCAGTGGTGCTAATGCTCACTGATGGCATGGGCAACAACAGTAGCTCTCAATTCACAGTGATTTACACGCTATTAGTTTCAGCTGGATTAAACTTTTTTTTTAGAATTTCCTGTGAGCACAAAAACCTGTCATTTCAGCCAGTTCCAGCATTACAAGCTTGGATGTTCTTGTCAAAGCATCCAGATGATCTTAAAATATTGTTCTTTTTTTTTTTTGCTTCAGTGACACATGGTAATGACTTCTGCAGCTTAATTACACTGCAAGGAAAAAAAAGGTATTTCTTTCACTTAGATATTCCATTTTAAGTTTCTCTGAGTATCTAACTTCACATTATCATTGTTCGCAGCTTTTAGGTTTTAAAATACTGAAAAATAAAAAATCAACACTTCTTTCTGAACCTCAGATGTGCATAACCCAAAACATTCTATGATTCTATATATATAACTACAGGCAGTCATGTCCTTCCAAAAGTCAGGCTGCTATCCCCACATAAAGCTGCTTACATTTTGTTTGCTTTTTCAGGAGTTTCAAATTCTTTCCATAAACTGTCAACTTCTTGGAGCTTTTTCTCATTCAGAACCTGTAGAAGAAACAAAAACAAAACACCCACACACACACAATTATATTTAAAGCACTTCTGAACAACCTTCAACCCTGCATTCAGCAGAGAAGACCTGAAGCAGATTTACAGTGTATCCAACCACTGGAATTTAATACTGATCAAGTCAACAAACTCAGTTTTGGTGATCTCTCTCAGCTGCTTTATTCTACTAATATACACACAATATTACAGTGGTTTTACTTTCAACTGAATTATAGAAGTAGTTCAATAATTGCTGGGTCCTTCTGAATGTGCACGTTAAAGCAAAACCCTCTCCTCTCCTTGTTTATCAAAACTGGGCTTGCTCCACCTCCTCCACTGGACTCATTCACAACCCCAGTGACCCAAAACCAAACCTGTCACTACTTTGAGAAAATACAAACATGTCTGGAACATCTAACAGGAAAGAGTGAACCCACAAGTTATTTTCATTAGTCTGAGCTAGCCCAAGGAGGAAAGAGAAAATCTCCATAAAGATGACTTTTCACCACAGCTTGGTAATCAACCAAGCCAAGAATTACCTAAGAGGCAGCAATGGCTTAATCCCTTCTCTGTACAAAGGGGATCCCCCTCAGTTTTTTAAACAGCACAAGATTAACAATTACGCCCCCGGTGCCTACACACATTTCACAAAATGCAGAGTGTACTGCAGATTCATAGAAAAGTGCTCAGGGGAACAGTACAGTCAAGATCTTTACAACATTCCGTTCTTTACGCCTCACTCAAGAGTCTTGTGGGTTTGTCCCCACAATGTAAATGCAACACAATTGCAAGTTGACTCAGCGCAGTGCAGAAATGGTTCTTGGGATTTTGAGATTTTGCACCCTTTGCAGATTTTTAAACCCTGGTCATAGGAGGCTGTCTTTTTTTAACTCAATTAGTAGCTGAGCAAATAAACATACTCATTTCCCACAGGGAACTGAGGCACAGAAAAACCTTGGGGCAACTCTTCCTTTCTTCAGCCTGATGATTCTTCCAATCCACCTTTCCCACCCCGAGGCCTACAGAATTTTCAGCCTCTATGAACAGATATGAGAGGATAGAGAAAAATAAAGATATACACGTCTATGGATATTTTGTGTCCTGCAAGATAGGAAGACTCATTGGAAAAAGTATTCCAAGATCTAGAACATGGCTATGCCCCATTTGCTCTTACTATTTAGACTGTTTGCTTCTCTGATGGGAGCACAACCTACAAGGGAATACCCGAGAGCTACACAGCTTGCAGAGGACAACAGTTCGTGATCCCTAAGGCATAAAGGCACAGTTATGCTGTCAATGGACATCTGTGGGCACTGCTGAAAAGTGAAGTGGGTGACCATGACTGCCTCCCAAAATTCAGAAGCACAAATTCTGTCCAAGCCTCAAGTAACTAAAAACAAACACAACCCCCCCAAAATCCCTGCCAACCCCCCCAAAAAAAACCTAGCAGTGATACCAGAAAAAAAAAAAAAAAAAATAACAGTGACACCTTTGCAGCTGAACAGAAAAGCTAAGTGATTAAGAGCCTTGCTCTGCAGATGTGCTCTGTGGCCGGGGCTCCCCATGTCTGGTCTTGGCAGCTGCAAACAGAATCAAAGTGGAAAACCAAAGCCTGTCTCAAAAGATATATTTTAATAAAATACTACTTCTGCTCAGTTCTAGCGGACAGCTTTCACCTCTCTCCCAGTCCAGCCCAGACACCATTTGCAGTCTGCCGTCTTTCCCATGGAGTAGGTGTTTTAATAGCCCGCCCTTGAAGGCTGCTCCTTGATGCCTGGTGCCCTCTAGCCGCTTTGCACACACATCACAGCCAGACCCCACGCCCCAGCTGGGGACACCTGCAGCCGAGTGCTGCAGCAGTGCTGCAGAGACTTCTTCATTCCTGTTTATGCCCCTCCTCCTACCTTTGCTTTATTCCTACCCTGCTTTCAGAAATTAAAATACAAGTTATTTTCAGCCCCTCCCGGCTCCTGTGAAAGGTTAAAAGGCTTCGGCTCACTGGAGAAGAGGTTTGAACCTACTCAAGAGGCAACTTTGGGTTATTTTTAGTAACTTGGAAGGTGCAGGATACTAGCCAGTGTGAACATCCAGTGAGCAAAACCTTCAGGAAGACTGCTGTATGTGTTAATTCCCCAGGTGTAAGTGTTGGGGCAGGCTGAGGGGGTCACAGAGCAGACGCTATCTGCTTTTAGAAGTATTTCTTATCTTGTCCCTGAGGCTTATGTCTCGAAATCCTCCTTGCCTAAATTGCACAGCTGCACTCGAGCAAGGAGGAGAGGTTTCAGGGCAGACGAAGTAAACATAGTCAGAGCACCAAGGCTGTAGTTCTGCAGCAGGTTAGGGCAGAAGAAACCATTGCACCCGCACTGGTGTTCACACAAGTTAAACCCAGAAAAGAAAAAAGGCTAAGCCGGTGGGGGGTGGGGAATACAAGTGTTACGGTCAAACTCTGTGAGCAGGCTGGTGGAACTACACAGGCATCACCTCTCCAGCAAGAGAACAGGCCAGAGGGGAGCACGGCACGGTGGCAGCTCTAGTTTAGACTTGTTCAAAACCACCGTGAAACCGCGCGGCCGCCTCGTGAGGAGGCCGGCAGCGCCCCGTGTAAGCGGCCCGCGCCCCCCAGCCGGGCCAGGCAGCTCAGCGCACAGGCTATACCCGCGGGCACGCTGCCTCCGCCCGGGCGCTCAGCCAGCCGACGGGGCCCCCCTTTTGGAAGGGCACTCGGGCCACGGCACCCTGCGCACCCCCGCTTTGGGAACACGCCGCCCGCCTCCCACGCGCCCCTTCCTGCACCGACAAGGTTTCGCTGGGCCATCAGCCGCGAGGGCACGGCTGGGAAGGGAAAGCGGTCACCGTGCCCAAAGCCGGACGGCTCCAGAGACTCCGAAAGGGGCACGGCCACGGGTGCACGCTCTCCTACCGAATCCATCCCTCTGGATGGGAAGAAACGAGCGCCACGGGTGATGCTCGGCAGGACCACGGAGGAAGCCCTCCCTGCTCCCCCGAGTGCCTCCAGGCTCCGGCTGCAGCCCCCTCCCCGCCCCTCTGACCCAACGCCTCGCTCCCAGCGCGGCCTCTTTGCTCCTGCCCAGCCCCGGAGGCACGGCACAGAGCCGCCCGGCGCGGGGAGGAACTCCCCGAGGAGCCGCCCGGCGCGGGAACACTCGCCCCCCATGAGCCCAGCGGGCGCCCGGAGCGCTCCCCAGCCCTGACTTTTGCTTCACCGCAGGACGGCAGCCGCCCGCCGCGCCAAGAACCCCCCCGGGCGGGGACGGGCGGCGCCCGGGCGAGAGGCACCGCACCCGGCCGGCCCTCTCCACCTCACCTTGAAGATGGCGTAGCCAGCAGCGGTCTCGAACAGCACTAACATGGCGGCGGCAGCAGCAGGGCCGGCGGCGGGCCCGGGGGGGATGCGGCCACGTGCGCCAGCGGAGGGGACCCCCGGTCAAGCACACGCGCGCGCCGGAAGGGGAAGTGGCGGCAGCGGAAGTGAGCGCAGCAGAGGGGGAAGCGATGGGGCCGCCTTCCCCGTGCACTCTCGCGAGCCACGTGGCGGGCGGCGGGACCACGTAGCCGCGCGCGGCGGGAGGGGGCGGAGCCTGTGCTACGGCCGTTAGGGGCCGTTACCGCCGGTCTCCGCCCCGGCGCGGCCCGCCCGTCGCCGTCCTGCGAGGCTTTCCCGGTGCGGGCGGCGCTGCCCGCCCTGGGGCCGGCCGGGGACTTGGCGTCAGCCACCCCGCGGCGTCGTGTTCGTGAAAGTTTGAGCCTCTTGACGTAAAAATTTTCCTTGTAAGCGTTCAGGCGGCTGCCCGGGGCGCGAGGGGGAGCGTCTGTGGTAGCCCGCCCGTGTTAGGTGCCAGCCTGGCCGCTGGGCACTACCGGCGGCAGCCGTTCACCAGCTTATGCTTCCTCGGGAGCAGCGGGCCCTGCCCAGCCCCTCTCGGGCCCTGCAGTTGCGGCAGCTGAGGACTCAGGTGTCCATATTGGTAGTTTTTGTTTCCCCGAGTGAATCCTAAGGCAGGTTTGGGCTGGCGACCCTGAGCTGCGTTGGGGTGCTGCATCCAGCCTGCCTGCAGTGCCGGGGTTCAGCCGGCACTCCAGGCCCTCTCCACGCACTGGGGTGGGTCCCCTTTTGCCTGCTCCACTCTCCCTCCTTGGGCTTGTTTCCAGGGCTTTGCAGATCTTCATACAGGCATGACTTTTTTTTTTTTTTTTTTTTTTTTGGTAAAAAATCTGTTCTGGCTAAGTGCGGTTGCGTGCATTTAAGTGGTTTGCTTTTAAGACAGAAAAGTGTCAACTTACATGCATTTAAGACATAAATTTTAAAGGCTGCGCATTTCCCCATGCTGCTGCACTGTCCCCAGGATGCAGGCATTTCTGTTTGGGGGAAGGCAGAGAGGCCGGAGGCGGCTAAAGCTGTCCATTTGTGCCGCCTACTGGTTTCTGTCTTGGCAAAGAGCTGTGCGGGCTGCTGCATCTGGCCTACTTCTACGCCTGGGTCCAGGCCCTACTGAATAATTGGAAAGCTGCATGCTAGTGGTGAACAGGCAGAAAGCACCAGTCCATGCCCTGATAAGTTCCCACTGATTTCACATTGAGGGTTACCAGCACTGAAAATAGAGGCAGAGTTTTTCCTGCCCACAGGAAGAGAGGCTCCAAGCAACGCTTGGGCTTAATATCAGACGTTTGTTGCTGCATTTTATGCAACCATCCATATGAGTCAGCACGCCTTCGTTTCCTCTCCTCCTTCTTGTGTGAGGAATATGCTGGAAAGCCAGTAGTCAGAGAAATGTGGGGATTCATGTCATTTTTAAGAATTTTTTTCATATGAGAAGACTTTGGTGCTTTAAATACTGTAACCACTTTAAGTCCTACAACTGGTAATATTACCAAAGAAATTATGTTCAACTAGAAAGAGAATTTGCAGGTTCCTCCTAGTTTTAAAGTTCTGGTGCTGCTGGCCTAGGGGGACTGCTACTGTCGTGAAGAGCAGATTTAAGAGTAAATATTACTTAGCTGTCTGATATAAAACACTGTATTCATCCTGTTTGCCAGCACTAGCTGCTCTCAAGCAAATATATTGGCATTATGAGACTACAGGTTGTTCTGAGGTTAAAGTCCAGTGTTACAAGAAATTTATTTTTGATGAACTGAAAAGGCTTTGTGCAGACTTAGGCAGCCCAGTACTTTCAAGAAAAACACTAACAGCTCTTGACTCCTAAACTGAACACACATCTTTGAAGAAGTTAGCAGCAATTTGAAGGAACAGAGGTGAATTTACTGACTTCATGTGATTGAGATTAGTTGCAGATGGGGAAATTAAAGAAGTTATAAAACACCTGAGAATTAAGTGAACTTATTAGGGCAAGTAGCCTTGGTGGTGGCTGCAGCAGTAAGGATGGCTCTGGGCTTTGTGGGAAGAAGCTTGTGTAGGTTTACTTAGTCTTTTTAAAACAGCGTTATTTTTGTTGTGTTTTAGCTTTATGTATGGTGTGTGTTGAGTTTGGGCTGTCAAGGAAGGAAAGTGTGAGTTTTGCTGATGTATCCCCATAGTTCTCGTGGGCTGAATGGAGACTGGCTTTGTGGCTGCTCTACAAACGTTACTTGTATCTCGAAGAGGTAGTGCATCTGCAACCAAGTGAGTAAGAAGGGGGTAAAGAGAGGTGGTGTTACTGTTAGTTAGTGTGTATGCAGATGTATGCATTTCAACATTATGCCTTTATTGCTATGCATAGGGATGGGTAGCTGTGTTCTGACTCATGTGAGTGTTAGCTTTTATTACAAGATTGCATAGAAAAATTGGTAAAATGAAGAATAGCACTCGGGTTTTGTGCCAGAGTCTGAGGCTTTAGCACTATTACTCTGAGGCTACTCTTCCTGCTCTTAAAACTGCTTTTATTTGTGAACAGCAGTGATGTTTAGGACAAAGTAGGTATTTGTAATTTTCTATTCTGTTAGTATGTGTCGCTGTGAAGCCCTTGAATGGCTTATTTTGGTGCTTTGTGTAGTGCTATTGAGTTCATAACGAGCTCTTACTGTGAGCTTGGCATAGTATGAACGTATTTTTCTTTCCTGCCAGCTAGGCCTTGCCTAAGAAAGATCATCTTAATTCTGTAGCTCTCTATAGCATCTGTTTTGTTTAAGTTTTTTTCCCTCCCTTGTTAATTCTGACTTATTTTAACAGTTGTGATTAAAACTAATTCCTGTGAGTCTAGATCCTGTGCCCTTTCACTGGCTAGTGAAAGTGCCTCCCTTAGTTTGTAACAGGCCATTCAGTTCGTGAAATGCAGCAGCGCAGGCACAGAGTGCAGCTGCTTTGGTGCTTGGTGTTCTTACAGAGGAACGTGGCACACAGAGTGTTAGAGGCTCTGTGTTGATGGGCATGCTCTGCCTGGAGAGATTTCTTACCCTTCTCCAAAGGTAGCTGGTAAAGTTAAAAACCTATCTAGTAGTATCCAGATACGAATCTCCTGTTTCAGTGGGGCTGACTTCTGTTGATCCATTTATTTGATGGTAATGTTATTTTGTTTCTCACGTGTGGTTTTTTTCTACTTACTGGCCACTTAGAGCCAAACTTATTCCAGCAGTGATGCCATGCAGGGTTTGCTTTAGCTGTTATAGAGGAATGTTAGTACCTTGTGCTGCGGTCCAAACAGCTTGCAGGCTAAATGGAATCTTTTTAAGGTGTAGGTGTTGCTTCTCGTGCAAACCTATTAATAGCTGTGCTGGTGTAAAGCAGGACATCTGTTCAGTGCAGTACAGTGTTATCCCTGGAAGTGTGTGCAAACGCAACTGCCTTAGTGCAAATTTGCTTCATACACGCGGATCCTATTACTTGCACAGTTGCAATGATGAAAAAAAAGTGCAAACTGTCCCCAAGTAGAAAAGTGAGGTTTGTTGTTCAGTATATCTTTTAGAAAAAGCTTTAGCAAGTCATTACAGGTAGGTGTAATGAGAGTGACTTTTGCTGTAAAACCTGCTTTTGTTGTTAGGGTTATGCGACTTGGCCTAGCTCCTCTAGGGCAGGACAAAACGGCCGTGCAGGCCCGTGCTTTCAGTCGTCAGACTGCCTGTAACTAGCGGAGTTTATAAACACACGTTATTTTTCTCTTCGGGGCCTTTCTGCAGCCGGGCCTTTGGAGGCCGCCTGCGCTCGCAGACGCCGGGCCTGGCCGTGGGGCCCGGGCAGAGCCGCGGTTCCTGCCACGGCCTAGCTGCCTCTCCCCGCCTCCGCCCGGGGACGAGCTGGTGCGGCCGAGCCCGGGGAAACGGCACCTCCGGGTTTAGGGCGCCGGTTGCCGAAGGCGGTGCCTCCCGCGGGGTCCGGTGCGGGCTGGGAGGAGCCGGCGGGCGGGCAGCGCCTCGCCGGGCGGGAAGTGAGCTCAGGCGCACAGGAAATCCCGCCCGCGCCGCGGCCTGTGTTTGCGCTGCGGGCAGAGAAAGGAGCGGAGCGCCTGCAGCGGCCCAGCCGAGCCTGCCGCACGCAACGGGGCCGAGCCATGTCTGACCAGGTACGGGCGCCGCCGGCCCCGGCTGCCGACCCCGGGGGCAGCTGCCGCCGGACGCGGGGGTGGGGGGCGGCACGGCGGGCGGCGGCCGGCCTCGCAGCCCCGGGGGCGCGGGAGGAGCTGCCTGCGCTCCTCCCGAACCCCCCGGCCCGGGGCAGCCCCGGCCCGGCCCCGCGCTGTGCGAGGGGCGGCCCGGGGCGCGCCGGGGGGATGTTCCCTCGGGGGGTGCGTGTGTGGGGGGGTGTCAGTCTCCGACCTCGGCCAAACTCTGCCCCCCCTCCCCCTTTGTATTTTAATCCCCCTTTCGCCTTCGCTCAGGGTATTCGCGGGAAGGCGGGGGCGGGCTCCAGGCGGGGGATGCTTGGGGGCCGGCGTCCGGCCGGAGCGGGGGCGGCTCCGCGGGGCCCCGGGCCGGGATCGCCGCCGAGGCATCCCGGGCCCTGGAAACCCGGGAGTGCGGGGAGGGGTGAGCCGTGTTGCACAACAGTTGTTTCCTTTCATTTTCCATTTCCCAGTTGTGCGGTAGGATGCTCTTTTCCCGAAGCAGGCTTTGTGTGGGTTAGGCTAGATGTGCCAGTCTCCTCTGTTTGCTGTAGGAATGCAAAAGAAGGGGGAAAACCCACAGGCTTTCTTAGCTGAGCATTGCTTGCCTGTATTAAACACCCTGTCCTTCACCAAGACTCTGTCCTGCATTCACTCCTTGTACATAGTTATGTTCCTGTCAATTCTGACTTCTCGACTGGGCACATAAATAGTTACTTGTACCACAAGTTCCTGGCTTGCTTGGCATGGCATGCATACAGTCCTTTGCCTACAACTATTGCTTTAGGCTATGTGACCTACTGGTGGAAAGCTAAAACAGCATTCCAGTTTTAATTTCTGTTCTGTTTTGCTTTATTTTTTATATTGCCTTCATATGGCAGTGTTTTCTAACTTTGTCATGACGATTTGACTTTGGAAAAATTAGTGTCAGTATCTACAAATGTTTCTTGCAGTGCTGTGAAGTCAAGAATAGTACTAATGCCAGCCAGGAAATTAAAATTATCCAGAGACAAGGTTAAGCTTAGCATATACTGTGTCTGCTTTGAGGAATAGCCTTGATACATTATGACCTGTGAATGGAAACCATTGCTGTATGGGGTGATAGTCTTCCTCCCTGCCCTGATTTTCAAGCACAATGCAACTCTACTGGTGAGGATGGTGCTGCTGCCTATATCTGCCTGTGAGAGTGCAGCTAGGAGCACAGCTATTGCTGGCATCTTAGGATATGTTTCCGGCATAGTAAAATAAGTGAAAGTGGCTGCATTAAAAAAAAAAAAGCAAATTCTGAGCTAGATTTTGTAGACTGATCTTCACGTGACCTGCTCTGTAGGTCTCTGCATTTGTGAACTAAGGCGTGTTTTAACACATAGCAGCTTTCATTAGGTAATTACTTCTCCAGGCAAGTTCTGCTAAAACACATACGTGTTTGTTCTTTGGGACTGCTTGAAGTACGTAAAATTCATTGTACGTGATAACCTTTTTTGGACACACATCTTAGAGGACTTTGAATAAGGACCCTGATTTTTTTTTTTTAATAAATAAGCTAATTATTGTTATATGTTGTGTTATTCACTTCTGGGGGGACTGTGCAGCAAGAGCAAAACAGATGCCTCAGTAACAGTATAACGTATTGTGATGCAGCACTGTAAATCTCATTCTTCTGTTTATCAATCCTACAGGAATAATTGAATTACCCAAAATTGTGGACTGCTTACAGTGTCTTTCTTTTGGCCTTGGAATTAAGTTAAGAGAGCACAATTTGTCACCAGTTATGATAATTTTGGCTTGTCTTTTTAGCATAAATAAAGCAGCATACTTGATTTAGTTACTTTATTTCCAATAGGAAATTAACTCTTATGGTAAGTAAAAATACTTGCAAGAAGGGCAGACCTCAGAAAACACATGGCTGCTTGGTAGGATCTAAGCAGAAACAAAAAGAATAATCTTTCCCCTCCCTTCAAGGGTCCCAGGCTGGTTTTGCTTTAATTGACTCTAGATGCTGGTATTTTCATCTGTTCATGTGCTACTGATAAAGAATGCTATAGTTTGTATGTATTTTTCCACTCCTGTAACAAATGTGTTTATTTGCTGTGTTAGGAATAGTGTTGTAGTCCTGTTCCTCTAGCAATTTTGGTTTTGTTAACTTTTTAAAAATATTCTCTAAAGTGTGCTGCTGAGTGAAGGGGATTTTTTTTTTTTTTAGCCTTGGACAATGAAGTTTGAGCACTTTAGAAAACTAGAGGAGGAAACTTGCAATATACTGCCTTACAGTGTTTGTTTTGTGGTTTCATTAGTTGCAATAGCAGTACCAGTGTGTTTCATCCAAGAAACTGGGTACTTTTTACGGTCATGAATTTAGTGTTGCTGTATAAATGTGAGACAGTACTAGGAGCCTCATTTTATGCTATTTAGGAAAAGTGTGGAATGAAGCCTTTAAAACTTTAGGCATCTAATGAAAAGTTAGAACTCGGAGTGTTGTGATATTCCTGTTCTGTCTACAAGCCTATGGTAGTCTCTTTTTTTTATGTACTGTTTCATGAGATATACTAAACACCAGTTCTTTTCACAGTGCAAGCAAAAGTCTGGAGGCTTGTTTGCAGATTGCTGATCCAGGATTTTGTTAGTGAATGCTTGTAGTTTAGTAACTTTGCAATCTCCTTGCTTTCTTTGTTCTTAAGTGTTTTTGTGTTGGCTTTACCATTTGGCATTGAATGGCAGTATAGTTCACTGACAAAACACAGGGAGCTGTTTCAGACTTGCTGGGTCTTGTTGTGTTCTGATTTCAAGAAATTTGCTCTTTTTTTAAACTTCAGTTATTGGCATTGTCAACATTGATTTGATCTTATTTCTCTCTTCCTGAAATTACAGCTGTTTGGTCTTACTTTGTGGGTGAGAGGTTTCTGGGTCTTTAAACAAACATCTTTATAGTATGATGCTTCAAGACCCCAATTCCCTCTGCTTTTTCTACTGTTTGCTGCTTCCCCTGTTCATTTTTAGTACTGGAGCCCTCTTTCCCTGAGGGTAGGAATCAAACTTCTTATGAATCATTGCTTTCCACTCATATTGGCCAGAGGCACTGTCATAGTAGCAATGATGATTTGTCATACCTTGTACAGGATGATTTGTTTTGGAAAGCTAAGTAGGTAGATCTGTTACAATGCACAGAACTGTATAAACTGCTACAAATGCCTCTACTGCTGGGATAATATGCTGCCGTGCAATTTAGTTCTTCTGCAAAGTAAACTAAGACAATGACTGACCTGAAACATCATGTAAAGGGACAGGATGTCCTTAATTCTTTTAGTGATAGTAAAACAGGAGACAGTTGTGAAGTTACAGACTTCAGATCTGTAGAGATCTGACCTCTAGGAATCAGAGATCAGTAGTCCTGCATACGGACAATAAAAATACTGTTCATGCAAGTTATCAGAACACCTTGCAGGTTCTTGGTTTTGGTTTTTTTTTTCTCTTTTTAGCCAGGAGTGGAAAGTGATGTGTGTTTATTCCTGCAAATAGTCCCATGAGGTTAGAGTTCAGATATGTTAGGGAAAACTTTGGTGGTGAGCACAGTTGCTGCGACTGTGTTACCAGTGAAGACTGCTTTCACACTTTGGAAGTGACTGACTTGAAGACCTGAGGGTCTAGTTTCTTGAATGTATGGAGTCAGGTTTTGGGTTGGAGCTTGAAGGGTGATGAATCAGTCCCAGCAGTCCAGGTTGTGCCCAGGTGGGTAAAAAAAAAAAAACAACCCCAAAGTATTCAAACCAGGTAGAGTCTCTGGCTTATACTTTTTTTTATCATCACAGAAACTGAATGGATCTGGCTTGAGGCAGTGAGTCGAACTGGTACAAAGAGCACTTCTTCTCTGTGTTGTTTTTTTTTTTTTTTCCCTCCAGACTGAGACTGGTACAAATAGGAAAGGTGTTTGCAGACTTTCCCCCCCTGCCCTTCCCTGAACTTTTAACATTCAAAGAAGTTGTGCATGTTTAACCTCTTTAAGGGAAAAAAAAAAAGGCTTGTCTGCCATTTTAATCTGGAGTTAGAGACCTGTCTGGATGGACTTACTGCAGAAGGTTAGTATGTATTTTTGGTGTTTGATCCTAAAGTTCAAATCCAACCATGCAAAGGTTATTTCTGTATACTCAGCAAAAAGTCCCTTTAGGTCTGGGATGTGGTAGGCACCTGTACATATTTTGTGTATTTTGTCTACTGTGTTAAGCAATAAAATAGAAAAGGAAGATTTGAAACGTGATCAGCAGGGTATCCTTGTTTCTGACTACTTGGGAAGATTTCTCATCGAGCATCATCTGGACCTGAGGCAGTGTCTGTGTAACAATCCCTTTGTGCTGCAGTGGAACATAACTAAAGGCCTGATCCAGAATATGTAGTGACAGGCAAGAGATGGGGTTAATAGTACCTGATCTCTCACTTGTCTTATCTATCAGCAGCTAACATGAAAACTTTGATCCTTAATTCATGTCTATAGAACATAACACAAACCCTTTTGATGAGTTGTAGTGCTCAAGTTGTTGAATCAAACTTGTCTGTACAACTAATTCTTATGCTGGAAAGATATCAAGACACTATAGTTCTCAGAACGGTAACTTTAAGAACTTTTAAGAATTGAGGTTTTAAACATGCTACAAGGAAGCTGCTACTTGATGTTATTTTGTTACCATAGAAAAGAAGGTGGCTGACCATCCTTTTGAAAGGAGTGACTACTATTGATGCAATAGACTGAAAAATGTATGCATGGTTCACACTCTTTACACTGGTAGGGTGTCAAAAGTGCTTTCTGTTTACTCTCCTCACAGTGTTCTTTTTTCTGTCAAATATCTCAACCTCTTAGTACACTTCATGTATTTCTTTTTTACAGTCTGTTGACTAGGAGTTAGTGGTATAAAATCATACTTCTCATTTTTGCATCTGTCATCTACTTCCAAATGATCCTTCTCTCATATGTTCTTCACAGTGTTTCTCTTCCACCATTAATTAAACTCTTCACAGGCAGACAGACAGCCTTTCATAATACTATGTTGCTATTATTTTCACACACAGAAAGGAAGAAATAAGGTGCCTTGGGTAGTCTGATTCATGTAATAAGGAGGATGACAGCTGTCATACTGTCCAATGAAAATAATGAAGTGTTGAACTGATCAGACTTTCTTTTTTAATGCTTTTCTTGCAGGAAGCAAAACCTTCAGCTGAGGATTTAGGAGATAAGAAAGAAGGGGAATACATTAAACTCAAAGTCATTGGGCAGGTGAGTTTTTACATAATTGTTGACATTTGGTGGAGTTGTGAGGTTTTTTGTATTGTAGAAATGAACAAATAAAAGTCAGTACTTTCAGTTCTTCAGTGTGGATCCTACCCTGCCATAAACTGCTTACCAATTACCAGTAATGTGTGTTAGTATACTCTCTGGTGTGGTTATGTTTTTTGGGTTTTTTTTAAAAGCATGAGTAATTTGTCCTTCTGACTCAGAATTTGGTCAGTGTGATCCCCATCTTACAACTAGGGGACCTGATGCATTGAAGGATTAATTTATCCAAGGATACGAATAAAATGTGTGGCAAAATTGATAAATTCAGGTGTTAAAGAGTTCATGCAGTGCACTAAGCATGAGGTCAACTTTCTCAAACAGGGATTGAAGAGGATTCTGTTGCCTGGTGTGTTGTAGATGTGAATAGTGGATTATAAGTCTGAATTCAAGTAGTGTTGGAATGTGAATGTCGAGATCCTGCTTGAACAGAAGTCCTTCTGTGCAAAGAACCCCTTGCCCATGCAACTTAACTCAGTATTGTTCGTTGGAATATTAGCATCATTGCTGTGCTGTTACTGGAGACGGATGACCTAAAGTAGGACTGACACAAACTAGCTTATTTCTTGCTGGTTTAATTGGCAATGATGAGAGCACATTCAAAAGCTAAATGTGACCCACATGCTTTTTGCATATAACCTCTTGTAGTCTGTAGCCCTTTTGACAGTTGTAGTTACTTGTATCTTATGGCTGGTAGGAAGGACTATAGAATAATGAGACCTAAGATTTCTCCTTAGGTTAGTGTTGTGTTGCCAAGTCTGGCTGTGTTCTAATGTCTAGATAATTACTCTTAATTGAACCAGGTTTCGTATATATTTTGAAGTGCAAGCTTAAACTTGTCTCTCTTGGAATATGAGAGCAGAAGTCCCCTGCATATGTATGTTTGTATTTCATAAGTACATCAGCTGAGTAAAGATGGAAGCACAGACTGAACCATGTATGGTTTTTAGTACTTTTAAATCCAAAACCTCCATAGTGAGCCTAAGGCTATACTATGTCATCTGTTTCAAAATAGAGCTTCCTGTAAAAGTGCATGATGAATTTAGCAACTGATAAATCATCCTGGAGGTTGTGTTATGATGCACCATGGTATGCACAGTGATAGTTAAACTGCATTCCATGTTAGTTTTTCGTAAGTTTTCCTTAGTAAAAGTCTTAAAATTAGCATAGATAAAGTAAGCAGTTAGTACAAGGAGATTAACTTTCTTCTTTTCGGTTCTTAGGACAGCAGTGAAATTCACTTCAAGGTGAAAATGACAACACACCTCAAGAAACTCAAAGAATCATACTGTCAGAGACAGGTTTGTGAAACAATAACGCTCTCTTTAAAAAGAAAGTTAAAAAGCCAAACACTCTTTACTTTTCTCACTGTTCTTTCAAATAAAGACATTTGAGACAGTCAAGCTTCTGTCTAGTTACCAGCAGGACAGGTATCTGACAGTACAAATATAATGGATCTCCTTATTTCTTTTGACAAGTAAAGGTATTTCTATTTAAGACAGTTGCAAATTTTGTAGTAAGTTAAAGTTACTGTTTGAAAATGCGTAGTGTATTTTCGCTCGTGGAAGACACAGAAATTACCTTTTCAAATGCCCAGGCATGCATTTTGTACTTACTGTAAAATCTCACATCTTCAAGCAAAATTCCCTTAAATCTGTAGAATACTGCAGCTTAGGATGAGAGCAGCCTTAGACATTGTTACAGCCACTAATATGGTAATTGATTAACACTACCTATTATGTCCCAAGTTAGAAATCTGCCACATGAATTGTGTATGTAGGTAAATAGTAACTACCGTTACAGAACAAAAATGTATCTTCACTTCCAGATTCTGTGGCAGATATTGTAGATTCACTGCTGCTATTTCCAGAAGCCCTGGCCTAGTTTACCCCTGGCTTTGGGGATAGATGCCTTGTGTGGCCTTTTCTTGAGTAACTGTGTTGGAGTTCACTTCAGGAGATATAATCATAAGAAATAATACTTTGGTTTTTTTCTTAATACCTTGGGACAAGTTGAACTTGGCAATTGAAGTGTTCTTTTGTAGCATGTGTTCATTTTTTGCTATCCTTTTAGAGTAGGAGGAGAGAAAAGATCAAACACCAGGTATCTTTGTAGCCAAATCCAAATGGTTAAAATTGTGATTCACTTGAAAAACTTGAAATTTTAAAATAAGATCTTGGAAATAGTTCATGCAGCAGTCTTATTGACTGATGAAAATGCATGTGTGTGGTATTCTTTGTTTTTTTAAGAAAGAAGTAATTGTTTGAATGAACACAGCTTTATCTCCTGGGCTTAATTGTTGAGAATCTGTGATTTCCTTCATCAGCAGTTCAATACTGGTTTTGGTGTCAAGTAGCCTTTCTCTGGTAAAGGGACTGTGAACATTTCTTCTAAGCTGGCTGGAGGGATTGTTGGAACAGTGTGAAGAGCTGTTCTTGCCTGCGAATCTTTCTGCCTAGTTATTTGCAAGCAATATTTTTGCAATCTAACTGATGCACAAAATGAGTCATATTTCACTTGTGTGTGTTTTGCTCATAACTTGAAAGAGAAGAAAAAGATGAGGTGTTTGCCTCATCTATTGAAGTGAAGTATATTCTGCTGTAACACGGGCACACTGTACAACAGACATACTGCAACTTTATTTGGGATGCTCCTTTCTCCCTGTTTGCATGGTGTGCTCCCTTTTCTCCCCTCAGCTCTGCTCTTGTCCCCAGTGTAGAACTTTTGCAGAACTGATAATGATAAAGGTTCCTTCCTATGGTGATAGAAGATTGGGAAAGCAAGGGCAGGAGTTCATGAAGTAAGCATCGTATTCCTTATGTTGTCTTCGTATCTTTCATAAGGCTGATACGCAGTTCAGAAAAAGATGGGACTTTCATATGTAATGTTGTCTTGGAAGGGAGGGTGTAGTCAGTACTTTATAAATTAAAAAAAGACAAGGAAAAAAAAAAAACCCAAGGTGAATTCTAAGTTGTTGAGCTAGAACTCCAGTGGGACTTGGGAATAAACATGCATTTCAATGCTATCATGCTCCTTGGGTCATTTCTTTGTAGTGTACATGGTTGCAACAGAATAGCTGAGCTCCTTGTGTAACAGGAAGTAACACTTTCTTTTTTGACTTTCACATGTGTTGTTTTCATTAAAAATGTTTTTCTTGTAAATCTGTACAAGTTTCAGTAAGTTTTTTTTCTCGTACATCTGTTTCTTTTTTTTAGGGTGTTCCAATGAATTCACTCAGGTTCCTCTTCGAGGGTCAGAGAATTACTGATAATCATACCCCCAAGGAGGTGAGTTTCTTTGTAGAAAAAGTGTTACATAGTTTACTGGAGAAACTGAATACCAAAATTGGTTAGTTTCTCTGTTCTGCTAGACTGTTAACCGGAATGAAGGTGCTTCTTTAAATATAGCCAACTTTTTGGACTATATTTAGTCAAATAGTCTGACTACATTTGTCTAACTAGAATATTTAATAAGGCTGATATGCAGTTCAGGAAGAGACTGATTGGACCTTCATGTATAATGTTGTCTCAGAAGGGAGAGTGTAGTCACTGCTTACCATGGGGGGGGGGGGGGGGGGCGCGGCGGGGGGGAACCTAAGGGAATGTCCCAGTTGTTGAGCTAGAACTTCAGTGTGACTTTGGAATAAACATGTATTTAGTTCACGTTTATTAGATGAAAGTGTAAATAAACAGAAAACAGGTTACTTCTGCTGTCTGGTGACTTCCACCAATTGTTATGACAAAGCAGGAAGAAACACTGTTATAATAATGACCTTCTGAAAAATCAGGCAAACTTGTGTACTGTGAAATTGAGTAAGTCACCCTCTTTGAGAGAACAGCAGTAAACAAGCTTTGGGTTGCAAGCTGTAGGTCTTAGCTGTATTGTGAGCTAGTAGTGTGCTATATATAACTCACGAGGCTGTACAGCTGGTACATTCACTATGATGTTGGTTACCTTCCTGTGCCCAAGAAGGGATTTGGAGAAAGGTAAAGCTAGCAACTGCCAGGCTGCTCCACAAGCGGATTTAGGCTTCACTGATAAGGTTTTTGCTTTGACTGAGATGTGTAAGACTGAAGCAAAAGGACTAAAAATCATGAGTGTTGGCTAGTGGGGTAGTGACTGCAATTTTTTCACCCCTTTGAATTATGATTGGACAGAGGAACAAAGCATTGTATAGGTTGTCTAGGACCTGCTCTGAATTCAGTACACCAGATTTATAACAATTACATGCTGTTTTTCTCTGTTCTCACAGCTGGGGATGGAGGAGGAAGATGTGATTGAAGTTTATCAGGAACAGACGGGGGGTCACTCAACAGTTTAGATCCTTCTGTTTGTTTTCTTCCCCCTTAATCCTTTTTTATTTTTAAATAATAGTTCTTTTGTAATGTGGTGTTCAACACTGAATTGAAACTGGCACCCATCTCTGGGAGTTTATTTTCAAGCGTCTGGTATTTTGAATTCTCGTGCTCATTATACACTATTGTTTCTGTTTTCATTGTGCTGAACTTTTGTGATCCAGCTGCAGCCTTGCTCCCCTCTTCCCTTCTGCCCTCCCCTTTAGAAATACATGTACACACATGCATTTGTATGTTCACTAGGTTCGTGCATTTCAGGCACGAAGGCTGTAAGATCTGCCAGGTGGGCGAGTGTTCTTAATGACTTCCATATCTGCCCTGAAGTTTTGATGTGTGACTGTTTCACTCCTGGACTATAACTTTCAGTGCGAGATGAAGTTTTTTAGAGAACTAAACTGTGGAGAAATTGTGTATCCATAACTCAGAGCTATTTTGCTTAAAATGTGCTGATGGCCCAACGAAGAAGATTACCAAGTTGGAAATGGAAAAGCTAGAACTGTTGTCATCTGTACCTTGCTCCAGAGATGGCTTTGCTGAAGACATAAAACTGAAAACCCTAACTATTCTTAAATCTTGCCAGAAGAGCCCAGAAGCATTTTAACTTCATATAGCAATTAGTACATGCAGGTATTCATGCAAGAATGTTCACAGCAGACAGCTGGTGTTACTTTGACACTCTTGTTTGTACCTTTTGGCCTGGGACGTGGGTTTTGAATGGACACTGTCTGTACCAGCTTCATTTAAAATAAACAAGAAAAACAATTTTATAACCAACTTGCATTTTCTTTTCAAATGTTTGGAAATGAGCAAAACCATAAAAAGTTATAATTAGGGCATGCTTTTCCAGTAACTATATGTTGAAGCCAGAAAAAAAGTGCTCTGTAAATATACCTCATTTAAAAAAAAAATTACTTTTTTCTACTTGCCCTAGTGAAATACTTGATCTGCTTGGTTTGCAAGTGACTATTTGAGACTACTAGCTTGTTTCTTTTCTTGTTAGAGAATATTCCCATACAGTTACATACAGCTTTACTTCATGCACAAGAGGTAAACTGAAAATGCAACTTGGAAGGAAATATGAAGATGGTTTTTAATGTCTATATTTCATATGATCGTGGTACCATTAAATACTCTCTCTATGATGGATGACATGGAAGTGTCACGATAGTTCATCAGGCATCACTATGAGGGTCCACTTCATGTTCTAGCTAGTTGCAGGTTTGAAAAGGTCAGTTTAAGAACATGTTACTGGATATGAAAGCTCAGATGGGAGGTTATGGGCAGGGTAGTGTGGAGAGAAGGTTTCTGCACTGTCCCCCCTTCAGCCTTTCTGCAGATAAATAGGACTTGTTTCTGATTTGGTTTGGTAAATCAAGTTCACTGTGAATGCCAACTTCATTTAAAGACACATTTTAGTGCTGGCATACTTGGAAGAAATGGCAGGTTTTTGAATTATTAGTTTTTAGGGCACTTGCTGAAAAGCTAGAAATGCATTTTCTTTCATGCTTGTGGTTTGTGTCCTGTTTCTGATTTAGTAATACTTTTGTACACATAGTTGCACTAAGCAATTTTTTAAAGATTAAAATTTTTGTTTACAAAATGTCAGAATTTGAGGTTTTCTTGAAGTACTCTATGTAATTCAATTCTTAGGGGGAAGAGGGATTGCTGCTGTGATGTAGAACAACATGGCTTCTTTGCACTTATCTCCGATGCTTTTTTGGAATACTAAATATATCTGCTTCAGAATACCAGAAATAAAAGAGCCTTGTGATTATTTTCACATCATTTTCTAATTTAAACTTGTATAATGCTCTTGTCACTAGACAAATTCCCACTATCCCTTTTCTGCAAATTAGGAACTGAAGTACAGGGGACAGTAGTTTACTCAGGTAACTGGAAGCTGAAAGTGGAGCTGAGAACAGAATCCAGATCCCCTGGGTTTGATGCTAGTACTCTAGTTTTTGCATCAACTTTTTTTGCTTCTTACTGTTCACTCTCCTCTTCAAATCTGTTTTATGTGCTCATTTATATTAGCTTTCTAGTTGAAGCACTGCATTTAGTCTCTTGAGACTATGGAGGAGGGTTTCCTGCAGAATGCAGCTTCAGTAGGATGAAGCTCAAGGCAAAGATTTATTTCTATTGTGTAACCTTGTCCTGAAATACATCTCTTCATAGAGAGGATATGGTACCAGTGACAAACTGATTTGACTTCTTTCTCAGCCTTGTGAAGCCTCAGAGAGCTAGCGCCTCAACGGAGCTGCTGGTCTAAAGCAATGTCTGTACTGTTACAACTTGATGGAAAGGTAGTAACAGGAAAAACTGTACTCTGCCTCAGAGATAAGTATCGAGAGCTTCATGTAAAATGAGAAGATACACATGCTACAGAGATGCACTAGTACCCTTTTTAAGGAGGCTCGTTCTTGGAAGTTGTACATGGAAATAAAACCTGAATTTTGAATTCAAGGAGTAGACACACTTGAATTTTCTTCATTTCAGTGGAAGAACTAAAACTTTTCAAAGAACTTCTTTCTGAAAAGATGGTCTGGAGTGGAATTTCTAAACCATTCATAGCTTTGAAGCACGTGACTGGAAGTCAGTTTGGCCTTCATATGTTGGAGAAAACAAGAAAAGAATCTTTTCTTCCTGCAATTTGTCTTTGTTTACATGTTTACCTGTATATTAGAACTGAGTTCAGCTGTTGATGGCTTGTTTTGTTAAGTGTTTAAAAAAAAAAAAAGTGGTGGTGGGAGAATGAAAACATCTTCACTGAGTCAGTTTTTCAGTGGAAGGTGGAAGCTAATTCTTGCTTTATTTCTAATTGTGAAATATATGTAGTATTCACTATCGTAGCATATAAAAGCTGTATTGATAAGCACTTTACCAAATTATTGGTCTCAACAGTTTTTTCTTAAAGCTGCTGTGTTTAAAGGATTTGTGTATTCTCTTAAATATAAATATATCTACATGATCATCAATTTGACAAAATTAGGTTTTTCTGGAAGTTAAATGTGTAAATGTTGGCAGGATTTGGACTTCAGTTAGGATGTCAGGTAATGCTAAAATTTGAAGTCTGCCACAAATTTTGGCTAATGATGTATGGTTTTAGAAGCACTTCAGCTGTATACAACTATATACTGCTAACTGCTGTTGCAGTCTGGAAAAACAATATGTGAATGAGATCTATCCCAAAGAGGAACATTGTTCCTCTTTTGAATCAGCTTGGAACCTTGAATTAGACTGGAACTGAAAGAGCTCACTACAATGACCCATTCCTGGCACCGAGCATTTATTTATTCTTTTATATGGATTTCAGGCCTAGTTTTTCATGCAGCTGAAAATAAGAAAGCATCCATGGATGAAGAACATCTTCAGTGTGTTCTAGATTGGTAGCTCTTATTAGTAGTGCTTACTGGAACTGCAGATGTGTTTCAGATCTGCTCTTTGCCTGCGAACAGTGTTAATAAAGTGGGTTGCAGACAGAGGACAGAATTCCTCCTTGGGTTAGAAAGTTGGTGCTTTGTCTTTAAACCTACACGCTCTGCTTGCTGCTGTTCACTGGCAGTTTCTTTGATACTGCTACAGTGCATGCAGTGCCTTCTTGGGCACTGAGCCTGGACAGGAGATTGGACTTTCCCCAGGAGTTGGCTTTGAGCAAGGTTTGGAATGGGCTGGGGAAGAAAATGTTGGCTTATGCTAATACCTTCCTGTGGGCCAATATGTTCTCTTGTCACAACAGTATGAATAGAGCAAGCAGGAGATGGTTATTCCTGCTCAGCTGAAGTTCCCATGTATCCTGTTATCCCTGGTACTACTTTATGCCTGACAAATTGATCTAGGCTTCCCTTAAGAAGGCCTGTTAGGCTATTTGATGTGTTTTAGCATGTGGTACGCAGACTCCTGTGTTCTGAGGTGCTGGCAGGAACGAATTCTGGAAGCACACTATGCTGGAGTCTACCTTTACACAGTCCATTGGAGCAGTCATAGTTTCACATATGTGGGAAAATCTAGTTGAGCTTCTTTCTGTAGTATAAATGGATGTTATAAACTCTAACATAGTTGAAGAATACAGATAAGATGTACATGAATTGCTGATCGTATTTGGGGAAATGTTGGAAAACTGGTTAAATAGCAAAAGAACTGTTGTGTCTTGGAGTTTTGATTTGAAGGCAGCTTAACTAACTCCTGAAGTATCAATGCTGCTTTTCAATGTTAACTACACCAATAAAACTCCTGACTACGGAAGTATTTTTGTATAGCCTGGCACTAGGTGTAAAGATGTATTATTATTACTGAGGAAAAAAATAACTTCATTTTATTAATAGCTATATACCTGATTAAAAGCTGTGCTTGTGTTTTGGCTTCCTCTAGAGCTAGTCTAAAATCTTCCTCTTTTTTCATCTGCTCCTCAGCCTCCTATCTTTTATTCTCCCAGTTTCTTCTTTCATACTCCAGGCATTCCTCTGCCATCTCCAACAGCTGCTGGTGTTTCTCCTCTAACTACATTGCTCCTTCTTTCTGTCTGCGTTTCTTCTGCATCTTAGAAACATATCTCCAACAACTATTAGTTGCTCACATATTTCCTATTTAGGAAATGTTTTTTTATCAATTACAAATAGAAAATACTGTTATAATACTGACATTACAAGTATTTAATATTGTCTCAAACACATGAGTGTCTTAAATTGTAATTGGATATTTTTTTTTCAAATCTGCTTGGCACTTAGGTTTTCAAGCCTTCCTCTGCAACTCTGTTAGAAGTAGAACCTTGTTTTTTAATTTTGTAGCTACTGGGACTTGGGCTTTCAGAGAAGATATGTAATGAAAACATCAAGAAATGAACAGATGTAGCATGAACATTATTGCTAGGATCTTACACAGTTGCATCATAGCTAGGCTGTGGAATTTCTTTTCTTCAAGCTGCAGGGACTGTGGAGAGATGACTATTGTTACCATATCTATTTAATAGAGGAGGAGCAGCAGCTGAGGTACTGCAAGTTTAGGACTTGGTGTCAGAGGAATTCCATGGCAGACGCACAGGCTAAGTATATGTCTTTACCAGAAATCATCTATTCAGGTGAATTACCTGTAGCTAAAGTAAGCATTAGCTTTTCTATAGACTACCTGCTTCTCCTTCTTCCTCTAGCTGTCTCTTCTTGAATTGCAGAAGCTTTCTCTGATAATCCTGCTGCTGCCAAATACGTTCTTGCACTGCTTTCTCCAATTGTGACTTCTTTGCTGCCTCCTCCTCCTGGCGCCTCCACTCTTCTTCTAGTTTCTGTTTCTGTAAACTAAAACGTAAATGATTATTAATTGCTATAGCAACCTTGGGTTTGCTGAACATTCTTGCCAGAAGAAGAGCAGGTTCTAGCCCAAAGAGCTAAGCAGATTGCCAAAGTGAAGGGGAGAGAAATTAGAATAAAGAGAGAACAGGTGCTGGTTAGTAATACTTAACTTATGTCTGGTTGGTTGTGAAAAATAGTATTACAAAAAAATTACTGTCTACTTTCCTTCATACTGTCTGTAAGGGGGCAAAAACCTGAATTATAATTTTTACATGTGTGCTTTTGAGGAGGATATGAGGACTATGGGATACAGGTACGTGGTTTACATGAAACAAAGATGTGGAGACAGGGGATGGAGGAAGGAGAGCACAGGGACAGCTAGGAAAGTTCAGAAAACAAGAGCTGGAAGAAACAATTGGAATGCCTCTTTGTGGAACAAGAACACAAACCCAGAATGAGAACCCAGGCTATGCAACAAGCAAGGAGGCAACAGAAGGCCTTGGCTGAGATCTAGAGGTAAACAGAGGTCAAAATGGGCTATTTTTGCAGGAGGATTCACACTGAGTAGAAAGCATGAAAGAAAGTCAAGGACATTCACGAAGTAAAGGAGTATTCTTATTTTGGGCGTGGGAAGTTAAGACAATGAAACTAAAGGTCTTCTACTTCGCTGAGTGCTATTTAAGGTAATTCCTAAACTAACTCAGGGTTCTTAGCGCAGCAGTTTGACTTGAATGCCTACTTGCTTTTCCTGAAATAAAGTTAAGCAGGGCATGGCACTAATATCGAAAAGTGCCTTATAAGTCTGATCTGTCCTTTCTTTTCAACCATCTGATTAAAGCGTGCAACTTCTACAAATCTGGTTCTTACAAATACCTGTGACCAGGGGATTCCCTCCCAAAGTGTTCAGTCATTTCTAGGTAGGCTGCAGCTCTTCAAAATGACCCAAGGAGGTCGCTGTTCTCCCCAGTAAATGCCATTCTTGATGAAAACGCAAGTATAACCCAGAAGCAAAGCAGTAAGATGGTGTAAGAATGTGTTGTTTCGTGTGAGCAGAACATTTCAAAAGATTAATAGAAATGTGATAATTATATTACGCCAGAGCTTGTTTCTGATACTGGTGGGTTTCCCAGAGCTTTGCCTTAAGTATTTGTTGTTTGTGTTGGGTTTTTTTCCCCTAAAGCAGAGGCAAAGAGCAAAAGTGCTCTTACTGCATTTTTTTTGGTAGTATGACATTCTTGTATCATTAAGGAACAGCCTACATCGCTATGAAATGTCTTTATAACTATGTAGTTGTAACCATGCTGAGGTTTTTGTCAGGGAAAATGCTCAGTAGTGGTTTTGGTGCTGTATGGAAAATGTGGAATACCATCTTCATGAGCTCACTGTAAGCTAGGCACAATTGGTTGAAAAACTGTATTTGTTTAATGACTTTGATTCACTGTTGATACTGATTTTTCACTAATGAGTTGGAAAATTGTGATGTTAGGACAGATTAAGAATTCAGAGTAACAGTAAGTGGATGACAGTATTTTAAAATGAAGTTAAATTAGTAGACATACACAACACTAAACTTGGGAAAAATCTAATATGCTGCTAAAAAGAGGAACTTTGTATATGTTTCAGATGAAAAGGTCTGTGATGTTATCCTCTAGTTTGGAATCTGCCTGCGGGTACTGGATCAGTTTGCTGGCTCCTTTACACTCTTACATGTTATTAGTCTTCCATTACATTAGAAGATGCTTTGTTATATATGTGTTTCTTCATGCTAGTACATTGATGGGTTTGGATGCATACACCTGGCTGACAAAAAGCAAAGCAAAGACTACACTTTCTCTGTCATCATTTCATTCAAATGTTTCCTTCTCAAATGAGAACATTATCCTCACTAACCGCATCTACTCCATGCTCCTCTGTTGTTCCTCTTCCAGGTCTGCCTTCACTTTTTCCATTTGTTCCCTCTGCTCTTTCTTTTTCCACTTCTGTTCTTGTTCCTTCCTCTTCATCTCTACTTGTAGCTGCTGCCTTTCTGCCTTTTCTGCTCTTACTTTTTTCCTGTGCAGATTTCTCTTCTTGACATTTTCCAGGAGGAATCTAAACTGGAATATAATTAATAATGTACTTAAATCATCATTAACAGAATGTCAACTTTATCTGTTATTCATTGAGATCTAAAATTCTTGAAAGAGATGTGCTTTATATACTTAGTAAAATAGATTTGACTTATGTGGTACTTCTCATGTCACCGTGGCCAACAGTGCCTGTTTTCTCTAGATGGTAAATGCTTTATTTTTTTTCTTCCAGTAGGTACTCACCTTTGTGATATCTGATGACTCTTAGGTTAATTTCTTAGTATTTGGTGTCCAAATAAGTTGCTACTTAAGCTATATTCTCTGAAACAGCCACGGATGTGCTCTGTGAGTGAAAGCCTCCTTACCGATGGACCATAAATGGGCGGAGAGTGAACAGGAGCCCGCCTGGGCAGGGTGGTTCATGTCTGCTAGGGTTTCCTGAGAGGAAGCTCCAGTTAATGGTAGGAAAGACAGCTCTGTGCCTGCCTGGCTGGAGGAGGAGGTCGACTGGGTTAGGTGAGGAAGCAGTATGCCTTACCTGCCCTTGGGGAGGATCTGAGGGACTAGGGGCCTGCTTGGGCCTGCACCCACTGCTCCTGTCATACTCAGCCAGGCTGTCATGGGGTACTCGCTGCCCTGGCCTGCTGCGACATGGCAGGTGAGAGCTGCTCCTTTCCTTTCTCTTGTCAAGTTAACCTGCCAGAAAGAATGATGGCTTCATCCTATTTTGCCTCTGTGAATGATGCTTGGGCAAATAAAAACTAAAACAAACCCAAGCCTAAATGAGGATAAATGAGTATGGGGGTGACCTGAGCTCAGCTACACCTGTGCTTGGGGTGAAAAATGAGCTGGGGCTTCTGGAGAGCTCTGTCAGGTGTGGGGCAGCCCAAGAGGCCAGGCCTTGTGCAGGGAGGTGCTGCCCTGTGAGGGGGCCCCGGGAAGGAGCCCTTGGTGCTGCCCCTCTGAGGGGAAACCTCTGGCCAGGGTGGTGACAGGGGGCACTGAGGGGGTTGTGGGACTGGGAAGGTACCTGTGAGGAGAAGGGGCCTGGCTCTCCCTCAGTGCTGGGGCACGGACACCCTAAGGAGGCAGGCATCTTGTCATGGCAGAGGCTGGCGGCAGAGCTGCCCTCCTGCAGTACCAGGTAAGGACACACTAGGTAAGTCTTTGTTCTCGTTTCTGTATCCCCGTTGCACGGGAGTTGCTTCAGCGCGTGTCCCTGCCTGCACACACAAGCACCATTTCTCACCCCCACAGCCCCACTGTCTCCCGCCTGTGGCTATGTGGGTGCTGCTGGCTGGGGTGACTGTTGGAGGCAAGAGGCCAGAGCCGGGGGGAAGGCCACAGCCATCTGTGTGGGGCTGGTTGTCAGGGAGGGCTTCATCCTCCCTGAGAGGAGGCTGCTGCCGCCTGCCTCACCATCTCCCCTCTCCCCATTGGCCTCCGGTTTCCTTACTCTGCCTTGTGCCTTCTCCGCATGGGTCCTTTTCTTCCCTGGAGCTCTCTTCTCTTTTGATTTTTCTGGAAGAACACAAAGCTTTCCAAAATTTGGCCTAATACAGCCAAATCACTGTTGAAGTAGTGCATTGTTGGTCTGGGTGATGTGCTTTTGGATGTTGTGGATACTGTGGTGACTGTTTGGAGCACAAGTGTTTCAGTCTAGAGGTAAATCTTTCTGTTAATGTGTTTATTTTTGGATTTATGTAATATTTTTGTGGTGAGGGAAGTGTCGGAACAAATCATAAAATAAAATACAAAATAATCCCTAAATTCAAGAATTTTCCCCGTGTCTTTGATCTTGCATGTGACTACCAAGCAAAAGCACAAAAATAAAGTTAGCTGAACCCTCTCTTTCATTGTTTTGAAGAAATTGACTGTAACATGCTAATCCTGTATGTACTCTTGCTATATCTCCCACCGAAATAACTAGAAAGGTGCATACAATGTTGTTCAGCAAGATGCTAAAAGATCTGCTTTTTGTTAGTTAACCTTACCTATGACAAATTCTGCCTTGTGGTGTTGCCAGTCTTTATTACTGTTCTTTTCCTGCATTTTGGATGCTGGATCCACCTTTGTCAACTTCTTTCTGATGCTCTTCATGACTTTAGTCTCTGCAGCTCCAATGTCCTAGAAAAAAAAAAAAGGTCAAAATGTATGTACTTATGATATATGGTGATAAGGGATATCAATTCATCTCCTGGCAAATGCTAAAATTGTTGTACCCATTTGTTAAGTTACTTCATGAGTTGATGAAAAGAGAGTATTTGTGTATCTTCAGGATTTGCACACTATGACTTCACCACAACTGCTGCAGTCCACTGTTGTGTGAGCACCCCAAGTTATATCAATGTCTTGATTGTGTAAAGAATAAAAAAAAAAATTAATTAAGCTATTTGCTCTATAAATGGTGTTGGGTTTTGGTTTTGTCTATTATCTGCTGTTGATAAAATTGCTCCTACGGTTCCTTCTAATACTAGATGGGCTGTTTACTGTGGACTGGGACCCTCCTGTTCCTAAGACCAGTTGTTGGACCAGTGAGGGAAAATACATGGGATCTCAGAACATACTTTGGGCCAGAACTTCTCTTCTGCTACTCCAGCTCTACTTTTTCAGTGCTGCTGGCCTATGGAGGGGTTATAAGGAAGAAAGGTGTTCTACCATTCATCAGCAGTATCTGTACTTATATGCACATATATGTCACTTAGCAGTTGGCTATATACAATTTCATCTGCAAATGAATAATTGTTTTGCCACCTTAACATTTATCCTGATGGTACAAAGCAGAGAGAATCTATACCACAAGCCAGAGAGCACTTACTGCGTTGCGTTCAGTGTCTGAACCATGACTGAAACCAGCCTCTAACACAAATATATAGTCAAAGACATTCCAGGAGAAGGGGCAGGAAGTTTTGTTGCCATAGGACTTACAATATTAAAGCTGCTGCCAACTGTTTGGGATTTTGGTGGGTTCCCCTCCTCCCCCCCCCCACCGCGCTGTTTGTTGGGATGTTTCTTCTTTTCTTGCATACTGCTTTTCAGAGTGACTAGTTTTACTCCAGATGTCTTCTCCTGTGTTTTGTGATGCCTGGGAGGTCTCAAAACTCTTTATTCAGATTCAGGCTCTATATCCTATATTTAAGAAAAAACCTGGGAGATGGAAGAGAGCAATGATAAAATTAATCATCAGAATTTAGACTTGATTCCAATTTAAAAAAAAGCAAGCTTGGGAAGGTGTAGAAAAATCTTGAGGTTTGGTTTCGCTCCTGCCTTAACCTCTCACCAAGTTTTGCACATCTATAAGCCCTGAAACTCTTCAGAATAATTTGTCAGTACTATATAATGAAGAACTGACATAATTATAATGTCTCTAGCAGGTAGCTGCTACCCTCCTTGGAGATAGCTTGTCTCCTCATTACTGAGGAAAGTGAGTCCCATTCTCCCTTATGCGGCAATGAAGATCCAAAGATTCATTTGCAGGTGCCTTGCGTATTTAATAATGGTGAATACTTCAATAATTACAGTTTCATTTCTGTAACACCATCCAAAGATCTCAAAGTATTTTAGAAACTCATGGTCTGATTTTTATTTTTATTTTAGGAGTGATGTGAATCCATAGCTCCCAGTAACTTTAGCCGCAGAAGTAAGTGCTCAGTTTCTCTGAAGATCAAGCTACAAATAATGACATTTCACATTTTAATAAGTTCTGTATGAATGTTCTGTGAAGTCCTGTTTGGAATGTATTTCCTGAATATGGATCCAAGAGATGCATTTGTATATCAGTAGCATAATTGAAAGAAAAAGGAGAGGCTTTATTTTGCTTCTTGTCTTAGGGTGAATTGGTCTAGAGCAGGCAGTTGATTCTGAGAGGTGTGACTTGAATGTAAAGATTTTGTGTAAAATATTTAGCACTGTCATGGTGCATTGCTGCTCTCGCCACAATTTCAGAGAAGTGGGGGAAAAATAAGACAAATGTTCATTCTGAGCATGGAATGTAATAACTATTACATTTGGCTTAGACAAGGTCTGTATAAGACATATTATTTTACTTATTAGGGTGAGAAGGCAAAAAAAAATCTCTCAATCCCAGTTAGATATTTTAGTTTTATTTTAATTTTGGTTTAAAAACTGATACTTCTTTGAGGTCATTTGGTATAAATTCCACTGAAGACCCTCTCTTTGGGAACCTACTGTAAATAAGTGCTGAGACACTTGTCCAGGCCTATATAGAGAATTGTAGAGAACAATCTGTGTTAATTATACGTCTTCTCCCTGTGTTTCCAGAGTCCCTGGTACATCACTCTGCAGAAGAGTTATAAACCTGACTTAACTGTCTGTTTAAGACTTAACTTGCAGTTGTCTTGTATCATCCAAGTAGCACAAAGCCTGTGGAACTTAACTATCTGATTTTTCTGTGGTGTCACCATGGAGCTTGTTTCTGTTACACATTTTCTGTTTAACTCGTTAGTTTTCCTCTAGAGTCTGTCTAGACTGGAGTATATGGTTATATGTTTAACTTGAATGAACTGATTTACACCTGAGCAGTAAAGTTCATGTAGCCTTTTATTTTTTTCTCAGTCCTAGTTTTAAGAGGTCTCATCAAAGCACCCTAAAAGTGCTTAGATGCCGTGACAGTCAAATCTGTTTTAATCTGAGGACTCTGACAGGGAATCTGTCTCTGACTGTATAAATAGGAGGCAATGACTGTCCTTTCTCGCTATGAATATGGGCCTTAGTGTCATCGATTGTTGGTGTACGATTGCTGGGAAATTCCACTCTGATGCTTCACTGTGTTAGACAATATGATAGACAATAATGTAATTAAGATGCCTGACTAAAATAGAAACAAAGGAAGTGGGAACCGAGTCTGTCTTGTTTTCAGAAATGGAAGTTAAAATGTAAAAACATGCTGTTTCTGTGTAAACTTACATCTCTTTAGTAAAAGTTTGTTGTATGGTCAAAGCAGGTTTCCATTTGTGTTATACTGCATTAGGTTTTCTGTCCATTTGCTTGTCTGGGATCTGTAAAAGTAAAGATCAGCTCTTGGTCAGGTTAGGCCAGGCTCAGATTTGTGCAGAATAGTTTACCTTGCTGAACATCTGTGCTGCAGCTGTGGTTCAGTGCCATTGGTCTCAGTAAATAAGTAGCCAAACCATAGGATGAGAGAAGAGCTTTGGTTCCAAATTTGACTCTAGAAAAAAAAATTAGTGATTATGTTTAACTACCTCACCCCAGGAGAAATTTGGAACTTGATGTTGCAGTCTCATCTGACTTGAATTATGGATTTCTGATAGTTCCTAATAAATGTATTCTTTCTCAATGTATAGGGTGGTAAAAGAATGATTTAATGTCTTAATAAAGGTTAAATAAGAAGAACTAGTTGTTACATGCGCAAATTAGTTGGGAATTGAGGGACAAAGCCAAAAACCAAAATAATTCTCCAAACTTAGGTTTAAGGTTAAAGACTTTCTAAAGGCAAAAGTGACAATAGTACAGCTTGTTGGGGGGCAGGAGGGGGAGGGGATTTACCTCCTTTTTGGTTGCTTTTAGGTAGTATTTTAGAATTGAAGATTTAGGGTTCAGATGTAATTCCAAATCTTTGAACCAGTTTTGAGCCTTCAAACAATAAGATAGGTAAAAGGTCTCCTAAAACCTTATGTTGGGCAGCAGTAGTAAAGGGATTATTTTTTAAATTAAAATAAAAGTTTGCAGGTGACCTATGAGCTATAGTGAAGCTGCTAGATCAACACTGTGGTGCTGTCAATTATCAGACCTCAACTGTTGGGTAAATTAATAATAAAAAAAGGAAAGGGGGTCTGTAAACAGTGATCTATATCTCTTCCTGACAAAGCCCCAGGAGACAGTTTTCTTGCTAGCATCAGCTGAAAGTGCAAGATATTAAACTGTAGAAGTAAGCAGTTCTTTAACAGTAGAAGATGGTCTTTCCAATGTATACTTAAGGACAGTACTTGGAAAACACCTACTAAAAGAATGAACCTCAGGCCTGGACAGGAAGGAGCAGGATTTTCCCTGAAAAAAAGTAAGCCATTCTGCTGTGGGTATTCAGTGCTTTTCTCTGCAGAGCTGTCCTGTGGTATAGGATGTTAAGGCACCAGTAGAGAGAGCCATTGTTTCAAGGATGTGTGAAAAGCCATATAGATGGTACAGTTTGCTGTCAGGGCACAACACTGACACGTGTTACTGTAAAAACTCACATATGTTTTTAAGCAGATAAAAACTCTTGTAGAGAAGGATTTTTGCTTCCCAAAGCTGTCCCGCCAAATATCTGGACAAAGTTGCACAAGGATCACCTGACAGTTAAAGGCTCAAATCCATGTTTATGCTTTTTTTATGCTTCCTGCAATGTGCAGCCTTTAATGACTTACCTAGGATATGTACAGAGCTTGTCTCAAAAGAGCTTACAGAATGGGGGCAATCTTATGTGCCATGGGATGTTGGTCAGGAAAGGGCTGAGGGAGATGTGAATTCCAACTAAATATGTGTTATGAGTCTCAGAACTTATGTCGAATGTGGTGGGGATCAAATTTAATATAACAGCATGAACCATTCTTCCCGAAGTTGTCAGTTTGCTCTTGAGACTTAGGACACTGTCAGCACTGTTGAAAATGGTGTATCCTTAGTGTGGGGAGTTGCCATCATCCTGTTCTGGGCTTCCTTCTGAGAGTGTACACCAGTCATATTTTGACTGTAAGACTGATATTGCAAGCCCAAGAAGGATCACAGCATTCCCAGCTGTTCTGTTACCCATGAGTATTTGCAAAACTGAAATGGGTCTATTTACTTTTGTTGGGGCATGTGTAGTTGCTTGGCAGCTTCTTGGCCCATGAGCCAAAAACCTGTAGGACTTAAGAGCTTGAACAAATCTCAACAGAAGACTTGACTGAAGATGCAACTTCTCACCTTGCTGCATGCTGGAAACTTCCTGAATTCTTGATGTTGTGTGTCCTTAATTGGCAGAGGATCTCTCACCTTGCCAAACCTTTCTAGTGTGGGGGTAATGAAATCTGAAGCTAGGCAAGTTTTGCGTGTTTCTGAATTTCATCACAAATCACATCTCACACTTCTCGTTTCTCGCCTGGGGGAGAAAAACTCCGGTATCTTTCTGTCTCCAGAAAGGAGGCAACGCCTGCATAGTTCCCCAATGCTGGCTGATTATATTGACTTAATCATAATTGAGGAAGGAGTCAGATATCAGCTTGTATGTGATACTGGCATGTAGAGCCCTGTACAACCTAAGGCCAGCCCTGATGAGACAGCAGGAAAGAAGCAGTGATGGCAGCATGAAAAATAGACTTTTGCTGACATATCTTGCAATTGTCACTAAAAGTTGAAGTGCTGATGGAAGAGCAAGGGAACTATCTTTTGCCAAATAGAATTCCTTCTTTAAATAGGAAATACTGACTTTAAGAGATCTATTTCAGGTATCCAGAATCAGCAGTATATGCTAAGAAAAAGCCAAACCTATATGATCCAGGCTATGTAATAAAAATATCAAAATGGACAGAAGTCTTTAAATATGAATCTTTTTTCCAATTATAACCACAACACAAAAAAAGGAAAATTCCCGAGACTATGTTCTTCTCTTGCATTTCTGTTTGATCCTTCAGAAGCTCTTAAGCCTTGTGTTGAATTCTCCCTACTATTTTTGCATGCTTATTCCTTATTATTTCATATTGTAGTGATTTTAAATTACTTTATGTCACAGAGCTGACCAGCTGCAGAAGGAATCAGAAACACAATCAAAGCACGTGTGCTTGCTGCTCTGGATCTTTAGCTCTTACTGATCTTAGTGTCTATGTTATTTTTGCTGCCTTGCTGCCCCCTTCTCCCTCACCAGAAAAAAATTTTTTAAAAGTCTTTTTTTTTTTTTTTTTTTTTTAACCCATAAAGCAATCACTTATACTAGCATGTACTGTCAGTTCCACCAGTCCATGCTGCTGCTTCTGTGGTCTCATGCTATTGTCCACTGTGTCTTCACATGGTGTAGGGTAAATTGTGGTAATGCTTGGCATGATTCCAACACCAGCCCTAAATTTCCTTTAAGGCAGTGGGGGGTATATATACTATAGATTTAACTAAAGTATTAATTTTTCTTCTCACTGGCAGCTGCACTAATGTCAAGAGTTCTAGTACCAGTGCTCAGCTAGGAAAAGCATAGTTGGAAGGGAAAGACTCTGCAGTTGTCTTGCACTGTTTCTGCAACAGTGAACGATAGTGGGAAGCACTCATGGAATTACAGTAATGGGAGACTTCTCTCACGTTATCCAAGATCAGTGGGTTTCTAAAGCATCCCACAAAAACAGTATGGCCTATAATGAAAAGAATTTATTTACAATACTGGAATCCTGCAATATTTTTGGTGTCTTGGGATGCATCTTCTCACCTCTTTTTCAGTCCTTTAAATGCTTTTCACCTGTATATGACCTTAATGATTTGAGATTTCAAACCTTCAGCAACTTCAGCTCCTTACCACAGTGGTATCCGTGCTGCAGGAAGTAGTACTTTGCCTTGAAAGATCTAGGGGTTTTTTGAGGGTTGTTGTAAGGAAAAGAAAAGGAAAAGAAACTAACATAAAAATGAGTTCTGTGGAAACAGCTCTAGAGGGAGTTTTCAGAGCTGGGATGTACAGTCGTTATGGGCTTACTAACAAGAAATTCTGTATGTGTGGAGTTCAGAAAAGAGAAATCAACTATGAGATGAAACCCATGCTGTGTGAAAAGGTGTGCTTTAGGAACTTCCCTGGTGTGAGCAATGGGTAGCTGGGAGAGTTAAGAGGTTTAGCTAACAAATGCTGGAGAATAACAGATAAGAGAATGAAACTCCCTCACTAACACACTGCACTGTTTTCTTTAGTGTTAAAAACAGCAGGAGAGAACTGATACTGCTCAGTGTTAGCAGTTCTGGCCTGATACACACATGAAGGTTTTGTACATGTAAAGTACAAAAGGGAACATGTGGCTCTTTTTCATCAGTTTCCTTTATTGAACTTTGCTCTCATCTGTTCCTTCCCTCTTCTCTTGAACTTCCATATGCCTGAAGCTAGGCCTAAGTTACCAAATGCTGCACCGGTGCCAGTGTGGCTTTCTGTGCATGATCTGGGGTGATGGTATATAGAGACTGACCCTGCAGTGACCAAGCATCAGCAACTGGCCAACAAGGATTTTATGTTTTACTGTGTAACTTCATTTAAATGAGTTCTATGACAAGGCTGATGGGAACCTCAGTGTGACATGAAGGTCACTGTTGCATAAGTTTAAGCATCTGAGCTGCATTTCCATGTGATCCATGTGATGCTGAGCTCCTACTAAGTCAGTTGCTTGGAATAGTAAGCACAGCAGTAAAAACCATTTAAGGGAAAGTGCTTGGGTCTGGCAGCAAAAGCTCTGAAAAACAGGTAACTGATCCTCTGTGGAAGGATACCTGGCAAGAACAAAGGCAGATGAACTCAGTTAAGGTTCTAGTCAGAAGCATCAAAATTAAGTGAGGCATAGGACAGTAGCTAAAGAGTTAATAAAACTTTTTGTAATGTAGTCCTTGGCTAGGAGCGGCTGTCTGGATTCATTGTTAATGTTGCATGACAGACCCTTGATACTTAAGACTCAGTTAAACATGGTGTCTGTGATTTGCTCCTATTTAAGCAATGGGGAATTAATTTCTGTGTGACACTTAAACCCAACAAGAAAGCTGTTGTAAGACCCTAGTCCAGGAAAACATGCAAAATATGGTAATATGGTGACTTCGCTTTGTAGACTGTCTTATAAGAGCAGGATGACAAAATTTGATTTGGGGTAACTGGTCTTCTGTTCAGAAAAGTCAAGGTACATGTAGCTGGTTTTTTTTAAAAAAAAAATTGAATTTCAGCTTTTGAGCTGCATCTGTAAAAAATAATTAGTGTTTTTCCTCAGAAACTGCTGAATTGAAAAAGTCATGGAAAATAAAAAGGAGGGGTAAACTTGTTCTGACTCAAGTCTTGGGGAACTAAATTGAGCATTAAAATAGATTTGTACCATCAGTCTGCTTAGACGTGAACATTGCTAGGCTTAATGAGAAAGTACTGAAGCAGAATGACAGTTTCTTATTAACTCAACAAGACTTGTCTAGCTATTTCCACGCTGCTTTCGCTTGCTCATTAATGACCTTCTGCACTATTAAAAGAACAACCCAAACACTCTAAGCCCCTGGGAAGACCTTTTTATATGGTCTATCAGATGTTAAATGACCTGCTAGCAGCAAAGAAACAACCCTGTGAAATGCTGATCAGCATTTTTGTCGTCTTGTGCCTAGACAAAAAAAGTATAATTGATTAAATTGTCTACTGCAAGATAACAAATGCAGGTGACACACTAAGCCAGAGTCACTGATGTCTGCACCTCATTCCAGCCAAATCCAAGTTGACTTCAAAGTAATGGAGTCACAGCTGTAAGTAGCTCAGAAAGAAGATAAAGCTGTCAAACTTTCCAGGAACACCACTGTGAGTGAGTGAACTGCCTAGGAGGAGAATGTTTGTCACTGACCCATCATTCTAAAAAAGCAGAAAGTGTAGCAGGAAGGAAGTTAAAATAGCATGGATGTAAGTGATTGTTTCCTTTGTGTGCTGTCTGGGTAGCTCAAGGGGGGAAATGGGTTCTGTGTCAGAATCTAGCAGTTTCTTGCAGGTGGAGCTAACAAGCAAATGCTGGCCAGGTCTGCTTTGTTAGCCGAGGGCTCACCTCTGCAGTCACTTCCCCACAGCTCCACAGAATTGCAAATAATTCCTAGTAGGGCCAGGCTGTGGGTAGCCAGGTTACCTGAAACAGGACTGCTCACTGTGATTGGGGAACTGATAAATTGTGTTGTGAACCCTTGGCAGTGAGTTAACTTCATCTCTAGTGGTGTTTCGCTGAGTTCAGTGGACTCTACTCGAGCCTCGTCTGTCAGTATGGGAGGTCACTGCAGTGGCTGGGGGAAGCAGCTCAAAATAACTTAAGGATCAGAGCTATATGAACTCAGTGCAGTGGAGCCTTCACACACACACCATTTTCTGTTCTGAGGGTTCATTATGCTTTAAAAGCTTGGGAAACTAGAACTGAAAGCTGTGTTAATGATTTTCAAACTCCTCAACTTTGTCCCAAACAAATCTAAATCTGGAACAGTTTTTAAAATGAGATTAAATTTGAATTTTGATTTTTGTTTTTTTTGTTTTGAGTTTATCTGAGTTGGGAATGGATAGACATGAGGGGAGTTACTTCACTAGGCATCATTGCAAGTCTATTGAATCAAGCAGTATCTAGGTACCTATATAAAATCAAAATAAATGCCTGCACAATCCCCTTTGGACTGAGATTAGTGATTTGGCTTGATATGAAATCCCTATCCTCTAACCTGGAAAGCTTGCAGCTGTAAAAGAAATGGTATTTAATAATAGACTAAGGCTTGATTTCAATGGAAGCATTGTCTGAGTAGGGACATCAGAGCTTGGTTCCAGAGCACCAATAAAAAAAAAATAAAATAGACTTTTTATTTATTGGGTACTCAGACTTGAAGACTCCCAGGTGCCTATTAGTCTAAGGGCTTGTCTGTACAGGAAAGTTAGTGTGCAATATGTTGGAATATGAATTTACAGTGCACCGACTCCTCTGTGTTCCCCCTGTGTTTTGATATTTTTAGTGCACAGTAATGGTGATTTTCTCTGTGGCAGTTTATTCAGCTTTGAAAGTAAAGTAAATCACATTCTGCTTAATGCCTGTGTGGTGACTGAATGCCAAATAGCCAGTGCCCTCTAAACTTGTACCCAAACTTCCTCCTCTCAACTAGTGCTAAGGGCAATGTTTAGGAGGATTCTGCCTTTGTCCTCAAAAATGACAAGTATGATTCTGCTTACTCTTTTAGAAGGGAGGAAAATAGCATATTTTCAAAAGTCCCGGTATTTCAGTTCTCAACACAGTTTTGGGTATGTAGGGGTTTAGATCAGGGAGTTTCAGTATAACTTCTCTTTGAGAGTTATTTTCATTAATATTTTGCAACTGACACTTACTAAAATACTGCATACTTGAGCCTGGCCAAAAGGTTTGTGTGGCTTTTTAGAAAATTGGATTGGGGTTTGCTTACCTTCCATTTTTTTACTCTGTAGTTTTAAGCTCAAATTATTCAAACAAATGCTTTTGCTGGCATATATTGAAGAGGCAATGTAACATCAGAGTGAGACCATGGAGAAGGAATAAGGGAGGGAGGGATGGCATGTAGGTGTTGCTCTGTGGTTTTGTTCGGGTTTTTTCTGGCAGTGCTGATGTTTACCGTGTTTTGAAACTGTGAACAGAAGGTGTAAGGTACCTGGAAGACCCTTGGTCTGCTTAGAATTCTTGTCATGAAAATTCGGACAAAGAAACCTGACTGTTGGAGAAGCTTTGAACGATGGGTGGTTGCTTTTGCTTTTTCTCTTAAACTGGAAAGAAAAGCAGAGCAAAGACTCTCAAGCTAGTATCTGTGGGGGTGGGGGTGGGAGAGAAAACAGGGAACAAGTGTCTTGCTAATTCAGTCTAATTCATACTTGATCTGCTCACCTTACTAAGAAAATTCCTTCACCCTTATTGCTCTGAAAATATATCAGCTTGCATATAAATGATAGGAACTGATTGTGAATCTTGCATCTTTCACAGAATTGATGTTACCTTGCTGTTCTGCTTCAGGTATCTATGGTATGTCATAGGAATGCAGCAGAGAACCAAAGTCTGACTTAGTCTGTTTATCCTGCATTAATCTGAAGCTTCCAGAGAGACAGTCCTGACTCTGTGATGCTCTGAATTCAGCAACGGTGCTCCTGTTTCCTGGAGGAAAAATGAGGGAGGGAGAAATTACTTATAGGTCCATGCACCAAACAAATGGTGCCACAGGAATTAGACTAAATTTCACATAACTTACTTTTAACTAGCTCATTTCCTGCAAAGGATCTACTTTGTCTGGTTCTGCTCTTCTGCGTGGTAAAAAAGAAAAACAAACACAAACATATTAATGCTGAAGTGAATTCTTGTTATTTTTTCCCAACTCCGTTGTTAAGCAAGTGAGAATTATTCTATCCAGTTGGAGAACTACAGCAGGCTGAAAGAAGCATTGCTGCTCTGTCTGTCATATGTGTGTGCAGAGAAGATTTAGCTATCTGATGGAAAGGCTGGGATGCTCATGGGGGATTGCACCTGGAGTCCACACACACTGTCCATTGCAGAACCCCGTTCTGTGGGAATTCCTCCTTAATCCCAATGCCATGACACCGAAGGAGATGAAAGGTGACTGGATATCAACCACAGTGAGTTGTCTTCATGCAATGACTGTGGTGAACCAGTCAGCACTAGTTATTGCTGGGGACTGGTTTATGTGATGTTGGCAAACACACAAGTTTGCAGCTAGAGCAGATCAGGAAAAAACCCATGTTCTTTATTTCAGTCATGCTGGGACAAGGCTCTCATCCAAGTCAAATCTGCCTTGACCAGCTGATGTACTGTACACAGCTTGTCCCTGCCTGTGGTGTTTGTAAAGCCATGCTATGCATTGACGTGATCACAAAATATTTGAGCTCATGATCTCTTGAGTTATAACTGTGGTGAGGATAAGCACGAAGGAAGTGTCTGCCCTTCACACAAGGACAGCATAGCTACAACACAAGTTTGAGCGGCAATGTTAGTGGGGTAACACTTTCTTCTGTGCAAAGGAATTGACCCCCTACTGAACTTTTGGCTGTGGGAAGGAAAAGTATTTGACCTTAAATGACTTGCACAAAGACCAAGAGGGAGACTCTCAGGCTAGGTCTTATAAGCAGCCTGGCTCCTGATCCTCCGCTTAAGTCACTAGACCGTATGCCTTTCTCCATTCATGCTGAGTGAATTCTCAGACTGTGCTATGTTTCCTCCCTTGAATAATAATCTTTAATGAAAAGGAAAATGAGAAAACAAGGTAATGACAGATAGCGCAGAGAAAACATTGGAAAGTGAAGAAAGAAATGTCTGGGAGTAATAGCAATGCTGATGTTCCCATGTTAATGATTCAAGAGCCTTCTGACTGCCGTGGAAGCAAAAAATGGTAGTTTCTGCAGTCTACAGAGATTTGGGCAATGCGGGGAAAATTCTGAAATTGAACATTTGTTCTCAAAAGTTACCTCCAGCTCCCTCCTGCAAGGTGTGAGGTGGTCTCTGAGATGCAAAATGCCCCTTTGCAGGTTTAAGCCTGTAGATGATTAATCTGAAATACTTCCTATCTGGACTGGCTGGTTAAGAGAACTTTTTATAAATTACTGAGATGCTGATCTCAAAGAAAATAGGCAAAACTTCCAATTTTATCATCAGTTTTATCTGTGCCAGGATTGCACGAATGTGCCCTTAGTATCTACTTTAGCTCCATGTCTGCTGTTCTTTTCACCCAAACACAAATGCCAGTGATTCTAGTAACTCTTAAGTCACTTTTTTGTTCAGACTGTGTGTTTTGTTCTAACTACGTTCACCTCCCCTGCTCCCTCCTCTCTTTTGAGGTCAGTCACCTGTGACAGATACCATGTTCTATCTGGTATGTGCAACTAACCACTTCTGATTTTAGAGAACATGGTTTTAATTAGCTCTCTTCCTCTTCTCTGGTTGCTGAACAGAGCTGGCCTCAGGTGGAATTTTTTAATTGTGCTATTGCTGTCTCTGTTACACAAGCTGGAGTTCTATTTCATAAAGTAGATTTGAGACAAAAATGAAACTTTTTGTAGCAGAATTCACAGGGCTGGTCAAAACTTTTTAAAGTCATATGAACAGTTGTTTCTCACATGTGTGCAGTACTGTACACAGAAAATCAGGGAGGTACTGTCCTTCCTCTCTAGGTTTATCTGATTTCACTACTTTTTTTTACTGTTTACCAAATTATATGGTGACATGTTTGCACGTGGTTGTGTACTCGTGGTGCTGGAGTTGCCTATTTCTGCTGCCTCTTTAGGAACTGGTTTCCTGAGACATTCAGAGGGAGCTACAGGCTTTCCCTTTTCTCACTGGCATCAGTTCTCATATTTGACTGACTTTTGGCTAGGTGATCCAGTCTGCTACTTTGTCAGAAGTTGGGTTTTTTGTTTTGTTTTTTGGGGGTGATATTTTATTTTTTTTCTGGGCTAGTTTGCAGTTGGGTGAGCAAGCTGATGGACTCATGGGTAAGTTAGGCAAATCTAGGTCTGGCATAAGGGAAGCAGGGGGAGTGTGTGGTAGGTTGGGGGAAGATGGCAGTGTGGGATACCTGTTTTGGCACGGTCAGCTGTTTAGCCTGGCTCACTGAACTGCACTTGAGGTTTGAAAAGGGGTAAGCCATCTCCCTCCTTTTTAGGCCAGGGACAAACTACTGGGACACAAAAGAATTATTCTTACCTGAGAAGTAAAGTGAGGAGCACAACCAAAACCAGTGCTGGGCCATGAGGCAGCAGTGACTGGAAGACCTGACTGCCGATTTCCTTTACTGTGACAGGCTTGGGAAAACACCAGCCTCTTGGAAAGTGCAGGAGAGAACAACTCTCCCCAACTTCATGGGCATTTTCCTGTGTGTATCACATTGTTGGGGTTTTTGTTTGTTTGTTTGTTTTTACCTAAGGTCTTGCTCTAAGCTATTTAAATACACTCTGGAAAAAGCTATCTCTGGTTTGAATACACCAGCCTCTTATCTATACAACCCCCAGAATCTCCTATCTCCAAGGCAGTGGTTTCCAAGATTTGGGTGGTTCCTGTGAAGATAAATCACATCAGAGGCATGACCTTTATCCTTGGTGCTATTTAAATAGCTTAAATATCTATTGACTTCATGCCTTGTGATTTCAGTTGCTGAAAAGTGAGCACTAAAGAAAGGAAGAGTTGACCTACAGTGTATCAGATTGGTGATATCTTCATTTATAGAGCTCTGCAAACACAGATGGCATTTTTCCAACAAATTCTACCCCCAGCACTACTGTATTGTGGCTGGATACTTTTGAGAAGGAATCTCTGCATACATATGGAACCTAGCAAATAGGCTAGTGTCTATTGTAAATGCTAAAGTTGTTCAGGGAGAGATGAAGATACAAGCGAAACAACTGGGAACCTTCTTTTTCTGCAAATAAATATTCCCTAGTGGTTTTTAAGAATCTTAAGAATGATTCTTGAAATCATTTGCCTGTGTAATTCTGCATCTTTGTGGGCATTTTCTGTTGGAAGAGAGGATGGAGCTGTAACTGTTCAAGTCACGAAGGTATAATCTAGAGCACCATAGTCAGTCCATTTAATAAAAAAATGTATTTGCATTTGCCCCTTTAAGTGCGGTAGATTCAACATATTACAGAAAACTACTGCAAAGTGTATGGGACTCTGTCTTCTATATTTACAAAATGGATCCACTCCCATGGAACTCTGCTCTGGAATAATCTAATCAAAGCAAAGCACTGTTTTATACTTCTAAATATTTCTTCTGCATCTCTTTAATGTAAGCCAGTGTGATGCAATGCCTACTTGAGTTTGGAGACAGTGTGAAACTATAACCAAAGAACTGATTAACTTGCTCACCAACACTGATGTGTTAACTCTACCCTATTTACTAGACTGTTCGAAGATCAGAAACACCAAGAACAGCACTAAACTGGGGGCTGTGGGTCAGTGCAAAGAATTTAGAAGTGTATTCATTTCTTTGGACTTTTTTCCCCATAGGAATATTAACCATGTGTTTAGACAACATAGACTGGGTTTTATATTGCTCTTTGCATTCTGAAAGTGCTAAATATTATTGTTCTGGTGGCAGATGCAATTCCGCAGCTGCATGATGGTGTTATGTGATTGTGGGAGGATACATAGTGCAGGAAGAGGACTTAGTCTTCTTTCCCATTCCTCTAAATTTATATCAGTCTCTGTCTTTGAGGATTTCTGACTGTCATCTCAGACTCTGCTTCTGCAATAACATCTATGAGAGTAGACTTCCATAAACAGAAGTTTTGGTGTGTCCTTGGACTATAAAATCCCTTGCATAAGGTCTTCAGTTACGTTCCTCTCAGCACAGGGAAGACTGTTGATACTAAACAAACAAACAAAAGGTAAAGTATAATCTGGCCTTTCTAACATGCCTTAAACTAGCAAAACTTTAGTTTGGAAATGAAGTACTGGGGTATTGCCTCTTCCCAACTTCGATATGTTTGTCTGTCATCATTCTACATCTTTATCTAAGCATTCAGATAAAGCTGATAAAGAACAGCTATCTGTGAAGGAACTGATTTCTGCCTGGCTGCAACCACCACTGTCTAGTCAGGACATGGGCAGTGAACAGAATTGCCCAGTTCTTAAATATAATCTCTTTTGTACAAGAGCTGTTTTATGCTAGTCGCTCTGCTATTTGGAAATGTGTTATCCCCCACTAGTTGCTGAATATATAGCCCACTAATTACTGAAAAATTCTATCATCTGCAGTGTGTGTATTAGTTTTGCTGTTTCAGTTTTTACAACTGAAAGCTTCCCTTTTCTTGAGTTGGCAAGTTAAGTTTGTCATAAAGGTATATGACAACATCTTGCGCAACACACTCACATAAATGGTACATGCAAAAACCAAACATGCTGTCTCAGTATTTCTAAAGTTCTGACGCTCTCCTTTCTTTTGGCCAGTTGCCTCCAAAAACTGTAGATTTTTTTGTGTGAAGTTGACCAGAAGAATTTCAGAGCCATGACCTACAATGAATGATATTTAATATCTGAAATATTTTCAGAAATAGTTCTCATAACTGCAAATATTAAAACTTAACTCCTGAATGTGGCTTGGTAGCCAGTCCTTTTCCTGGCTTTGGATGGTTGTGTAACGTTGCTGTGAACCATTAGCTGCAATTTTGCAGGACAGAGGCAGCTGCATTTCACTAGTGAGGTGATCCCATCTATAATTTGCTTTTATAGCTCAGGGTTTGTTTTTGTTAACGTTTATAAAGTGCTTTGCATTAAATGACACAGAAATTTGTATTATTTTGACAACTGTTCGTCCCTGAGAGCTTGTGTAACCTGGAGGAGCTGTACAACTATAAACCGACAACGTAACCTGTGTCCCCGTGAAAACAGTAAAGAACTAGAAGTAGGTCGGTTGTGTTTCTGTGGTTCCACACTACTGTTTGCATCATGGCTCCATTTCTACATCAGCAGGGAAGGTCTCCACTAATTCTGGCAGTCTCTGGAAGCAGTAGGTTTTGGACGGTGTTAAAAAGTCTAGTGGGTGACCACGGAGATACAATTGCAGGTGAAAGAAAGCATTCAGCTGGCACGCTAAGCCTCTGTCACGCTGACAAGGACATGAAAAAAGTTTCAGGCTTTCTGCTGTATCTTACCCTATGCACAGCCTATCCTTCTAATATGTATCCATCGTACTGCTTCTTGATCCTGCCTTACCTTCTGAAACTTTTCCAAGATGTTTTTTCTTACCACAGTTATTTCTATAAATTTCCTTTCCAAAGTTGTTATCTTGGGTTAACGTAAACTCTCCCAGCTTGAAAAGATAATGTCTGTTTTGTATTTTAAAGTATTGTGTACATTTGTGGTACTATAAAATAATTAGCATGAATAACACAGGAGCTCGTTTGGGCTATAGATTCTAATTGTTATGATCAGATTGCAACGGGATGGGATGGGTAGCAGCTTGCAGATTGCAGAGAAGTACCTATCCTGCTAGCTGTTGCTTACATATAACAACACTCACTATCACGATGGTTTGAAGGAAGCTTAATTGTAAATCACTATAGAGTTTGGATGTACAGTTTGTTCAGATTGACGGCAGCCTTTGTGTAAAACAGGCCCACGGCTGGAACAGCAAAATTGTTGCAGATCAGGACTGAGCTGGATTGGCACCGAGGTGTGGGAAGCTCATTTAAAGCAAGTCATAGCTGGTGGTATCGGTGCTTCACTTTCACGAGCATAGGGCTTAACTTTGCTGCCAGCCTGGCAACTTCCCACTGGGATAATGTAATGCAGCTGCAAGATTGTTTTGGCTCTGTGCTAACTCCTTCCCATACCTTTTTTAATAGTCTATCTCCTGCCTTTCCCCATCCAGTCATAAAACCCTTCCTAACATTTGCTCTACTTTTAAGAGCTAGTAAAGGGCATGGCAGTTTGATAACGGAGCCAACACCCTTCCATAAAAATGCACTTTCAGCAGTGAAATATGCTGCCTTTTGGGGAATTTCAGGAGTTGATTCTGAGGAATTGAGTTTTGTTTTAGTTTTGTTCTCTTTCTCAGCTAGCTATGCCTCATATCACAAGGCAGGCTGTGGTGCAGTTTGTGTATTTCTGTGAGTATTTAAAAACGGGTCTGAGACTTTCGGAATGGAACAATAATCCAGTTTGCTTGAGTCTTGACCCACTTAAAGGGATGTGAAAAGGCCTGAGACTCACTCTTGGAAGACAAGGCTTCTTCAGGTTCTTAGTCCTGCCTTCTTCATAAAATCAGGACTAAGTCTGGTGCTCTAGAGACTGGATGCATAGTCATGGGTGCTCAGTTTGACCTGGTTGTCACAACTGTTTTGTAACAAAAGTAATTATTGATGTTGTAATTCATGTATCAGTGATGATAGAATGATATTTGTTGTTTTAATCTTAGCTAAAGGAGGCTCAGTTTATATTTATTGCCCATTTTTCCAGTCCTTGACTACCAATAATGCAAAGAATTTGAGAATATTATAGTAAGTTCCTTCCTTCCTTCATAGTTTCAAACCTGGAAGGGCTAATACAGGTTTTAAAATCAGGATAAAGCCTTCTCTCAAGGCAATCTTCTTGCTTGGAACCTGCAACAAAAAGCCTCCCAGGCTGTCCTTCCTTGTGTAGTTATTTTCTTCTGCAATTTGACCTTTAAATAAAAATTTAAATAGTTTTGATTTCTTGTGGAGACACCACAAATATGGAGGCATGTAAACTGTAGCAGTGACAAATGTTAGTGTCTGCAGAGGCTGAAACAATAGACCAGGGTGGTGAAAACTGCACTCTCCTCCTTCTTAATTAATTCCTTACTTTGTATGGCGCATGGGCCAAGGTACAAATTTCTAAGAACCCAAACTGACCTCAGAGGGAAAGGAGAGAGACTGCTTTTGTGTGTCTAATTACCCTCTTTCTTAGTAAGTCAGTGACAATTTCAGCTGCAGTCAGTAAGATCCATCCCCCTCTACAGCCCAACGTAGTAAATCGTTCCTGTTCCTCTTCTAATGCTCTTTCTCTATCCTTGCCCTGACAATCCATTCCTGCTAAGGGAGATCCCTTTCAGCCACTTTTGTTGGTGCTATTGTGTTACAGATTGTTTGGGGAGCCTGCTCAGGATCTGCGATTAAGACCTGCAAAAGATGTGGGAGAATTTCTTCTTTGTCCAGGTTTCCTCTTAAGTCATCCTGCTTGCTGGCAGGCCCTGTTCTTTGCCTTCTGCCTTCCTGCTCTGGCCAGTGAGGGGGTTGGAAGGAGGCAGGGGATGGATGCGAAGGCCCGGGATAAGAGTTAAATAAACCCTTAGGAGGCAGAAGTTACATTTCTAAATAATTGTTCTGGTTTTCAAAAAATGCTTGCTGGCTTGCTGTTAGGAGCAAGCTTGGTGTCCTTAGGACTGACTGAATATTGGGAAATTCAGCTTTTAGGGTTTGTGGTTTTTTTTTTTTTCAAAAAAGTTTGCCCTGTTGTCTTGACAGCATGGAATAGGAAAGCAGCAAGAGGTTATCAAATGATGTGTATTGGAAATAACCGGTCAGCGTCTGGAGGGTGCCAGGGTGCAGTCGTCAGCATGTAAAGGCAGACATCTGTAGGATGCTTTGGGTTCCTGAGATATTTTTATGAATGAAAGGTGCTTATGACAGGAATGCGTGCTGAAATAGGCAGCGCTAATGGAGAGTCTCTACAATCTCCTTATCTTCTCCAGTAAATCTGCCCCCAAAGATAAATGTTTAATAACGTTCCTATTTGGTTGTACTTGTTAAAAGTGGTTGAACTAATGACCCATAATCCAATAGCTCCATTTGTAGTGAATAGCACTAAGGGTTCAATCCTGTGTTGCTGATTTAGCAAGATGTCTGCTTAATTTACTGTGTTTCACTGTTGCAGCTCTTGCTCACTGCTCAAACCAAATGATTTACCTGGCACTGAAGGTAGCCCACCTTTCAGTTGCAAAAGGACAGCAATTTCTTCATGTGTATAAAAGTTAACAAAAATCTCATATGCCCTTGGGAATCAGTAAATGGGTGTGTGACAGAAATTTGAGTTGTTGCTTCATCATGATTTGGTCAGATAACTAACGTGTGTGGTAGTAGCTGCATACACACACTAATGGTGTAAATACCTGTGAATATGAGTCTGAAATTTGCTTTGGTCAGTAATACTTGAGCGTTCAAATAGCTTTTTCCTGCAAACATAAAAGAAAGGTGGAAATGTGACCAAAGTAAATTTGTATCACACTTCAAACAAATACCTGTGGAATTCTTTCTATTTGGCAAATGAAGTGCTCCTAATCACTTCAATGGGAATCTGTCTGGTTTAAGGAATGCAGTATCCTGACCTAAGCCCCCTGCTAACACTTATGTAATGAGACCTGCTGAACCATGTGGGACCACTTATGCACATGAGTAATTTTATGGACAACTTTGTGCAATATGCAGGTCCAGGACAGTGGTTATGACTGCAGTCACTGATTTTTGATCGCAAATTACCAGACTTATGCATTAGGCTGGAGTGACAGTGACAGTCATATTTTCCTGCTGCTGCATTGGGGATGGTCTCCTCTTCCTTGTAACCTTTTGTAGAGGACAGTTGCTTTCATAAATCCTGAAAAATCTTCCAGTACCTATTTACTCACCAGTTTTTTGTTAGATTGAAATGACTGTCTGGCCTGCATTCCAGGAACTTCCTGTAATAAAAAATAAATGCATAAAGAAATAAGTCCCCCACCCTTCTGTTGCCACTCAATTATTTGCTTTGTTTGTTAGAAAGTTCTGCAATTCAAAGTAATGATAATTGAAGTGGGTGGAACTGTGTGGGGAGAGAAATAACTACTTTTATGAGTTACTTCTCTTAAAACTTTTTTTCTTTTTCAAGCATTGGTCCCAAGTTTGAGGTGTTTTATTGCCAACTCAGATATGAGGCTTTTTTGTTTGCATCTCTTTATACAAGAAGTGTGTTTAGGCAACTGGAGCCTGATACCCCAGCTTGTGCTCTCAGGTTTTGCAGCCTTGCCAGTAACACTTTCTTGAGACCTGGACTGAACAGTGACTGATAGGAATAATCTTCCCACTTTTACTAAATAGCCTTTAATTGAGTAAATTGAGAAATCAAGTGAGGACACAGAAAAACAGTGAGAGCAAAAAGCTTCCCTTCACAGCCTGAGAATTCTGTCCTGTGCTTAACACGATAATGGCTGATGTATCACAAGGTTTGCAGCAAAAGTAAGGTGTTTCATATGCTTGATTTCAGAAGGTTCTATTTTTTTTTGATTGCAAGTGTGTAAAGCAAGTCCAAGGCAAGAAGTAGCCTAAATAGAGACTAGTGATGCTCTATCCCCTTTTTTATTCTCCACAGTAAATTAGACTAGTTTCCATCTTCTAACCCTTGTGTAGGATCATGCACATCTTCCAGTGTAAGCATTCCTGTTTAAACCTCTACCTTAACCTCTGTTTTCCTGCCCAGCATCCCTCATTTATCCCTCTGTTAAATCTGGCTCGATGCTGATCCACAAGTTTTATTAGAAAAAAAACCACTTCCTCAGATGAGGCTCAGTGGTCGTTGTGTCCTGTGTCTTCAGGACTGCCTATTATTGCAAGTTCACTGAAAATTTAATTTTGTCCTGAATGTGACGGGGTAGGGCTTAATATGGATATCTGTACAAACTACAAAGGGGTGTATGTGGGGGGAATGACCACAGCATTCTGGAAGCAAATAGGTCTAAGTCTCTGCAAGAGAAAAATTTGTAGGGAGCAGCAGTTTCTCTTATTAGACTGACTGACATAACTGGAAGAAGGGAGAATAGATAAGCTTTTGGGCCTGCAAGGCCTTTTCCAGGTCTGCTAATTACCTGCCACTTAATGCAATATGTGGTTATGTTTTCCCCATAAATGTTTATTGTATTGCTTCATACTGAATTTTAAAAGAAGATATGGCTTGTACACTATTACTCATTTCTTCAGTCAAAGAGGTTTCATGTGAATATCTGTGAAGATTTGCTCCAGTTTCAAAAGGTAATTCAGACTCTCCTGCAATGAAATTGTAACCATCTTGATCATGGTCTATATGAGTCTCTGCTTATAGAGTGAGTTTTAATAGCACCATTGTTTAAAACAAACAAAACCCCTAAAACCACAAGCAGAACAAGCAAGCGAGCTAGACTGATGGCTCCAGAAGCAGAAATTTCATTTGTTTTCTCTCTTCTAGAAATGGGATGGCATTAGCGGTGCCAGTTCCCAGGTACAGAAACCTACTAATATGCAAATAATATCTAAAGACAGGATAGGGTCTATGTAGATCTTGGACTGCTTTAATGAAGAGGTAGCATTGGCAGTTGTGTGGTGGTAGGCTCAAGGATGAGACTGGCCAGGGTCTGGCTAACTTCATACTGGTGGAATAAAAATTGCGTATCAGAACCCTGTGGAGGGTGTCCTGTGTATGCAGGCGATGCAGGGGGTAGGATGCATCTTCTGTGTTTTGTCCTTGGGGGGACTGAACTGGGAGATTTGGTTATCAGCTGAGGGAAAGCAGCTGTCTCCAGCTGACCCCTGATAGCACCTGTCTCAGTGTATTGAGACAGGTAGACTCCATAGTTAAAAAAACTGGCTGCACCAAGAACAGGGTCACAGTCACAAACTTCTGTAGAAATGATTCAGAACTCTAGATGGCCAATTTTAATGTGACATTCCACGGACCGGAGCTTGCCTTTACCCCTTTCAGCTGAGGCCTCCTCACTTCTCAAATTCTTGTATAACCTCATTTGCTGCATCTTGTGTGATAATATTCAAGTGCTGCTGTGAAACTCGGGAATAACTTGTGAACTTTGTGTGTGGTTTTACCTACTTACTAATGAATAGCTCCCCATAGCTGCTCAGACTTTCAAGAAGGAGGCAGTGTAGCTTTTTAGTTCTAAACAGGATGATGTAGGTTGTTTCTTTATAATGCAGAATTAAAATAACATCAATTATAGTTTTGTGTCTTTTCAAGTATCTATACCTTTTCTGCAATCTGCTAACATGAATAAGAAATGCATAATGATCATATAAGAGGTCTGTTCTAATTATAAACATATTTTTATCCATATAAAGGACTGTTCTAGTCACCTTGAAATTTCCCTCCAGAGAATGACTGCTAAAAATTTCATGTGGTTTTGCTCTAAAATACTAGAGGGCCCTGTAGCTGATTGTCCTGTAACAATAAATATAAAGACTTTGCTTTATATGTGGTACAGTGAGGAAATTCGTGATATTCTTGTAGACCAGAAGCATTTACATTTTTGCAATAAGAGGGCAACTTGGTATATGTGACCTGATGACTCTTACTTGTTTTTAAAAAAACCTTTATAAATCCCTTGTGAATCTCTTGGCTAGAATGGAAAAAAAAACCTCCACTGTTCTTCAGTAGAGTCTGTTTCTGAATATTTAAAAAGTGTAAATAAAATTGGAAAGGCTTTCTTATTCCACCTTGGAAGAAAACCTTTTCTCAGACTAAGCTGCAAGCCAGTTGTTTTAAGCTGCTGACTCTAGCTTAGTCTGTTACTCCTTGACAAATGTGTTGGGATTTTTTTTTCCTCAGTTGAAATACTGACATGAATACTGATAATCAACATCACTGGTTTTTATGTAGTTTGTCATAAAAATCAGATTCCTTTCTGCCTTCATTTCTATATAAAATTACTGAGCTATAAGAACATCATTACAAACATGAAATCATTGTCTTGGGGATGAGTGTCATCCTAGAAAGTTAATGGATATAGTGTCTGAAGGTAGAAAGTACTATCTGTTCACTCCCCTAAACTTCTGAGACGTGGCATTGAAGACCCTTCAATGCTGGGCCATCACAGGAAAGGGTCTTTGATTTTTAAGGAGCTTTTCACTAAAGGAAACATTCTTACTTTTGCAGGTGTCTGAATCCTGCAGGAACTGAGTGGCTTCTTGCTGCAGAATAGAGTGTGGAAAGCTCCCCACTGAGGACCCGCCTTCCACACAGAACTGAACAACTGACCATGGTCCGATGTGGCTGAGATCTGCAGACAAACATAGAGGAAGGTAAATTGAGATGATAGGAATGTCTCACCTCAGGGGACTGGGGAATGTATGATGATATATATGGACAGCGAGAGAACCCACTGCAGCTGGACTCTCCTCTGAAGCGCAGGTGAAAGAGGAGACAGACCACACAAGAGTGGGCACTTGTTTGCAGGGAAAATCTGGTAGTTTTAGCAAGAACTCTCAATGGCAGGTGTGTGTCATTGACGTGCTCGGTGTCATCCAAGGGTGTCTGGGTACTAGACACTAACATGGCCATCAGTGTAGTCTGAAGAGAATATGTGTGAATCAATTGTTAACATGTGCATTGTTAAGAGGACTAACTCGCCAGAGACAGCTCTAACAGCTGAACTATTTCAGTCCCGCAGAGATGAGTGTTGGCTGGGGCGAATGTTGCTTAAGGAAAGTGCATTTCAAAGAGGAGCTGGTGCAGAGGTAACAGCCTCAAAAGGTCTCTCATGGGCAACTTGAGAGAACTCCTTGCCTTCCTGCACTAGTGGCAGTTTTGCCATTGAGTTTACTGAGGCCAGAATTTTGCCCTGGGAGTTAAGATTAGAGAAATCTACATTCTGGTGAATGATCTTAAAGTGGAGCTTGAGGTTGGAGAGTTTTTTTATGGTCTTTGGTTGTAGTGCCTACGGTAACTTGGAATGAAAGATATGTGTTGAGTTAGTGATAACTGCTGCAAGGAAAACCATTTTCGGCCTTTTCTTGCTCTCCAAAAATAATTGCCATCACTTAGATTTAAAGAATAAATTGCCTGATGAGAAAACAGATATTTAAATGCTGCCTTATGTATTTTAGCTCTTCCTGAAGTTGTAATGTTTAACTTCTCCATTTTTGGTGAACATATTCGTGGTTTTTTTATAATTGTGTTTAAAAGGATTGAAGGAGTGAGACAATTTGAACAGCACGTTAAATTGGGAACCTGGGAACAAACATTTGTGGAAAGAAAAATATGATTAATGTTAATTGATTGTAGAGTTCAAGGGTAGACACACTGGAGACTGTCCATTCTTATTTTTCATTAATGACTGGGGTTTAGGGTATAGTTTAATTAAGAGACAAATAGTATAATAAGTGTTAATTTTCTTTCTCAGAAAAAGGACTGCTTTCTAGAAAAATCTTATAGTGAAGAAGAAAATGTGTGAGCTATACACACTTCTTAGAGTATTCCAGTCAGTTATTTGTATATTATCACGGTTTACATCATTAAATATTCACCTTAGAGTTCTTGATTTTAAATGATTATGGGAATGCTGATTTCCATCTTTGTTGTTTACTGCCTCTGGTAGTTTTGAGGAAAGATCTGAAAAGTAACATGAAGAACCTTGGTTTTAGTGGCTTATAATTTTTTCAACACCTAAAATAGATTCTTTTGTCTCCAACAATAAACACAGAGAAAAATTTAGAATAGTTTCTTACAAAGCTGAAATATGTTCATGCTTTGGAGTAGATACCTGATGTCTTTTGATGAATAAGGGGCATTTTTTTTATTTTTAGTGTACCTCATGCTGTTCCTGTGAAAAGTCCCTCATACTTAATCAAGTAAAGCCTTTGAGGAATTTCTGTTTACATAGTCCAGTGACATTTGTAAAGGAGAGCTGGAGAAAATCCATTAGTATTGCTTTCCTATCTCTTTTGTCTTAATGTTTTCCTCAGGATTGCTTCTCCTGGAAGGGTGCTTTACCTAGCCCCACTGTCACTGTTTGTGTGCACATAAGACTTAAAAATGCATAAATTACAGTTTAATGTAATTATTAAACATGTGTCTTAACAAGTGATCAGAGAAAATGTTTTGCTTTTTATTCTTGCCAATTCTAACCCAATTCCCACTGCAGTCCGGAGTAGATCTGCTACTTGGGATTACATACCACTATCTTAATAAGGTACACCCTGTTACAGTTTTTTCTATGGCTTAAAAATATTTCAGTGGTTGTAGGAAATCTCAACTTCTGTGATCAGACATCTGACAGATCTGTCTCTTTTTTGATTGTCTCAACATCCTGCAGCACTGATGCTGTCTGCAGAATAACATTCATTGTTAATAATTGTAACAAAGGTCAGACATTTTCAGTTTTAATAACAGTTAAAAATTGTTTAAATGCTAGCAGAGGTATTACTTTGGCAAATAACTATCCTTGAAGCTTTATTTTTAGAAGAAATATCTAATGCAGTTTGCATTCATGTGTTTTTAAAGCATCATGCATGTGACATTTCTTACCAAAGGGGACACCTTCAACAGTGTGCTAGAATTGTTTTCCCTGTTCACTTAAGAGAATTGTTTGAAACCTGATATAGTCTCTTCCCAAACGAAATGTTTTTCACAAGTGTTTTGCTAAATAAATATTGCTGGGAGGTTTCTTGGGTTTTTCTTGCTGGTTTTAGGCTACCATAATAAAGCTTGGTCTTTTTCGTAATACAGTTTTAACTTGGAATGTAATGTTTCACAACAAAATGTGTATGTTTTGATCTGAATTAGAGTTCTTTCCTCTGAATACAATTGCAGTATATGTTCTCATCCTGTGCAGCCTAGAGGAAGGCTGACTGTGTTCTAGTAGGTTTGGGCAAGGCTACCTGCGTGTTTCCCAGTCACATGCCTGACTTCATTTATGCAACAGAAATGAGATTAGATGCTTTCTCATACTTAGGGTGAGAAGAGCATCTCTGCTTTTACTCTGAATTTCCTTTGCTTTTAAAGGAATTCAAAGGCTTTAAAGGGTGCTTCACTGTATCCAGAAAAGTGCCCTGTGAATAACTGCATTGCTGGTTTGTAGTGCATAAAGGCCCTCATATCAAATACTGGAGAAGTACAGTTGCTCTTTGCTTCTGAAACCCACTGGAAGAGGCTCCAGGAGAGCAGCTCTTTGTGAGGATGCCCCTGTTTGCAGATGATGGTTAAGCTGTCTTCAGCAGACCCCAGCGAAGGCAATATTCATTCACTTCAAGTCCACTCCTTCCCTGTGTGTGGAGTCAGGCCTCTACATCGAGACTGACTGAGAGGCAGAAAGCTCAAGTTGGTGCTGCAGGGGCAGAAGCATGTCCCTTCAGTACGGAGTAAGAAAAGCTAAGCAAAGTTGATCCTTCACATGCATCGATACCCAGGAAACACAGAAGAATCTACAGTAATCACGTGTGAGTTGTGGAAACGTCGACTGTCACTGACTGTAGAATTTTGCTGGAGTCATAGTCTTTAAGAAACTTAGTTAAAATAGGCTTTCTGACTGCCAGCTTTGCTCAAGGATGTACCAAAGAACAGCTTGTTAGCTTGTTATGCTATGCCATTTCCCCTACCCCCACTGAGTTTTTCCCTGTATTATTTGGGGGGGGAATATGAACTCTGTGGAGTTGTACCTGTGTAACTGGAGGCATAATTTGACCTTTGAGACCTTTGTTACAGCAAGTAATACAAGAAAAATGAAAGTCACAGTTGATGTTCAGGTACCAGATCAAGTTTGAAAAATGTACAGTTAGAGAAAACACAATTTTTGCTGGCACCTGGCTTTGCTATGACCTGTCCTGGCTTGGGCTGTTAAAACCCAGAGCAAACCCTTTTACTAATAAAAAGAGGCAGCACAGAGAATGGGCCAGTGCAGTAATGGGATAGTGCAAAATGTCAGGAAAAGTAAGAAGTAGGAAGAATTTTTTTTTTTTACATTTTTTCCTATTGTTGTCTTATACCTTGACTAGGAGTTGATTGATTGATACCCTGTGGGACATGGCTGCCTCACCTCTGCCTGCTTGCCTGCAACTTCCAAGGGCAGAGCTGTAGTGCAGCAGCAGTTTGAACATGTCCTGGCTGCTGCAAAGGGTGTTAAGAGACTGAAGGGGGATTGAAGGGCTGGGGAGTTTCTGGCTCGTGGCATCTCTGTGTCCTAGGGAGGGTCCAAAACGCTCACAGGTCAGAGCAGGCTGGCCTGCAGTTTATGTGGCTGTCATAGCCAAAGTGGGCTTTGGTCAGGTGAGCTGGCCCACGTGTCTAATGCTGCAGCCCCATGCTTCTGCAGTAATCTTCCTCTTAAACCTTCCCAAAACCAAACTGCATTGACTGCAATACTGCACCAGTAATCACTAGCCATGCTGCGTGTCACTGAATCCTAACACGCTTCCCGCTTATTCCTAAGAGCAAAAAAGTTCTGAGACACACAATTTCTAGTTGTTGTTGTTTGTATTTGTCACTCTTGGACATGGTTTTGCATATTTGATGGCCCTTACCAGAAACAAGACCTACTCCTTTCCCATAAACTAGCCTGAAACTTAGTTTTTTTGAGATTGCATAACTTGTCTGTCAGAAGATGATTTGTGTTGGCTAGCTGAGGCACATAGCAGAAATACCTGAGCACACTAAGAACTAGCTGCCTCTTCCTTTCTTGAGACTCTCTGCAAGGGAAAGGAACACATGATTTACAGTTGGCAAATTTGCAGCTTTGATGCTTGTTAGCATACAATATCTCCAAACCCTCCATAGCTGTGCTGCAATATTTCCTGTTGTTTGGGACAAGTGAGCTTGCTGCACAGTTGTTAGTGGAAGTGTCTGAATGAGCAGGAGGGATTCTGTGAGAAAAATGTTGACTGGGTCCTGTTCTTCAGTTTTTCAAGACTGTCTGAAATTTCAAAGCTACCTATGTAAAAACAAAAGTAATCTTTGGATTGAAGCTGAACAGAACAGGGACATCTGAATTATGGGCAGACTCTGATAATGATGGACAAACTGCTTCATCATCAGGAACCATGATGAGGCTGCCTAGTGAAATGCTGTTATAAAACCCATGAAAACATAAAAACAAGCAGTGCTAGCAATCCGAATCATCAAAGCAGAAGCATTTTTGAGAGAGAGGATTCTCGCATTCTTAGAGGCATTTAAAACAATTGTTTACATTATCATCTGGCAATTCAGAGAATGATGAGGCTGAAAAGGGCTGGGTGATCTGTAGCACAAAAGTAAATCCAGTTTGATATGTGTTTTCAGATATACTGGTTGTTTTCCTTTAGTGTTGGGTTTTGGACTTTTTCAGCAAGCAGTACCAAAATGCAGCTCTGCATGACAATTTGGGTGCTCAGTTCCAAAGCTCATGTACAGAGTATTTTCATCCATGATGTACAAGAGTGCAACTCCCCAATATATATACAAATAAAAAGTAGTCTGCAAAATAGGATCTTTTATTTGGATTTTCCATGCCTTTCTGCTGCATCTTTAAACTGGAGGTACATTTCTTTACTCTCTCTTCTTTCCGGTATGTGAGTGGCTTCTGGGGTGGGTACTAACTGACCATTATTTTTGGGGGTGAGCCTGGCCTGGAATCCAAAGCTGTCAGTTGGCAAGAGCTCATATTTTATAGGCATGTAACAAAACACCTGCCTGCTGCACTGAATGTGGTGGCTTTGCTGCATGTAATTTTCTTATGGAAAATCTTTGGAGATTAGTTCTACCACTGATCTTTTTTTCTGTTTTTTTTCTCAGTGAGTTATTAACTTCCTTGCCAATATTTTCCAAGCCCTGCATATTGAGCATTAGTAGATGTGCAATCCACTCCAGTGTTTTACATGGTTTGCAGTGAATGTGGCAGCTTTTATCAGCCCTGCTTTCATCCATTATGTGGATGAAAGCCCTGCTGGCTTCCAGGGTTCTGTAATACTCTTACTTCTGTACCGAAGGTGCTGGGTATTTTACCTGGCACGTGATGGCCTGGAGCAATGGGCCTGTTCATGGGTTCACTGTATGCAAGATGCAGTGTCATCTGTTGATCAGACAGGTCTGGTGAATTTGGCTTCTGACAGGGAGGGGGTCCAGCACTGAGCTGAAGCTGGGATACCCTTGCCTTGTGCACTGGAAAGAGGGAAAAACCCAAACCTGTGACTGGATTGTCCTACTACTTCTGTGCTGATGGGAATATTGGAATATGTAAAGATGTGTATGCATAGGGTATATAAAGGAGTTCTAATCCTCTTGATTTTCCTGCTTTTTCAATAACATCTGGCACATGTGAAATTACAGAAATGAATCCCCAACCCCCTTTCTCTCTTCACACAAGTAAAAAACAAAAACAGTTTCTAAAATTCCCAGGACTCTTACTAAATATATCACACTAGTCTCCATGGTTTAAACAAAAGTAGTAATTATAGATTCCTTTCATAGAACAAACATACAGCAGTGACTTACCTTTTCGCTCTTCCAGGAGGGCACCACATGCAATCCTTGCAGGGATAGCCTTGGAAGTGCTGTCCGGAAGGACATCACTGCTCCTGGGAGCTTTAGCACCAGCCCTGCTCTCCTGGTGTGCTGGATCTTTCTTTACAACTATAGGTGGCAGGAGACCTAATGCTGGGATGTTGTTTTGGGTACGTAGTTCATCATCTTCAGCAGAAAAGGCATAGCAGGGAAAATAATGGAATGCTGCATAAAATAGGTACACTTTTAAACAGGAAAATAAAAAAAACAGTAATCCAAAGAAAGCCTTTAGAAATTAATAAATATGTAAGGTAACTTGTGATTTCCACACTGGTAATCTTTATCCCTAGCCATAGCAGGCATTTGCAGGTGTTGTTTCTTTTACAATTATCAATCTGAAAAGATGAGCAATTGCAGTAACTTAAAGGAAATTCAATTAGTGTTTGTTAAACAAAAGTATAAATTATGGGGTTTTGCTAAAAAAATGATGTAACAGATCTGCTACTGGATTTATAGGGCCATGTAGAAAGGCATTTTTATGGTATCGTTTTGAGAAATAATAGACACCACGTTTTTCCTTTGCTCTTAGAAATAACTGTGCTGTCTTATATTCCACTGGGTAACTCTGTGCACTGTTGAGTACTAAATTTTTAATGTCGATCACTAGCTTATAGAAAACAATTTCTGCCTTACCGGCCTTAATATTTGTAAAGTATTAAGTGCACAACCACGCTTTTTGTTCTTATATGGATATTCTGCATCAGTGCTTCGTTTCCAGAAATAACTCCTTTGCTATAGAAAAAGTTTTATTTAGGAAGTACTAATTAATAGGCTTTTTCCATTAATTTGAGAACCTGTTTATTTCAGTCACATGAATAGCTGCATAGCAGCACAAACACACTTGAGATGATAGCCTTAAATGAATTAACTTGAATGCTGTAAATAGTTTTGCTTGTAATTTATCTTTCGTAAAAGCTATAAACTGTGTAATTGTGATGCTGAGGGATGCTGTGCCATTCAGTAGGGTGCAAACAGAGCACTAGGAAAGTGAATGCTCGCTCTCCTCGCCGAGTTCCTGATCAGTTTGCACATTCTCTTTACTGAAACTTCCCCTGAAGGTTTTGGTACAGTCCAGCATTAAAAGCATGTGCAATGTCTTCCACATCTCATCAGAAATGGCCACAGTTTAACAAAGATTTGAGAGTGTTATAATTACATATACACATAAAAATCTTACTTTTAAAATGTGTTAAATCCTTCTAAAGTGTTGGTATGAACTAATGCTGCAGCAGAGATGGTAATCAAACTTTGCAAATGGTGCAAAATGTAGATGCAAAGTGCAGTTCAGGAATATTTAAGTCAGAAGTTATTTTGGACTATCTGATGTGCTTGCAGTCAGGTGCTATTTGCTGAGGGATGAGATTTAGTGGTGAGTAGCTAAGAACTTGTTAGTTTTATAACTGAAATTAAGTTAGTATGACTAATATTAGGCAAAGGCAGTCTTTTTTGATGTAGGCTGGCTGGCTTTTCTTGTAGTGGCCCGTCATGCTAGCATTCATGCTGCTTGCTTCTGCCTTCCTCTCCTCCAGAGCAAACTCTTGATTGCCTGTTGGGGATCAGGTGAAGCTACCTTGATGTCTGTCTGGATAGCCTCCAATGGCCATCTGGTGCTGCTTAGCTGTACCTTCTGGCCCAGAAATGAGATCATGTGGGGAAGGAGCCAACAAGCTCTCATGGCTGCTGGTCTGGCTTGGATGTGTAACAAAGAGCACCTGGACTAGGGGAGGTAAATGAAATGGAGATACTAGTCGGGTGTTTTTGTGACTCAGCCCCTTAACCAGTTTCTTGGAAAAAATAGTTTCCAAATGGCTGTGTTCCTTTTGTTCTTTTGTATTTTTTTTTAGGAGACTGGACTTGGCAAAGTCAGAATGCACAATGGCTCTGAGCAGCATCTTTAAATTGTTGTTGATACCAGGAACCTGACAAATACAACTTAATTCCTTGCCCTTGTGCAATGCTGAACTGGCAGTTCCCAACTAGGATGGCCTACCAGGCTGGAGCCAAATTAGCAGCACATGCAAATATTTGTTTTAGCCTTTCTAATCTTAAAAATTGGGGGAAAATTGCATATGTTGTCTATGTAACATAGATGTCACTATTCCTATTTCATTGCATGGTGGGCTTCTCCACACAGGTTTTTCTCTTTTCCCTCAACTATCTTTGATTATTAAGTAGTAATAGACATTTTACTCAAATCAGAGGCATCTATTAATGGGACTGAAGTATCTTTCATACTGGTAAATTAATGCAACTCATACCAAATTTATCAGGAATTGTATGTATATGCAATCTAGCCCTAAGGTACTAAGGATGATGTCTCTAATTTTTGTTCCTACATGTATAACTGACACTCTTGCAGTTGTTGTGGGGTGATGAACACCTATTTAATGAGTTTTTCTGCTAGATTATTAAGTGACATTGTAAATTCATTGTCTATGTTGATTATCAGGATAACCTGTGTTATACTGCAATATTTTTACCATGTTTTCTGGACTTCTTTCCTTCTAATATGTAAAAATATTTAAGAAAGCAGCTGTGAGTTTTCTTTTTGTTGGTCTGGTGCACTTTTTCTGGGAGTGGATGTCATTAGCCAAATGAAAATTACTCCTCTCAGGTGACAAGTTTGCCTGAGCAGACAGGCAGATGAGGATGACAGTCATGATAAAGAGAAGGAAAAGCACAACTGAAGACTAAAATACTATGGCCTATGTTACAAATGCAGACAAACCAACCAGCTCCTAATAGTCCCTTCTAAGTCTAAAGCTCTGTGAAAGCACAGGTGGGAGAAGGAGTGGGGAAATTGAGGAGGCCAGGAGATGAACTAAAGGGAAAGGTAAGACTGTAGTGTATATATAGAAAAACTCTCTTGCTCTGTTTTCAGTTTGCAAACTCCTGATTTTGGTTTTTTGTATGACATCTGTGGTTCAAGAGTCACACTAATGCCAGGTATACTGGGGAAAGTCACTGCCTTTTTAAGTAAGTGGCAAGAGGAATAGTTCCCAAATTTTGCATTTTAAAGGGAAAAAGCATTTAAGCACTAAACGGTGATTGCTGAGAAACAGCTTCAAACCAAGCTTTCCCTAGGTATTTTTATTTTCTTATTCACAAAACAAGTAAAAAGCCCCATGCCATCTCAAGTAATGTATCCCAAAAGTTGTCATGCTATTGATGTAAAATGCAGTTTAACTCTTAAGAGATTTGGTTTTTAAAAAAAAACAACAACAACAAAATAACACCAACACCGCCCCACCTCCCCAAACTCCAAACTTAATACTGTCAGTTGTTGAGCTGAAGTGATAGGCCTGCTTACTTGGAGAAGCAGGAGCTGAGATGTAAATATGATCCAGAGGACTGGCACACAGGTCTCCAATGTTCTGGACTGGTGATACTAAACTCTTTTATTGTGAAAGGAGGAGATGACCAGATAGCTAGTAACAACTTAGTTTGGTTTTTGAGGGAGCAAGGGGAGCAAAACAAATTGTACTGTGTCAATGCTGATTGCAAGGAAAGACAGGGCTATTGCATTGTTAATATGGGGGGGGAGGGAAGGGGGGGAAAGGACAAGTGTGCAATGTACCTGCTGGAGGACCTGCTTATCTCAGGTGTTTTCTTTCTCTGTATTGCCTAAGCTGAGAAATCTGTCTTCGTAACATTTTCGGTTTTTGTTGCCTTGGCAGCCAAGATTCCAAATCTGATCTTTCTTCTGGCAGTGTGTGATGTTGCAAGCTAACCGTGGGAGGGCCACATGTGATCTGCAGAGTTCTATGATGTGCCCTGTGGCCCTCTGTCTTTTTATAGAGAGATATGGCCCTCAGAGACTATGGGTCCCAGCAAGCAGTGCTCTATTTTGATCTGATAAGAACACGCTCAAATCTAGATGTGCATTGCATGTTAGGGCGTGCTAGCTACATGAGCCGCACCTCGGCATTCAGGATAAAGGTGGCTGCAGACTGCTCCAACCAACGCAAAGTAGGTGCAGCTCTGGCCACAGGCTGGATTTTTTTTTTTTTCTTCTGCCCCTCAGTTTAAGGAATTGTCTTTTTTTTCCTACCCAGTATTGCAATGGGATTCTGGTATATAGCATGATAGCTCATCATTTTGAATAACTCTGGTTTTAGTTTCTGGGTTCTCCCAGATGCTACTTTTACCTTCTCTAAGATGGCTGTCCTCTTATGTCGTACAGGAACAGGCAAAACTTTTGGAAGTGCCTGATTGCTTCAAGAAAGTGTGTTGCAAGACATCCAGCCCGGTTTTTACTTGGCAAAGAGACCTGGCTCATTCAGACAAGCTTTGGCTAAGCAGTCTGAAATTTGAGGTGGTTTATCTGATAGGACTTTTTTAAAGTTTGTCCAATATGGGCGAGACTCCCCTTTGACAGGGGAAGGTTTGACATGCCTTTGGTGTGAGCAATTTAAACACCTGCTCTAAAGATTAAGAGTGCAAAAGCTGACTCTGCTTGCATGCAGTTCACGATGGGAGCAATCCCTTTCTTCCAGTCTTAGGCTAGATACATTACAAGATGGTTTGCATGTAGCTTACTTCTCTATAGCAATACCTTTCTGAGTTCTGGTCTTCAGCTGGGTCTGCATCTGAACAATCGAAGGCATGACCAGGAGTTCCTTTGGGGTTTCATTGCATTTCAGATGTTTTTTAGGGAGTGTGTAAACCCTAGGTGACTCTTCCGAGATTGTAAGGTAACTTCAGTATTTCTGGTACCTGTTGTAAAATACAAACCCAAGATGTCAAGTGCTCTGAATTACCTCTCATCTTTATTTCTTGCTTTGTAGTATTGTTCAAAGAAATTTCAGTAGAGTGAAGAGCTTTTTTTTTCATAGTCTTTTAAAATCCAAATAAATACAACTTACCCCCACAAGAATGGCTGTATTGGGTTGACCAAGAGGCCTGTTTGGCCCAGTACTCAATCTCAGTCCGTGGTCAATAATGGACTTGTAGAGAAAGAGTAGAAATGGCATTGTATGTGAGAAAAGAGCTTCACATTTAAGTGTTCTCTTGCTTACGAGCCTGGGTTTCCTAAGTTAGCAGTTGCTTCTGAATTATGGTTATGCTTCAGTTCCTGCCAACTGTTTCTGTCACCCCGCATCCTATATACTCACTTTTGCACATTTAACATAAAAAAAAATAGCATTGCTACTTCAATTTAGTTCTTTGTGTAGCTGTATAGTATGGGTACTACATAAAAAGCTGCATGAAGGCAAATCAGATGCTGTTACTCCTTCCTGCTTTGACGTTTTGTATATTTTGAAACTTGGAGGTAATTCTCAAGGCTGCAGTTTGGTCATGTATTAGCTCTATTTATAATTCTTATTGAACCCTGAGATCTGGCTTTTATCTCAACCTGATAAATAGTGGAACCTTTGGCTATTAGAGTGAGGATAAATACATAAATAAAGAAGAGCAGTTAATGAATAAGCACCTGCTCAACAGAGATGATGGTGAATAAAGATACCTGTCAAACCCTCAGCACCATAAAAGTAAGCACATTTGGCCTGATCCAATGTCTGAGGAATTTCTACTGATTCCAAAGGGGTGCCTTGTTAGCCTGCATAATACAAATTTTTAAATCTGTATCCTTTTTCTTTTTTTTTTTTTTTTTTTTCCCCTTTCCCTTTTTAAGCACAGCTATATTATTCAATTTGACTCCGTTCTGCAGCACTGTTTTCTGTAGAGACAGCTTCATGGAGAGGAATGGCACCATGGTATACTAGGAACAGCCTACTGGGTAAAGGCAAGATACAAAGGTTGATCCAGTGCTTTTAAGGCAATAGCAAGCTATTGAAACATGGGTTTCTGCAGAGGAATACTGTAGTAAGGAAAGTCAAAAAGTCTCTGATACAGAGTTTGAGAAGTCTCATCAGTCCTCTGTTCCTATTATAGGGCATACTACTTTTGCTTTCACTGCAAGGCAGATCGTTTGGTTGACTTTTAACCAGAGCAAGTTTTAATGAATTTATACCTGCAAGTAAACCTATCAAACTGCTGCACTGACAAATCTATCATGGGATTTCTATCCAAGCCCCATTTTATTCTGACTTTCTGGCAGACACAAGTCTTTTCCCCTAAGGCACTTCAACTGTGCTGTCTTTTCTACTCCTGGATATTCTCTTGCTCTCTCTGACTCCACCTCAAATGTGTCTGCATCTTAGGACCTGGTTATCCTACTGTTGTCCCCTGGTGCAATTACAGCATGATTAAAATATGCAGTATGGCTGGGACCTTGATCATGTTCTAACAAGAATATAACCTTAGACATATAGCCCAGTTACAGCGTTGTAACAATGTCATGGAACAACCCTGCTCATCTCTGTAGCATGGGGTGGGGCTTTAAGTGCTTTTCTTTCACATATTTCTAGTCACACCACTTGCTATTGTTGCATTTCAAATGTCATTATTCCAGGTGCCTAGATCAGCCCCAGGGATGAACTTACAAATACCCCTACACAGCATTTTGCTGCTGTCTGCAGCTCTAAAGGAGTAGTAGTATGCACTTCTTAGTTTCCCCTTATTTTCAAAACATTAAGTACTTGCAGAGTTACAAACTCTATTCCAAAAAAGCACATATAGTTATTTGTTATATATTTTGGTTCTGGGACCCTGAGCTCAGAGACCAATCTCTAACTAGTGGTTTTCAAGAAGGACTTTTTCCTTAAGGACAGGCAGTCCACTAAGAACTCATAATTTCTTAATTTGTTCACTTTTGGCCCCTTCCTGGGAAGTGTCCGATACTATCCACTGTCGGAGACAAGATCCTGGACCAAACGGACCACTGGTTTGTCTCAGTTCTGCACATTTTATGTGTTGTGCTTAAGTTATGACCCCTGAGACCATTTTATAAGCTATTCCAACTACAGAAGAATTAAAGAAAAAAAAAGAAAAACAACACCAAAACCAAAACAAAACAAAAACCCCAAACACACACACACAAAAAACCCACCAAACCCTGACCTTTCTATGTTCCTCCATTAGCACATCTTGTTCTGAGCCTGTGGCAGATGGGATAGAAGGAAGAAAGCTATTTTCATGAAGTCCTTTTACTTTAGCATCCTGGCTCTTTGCTTATCCTTGTTTAGCTATGAAAGAATGGGAGTTGGCATAAAGAATGACAGATAAAAACAGGTCAGTGCCTCCAACTGGGAGACTTATCCTACCACTGAATCTATCATGGAAAAAAGGCACTGCACTCCAGATGCTCCTGTGGAGGAGGAATGTTTCCTCATGACACCTTTAAATGTGTTGCGTTGCAACAGTGCTTCCTTCCTATGCAGCATTGCCACACACAACCATAACAATTAGGTCATGTATACTTAAGAGAGATTCCCTGTGCCCTGTAGTCACAGCTAACAGTGACAGCAGTGGCCGCCAAATCAACACTTCCTTGTATGCTACATGTTTATAAGCCTTGTTATTCTTCAGGAATGTGTTGAGTTCAGGACAAACATGTCTGCTATGTGGCATGAAACATATACCCCCTTTCTTACCATTGTAGGGCCTCTTTTTTTTTTTCCAGGGAAAGCCTCCATAGAAAGTGGAATGGGATTTCTCACTCAGCAGATGAGAGATGTTGATAGTGATGTTCCTAACAAAGTCCTCTGTGGGTTTGCTTAGAATTTCAATGTCCCTTGAATTTTCTATATAGTTCTGCTCATTCCTGTGCCTGTGCTCTGCCATAGCAGCCTTTGAGACCTGGAGACCTTTCAACAGTGTGCTTTGGGGGACAAGAGAAGGAAAAATTTCACAGAAGCACTGGGAAGAACAGTGTGCTATTCCATCCCTTCTGGGGCCGATTTCCATGTTTTCTTTGAAATTCTGTCATTTGACTTGAAGACAGTCTTAATTTTTGACAAACCTGGAATGTTCTGCAGAAAACGGACACTCTCAAGAAGTTGTGTTTAGTCCAAAACCGAATCCAATCAAAATGATCCTTTATAGAAAGATTTTTTTTTTTGGTCTGAGTTTTATTCACATTTGTTTCTTGGCTGGGATGTTTTTCTGCTGGTTTAGTGAGTCGAATCAGCTCTTTCAGGGATCAAATGAAAACCACAGCAGGCACAAAGGAGGTAAGACAGTATAGCTAGAGCAGGACAAAGAGGGAATAAGTTTTAAGTTTTTTCTATTCTTTGTTTCTAGGTAGAGTACTTAAATAGATGATCTTTTTTTTTAACATTTCTCACTTTATATACCATTGAGACAAGGAATTGTGCTTGGTCTCAAGAGGGGCTTGACAGCACTTCAACTGACTTCAATGTAATAGACTGAGATCCCCGAAAAGGTGACATTTTAATGGGTACATTGATGTGAGGTATTTTTCTTCTATGAAGTCACCGAAACTGTTTTCAGTATATTATTTGTAAGCAGCCATACTATTCAAGTCTTAGTGAATAGTCCAGGAATTGCAACACTACTTAGCAAAATAATTCTATAGTTTGGAGAAACAGACTTTAAGACAAGAGCATCATAAACTTCACTTACGTTCTTTGCATCATCTCAGCACAGACAGTCCCAAACATTTTATTTTCTTTTGAGATTTTGGATGTTTTTAGTGTCTAAACACCTTCCAGTGTATGCTGAGCAATGCGACTTCCATCTGTTTTGTGCTGAAGCTAGAGTATACGCTGGCACAATTTTTGCTGCAAGACAGACTCCATCATACCCATTCAGTACCAGTCCTGGGGGTGCCTGAGGGGACTCAGACATGCAGGCCAGGAACTGGCTGAGAGGCAGCAAAGAGGAGCAGTGAACAACGAGTACCTGTGGGACTCCTGAACAGGAGGCAGTTTGGCCCCAGGTAGTGTCCTTTGCAGCCCCTGGTCTCCATTCTTTCCCTAACGCCCAAACAAGGTATTTGGGCTCTCCTCCTGCGAGGCGTTTCTTGGCTTCCGTAGTTTTCTGCAAGCTTTTCTCTGTCTTCAGGCTCCTTTAGAAACAAATAACTCTGTCCTACAAGAAAGAAGTTTGAGGTCTGAAGCAGAAGTGCAGCATCTATGGGAGATCAGAGCAAGTCTAATTTTTTTTTTTAGGTTGAAATGTTGTGGGTTTACATCCCTGTCCAACACTGAGAGCTATGCTGCCTTGTAAGATAGGAGGTTGTGGATTTGGCTGCAAGAATCTTTATCCATCCTGATGTATTTAGTGACAACTGGATGATGCTGGTTTATGAATTCATGAAGAAGTTGATATGGCTGGGCTTCAGCAGTCTGCACTTGAGAACAGCAGTTGAGATTTGATTCTTGTGCAGTGCATGGAAAGCCCCTTGTTTACTCTCTTAATATGCATGGGCACAGGTTAAGTTATAATCTAATTGAGAATTCATGCTGTATTCCAGGAAGTGGTGTTTTGCTTCAGCAATTTTATTTTTCTTTAAGGTGTTGACCAGTACTTTGGAATTTAAAACTATGTATCCTGAAGAAGGCATAGAAACATAATTTGAATGCAAACTGTATTAAGCGCTCACATCCTGTATCCTAGCAGGAATTTCACCAAACAGGGGAGGTATTCATTGAACTTAGGAGCAAAGCAATGTCAAGTTGAGAAGGAAATTACTATGGAAATGAGTTTTAACAGCCTGAGGCAGATGTAGGGAGAGGCACATTGTACGAGGAATTTTCCTCACACACTCTAGCTTATATGGCCTTTCCATTACTTCAGCAGCAGCATATAAGAAATCCTTGGCTTGGAGGACAGTCTCTGAATTTTAGCAGTTTTGCGCTATTGCTGCAGGCCAGCTTCCCTGTTAAGAGAAATTAAACCCAGCCTCAGCTAGGATTGGGGCATCTGCTTGTATAGGAATGGCCTTGCTTGGGGCAGACCAGAGGTCCTCTCAGCCCAACATTTTCTCTCTCTGTGGTTAGGAACGGATGCTTAGGAGGGAATGAGAGAAATATATTAACTGCTTTCCTACTATATTCTCCCAGTGCTTGGCATGGATCAGCTGAGTAGGTCTGTATGTTTAATACTCCTTGATTTATTTTTTTTTTTTTAAATTTTCATAGACTTGTCTTTTTTAAAATCGCACATTCAAGGATCCATATCTTGTGGCAATGAGTTCCACAGCTAACCTGCACAGTGTGGAAAAAAAACACAAGCCTCTCCCATCTGCTTAATGATAATAAATAAGGTCCCCAACATTTTTGTGTTTTAGAGAAGTGGCAAATAAACTGCCTATTCATTTTCTCTATGCTTTTTATGACTTAGACCATGTTTTCTGTTTAAAGATTTTTGAGAAATACGTAAGTGTATGTTGGCTTAGTTCATTGCAGAAAGATGGTGGTACAAGCAGAAAGTGGTATTTTTCAGGAACAGTAGACAGGTCCTGTAGTGTCTTCCCATAAATTCCAGAATATTCCTGAAGCAGTAGTGGATTCCTGATACACTTTGGAATGGATAGATTGCAAGTAAAGAGCTATATAGCTTAGGGCAGGAGAACAGAAAATGTTAATCATGTTGGCAATAACTGATGAGAAATGATTGTGTGGGAGAGGAAAACGGGTTGTTAATGTATAAAGAAGCACATATGTTTCCAGATTGTTGAGGGAAATAACAGAACTTTGAAGAGCTTGGTCCATCCAGTCCCTCAGACATTGAAAGGGAATAAACTGTAATCCCCCCCACTTTTTTTTTTTTCATTTTGTTGCTAAAAATATGAAGGGAAGAAAAAAGAAAAAATCCCAATGGACTGAAAACAATGTTTTTGTTAAACCATCTGAAAAAGTGAAAATACTTAATACAGCTTTTTCTTTAATGTACTTATTTTCATTCAAAACATTTTGTTAAAACTATTCTCATCACTCCCAGTAATAGCAGAAATGTGAGTATCTGTTGCAGAGTTGTTCATGCTTGGCTGTGCCATTGGAGTTGAAATTCCATGAAAGTGTACAGGTTGAAAAGCTTAACAAAAACTGGTTTAGACGCTGAACTGGGGAAGATAATATAAAGTGAGGCTCCATTTGGAGGCTGTCTCCGAACAAAATACTGTATCTGAATAGCTTGGAAACTTATCACTTGGTTATATACCCAAGCTTTCTGGCTATCAGCTATAGCTTTGAGACAAAATTTATATGCCAAATCTTGGGAACACAGAATACAAACTTCTGTCTTAATGTGTCTGCATTTGGTATGTCTGGAGAGCATTGAAGTGAGCGCTTATGAACTGGCAAGTCCTAAATTTGCGTCCCTTTCCTGTATCACGTGCGGTAAAATTATTAACTTATCAGGCTCAATTATGCAGTGCTATCACTTTGTATATTGATAATAAGAATAATCTGAGGCCTGATTACACTCCTGTCTGCTAGTATCTGTTCACTGATTTGAATGGAAGCTAGTTTGGACTCCAAATCCTGTGAATTCTGCTATCTGAGAAGAATGTTTACTCTATTTGCCTTCTACTCAGCTAAGAAGGAAGGTGTGCATGAATGTCCATTTTCCTCTTCTAACTCCCTCTACATAATACAATAGATTTTTTTTCAACACGCCCCAGTAATAACTTCAGCAACATCTGAACTATTCTTAAATATACAAAAATTATTTTAATTATTTTTTAAATTTAACTTTAAAGGCCACTGACCTGCACATTGGAGCCTGTCTGTTATGCCAGGATCCCAGGTTTGGGAGAGACTGAAGAGGTGTCTCTTGGACAAGCAGCCTGGGCAAATCTGTTGGTCAATCTGGTTATTGGATTTGTTCAGGAAATGGAGGTATGGGTGCCAGTGCCAAAGTGTCCCTTTGTGATCCTTCTGCAGCAATAATACATGTGGGAGGACTTCAGTGTCAGTGTCTGTGCTATCTCCCTGCTGCTGCTGAGTTAACAGGCTCTAACCAATAACTCGGAAGGTACTCATGAAGACAACTACAGGTAAGCAGCTAAGCCGGTATGAATTTAAGAGAACTATGATGAAGGTCAGTTACCTTTTTAGTCTATTCTGATTTTAGCCACTTCCTCTGCTTTTGGCCCTCATCCCAGGCTCTGTGTCTGTGCAGTGTGTTGTCAATGATCTGAACAAGTCGTGGTGCTGTGCAGTGTAAGAACTGAAAATGAGTTAATGAGGTCTTGGTGCCTTATCTCAAGTACTCTGCAATGTATCATACTTGTTCCCTGATTAGGGTGAGTGTCTCTCATGTCAATCCTGTGGCTCATGAAGGACTAACCTGGGAAGACCTGTTACTCTTCATGGGCTGGAAAGATCTGGGTTCCCTACGTCTTAGTGAGCAGGCATGTAAAGAACTTGAAAGGACATACATGGAAAATCAAACACTCTCGTAGAAGAGAAATAAATGAACTGTAGAAATAACAGCTCTAAACAGTAGTTATCTCCATAAACTGCAAATTCTATAAAACTGTAATTGCGTCTGCCAGTTAGTCATCTAGTTTGTGTAGATTCATAGAATGTATTTATTGGCAGTTCTCAAAACAGGCCACCCTGTACTTGCCCAAATGTTTCACAGTATAGGGGGCATGTTGAAGCCTGTCCATTTTCCTTTGCACTACAGCCAATTACTGCATTTAATTATTCTTTTCCTACATCTCTGTATATATTCAATAATTTCTTCTAGCAATAGCCATTGTAAACAACATGTTGATACCACACAGTAGGAAATTTACACTGACATCAATGGTGTTCATTGCTTTTGAGCCCTTCCAGCCCTGAGAGTCCTCTTAAAATGTGCAAGGCTTGACTTTAAGGTACTGGGTGCTCCCAGCTCGAGCTGGAGTCAGGCAGCACGTGAGGCCTTTGCCAACAGATGTGCCTGTATGTGAGAATATTGGGAACCCTAAACTTACATTAAAAAAGATAAAACTTCCGAAGACTGATCAACACTCCTTCCTCTTCAAGGTCTTGCACAGCTCCACAGCCAGCTACAACTACTGAGGCATTGCAGGAGGGCCTACATGAACGAGATTGTAAAAAGGCTATGGGAGAGATGGTTGGATGGGGACACCAGAGCTTGTGGTGTCCTGGTAGAGGCAAGAGCCAGCACAGGTACTTGAGAGGCAGTGGGTCTGTGGTAGCCAGCAGGGCCAGCCCTTTCAGCCCTTTTGTTTTTTTGTTTTGGTGAAAATCCAATTCTATGTCCTTTTCAAATGGCAGGTGAGAAAGTTCCCATTTCAGTTCTCAAGCTATCTCAGGAGGTCTTGGAGCAGATGTGAGAATATAGGACAAAGTTAAGCTGACCAATTTTAAAATAAAAAGTAGTAAAAAAGAGGAGCCTTTCTACAAATTTTGTGCGTCTATGGACATAATACCCCAAATAGCTTGGTCTTGTGGTTTTTGTGATCCAAATATTATTCAAACCTAGGAATTTTATTCTACAGTTTGTACAATTTTTCACATGCTCTGGTGCTCAGAAGGGCTTTCCATTATCCCAGAGTCAGCAAATGTCACGTCCAACCTGTCTTCCTGTAGTGATCTGCTTTCTGCATAAGGGCAAGATGGTTCCTAACTCATGGAGCCTCTCAGCACTTTGCAAAGATGTGTTGTGCAGTGGGACAAGAGCATCTGCCGCCTTTGGAGATGCCAAGCCTGCAGCCTTTGAGCTGTTCCCCTTGCTGCCGAATGAGAACCCTAATGCAGATCTCCCTCAAAAACCAGAGAATTAAGCTCAGATTTTCTGCTCTCTGTAACTTTATTTCCATGTATAACAGACTATTCTTCACATCCTGATCAGAAGGTGAGATTTTAGGAAAATGAGTCTTTTTTCCTGATGAGAAAGCTTGCAGCTTCTTCCCTGTAACAGCCCGTTGTTATGGCTGGGGACAGCAGGATGGGTTAATCGTGGCCCCATTTCCTGAGGTCTCCTGCAGTCATGATTTGTGAATGCCTGAGAATACCCCTGCTGAATTCTAATTGTTTGTGGCAGTCGGCACATGATTTCAAGTGTTTGGTCACAGCAGTGTTCGTTTTCTGCTCTTTTAATCTTTGATGGATGTTGCGCCTGGCTTCACTGATGTGGTTCATGACACAGTAGGCAGTGATTTCCTATAAGATGTTTTGTCTCGACTACAGAGGTGTGGAGTCCCTATATGATGGCCAATATTTATTAATGACATCCCAAGGCTTCTAAAGAGAAAGCTCTGCTGTAGACCATTAGAACCTAATCTATTCCAAAATGTCAGATGTAGTTAAGCAAGAGCTATCTCGATTGCACTGAGACTTTCCTTGTTAGTCCAGACTCTGATTAGAAGACTGATTAAAGGCTTTCTCTTTGTAAAGGTTCACTCTTTATCACTGCAGATATCGTTACTATGTAAGACGTGATACAGCTAGCTTAAGGCTCACACAAATACTAGAACTGAAAAGTATTTGTATGTATGTGTGTGCACAGTCATTCATGTCCATACAGTGACCATGCATGTTTTTAAAATGCCCTTAATTAGTAACATGAAAAATGTTCATTTCTGAATATGAATAGGGTTGAATTTTGTTGCACCTTTCAAACTATTCAGCTGGTGTTATTAGTATGCACTTGTATAAAAGGTCAAATTTTCGTATCATATGTAAAGCTGTAGGATTAAGATTTTAACAGCAATTTGAGGGTTGCTGGGATACAAAGTATTTTGTGCAGAATACTTGGTATCTGAGATCATTACGACTAGCCAAATTGCTTCCTGTGATTTAAACATTGCTCTTGCTGTTCAATTGAAGCTACATGATTGTGATAGTGCTGAAATATTCTAGGCTTCTCCTAATGTTTTACCTACAAATAGCATTAAGCTTTGCCATATGCCTTTAAATTTCTCGTGATGTTCAGTGAACATTGCAATTTCATACATAAGCTCTTAGAAGAAAGGATTGTTGATTCATTATGTGTCTGTATAGTGCTTAGCATGATAGCGATGAGATCTTTGGGTATTTCTGGAGCCTAGACAATAAGGTGGCATTATCAAGAAATAAAAACATCCATGAGGCAACTGTCAAAGCTTCCAAATGATTTTGCAAGATGTATTTCCTAAAAAAACCTGGAGCTTTCAGCTTCTATTCTTGAGTATTTTGTAGTTAACTGTCTTGTGCATGAATAATTTCACAAACACCTTGTAGGCTACCAGAAAAAAAAGACAGCTTTAAGAAATTGTGTGGAAGTCAGTGTTCTCATAAGAGGGATTTGATTGTTGTTTCCAGTCCAGTTAGATTAATAATAACTGAACATTGCTGCCAGTTGGTGGCTTGGGTATGCATGTTTGTATGTGAAAGAGAGAACATATTAAGTGGTCATATTGGTCCAGTTACCACTGAACACATAGTTTGTTTAATTATTGACAAACTTCAGCAGGGAGGCCATGCTCTAGAGGGCAGTAAGCATGCGTAAACTGCTTCTGAACTTAGCATGTAGACCTTGGGGGAGTCTTGACCCTTTATGTGCCAAAGTCAATCTCAATCTTAATCAACAATTAAAAAAAATCCTAGCTGTTTCATTGCAAATATCATGTAGGATGTACCTTGTCTTATAGCTAACAGGCTTGATTTTGCTTTTTTGAGTGTCCCTTGCATGAGCAACTGAAGTTGCCCTTTGGGCTTATGGATTTGATGAATTCTGGAAAACCTTCTGGGCTGATCCTTTTTGGGGTAGGGTTACCAGGGCTGCTGAAGATTTTAGCAGAGCTTCTTCTAGTGAGCTGTCACAGTAACAGCATGTCACAGGATTAAGACAAAACCAGATCATTCTGCTGCAGAGTTATCTGCTGACTAACTTCTAATTAGCTTTGCCAGATTTATCACAGACTCGCTGTTTACTGTCAGAACTCCTGCACAAGTGATGCAGTTTGTCAAAGGCTCTGGTTTCTCTGTATTTCAGCAGTGGTGACCGTTTAGTTAAACCCAAGTTTTCTGAATGCCAGGCCAGTGTTTTTATGCCCTGCTCTGTGTGATTTTTCAATAAATCAGTTAACTTTGGTTAACATATAAAAGAGGAAGAGGAATTCTCCGTCCTCCACACGTACAGCCCTACACACACAGTTTGCGAATGCTATGTACCTCTTTCCTCTTCCAGAATCTCAAGACTGTGTTTACTCTTCTTGAATGCAACAGAATAAATAATAGTGTGGATAGACAGCTGACCAAGGAAAGGAAAGCCTTAAGGGTTGTGACTTACAGGTTGTTAAGATGCTGTGCCATAGACTTGAGGGGAAATAGTTGTGTTGTAATTTATTTCCCAATTAAAAGTTGAATTCCTCCTTCCAATGCTGTTTTTGAGGAAACATCTACTCTGTGCAGCTAGAGTTTTCTTCAGAACACCTGCAGCTGTTGATGACTTTAGCTGGGCTTGACAGTGTTTCTGAACATCAGGTCTGGCAGTCCTAGTCTGGTGGTAGGTGTGTCAGCTGGATCCTGCAGAGCTTTTGCTAGTGGCAGACTCTGCAAGGCAGTTATCTCTGCTTTTTCCTCCATGCCCTCCCCAGACCCTCAGGGTGTGCTTCCAGAATGTATTTGGCAAGCTTCAACCCACGCCTTATTTAAATCTTAAGACCAACCTACTGCAATATTATCTCCAGAAAGTGCGTGCAGAGATGCTTTAACAAACAAGGAAATGTTGACACTATCAGATCACTGTGAAGCAGATCCTTGGCTCTACTCTGCTGCTTTTAACTTAATGCAGGAATAAGAAATTACAGGTCTAATTAAATTCATGCCTTTAACTGGTCTCCAAGGTTGATTGATTCCTAAGGGATACCTTCAGTGTTTGGAAATACCTGAGTGAAGTGCTGTAAAGTCAAGATAGGAGCTTCCTAGTCTCCTCCCTAAAGAATAAGGGATTTAGTTAGAGACATTAAGACATTGCCAAAATCCTCAGCTACCCTAGCTCTCTTGAGACTGCTAGGCAGCAGCAAAGTTGTGCTGGGGATGATTAAGCCACTTAATTCCAGGATCAAGGAACTACAGCGGTGACATCAAGTCATATTTGCGCATGAGCCTTTCAGTCACATGAGAAACTGGGTGAAGCTCACCATCAGGCCTGCTGCAGTACTTATAAGCTATATAATCTCCATCAACTCAAGTCAGTGCCCTCACTTGGTTCTGTACCCAGTTAATGAAGTAGAGTGCAGATGAAGAGAAAAGATTTTGTCTTTGTTATCTCCTGTAGGCACTGTTGGCATAACATAGCGTGATGTCAAATCTTTGGGTTTCTATCATTTAGCGTGGAGTCAGTGTCATAGGAAAGCAAAATTAAGTACTAGGAAATGGTTGGGAGAAAAACCAACCTGTGATTGATTTTTAAACTGTTTAGTCAGCTCTGACTTGTCTTCCAATATAAAAGCAAGCAGTATTCAAGTATTTGTCAGAGTATGAAAATATATGATGCTGGATGAGGATCCTTGCTACCTGATGTTCATCTTGGCTTGCTAATATCCTATGTCATCAGGAAAGGGGCACAGCATGGGCTTGCTTAATCTGAGAATTTACTGTCATAGACATCTGTGAACATATCACTGGGTGTATATATAGCACAGATCAAGATGTAGGATGTTGAGAAAGAAAAAAAATTCTTGCCACAAGTTTGGGATCAACTCATTACATCACTGATGGTGGAGCCAAGAATGAGTTAAGCAAAGTCTTCCCAGACGAATGTTGGTAGCAGGTCTACAATATCTCACACCATCAGAGATTGCTGGATAAGTCTCATCCTCTTAAAAACACTCATTGTGCTTTTTACCTTTTCTTTTTTTGAAGTAGAGTTGCTGTACTGCAGAAAAAAAAATCATGTCATTGGCATGGGTGTAGGTTATTAAATTTAATAGCAATGAGTTATGCAGAATATAAAATGCTATTATGTAATTGCTTTGGATATTATACCATAACTTGAGAAACATGGGAGCCAGTGTGATGAGTATCATGTGGAATGGCTGACACTTTCCTTCCCAGTCCAAGGGAAAAAAGAAACCAACCTTTGGCTACTTAGTGTGAAAACTTTTTCCAGTTGAACAGCAGTAGAGAAGGTTTATTCCTTGTCAGGGTTCATAGACACAAAATCCACACATGAACTTGCTCCATTGATGCTGATGGCAAAATTCCAGCAGGCTTTGAGAGCCAAAATCCGGCTCCGTGTGGGCTTCAAAGAAAGCAACTCTCCATACAGCAATGTGTTTGATAAATAACTCGCCCTTTGTGGAGGCACAGAGACCATGTTGGCACCATTTAAAACCTCAGAACAGGTACAAATGTAATCATGACAAATGAACTATAGCTGATAGCTTTCAAAGGAAAGAGGGGAAGATTATACGGAAGATGATGCTAAAGAGTATGTTTGAATATCACGTTAATTTTTTTAGCAACTTATTAATATAAGTGAAGAGCAGTAGTCTTTTTGAGGTTTTTTTTTTGGGGGGAGGGTGAGGTTTTTTGAGGTGTAGTTAACATCTAGAGGAACAGAGCCAGGGGCCTTGTGTAATCTGTCAGTTCTTACCTACTTTCCTCCATGTGCCAAGATGGCTCTTGTCAAGTCTTGGAGGGTGTGCAACTCCATCTGTAGCTTTCTTCTACACCTGTGGCCTCCCTTTTTCCACAAGGCTCAGCTAGATTCTCAGGTACAGAACCAGCACACTCATTCTTGTACTGTAGGTTTTTGGAAGAGACAGACCCAAGCAGTCCTTCATGATGTGCTTTGCATTTGAAGTCTTGCTAAAATGGGAGTAACTTTCATGAGACTTCCAGTTAAAATAATCCTAAGACAGAAAAGGAAAAAAGTAGGGTAGGCATCGGAGAGAAAAATGGAAAAGAAAACCTTTAATCAATTTGGAGTTTGTCAACTTGTGGCTTACTAACTACACAGGAAATTATTCTTTCCTTACATGCTTTCACCATTGTGGCTTTATCTGCTGTCATCAGCAAATCTATCAAATGAAGCTCTGTTGTCTATACCTAAGAATTACTATACAGCACAGCTAGGACCTGAGCCACGGTGTTCTCCAATAGACCACCTACAGCAGGAGGTATTGAAAAGCCAGAGTTCAGGCTGTGAATTAATCATCAAGATTTTGCCCACTTTGAATCTGGCAACACACTACATGACATCAGTGGGGACTTTAGTTGGCTTCTTCTCGACTGCAAGACGTTTTTCTGGATTAGGCTGGATTAGGTCCAGACAAGTCCTGCCCCAGACAAGGATAGAGTAAGCGTTTGCTTAGGGCAGCAGATGCATCAGGCAGTGACTATGAGCATGCAGCATACTTTGCCTAAAAGCAGAGGCATGTAAGCCAGGCTGCTGCTGCTGCCACTGAGGTGGAGTCTCATTTGACAGTGGCAGTTGTGGCTTTTATCCCTCCTTTTATCCTAGTGACAGCAGGAGCAGCAAGCCTATGTCTGCAGAGCTTTCTCTTGCCTCTTGTCCCAGCTCTGCATTTTCCTTTCCCTTCCTGCAGCCACAGCAGCCCTTCAGCCCTGGGAGCAATCTGTTTTGCCCACAGTGCTGAAGAGCAGGTGGAACAGTTCTGGGCCCAGGCTTCTGCATTTACAGATTTACAAGGGATGACCATTTAGAAGTGCTTCAGGGATACTTCACAGTTTTTACCTGGGGTTCAGTGTGTCTGATGGGCTACATAGTACAGAAATTGAAACAAATGCACTTTTAGGATACTTCTTACTGGATCTGAGAAGTGCCCTAAATATAGGAAGTACTGCAGGGGCAGTACTGAACACATAAAACACAAGTGTTCTATGTACAAGCAGTGTCTGTCATGCGTAGCATATTGCTGGGCAAAGAAATGGGACAAAGATGTCTGTTGATACACCTGCATGCTAGACCCATATTCAGATCGGTATTCAATGTGGTTTGTATCGCACTGGTTCTTCAAGACGGTGGGTCAAAGACTGGAATACTCATGTTGGTTTGTTGCATCTCATCCATGACCACTATTACTGTGAAACCTGTTCTTTTTTCTTAATTGGGAAATTAATGGATTTGAAATGTAATAGTTATGGGATCAAATGTCTTAGGAATAAAAAGTAATTGTAGCTGTTTCAGTTTAAAATGTTTTTCCCTTTGCCTTTTCTCTTTGCATACTTGATCTCTTTAGAAAGGGGAGTGTACCATGAACAGAAACACAGCCTTGGCCTCAGGTGGGACAGGTAGTTCCTACTAGAGATAGTAACTGTGTTACTGTAGCGTTTGAATCTGTACACAGCTCTTTTATGCTGGCCCCTCCTAGCTCAAGAAATCTTTCTCTTCCTCACATGAACCCTGAAGTCATCATCAGCAGAGAGGAGATTAATTACACAATGAAGAGCAAGTTGCTGTAAAACAGTATTAATATGGAGACTCTCTTAAAAAAATCCAGGGTTTCCCTCAGAAGCTCTAGCACGCTTTATTGTAGGAGAGGCAGCAACAGACATGAATCTCAAACAGATTATGCTATCTGAGCTGGGGAGTCCATCTCAGCCTGAGATGCATCCCTATGAACTCAGAGGTTAGAGGAATTGCTGCCCTGGAAAGGGTGTAGATAAGACAGAGGTTTTGAGACTGTTGTCTGTTGGTGTGCCTTGAATGAGGTGGGTGAGAAAGGGCTCTGATAGAACAGTTGTCTTGGGCCACCAGGAGAAAACTGTGATACAAGCATAAAACATTTCTCTAGGGAAACTCTCTGGTTTCTTGAATGCAACTAATAAGGCAGGGGTTTCCAAATTATTCTGATAGTTGGGCGTTTATGTACTTTCTTTGATGTAAAGTTAGGGTGTCATATTCTGGCTCCCAATGACCAAAAGTTACGTTTTAGAATGACTGTTCTGATAGCAATGCACAACAGGGTGAACTATCATGATTCCTATGGGAGGTAAGGCAGAGATTCAAAATCCACCTCAAGGCAGGGTGAAAAATGCACAAAGCTGATGCTTTCTTCCTAGCCCCCCTGACACTAGTAGAATTGCAGTGCTGAAGGTGGGAGGAAAGACTGGGGTAAATTTTGATCTGCATCCTGCAGGCTTTCGTTTTTCAGTTTTTCTGTGTAACTGGATCAAAATATGATCCTTTCAGAAATAGTCCTGAAGATCCACTGAGTCAGGTTAGGCCTACTGTGCAGAGTGCTGTTGGTGTGAACTCACAGGAAAAAGCTCTGTCTTTGGCTGTGGCTCTAATATATTCACTTTTCATCACAACACTGCAGTGCGTCATATAAATGAGTCTGTTCTTTTAGCTGCTGTGAAACTCCAATGGAATTTGCTATTCCAACAAAGTATTTTAAATCAGTATAACAGATGTAGGCTTAAAAAACCCATATACAAATCCTAGAACTAACAGGTTTACCTATTCATATGACATTTAACAACACAGAGACAATGATTTTTCTCTTCAGAAATCTATTCTTTTGTGTGTGTCTTGGCTTCCCAAATGATAATTTTGTTAAGATTCTTCAGTTTTAGCTACAGCAGACATGTATCTCTCTTATTATATTACACCATTGGTTATTATTACATTTTGATTTTCATTGCAAAGACAATACTGTAAAATAATTTGTCATTAAAGGATTATTTCAACATCAGTTAACATTCTGAAATGGAAAATATTTAATCACTGAGAGCTACTATGGAGAATTTTCTAACAGCAACTCACCTCTGGTTTGTAATGCACTTCCAGTTTCTCCTCATCTTTTTTCGCCACCTGCCCAATGCCACAGCTTAGCAGGGAGAGATCAGGCACTGAGCCCCAGGAACATCAGCGAGCTCACATCTTGCCCCTAGAACTGCAAGCTTACTATCAGAGCACTCAGACAGTGTCTTTGTTCAGAAATGCAGTAATTCATAATGCTGTGCCTTGCTAACATGCAACTCCAAACAGCAGAAAAGCCAGACTAGCATCCTGGGTTTTTTAAAAGTGTGAGGGAGATTTGGTGCAGTTGGTTACGTTTTTTCCTCCTGTCTGTCCTGTGCACTAGTTGTTCTCTGTTCTGGTGGCTTTGCAACATCTTGGGGTCTGTGAACCACCACCGTCACCCTCCTCATTGTGATCAGGGGTTGTTTCTCTGTTGCTATGGTGGCAAACAGAAATTAGGATCCTTACATCAGCTAGGGAGAATACAGGTAAGCACAGAAGTAGTTCAAGGGCCAGGTTCAGATTTAAAGGATGGACTGCCCTGCAGTAAATACCCCAAGGTGACCGAATAACATTATTCTTCCCAAGCTGCTTTATTGTATTTTGTTTATGGCACCCTCCAAATTCCATTACTAGCTGAGAACGGAGGAAAACAGTATTAGTAGAACTGGAAGAGACCAGTTTTGGGGATTGTTTTGTAGGGCACTCATCCTCTATGGGTTTGTGTAGGTCTTTATGTAATCTGAATGGCTTTTTCTCTGGTTCTTCAGCTGTTTTCTTGCAGGAACTTGGAGTAGGAACACGTAACCCTTCCTAGGTAACTGGGAGTTTCAGCCTCTCAGTTGTGTTCCTGACTCCCATGGTGGAGTTCCTGTTCTTTAGCCCCCACACCAGCACTGGGATGGCAGGAACTATTCAGATATTTACTTCCTACAGCACTCAGGTGTGCAATTCTTTGCCCTTTTTGTACTTCGTTCAAAGGTACAGGTTTCTCTTTCTTTAATTTTGTCACTAAGCTACTCAACTTGCTTTGAGGATTTTTAGTAGGAGCCAGAGGGGCAGGGAGCTGTTGTTCAGTGCAAGCAGGCTCTGCTTTCAGAAGTGGGATGTGAACACACTGTGAGCGCTTCTGCCTGGTCTTGAAACCAGGATAGTCTGTCAACTGCGCATCAGCATCGTCTTGTGGAAGTGCCCCCTGCTGCCACGTACAAAGACTTACAGCATATTACAAGACTACAACTTTTAACTTTATTTTATACAGTGTCTTTCACTCTACATGTGCTCAAAGTGCTTTACAATATACAAACAGCAATAGAAAATGTACAAAACAAATATGCCTTCAAACAGAGGAGCTGCTTTCTTCAGTTGGCAAAAGTGACACTTTCCATAACAGAACAGCAATAGAAATGAGCCTGTACTGGCAGAGCCATTCTAAATTCTTCCCAGCTTAGGATAATTTTCCTCCAAGCATGATTGTTCTTCATGACTTTATAATGAATTGAACCAAACATAAATTAAGAAAATAGAGATTTAAGTGAGAATGTCAATCTAAATTTACTTCCAAAGCCTGTTGTTGAGTGTCTGCTTTGCATCTCTTTAGCAATTCTTCTCCAACACTGTGTCACATAGTTTTTAAGCAGTGCTTAATTACATTTCATTAATGTTGTGGGAAGGGGCTGTATTGGCAATTGCTTTTTATGATTGTCAGTTTTACTGGTGAGTGTTGTTAGTTTATATCTTAGAAGGATATATATTTTACAACTAAAAATCCAGCACTCGAGTGCTATGTCAGAGCCGTTTTAAATGCCATTAAAAATAAATGTGTGTAAATTCAGAATAATGCATTATTGAAATAAGCTCTCTAAATCTGTAGGTATGGAACAGCTGTGGAAATCATGCATTTTCAGTGAGTATCAGAGTGTATCTCATTGAGACAGTGATTGTAATGAGAGGTTTGCTGGGGAAAAAATAACGAGTTAACTCAAAGTAGGACCAGATGCTGATCTGAATATAGGTGGGCTTGAGAGCAAAGGAGGAAACAATTTTAGCAAGGAAAACAGGAGTAGGCTCTGAGGAAGGAAATGGAAAATCTTATTGCCAGTGCCAAGGAGAGGAAGAGGACATGGGGAGTCCTGGGGAGGCTGGGTGTGGAGGAAGGGAAAAGGGTGGGGACAAAGCTGAAGAGGACATGGGCTGCAGGGGAGAGTGAGGATGGACTTCTTGTGGAGATTGGTCAGAGAGCTCTGGACTGGGTATGGAGCCTGAGGATTGAGCACAGGGATTCTGTGCCATCTTTGGGGACAGAGTCCATTTGTTCAGGGCAGCATTCAAGAAGCTCTCATTTCTTTTCCCACTGTCTTCTGTCTCACTAGCTGTGCATCTTCCACTTGCTGCAACAAAGGATGTATGAGTCCTAGAGGACACTGTCACTTTTGCCCTGGAGTACATGTAATCTTTGCACTGAGGCTTGGATCCTCGGTGTCAGGAGAACATGCAATTATGTCAACTGAGAGTTATATCTTGATGCATATAGCAAGGAGGGAAATACATTTTGGAAACGCAGTAATTACATCTTGCACTTCATATTTCTTGAAGGCTCCAGTTTGTAAACTCAATTAAGTTCCTCTAATATAGCAGCAGGAGTGTGTGTAAGTATAAGGAATACATATGTTTTGGGCTGATTATCTTTGGTGAGGAGCTGAGCAACACACTGTGGGAGGGGGACAGCAATAACCAATGTTAAATATCACTCTCCATCATGGTAATTGCAGTACATTTGCACCTCTTTGTAGTGCAGAGAATGGATTCTTCACCTCTGTAACAATACCATCTTGCACTGCAGTTCTGCTTGCTCTTGCAAACTGAGCAGGATCACATCTACGTGGGATCTTTGACAGGAGCTCTGCAGAGGTTACTGACATGCCATGGAACCATGTTTGTTCAGTGAGCGACACTTTCATCCTAAGGTCCCACTAAGCCAGCACACCAGAATGGCTTCCTTTGCCACTGTGCAGTATGTAGCTGTGTGTATGTATGTTTTAGGCTCAAAATACAAAGTGCAAACACTGACTGGTTTTGAGCGTTAGAGATTTTGAGTGTTAGAGAGTTAGAAAACTGGGCTGTTAGCCCTCATATGTTGCCAAAGTTGCGTTTAGATAACTCTGCTCTGCCTGTAGAAATCTCTTCCAGTTCTTCATTTATTCACTGCTGACCTAAGCTGAGCTGCAGTGTTGTTTTTCCCTGTTTTATGAGGGTTACACAAGAACTTTTGCAAAGAGGCGGTTGCGTCCTGCCTGAGATGGGGGCTCTGCAGTGGGAACAACTGCAGTAAGCCTGGCATGCGTATCTGCAGATTAAACCCAGAAGTTAAATTGTAAGCAGGCAGGCAGCCCCTCTTCACGGTAACACAGTAACTAATGCAGGGTCTCAGGGCCAAGCCCACAGCAGGCCCATGGACCCTCAAATAAATCACTGCAGAATCCAGGGAGACAGAAGAGCTCTGTATGAACACGTAGTGCATTTTTCAGCATTGTATCTTGCCATATATGTGTGTGCATTTTTCCAGTCCACAGCTATGCAGTACAGCCATGGAGTAGCTGCTAGCTAGGACTCCAAGGGTCTCTGGGAGGATGAACAGTGTCATCTTGATAGTGAGATGCTGTGCCTGTTTGAACTGCTGGTGGACACATAGGAGCCCGATTCTCAACCATCACCAAGCTAGGCAGGAATTGGCATGTGAGTTGCGTGAAGATTTTAAATCAGCTTTGCACTATACCCGCTCTTGCCAATCCCCTAGAATAAATTTGAGGGGCCCAAGGTTTATTGTCCCTTATGTTCAGATTGTTAGGACTCACACTGGGACTTTATGGCCACTTAAGCATTATAATGGTATTGCTATGTCCTTTCCCCCTAGGCCTTCTGCACTGTGGGAGAGGCATAAAAAGGCAGTAGTACACTGGACCCAACTTAGAGCTCACTAGATGGCTGGCATTACCACAGGATATAAAAAGGCTGAAACGGAGACTGACAGGGGGGAGTTCAGTATAATACTGCCAGCAACACGTTACTTGCTCAACACAGTTACTGACTCTGTGGGATCAAAGCAGTTACGCAGCCAGTACTGGCTACAGGGGAATGCAGGGGCTTTCACTCAGGCTATGGAGTGGGAGCAGTTTTTCATACTTAGGAACCTTTGCTGGATTTGAACTGGAAGCCCAATGATGAAAATGTTTGGGACTAGTCATTGTCCCGCAAGAACTACCCAGGCTTCCACATGTTACTGCTTCAAAACGGAGCAGGCAGGCTTTTGTGTTCAAAAAAAGTTTTAGTTACAGCCCCTTGTTAGTTTAATTTTAGTTCTTATGAATTGACATATGGCAGGCATGATTTTTAATTAGAGCTTTAGCTGCGTTTTACTGGTAGGGTTGCAGAGCACTGTGGAATTTACATTAGGGAAAAAAATGCTCTGTCGGTAGAGTACAAGGCTGTTTAGTAATCAGAGTGGAAAGTTAACTTTGAAACAAATTGGCAACTGATCAGATAAAATTCAAATCGGTAACATTTGTGTTGGAAACCAGCTCAGATCTGGGGAAAATGGAATCTAAGCTATTCTGTTCCTCTTGCAGAGGAACCGACTAGTGAACACAGTGCGCACATCAAAATTCATGCGTAACACCCCCTACAAAAACAAAATTAATACTTTTATAGGGTTATCTGAGCACTTATCTGATTCCTTTTCACATTAGTGTAAAACTAAGTGTTACTTTGAAGAGAAGTTTCCTTACATAGTTCACAAAACAAACAAACCTCCTTTTCCAGTCAGAAACTAAAGGTCAAAAGTTTCCCCCTTTTGTTTTTCTTTTGGATCAACAGGGTGTAATAGAGAGATATCAGGAGATGTTTTGCTCCTCTGCGTTTTTAACAGATTCCCATCTTCCCAGTTCATTGTGTGAGCTCTTTCGGGTACTCAAAGAGTTAATGGTGTGTTCAGGCCTCAACCAGCAAATGCATTTAAAGCTCAGTCCAGCACTCACATGGTTTGTATTCTTGCACTGCTGGAGTGGTGTGTTCATGGCATCTGGTTCCCTGGCAACAGCTTTCATTGGCTCAATCAAAGCCTTTTCTTCTTAAGAAAGCTCCCACTGTGACACCCTACCACCACCACTAATCACCATCTTAACCGAGTGTTTAAGATGCAGCTGGTATGAAAAATAGCGCTTGTGCATGTGAGAAGATTAAGAGGCTACCTTGCATAGTACACCTGCCCTGGAGAGTGCTCTCACTCATTGGTGGTGTGCATACTGGAGGCTGTCTGCTTTCCTACTGGAAGAGATGAGGCATCACTACATGAAGAGTCTGCTTAGAAATAATCTTTTGTTAGGCAGAAATCCATAAACCTTTGTGTCTTGTGAATAGTCATTTCCTCTTTGCAGCTGAGATGGCGTTTGGGCCTCTGTGCTATTGACAAGGGGCAGAAGTGGGATGTAGGGGGTGTACAATAAAATCCATATTGTTGAAGCTGTCTCCCCTGACAAGGAAGAAGCAGGAAGAAGTCTCCCAACATGTGAACAGGAGAACAATGGGAGCAAAGAATTCACATTAAGCCTCCTTAAGGGTTACATATGTTAGGATTTCTGGAGATGCAGAGTTTGCATAAAAGTTGAGAAAGCCTCTAACGATCATGCCTGTCTGTGTCTGGCAGAATTTGGGGTACAGAGCGATTGGCAAGACTGGACATTAGCACACCCTGCATCATGCTTCCGCTGTTAGAAATGTTGTCCTTTTGAATTACTGAAGCTCTCATTGACTTTGCAGCTGACAGAAATTCTTCCCTTATTTTCCTAGTCTTGGAGATTACCTTGGAGGATGCTCTGTAACCATCAGAGACCATTGCACTCCACGGGAATGAAGCAGCTGGAGCAGGGATGCAGGTGAGGGTAAGTGCAAGGAGAGTCAGGGTGTCTACTGTAATCTGTGCTACACTGGTTGCTTGTTTACCAGGCGAAGCACACAGGCCAGACACCCTCCTCCTGTGTTTATCTCTGTGCTGTTGGGCAGGCAAGTGAACATGGATTTAAGAACATGGGCATGTAACAACTTCAGCAGCATGGCTTTAGTCAAGAAATACCCTGCCAGAGAATATTAGACTGAATTTGTGCCTGCTTTGGTTAGGTTTTAAGGTAAGCTGTAGTCTCCCGATAGAGCTCTTCCCTGGGTTCATCCTTGTTTTAAACCCGTAAGTGAACGTATCCCTTTGAAGCTGTGGAGAGAGGAGAAGGAAACCTTGTTTTGTGAGACACTATGCTGTATTTGGCATACAGAGACTGAGGCAATATGTGCCTGAGAAAGAAGCTGGGGAGAACGGTCTTATGGTTAAACTACTATATTGAGACTTGGAATTTGGGTGTAGCTTCGCCCTCTGTGTGGCCTTGGGAAGGTCTAGACATGGGCAAAATAGGCAATTAGCGAGGGCAGCCAAACCAGAAGTGAAGCTGTGGTGACTCCTTTGGCTGTGGCAGAGCCTAGGAAAGCTGTCTTGGAAGCTGCTGCTGCCAGGGCAGAGCAGAGCTGAGCCAGCAGGGTTAGTGCCTGGCTACCATTGCCCCCTCGTCTTTTCAGGGGCAGCTGGAGCAACAAGTATGACTCGGTAAGGCTCAGTCCCCAGCTCTCGTTCCCACCTCTGCCCTAGCCTTTCCCAGTGGCTGAAATGCCCTGTCATTATGTAATGGTGTTTTCTGAGATTGTTTTCTGTGATTGTTTCTAGCTGCTTTGTGAGCCCAGCACTAGACTGGCACTTGACCCTTATGCTAGGACAGAAAATCTCAGTTTTCCCCACATAGAGAAGCCCAGAGCTTGTTCTTTCTTGACTTCCAAGTGTCCAATTCACCCTTTCAGTCCAGCTGCAGGGTCTTTGCTTGGGCTGCAGCCTTTGCTCCCTGTGTCAACACTGCTGCAGCCAGGAGCATCCTGGCTCCCCCAGGTACCAGAGTAACGCAGGCATGGGACCGGAATGTGGTAACATTGTACAGGCACAGCTATGGGACCAACAGGGTACAATAGCTGCACAACTTACAAAGTGGGAATAATTCTCCATTCAGAAGGTTCTCATAAAGATAAATCCTTAATATATGACAGATGGTTAGTAGCTCCATGGCTAAAAGCCACCCTGAAAATCCTATGTATGTTTTTAAATGCAAAATATATTTTAAAGGAAGAAATTCAAAAGCTTAAATTAGAAATGACAGCAGCAAAGAATGGCATTCTGAATATGGTAGGTCTGTTTTCTTCAGTCAGTTGTAACTGTTTATTTAAACTTATCAACACCCAGCCAGCAAAAAAGGAGCCCATGGCAGGTACTAGAATTGTAAAAACAACCTGTTTTGAACATTAAATGTCTGATTTGGTAAATTTGCTTTAGAGACTGAGTGTGGGGGTGTTGTTGCTTCCCCCTTCCCGGAATGTTTCATAAGACCAGGGAAGTGCATGTACATGCATGTGTGTGAGGAGCTACACTTTCTCTGCTGTGCTGACAATTTTGACCTTTTGACTGATATATGGGCCTCAAAGCAGGCAATGAAGATGTGACTTCAGCAGGGTAATTGATAGATGTCACTGCTCTGGTGAAAATCAGATTTGCTTTGGTTTGGATATGATTTCAGAAAACATTCTTTATTTGCATGGTGGTTTACCGTGAACTCTGGAACAAAGGAGTTTTGGGAATCACCTGCAGATATAAAGGGACAGGGAACTTCCACTGCTTAGGGTTTTTCACAAGCTTCCACTGGCCATGCAGATGGATAGCTGAAAATATGTAAACTTGGCAGAGTGCAGAAGGAATGAGAGCAGTATGCCATCCCAGTCCCCTCCTTCACATAACTGAGCAGGTACCTCTGTGAAGAAATGAAGCCTTTCCTTTCACATAGCAAGACATGAGTTTAAATAAGATAAAAGGTTCTTGATATGTGGATTGAGGGTATTCAAGTGTACAGAACACACTCTCACTATATAGATGATGATTGAAAAGTGGAGATTATTTTGTTCCTTGATTCACTGGGTAAAATGACTTTTACTGTAGAGTTTGTGTTTATTATTTAATTTTCTACTTTTTAGATTATCAAAGTGGTTTCAAGAAGCCAGTGCAACCTTTACTCTGCCCCTTCTAATTATAGTCTGTACACATGTGCCTCTAATTATGTGATTGCAATGTCTAGTGGATAAGCAACATGACTTTTTGCTTTCCAAAAAAAGATCAGAGGGTAAGTGTGAGGCACACAAAACTGCAAACCTTTGAGACAGGATGTAAATGCTGTCCCCCTGCACAGGACTGAAGTTCACCCTAAGTAAACCTAGAGCAGGGTCATATAATATATTGGTCTGGAGTCATGGTAGTGGATTTATGTTATGTCAGTGAATGGGGCTATGTCTCTGGCACTGCTGCCTAACCTCTAGCAGAAGTTGTGTGGTGTGAATAAAGGCCAGAGGCCTGTTGTAAAAATGATGATTTAGGTGGTTGATTGGGACTCCAGAGATCTGGTAGTTTTTCCTGCTTCTTTTCTACTTTTCTTTAGAAAGTAACTCAGTCTTACTCTCTAAATTAGGGATAATATTTCCTCACCTCACAGGGACTTTTGGGAATAAATGTGTTAACTAGTGCAAAGCATTTGGGGCTCTGGGGCTGAAGAGGAAAGAAAGAACAGCGTAGAATGGAAAAGTATCATTGTTCATGCAGTGTTGCGACAGTTTGCAATAGATGAAGCCGGAGCCCCACGCTGAAGAGCCGAGATTAAAAAGAATATTGAAGAGCTGCTTTGTATGCAGAGCACTGTCGGTCCTGTGCCTGGAGTGAAGCAGAGACTCTTGCCAAAAAAATGAATGTGGGAGCAGTACCTGGTCAGAGCCTGAAACAGTACATTATACCATACAACCTGGAGGCAGAAGGAAGGTTACATTAGGCAACCTTTGCTTTGCTCTTTCGTGATATTTGAGAGCTTTGCTTTTCAGCCTTTGATTGTTTTGTTTTAAACAACATAGTTTTTAGCATGGAATTGATGATATAGATCTCCCAGTGCACCTGGAGCTTTACAGGAAAGTGTGCAGATAAGGTCTTAGCCCCTTAGATCTTACAAACTGGGACCTTTTTCTTCTCTCACGGACCTCATTAGATTAAGTAATTTAAGGAATTCTGGGTTTACAGCAGTGACCCAGAATTCAGCATTGGGTTAGGCATAACTCTGCAATATGCTTCTTTGGAGTTTCAAACTGCAGAAATGCCTTTTTTCTTTTTTTGGCTTCTTTGCATGCATTAGTCCTGTACCACCTTTTACCCAGCAGGAATTATATGACCTTTTTATTGACTGGTACCCAACAAATTCGCAATCAGCAGAAACAGGAGTTACCAGCCCTACTTTTAAAACTGCTAGCAGTGTCTTTGTAGGCTCAGTGACATTTCTACACTGTATCCTGATAGTGAAGCAAAATCAATTTCCTCCCCTGTCCTTGGGCAAAGATTGGTGAATTAAATTTAGTTATAGAAAAAAATACTTTTTTTTAAGAAAGATTTTGTATTATCTAAACCCCTTTCCCTTTTAGACAGTCTTTGGGTGTCTAAATTTTTTTTTTTTTGAACATTTCCTTTCCAGAATATCCAGCCTGCTGGAAAGAAAATGTATTTCAGTCCCACCGATATTATTTATGAGGACATGATCAGCTTTGCATAGGAATACTTAATAAGCCCACTAGCACTCGAGAATGGCTAAGCCCTGCCTCGATGCTTGGCAGTATACAGACAAGCCAGGAGAAGCAATAGGGCTGACGCAGGCTAGATCGCAGATGGGAGGCTGCAGTGGGGAATGGACTCAGTGGCCTCCGGAATTGGAGATTGTGCTGGAACTTTTCCACCCAGCATTTTAGAAAACAGCAGGAATCAATGCTTTCACACTAGGAGTCAATTAAAGAAACCCAAATTATTACCATTTGAATAAACAATTATTTTTTTTCACCCTCACAGAAGCTTGTTACAATGAACTGAAAGCCAGAACTAATTAAATGATCTGATAGCACAAATCATATCAGAAGTGTTTCATCTGGCTTAATTAATTCTTGCCAGAAATCACTGCTACTCTTAGCATATGTTGAATGATTTTTTTTTATTAATTTTTTTAACAGTTTCCATTTATATCTGTTTCCAGTACTGCTGGGATCCTTGCTCTCTGCAGATAAAGTGGGAGTGTTTACAGAAGCACTTACTGCCAGGGAGATTTTTAACCCTAGAGACAGACAGTATGGCAAATATCTTGTAGGTCAAGAAAAGGGACATTTACACCTGAAGCTAAGAGGATTCTTTTAACTAAAGGATGAGACAAATAAGATATATGCTCTTCAGTCCATCCTTCTGGTTAACTCTTAATTTGCTGGTGACAAATGCTCTGATGAAAATGCAGTGGTTATCACTAGGAAGAGGACAATATATCTCTAGGACCCAATGCTGTCCAGTCTCTGCTAGCCTTTTTCCCCCTGCACACAAAATGCAGCTGGTTTATGTTCATTATTGCTAGCCAGCTCTGCCATAGGGCATTTCTGTGTCAGGCAGAACAGGCCTTAGCCTGATTTCCTGAGCCAATCAGCTGATTTTTGCACCCAGGCCTTGGCATCAAGGCTTGAGAGTGTTCAGGTCCAAGCATCGGGTCTGCAGCCCTGCAACCTCTCCCCTGAGTTGGGAGTGTATTTCTGAGGAAAGGAACATGAGGATACTGTTGTCAGCTTGCTGTAGGACAGCTTCTGCATTTTGATTCTTTGTAGATGGTAATGGAAAGTCTCCTCCTTATGAGATATTTTGGGAAAACCCAAAATGTAGGAATGTGCCAGCATTCAGTCTGGAGTCTGGGCCTCTGAGACCGGAGGAGGTTTGGATTCAAGACTCAGTTCTGTGGTCTACTTCTTGATCTCATGCTAGTGTACCACTAGTAGTACATACCTGTGTCCATACAAAGGTGGGAACAGCCATAAATACAGTCTTTAGCTTTGTAGTCTTAGATTTCTGTATTTATTTCTTATTTGATACTGCATTCATTGCTCAGCCAAAACTCCAAATCAAGGGATTTTAAGTGATCACAGAACAAGCCCTCACATGTTGCAGATGTGCCTTAATTGTAGTAGTAGGATTTGCCCTTCAGTTGTAGTCTCAAGACAGTACTGTGCAAACTGGCTACAGAAATTCTTACCAACAGGAGGAGAGAGGCTTGCTCTAGGGACTGCTGCTTTGGATGTAAAGACCAGAAAAATATGAGAATAGCATTATTTTCCATCTGACTTTCATGAGGACAAGTGACAGGCTTTAAAGTTTAAAATAGCACTATTAAAGCAGTATAAAAGTGTACATATTCAAGACATGTCAGTAAGATGGGACATTGTCACAGAATAATGGGTGCTAGCTACTCAGCATTGAAAGTAGGACAAAAAGGAGGGAGACGCTAATGTGATTCTCAGTTTTCTAGGAAGCAGAGAATGAGAAATAAATAGTGAAGAGGGGCAGCACAACACTTCTGAGTATATCCCTGCCACGATGAAGAGCATTTGAGCAGGATTCTCTCTGGGCACACATTTCAGAGCAGTGGTTGTGCCATAGCAGAGATGGCACTCTCTCTCACCAAAAAAAAAAAGCCTTAACTGGTGCAGCAGCAGAGTTGTCTGCTAGCATCTTGTACCTTTTCATCTTGGCAAATGTGGTAAGCCATAAGCCTTTTGAAAAGCAGGGCCTGAATAACCTTCCCCATGCCCTTGCTGAGGTCGGCCGTACTGCCAGGGACCGTGCAGGTCATCTGTGGGAGCTGGGAGCTGAGCCCTGCTCCAGCTGGAGAGCTGGAGCGCTTGGCTGCTTTGCGGCTGTGACACAAGAAAACTGCTGGGCTTTGACATGAGAAAGGCCTTGTCCCTCTGGAAGGTGGCTTGTCTCTTTCCCTACCTCCTCTGTTCATGCGGGTGGTTCAGTATTGCGTCTCCTTTTGGTGTTGACTTTGTAAATTGTGGTAATAATGGTGCCTAAAGCTCGTCCTCCCCAGGGGAATTACCAGAAGTGCGCAAGGGTGCCGGCAGGATGGTCTGCGGGCTCAGTGCTGGAGGGTGGAGTGAGGAGTCCCACGGTGGTCTGTGAGGATGAGGGTTGTAAAGTGAGTAGGTGTTAGTCCTGAGGAAGAGACCAGCTGCCTCTCAGGCAAGGCTGGTGTTGGCACTCCCCCTGCCCCCAGTCCCTGTGGTTTCAGTACAGGCCAGTTTTCCCTTGCAAAAAGAAGGCTTTAGACTCTGTCCTGTGGTCATGTGCCCTATTCCCAAAATGTTTGCACTCTGCCTTTGAGATAGCACAGGCTCTGTGTGTTATGGCCATATTGGGGCATCGCTCAAACAGCACAGTTAAGGTTGTGTTTGCTCATACCTTAACTCTTTATTTACTGGTTTCCAAGGAAATAGCTAGGACTGACATTCTAGAAAGGCACTCTGTGCTCCTGGCAACCTTCATGAATTTTTTTGTCCGTATACATCTTATTTCTGAAAGTTTACGGGAGGAATATCATTTGGTGAGCATTCACGTTGATCGCAGCAGTTTACAGTCAGCAGTTAGTTTGCCCTGGAGATGCTACTGCAGCTATGTATGACTAAGTGCTCCTTTGCAGCCTGGGCACGTCACCACACTTAATAGGTGACAGAGGCAGTACTTCACTATGTTTGGAGGCCAGTCCTGTTAAAAAGGCAGTGTGAGGAATCCCAGAGTAGCACCTGCCTAGATGGGGGCAGGCAGTCACGAGTTCGCCTTGCATGGGCTCTGGGGGGGCTGGCTACAAGCCAGCCCAGTCCGCAAGCCAGCCAATTGCCTTTGCCAGCAGGCAGGGCCAGTTAGCACGAGCGCTGGGCTGAGCAGACACAGAAGCATGGCTTTGCACCAGAGTTCTTTTCTTTCTGGCCAGCCTGAAAACCAAGAAAAGCAAATGTACATATAGCTATAGCTGTGCCCATGTGCCTCTTGTGTCTCAGTCTCAATTGCTTTTATTGCTCTCTTCTTTCTCTGCTCTCCACAAACACTGTTCCCTATATGCCATTTCTAATCTCATTAAGCAAAATGTTCCATTTGCTGCCTTATATTCTCTATTACCAGGTCTACATGGTGCAGGTGAAGTGGTTTAGACTTTCTCAGTGATATGGGGCAAGCTGTAGGCAAAACCGACTCCCGTGTCTCTCTCAAACTCCCTGTGGTTCCAAAGCCGAGCTACCTGCCTTCACCTGTCTCAGCCTTGGTGCATCCTATCTGCCCCTTAAGTCCAGCAGAACCATATAAGGTTGCTTAATGTTTTTCATTCATTTTGGGTGCATTTCAAATTCAAACTTGGAGTTGCTTAATTTAGGAAGCATTTAAACAAAACATTCAGGCATTTTCCCTTTTGTTTTCTTCTTCAATTGAAGCAGTTCAGAGTGAACTGGAAAATTGTTTTACTTAATTCAAATCCATATTTTGGAGGTATGTGGGGAAGTAGCAGGCTTCCTTCTTGCTCTGCTGCTCAATTATTTAATCACTTCACTAGTGATCATTTAATGAAATACCCAGCCAGTTATTTTGGTTTAGGTTTGTTTTTTTCTTTTTCATTGCAGATAAATATTTTCCTTTTATGAACAAGATAGTTTCCTCAGTGTCTGGTTTTCATTTTTAGGGAATAGTCAGCCAAGAAACAATCCAACTGGCCAGCACCAATTCTACTCAGCTGGAGATATTTTGTAGTATGTGCTATCACACAGACCCCACATGGCAACACTTTGTACAACAACCAAAGAAAGACAGGCAGAAGAGGGCATGTGACAGTAAATCCCATCATCTGAAGAGTCCACAGAGACTCTTCAGAGAAGGGAACATTCCTTACGCATGTTACACAAAAGCCCAAAAGGTGATGAGTGACACTTCCCACTTTCATTTCTTTGGGAAGATTCGGTGTCATCACACATGTCTCTACTTTGCCACTCATGTTTGACTATTTCCCCATAGAAAGGAAAGCACCAGCTCACTCTTTACCATTCTCTGCCTCTTAATGATCAATTATTTTTAATTGGAACCTCTTGCATTGTGCCGAATCTTGAGAGGCCCCCGTCAAGATCAGGGCTCCAGCAAGATGGGAACAGTACCAACATGTACATGGGGACAATAGAGACATTTTTTGTCCCCAAAAGCATGATCCTATTTAGAGAAGGGCTGAAAAAGAAATGGAGGTAAGGATGATTGGAAGAATTTGTAGACCATGGCCAAGTTTGGGAAAAGTATGACAGTCTCCTGACCCCTAGTCTGGTGCCCTGTCTGCTGGCACACACTACTTCTCATTTACTAATAAAAATGTCATTGTCTGTGCAGAATTACATTTAAGGACGAATAAAATAGGCTGGTATTGGTACAAAGAACTTTACCAGCTAAATAAGATGCAGCCAGGGATGACGCTGAGAGGTGGAGCTTGTGAAAATAATGGTTATCGTGGCACAGTCCTTCACAGGCTTATTCTTAGGTATATAACTCATTACTACACCTTTAATGTCTGTGTTCAAGTAGTGTATGAAGTCTGAGGGCAGCAGTGAAATGCTGACCAAAGGACGCTCTATTATCAAAGCTAGTTTTAATGAAAATCAATAGCAAAATGGAATTGTCATTTAAGTGAAATTGCAGAGTCTCTTGAGACTGTTTTCTGAGACAAGTTTATTTTAAATTCTCGTGTTTAGAGGTTTTGATTAAGATTTGGTTCAGAATTCAGTGCTGTAGGAGCTTTACTTGAGGAAAATGAGAAACATGGAGTTAAAGTGTTAGCTCTGTTAATTAATGTTGACACTATTAGTCAAATAGCAGAAACCTTAAGGAATCTTAAAGACAGAAAACAAGATCCCTGTCTGTGGGCAGTGATACAAAGCTCTGTGCCTTCATATCAAAGCAAAACTATCCACCGATTACTTCATCTTTGCAGATAAGGGATTTCTTACCAGAAAAGACAGTTTCTGGCTCACAGTAACTGTAAAGTACGGTCTTTTAAATCTTACAATGTTCAGATCCGGGGCTTTGGTTTACCCTACCATAAAAGCAGAAAGTTGCCGTGGGATTTGGCCTGGGCTCTGGAAACCCAGCCCACCTCCTGCCTCTGCCTTAGAAGAGGAATCTGGTTCAGGCACAGGCGCTTCGGACATGGGTGCAGTTTGGTCTCTTCCCGTGGTCACTCCGAGCTGCTTTAAGAGAGGCCAGATCTTTGCCTTCATCTACTTTGTGCCTGAATTCTTTAGCCGTCATGAGGGTTGTTTCTGCAAATCCAATAGCTGATTTACTATCTTCAGAGAGCAGAATGCGTAAAGAAAAACAGTCTGAGCAAATCCTCTCTCTAGAAGAGCTTTCTATCCACTCACATAATCCCGCTTGGTTCCAGCCCTGGTATGCATAGTTGTGTAAGGGTGTCAAATGACATCCCTTTTACTGGCTGTTGGCCCTAATGGAATGCTGCTTTGCACATCTCGTAAAGTAAGGACGGGAAATGCTGCCTGAAACTTTACATTTCACTGTTAATTAAAAAAAAAAAAAAGGAGAGGCAAGAGCATTACAAATAAGAAATGCTCTTTTCATCATGGATTAAATAAAAAAGATTCCATCTTTGCATTTAGTTTTTTACTCTTTCTAAAGACTTTTGCTTTAGATAATCAAAGCTGGCTTTGAACTAGCTCACACAAAAAATCTTTTTTTCTTTAAAAATAGCCCTATAGATATATATACATATCACAGCCTTTCATTCCTTTTATAGATGGTTTCATTCTCTGTGAGAATGTGAAAATTCTGAGCAATCCAGAGCTCACGCAGGCACCACAACAAACACGGGGAACAGGGTCCAAGCACACTATTGCAATTAACACCAGTGTTTAATTAGCAGACAGCTGCATTGGGCAAGGGCCTTTTGATTTTTCTCTCTTCACTAAGTTTTTGATGAGAGATTTGCCTATAGTTGTAACTCAGAGTTGTTACACTAGCATGCACTCACGCTACACATGCGCAGACACATATACACACACCCCCTGCATGGAAAATTTGTGGAAGGAAGCTATGTCAGGCAACTGATCTGATTCATGCTTTAGGTAAATATTTTTGGAAGTAGCTCCCTTTGACTGTCTTCCATAAAAACTCTTACATTATGTTTTTGTTTGTTTGAGGAGGGATTTATAACTTAGAGCATGCTTTGATGCATTTAGGAATCATTTTTGGTTTGTTGGTTTACTTTATTTAGCAACAAGAACCTGATGTGTGATGAAGGTGAATGGATGCAGAAGTCTCCCACAGGAAAGGCTGGCACCAGGGCAACACACAAACGTTTACCCCAGTCAGCTTAGATGCCTCTCTATTTCATTGGTGAAAGAAGTACAGTAGTCTCATGCTGTTCCCTGTTGTTGAGGCAGAAAAATGTCCAAAGAGCCAACTAATCCTTCTACTTGGCCATCTTTAGCAAAGAGAAAAATGTTGGAGGTCATGGTAACAGAAAAAAAAACCTGTTGAGGAAATAAGTGATGAAGTGAAAACATGGCAGGGAAGGTGGGTTCTTACTGCTAAGGAATTGGACAAAACCTTGGACAACTCTGCCTTAGGCCTACTACTTACTGTGATTTAGATCCTGCTTGCAGCAAGCTGAAGTGAACTGTAATGATTTAAAGAGGGACAGCAGAAGTGTCACGGAGTTTGTTGATAATAATTGAGTTTATAGCATATAGGCAATGAGAGATTGAGGAGCACTGGAAGATCTAAGCATACTGTAGTACCAGCACAGATGGGCCTAAATCCTTATCTCTGCTATGCGTAAGCACCAGGATAACACAAGTCCATTTTGTTTTACTGTAGTCAACAGCTGCTGATTTTCATGCATGCCCAGTTCAGTGCAATTTTCTAATTACCCAGCTTGTGTATTTATACCCTCTCACACCTTATATTTGAGCCCTGGCTAGAGTGATAACTCTGTGAAAGCATGTGTTCAGCCTGCCTAGTTTTAGATAAGATATTGGAAAACACACAATTATTGTATTCTGGCTGGTAGTCTTAATTTGGCATTCTCTAGAATGGGACCTACTTGCAAAATATCAGACTATGGGACAAAGATCTGGCAGAGGTATTTATATAAAGCCTATTATAGCTGTATTTAATTTTTTCTGGTTTTGAGAGTCTTTACTCTTGCAATACTCCTATAATATAGGGAAGTGCCACTGTTCTAATTTTATAGACAAGGAATTAGAGACAGAGATGAGATTTTTCCAGTCAATTGCAAAGACATGCACCTGGGAATTTAAGCACTTATGAAAAGTGCTTTCCATGTACCTGCCTGCATCTTTAGCTGCCTGAATACTGCTGCAAATCTGGCTGTAAGTGATCTGTCCACCATCTGTGACAGTGCGGGTAATCAAGCACTTGTCTTCCAAATCCTAGATTAGTGCCTACTTGCTGGAACGCCCTTTTGTGTCCATCTGAGCCAGATGATAACATATTTTTCTTATGCTACAACTCCTGTCAGAATTCCACATTCACCGCAAGTTTTTTCTGAAGCCCCTCTTTATGTTAGCCTGAGGAACAGAACAGCACCATGGGAATAATCTTACTCCTTGCCTGCCCTGAGAACAGCATTGCCTTCCTGCAGATTGGTTTGAGAAAAATGGTAGGATTGCCAACACCTCCAGTAAAGCTGGAGGTAGGAGACAACTGGGCCTCTAGTTTTTTTTGGGGGGAGGGGGTTTCCCCTCCCCTCTTTTCTTCTCTTTTCTTCCTAGTTGTCATCCTGGCCTTCAGGATCCTGGTGTTAATAGTAAGGTTCATGGCTACCTTGGTGGCCACATGATGGGGTTAATTTCCAAGACCCATGCAGCCAACGCCTACTCCTATAGACTACTCGTCTAGGCAGCACACACTGATTTTCCACCTGTATTTGTAGTAACATATTAAGCAAAGGGTTGCATATACCCAACCCAAGTTGTGACACAGCTGGGGCAGCCAAAATGAACAAGTTGTTGCTAGCAGGATTTCCTGACTAATATGGATAAGTGATCCCCCCCAATTTAAAAATGTGCTTAGGCCCTGCTTATTCCTGCTTTTTATCCGTATTCTCATTTATCCCAGTCCCATAGTTTCCTGGCATGGTTAGGCTGGTTGTACAGAGGAGCGAGCAACGTAGAGGAGTATGTGGTTGTGACCCTGTTTGGGCCTGTCTGTTCTCACTGTGCATCATTCAGTCAAATCCTATTTGGCTGCAGCTGTGGTAACGCTGTGCTTCAGTCTGGCCTTTGCCTGGATAAGGACAAAGAGCTGTGCCTTACTTCCACCGATCTGTTTTTTGAGACAAGCAGTGCCCAGCCACCTGAAGCAGGCAACCTTGGACCTCAGGTTTAAACAGCATCAGAACCCTCCCTGTCCTCCTCTGACTGCGGTGCAAACAGGTTGTCTGAGCAGCATTAAACTCTGATGTACGTATTTTAGTTTTACAGTTTGGGCATCATTTTAGTCAAAATGTGTCGGTTCTCAGTGGAGCATTTGGGAACTTGCCATGCACTGTATTTATTCTCCCAATCCTATATTATCCTGTGCAGCGTTGTAGTTGCCAAAACCACACGCTCATGTTGGCATGAAACAATTATTCTGGTTTATATAGAACAGGCTTGGCAATAGTCTATCTCAATGAACAGTCATAGTGCTGAAAGATTCAGAGTCGTCTTTTCTTCTCCAAGCAACAGACTAAATTTCTTTCAGCTGGATTCATGGTTTTAAAAAATAACAGGAGTATAAAGCAAGTATGGAGAGCAGGGTGTATACGAAGTACCTGTAAGGTTGGGAAGGAAGCAAGAATGAGATGCAGAAAAAAAAAGACTATTTAAGAGACAAGCTAGTAATTTGATTTCTAAACCCATGTGAAATTATAAGTAATGTTTACTGTTGCCAGTTGGTGAACACAGATATGTGTGTTTTTTTACTCGCATGCAAAGCTATTGGTTGTGGGTGAAGTACTTAGACAAAAACATTCAATCGCTGGTGTGGGTATTCCACCAAAAATAAACCCAAACAAACACTGACGTATTATAAAAGCACTTTTTTCTGTGGAGACAAACATTCCGTTGCTGCTGCTATTCATGAACTCTAGAACTGTTAAGGCCTCCTGTTTAACCTGCCTGAAATAACAACACTTTCTTCTAGAAAGTAACACAAACTTCTCTGAAACTTAAGAGCCAGTGTGTTTATATTTTTCATGGAAATGTAGTATATGGTGTAAACTTACAGGGATATTGATCAACGACAACTATTACTTGCCAAGGTCTCATGAACCAAAAGCACTGCATAGATGAAAGCTGAAAGTGAAGGGTAGGAAACTTCTCTTAAAAAACTGTTAACTGAAAGTGGACTTAAACATTAATCAAAGAAAAATCATTTTGCAGTGATTAGCAAAGTTTAGTAAAGGCTTATTCTTCTTCCTTTTTTCCAGATAGCTTCACAAAGATATTTTCTAAATTGTACTCCATTATGAAAGTAACTGCTACTTTGTTATCAGAATGGTGATAGAGATTTTTATTCCAGAAGGCCAGACGCTATCACTACTTTAAATTCTCCAAATTGTTTCCACTGTGAGCAAATTCAGTCTTGACATGAGTCACATCTGCTTAAAAGTGAATAGCAGTTGCTTCTACTTTATACCAGCATCAAATTTCACCTACAATTTCAAATTTTAAAAATCAACTTAAATCCCAGGATTTGGATAGTTTTGTATAAGTGACTTTAAATCCAGAACTACCTAATAGGAAATACTGAAATAAAAGCATTCAGCCTTAGTGGTTTCTGGTGGAAACAGAGGCATTTCCTTTCAGATATGAATGTCTTGTGAACTAAAGAAAAAAACCTATTTAAGTTTTTCCCCATATGGACAGAAAAGGAGCGATCACACCTAAATGCAGTTTCTTATCCAGCTAGCAAGGATGGGTGGTGAGTGGAGAGAAGAGCCGGGGGATAGGCCGCCTGCATGAATCGTGGGCTTAGCTGTCCATGATGTATTAAGGATTAATTGCATGTTTAGTGATGCAGCTGTGGCTGCACAGCACAGGGGCGTCAGTCACACCACTGCTCCTGTCGGTTCCCAGTCCTTCAGAGCGCGAGCTGTTTCAGCCGTTCCATCGCTCCAGCCGGCACTGATGGATTAATGGGAGGAAATGTTTATAGAAAGGTTCAGGTTTCCTAAGTGAGCGGAATGAAACCCCCCTCAGCAATGATCAGCGAGCTCATGTCATGGAGCAGTTTGAAGCAGCCTGACTTGCAGGAAAGCAAAGGCCTTTTCAAAAAGGAAACTCAGTAAGTGAGCAATTCTGGGGAACAGTTAGAGGTGTTTTCAACTAAAAGATGTGGCTTTTCTCGAGAGGCAGCATGAACGGGGCTAGCTCTGAAAAGAACTTCAAATCGGTAGTTCTTACATTGTAAATGTAAAAAGTTATGTTTGAGAGCACAGTGTCCGAATAAAAGTGCCCTAAGAGAAAGTGCAACTATTGCACGCTGTGCTCAGTAAATGAAACAATATTGTGGTGCAACCACAGCTACCATGATGGTATCCAGCTACGGCATCTTAGATCTCCATTCTGTGACTATGGCTATACTGAAATTTAAGGCAAAGGAAGGGTGATGAGCCCAATAATTAGGCTGAAATCATTGCAAGTGAAAAACTGCTAACTATCACCATTTCACAAGTGTAAAATTCTGTTTGCTGGGGCACTTTCCATGATTGTAGCAACACAGCTTGAGATCTAAACATTCATTTCAGTTTTAAAAATGATATAAAATAGCCCATTCCATTGAAGCTATCAGCTTTCAGATGACTGTGATAAGAAAGAATGTAGGCTTCGGGCTAGCTATTAAGATTAAAGTAAAATTCACCTGAACAAAACTGGAGATAGCAAAGGTGCTGGGGGAGAAAAAAGCCAGTTCGAAACACTGCCCTTTGAAAGCTATTGAAAAGGACCTAGTCCTTAGTGTTTCCCTAAAACACCCATCAAAGCAAGGATTTAATTGACAGCACTTGTAGCACCCTCCAGTTCTCAATCTCAAAGTCCCTTTGGAATGGGAAGAGAGCATTATCCTTATTTTCTAGATAAGGAAACTGGTTTATCAGCTTGCCCTCAGTGAGAGGCAGAGCCTGGAAGAAAACTTGGCTCAGGTGCAAGTACCTCAAGTGAGGGCAAACATTTGAAACGGGCCTCAAAATGTGATCTTCTATTGTGAGGGGCTGGTATACAGAAAGGCCAGTTTCAAGTCACAGCTGAATTTCTGGTCAGTATATTCACAGTGTAGTCACCCAAAAGTCTCTTACATTTCCCACAGCAAAGCAGGGGGAGGAAAAAAGACACCATTCACAGAGCTGCCCCCCCTTTTATAACCTGCCAAGTGTTCAAAGACTGAAAGAACTTCATTGGACCCCTTGTATTAAAAATTATTTATTTAGTGATCTGTACACGGGATGAAGCAGGGCCTCATACAGACCTTCAAAAAAAAATCAAGTAAAAACATAAATACATATTTTCTTACAAAAATGAGATTTACAAAATATACATACTGCACTTGTCTTACACATGTTTTTTTCTATTTCTTTCACGTGCACATTATAAAAGACAAAACCCCAAGCCCTGCAAGTCTGAGATCAGATCTGCTGGAGGATTTGGGTGATGGGCCTGTTCCTCATGCCCAGACTACTGGTATGCCCTCAGACAGCAGCAGTCTGCCCTCTCACCCTGAACAGGTTTTTTCTTCTTAAGTTTCATTCCAGACACTTTTCCCCCCAAAAAATGAAGAGCAGCTATAGGGTGGAGACTTGCTAAAAATCCAGAATTTCCTACTTTGTCCTTAGGCAAGAATATACACACACACATATACTTATAAAAACAACCCTTCAGTGAATATAAAGTAGTATGCAAAAAATAAAATATGAACAAGTCAACATAAAAATTTCAGAATAGAAAAATCTGTCACATTTCAAAAAGAAAACTATGCATTTGATGATCAATTTTTTGAATGTCTTTCCTTCCAAGACGTTATTGCTGGAAACTTACACCAGCTGTATTTTAGCCAAAATGGGAAGGCTCCTTACTTGCCATACCTCCCTGCTTTTAAACCCCAATCCCAGCCCCCTCCTGCACCACGAGTCATTGCCATGCAGTTCAGGGAACCTGAGGAACAGGCAAAAGGTCCATCGTGAGCCAAAAGGATCCCTCCTGTCCCCAGAAGCCGGGTGTGTATTGACTTCACCTGCAGCAAGCTCACTGCAAAGCAGGAGAGAAAGCAGGTTTATGGGAAGGAGAAAAATGCCGTATCTTTACATTACATATTTTAATGGCTCTTGTTTTGGCAGGTGTTCTTTGTTACTCTCTTCTTGCCCTCTAGTCTTGTGTTTCCTTCAGCTTAAAAAGCGACCCATATTGAACCGTAGGAAAACATCCTGCCTTCTCCTCTTTTCATAAAAGGAATGTTTATTTCTGTGAGCTCCTCACATCCAAGGGTGAACCTCAGTGACTTCTTTTTGTTAGTTTGCTCATAAAAACCAATCCCATGCTTATGCCTTTCTACATAGAAAACACTTTTGTTTCCCCCTTTGTCTCCTAGAACAAAGGCAAGGGGGAAAAGCCTTCTGCTGAAAAGCAACAAGTCATTTCTTTTCAGGGTGTGGAATAGCAACCCCCTCCTTCCCCACAGCAGCAAGAACAACAGGCCGAGGGCCGAATTTTCACTTTAAAATAATTAAGACAGGTATCACTGAGGTAAAAAGGAACTTGTGAGCTGGCAGAACAGTGGCACCTCACCAGCACAGGACCGGGGCTGTAGCTGGTTGTGCAGTACTCACGTGGTCATTCCGCCGAGCTGGAAGGAGCGGGCTGTAAAGCTCAGGCCCGGGATTACCCTGCCTGTGCTGCAGTTTGACCCCAGCAATTCAGAGATGGTTTGGCTACTTCTTGGCAGGGGCAGCTCAACAGATATGGCTTCCCCTCCCTCTTTTCCAAAGCAAGACAGGTTGTTTTTAGTTGGGTTGGTTGTGGGGTGGTTTTTTTTTTTTTTTGTTTGTTTTTCCTGCACAGGGGTAGCGGGAGAGAGAAGTAAGGGGACTTCTTGTGGGTGAAGGGCTCTCCCATCCTACCAGTGGCTTCTTTTTCTGTGCTCTTCTACTTAGCTGGGTATAAGCACCACTCGACACAGTCCATCTGATCCTTTATGCAAAGATTTTTTTTTTTCCCCTCAAACCCTCTGGGAGGAAGAAAAAGTTTGGAAAAGCCTCCCTTCCTCCCTCTTCAGGGAACCATTGCCTTCCTCTTCTGCCAAGTATCCCTCTCCTCCATGTGTGTGCATGTGTGCCTTGAGTGTGTGTGTGCCAGAGGGGGCAGGGGGGTCTCATACTGCTGTCTCGCCTTTGCTGCCTGTGCTGAGTCTGTGGTAGAAGCGTCGCCAGGACTGAAGGGTTTTGCCAGACCAGATCCAGAAGCCAGTCGTGATCCCAACAATCATGGTCATGAGGTACTTGATCATGAAGACCGTGAAGTCCGGACTCATAGGGGCAAAGTGGCTGGGACAGGGCACAGCATAGGTTTTGCAGGTCTGGAGGAGCCACGTCTTCTCCCAGGTGCCACGGAAGGCCTGCTCATAGAAGTAACATGCCAGGACAATGGTGGCAGGCACCGTGTAGAGGACACTGAAGACACCAATGCGCACCATCAGCTTCTCCAGTTTCTCTGTCTTGGTACCATCATGCTTCATGATGGTGCGGATGCGAAACAAGGACACGAAGCCAGCAAGCAAGAAGGAAGTGCCAATGAAGAGGTACACAAACAAGGGTGCCAGCACAAAGCCCCGCAGCGAGTCCACACTGTAGATACCTACGTAACACACCCCGCTGAGTACATCCCCATCCACTTGCCCCATGGCCAAGATGGTGATGGTTTTGACAGCGGGCACAGCCCAGGCAGCCAGGTGGAAATACTGGGAGTTGGCCTCGATGGCCTCGTGGCCCCACTTCATGCCAGCAGCCAGGAACCAGGTGAGGGACAGGATGACCCACCAGATGGAGCTGGCCATGCCGAAGAAATAGAGGATCATGAAGAGAATGGTGCAGCCTTCTTTCTTGGTGCCTTGGGCCACAGTGCGGTAGCCGTCCTCAGAGAAGCGCTCCAGACACACCACCCGCTCCTCCAGCAAGAAACCTGCTGCATAGGCCACAGCCACCATGAAATAGCAGCCCGAGAGGAAGATGATGGGCCGCTCTGGGTAGCTGAAACGGCGCATGTCCACCAGGTAGGTGAGCACGGTGAAGAGGGTGGAGGCGCAGCAGAGCACAGACCACACACCCACCCACAGCCGGGCAAATCGCACCTCCGCCTCCTTAAAGTACATGAGCCCGTTGGGCCGGGCTGGCTCACAGGGGGCCCCGCAGTCCCGCTCCCCCAGGAACCGGTAGCCCAAGTAAGGGGGCACTTTGAGCTGCCGGGGGCAGGAGAAGGAGAAGCCGGAGGGGGGCTGCGGTGGGGTGAGGAAGTCAGGGAGGTAGCCAGCTGTCGGGTGGGCAGTGGCCCCCCGGCCTGCCGCACCACCAGGCCCCGGCGGGGCGTCTGATGTGTTCTGCCCCACACAGATCTCGCCCGCGCCGTGGACGGGGAAGTTCTCGCAGCGGAGCCGCTCTGGCCACTGGAAGCCGAACTTGTTCATGAGGGCCTCACAGCCCTGGCGGGCCCGCTCGCAGAGAGAGCGGCAGGGCGGGATGGCCTGCTCCAGCACGGTGCACACTGGCGCGTACATGGAGCAGAGGAAGAACTTGAGCTCGGCCGAGCACTGCACCTTGACCAGCGGGTAGAACTGGTGCACCTCCAGCCCCGCATCCTCCTGGTTGGTGTGGCCCAGCAGGTTGGGCAGGATGGTCTGGTTGTAGGCGATATCCGTGCACAGAGGGATGGAGATGGGCTGGCAGAAGCCGTGGTCCGGCACGGAGATGCCCTTCTCGCCGTGGTACTGCTGCGCCGCCGCTCCCGCGGGGGTCCCCAGCAGGGCGGCCAGCAGCGCGGCCAGGCCCAGCAAGGGGCAGCCGGCGGCGGCGCGGCGACTTTCTTCCTCGGCTGCGGCGGGCCGGCGCTGGCAGCGCAGCGGCAGCGCTTCCCCCGGCGAAAGTTTCCGGAGCCGCTCCCGCCGGCGGCGGCGAGACGGGAGACGCGCGCGAAGCCCGGCGCCGGCTCTGGCCAGCTCCGCGCAGGGTCCCGCGGCGGCGGCGGCGCTGCTCCCCGCCCGTCTGCGCGGCCCCGGCGCCGGGGATTTAGGTTACGGCTAAACGGATTATTACCGCGCCCGGCTGAGCCGTGTATTTTACTCCGGGGCTTAAAGAACTTTTAAAATCCAATTACTGCGCGATCCTCCCCGCGGCTCGGCTGGGCTCCGCTCCCGACAGGCGCCGCTGCGGGCTGTGCGTCCGGGGCAGCCGTGCGCCTCCCGCCTCGCTCGGCTCCGCTCGGCTCGGCTCCACTCCGCCCGCGGCCCCACCGACGCCTCCCGCACCACGGCTCCCGGCCCGCGGCCGCGCCGGCACAAAAAAAAGACACATATACGCGCGGGCGCGCCGCGGGGCCCCGCCCCCGCCGCCGGCCCCATTCACAAACCGCGCCGGGGGCGGGGCCTCGCAGCGCCCGCCCGCCAATCGCCGCGCAGGGGGCGGGGCGGGAGCGGGGGGAAGGGAGCGGGGAGGAGCCCGCACCGGAGCAAGGAGAAAAAAAAAAAAAGAAAAAAAAAAAAAAAGTTGCGAACAACTTTTTCCCATCTCCGGCGGGGCGGGCCGGGGCAGGAGGAGCCGCCGCGGGGCCCCCCACCCCCCCGCGCTGCAGGGCAGAGCCGGGAAGGGAACGGGGGGGGGCCCAGCCAGCTCGCTCAGGGTGGCCCGAGCAAACTAAAATTAACTGGCTGATTTCTGAGCAGGCTTTGAAAACGCAAACAGCTGCCTGTGCCCAGAGTTATTAAAAAATAAGAAAAAAAAGGGGGGGGGGGGCAAACGAAAAAAACCACCAAAACAAAACAGCGCCCGTGTACATTTGCAGAACGAGCCGATTGCCTTGTCAGGATGTTCGTGTCTCTGTGCCACCACCTCCCTCAGCGTGGGGGGTTTGATTTGATATCGCAGCATGACCGTTGCTTTTTGCTGGCAGAATAAACACTTTATTCATGCAGATCTAAGCTTTAGCTGGGGGAAGGCAGCTTTTTTTGAAACTTCCAGTGTTACCTAAGCAAAGAGGAGAAATTTTAAATCCCCATTTGCGCTGCTGCAACCCCTTAAGAGACTCGAAAAGACTGTAAAAAAGCAGCAGTTCCTCTGTGGAAGCACCCAGCCTGCCTGCAAGAGAGAAAATGGCATAGGTGAGGAAAGGGCTGTTACCGGCCTGCCAGGCGATGCCAAACGTATCTAGAAGTAGGCCCACGTACATTAGCTAAGGACAGAAGCGTGGGTTTCTCAGCATAGCTGTGTTTTGAGGTGCACTGCTGAAACACGGGTTGCTGGAAACACCCAGCCTCTGGAACGTGCAGGCAGAGCTTGTCCTCAGCAGCACAGAAAGGGTGTGCTCGACAAAAGCCCTGCCACAGCGCCTGCTTTTCCTTCACACTGGCCTAGGAGACCTGTGGTCAAAGGCAGGCTAGGGCCAAGCATTATTCAACCCACCCCATCCCTCTCTTTGAGGACAGAGGGCCCCTGAACTCTACGATACACATTCTTACTTTTACTCCTTTACTTAGATTTGTACTCCTGTTAGCAACTAAGCAAATACACCGATCTCTACCATCCTTCAGGGCAGTTCAAGGCACCAGGATTTGGCTCAGGGCACTCCAACAGCAATTGCTGGACAAATGTTTCCCATATCCTCTCCTGCTTGTGAACAATGTGTCTTCATGCCAGTAAGACCAAGGAGCTGCAGGTTTTGTTACATTTGTTAAGAGAAGTTGACAGTTATAAACAGACTTACTAAAATAAATTTACTCCTCTAAAAGTGGACGTGATTTTAAAAATAATACTGTGCTCTCCAAAACATGTATGGGGAGGGTTAGCTACTCATGGCTGCAACAGTTGCTTCTGGAAAAGAAGTAAGTCTTTTCTCCATTCTCAGTTATAGCTGTTTGAGAGTGCCTTAGAGGAACTTCAGTTTTTCAGTTTTTAAGGCTTGTTATCCAAATTCCTTACTTTTCTACACCTAGTGACTAAGCAGGTTTTTGTGATACTCTTCACCTAAATAACCTCTCATGGTACAAACTTACGTGAACTCGTCTACTCTATTGTTTGTTCTTTGGCTGTTAGTAACTTTCAAAAAGATTATTCTTTCCAGTTGTTTCTCCCCCCCCATCACATCTTTCTCTAACACTCCATGAGCTGTTGAGTCACCTATCTGTAATAATCACCTTAAAGCCTCTACTTTTTGCTTTGTCTTACATGACTGACTTCATCTGCAAAGCATTTTGTGATATTTCCTGTGAAAAACATTGGATAAAAGGAGATGTTTCACTGGCAGGCAATGACAACACAGGGAAAGTAAAGCAACTGCAAACTTTCTGCCCTGTGCATCACTCGTTCTGATTTCTGTATGTCAGGAGACAAGTTCAGAGCTTGTAAAAAGGTATTGCAAGAAACTATCTTTCAGCAACAGTGACAGAAACTATTCAGAGTAAGGAATTTCAAATCAAGTGGCAAGAGTTTAACTGGGTATTTATTTACAAGGCAGAGCAGATGGTTTCCCCTGTTTTCTACTGGTCCCGTTTGTTAGAGTCATTCCTCCAAACCATCGTACAAATTAAAAGATGACTGGGAGCTCTGGTACATGCTGTAAAAGCTGTGTGACTCCACTACACTTATGTTGAACATAATGTAGAATCAGAGTGAAGCAAAAGAAAAAAAAGGAGTTGGAGAGTAGACAGAAAGGAAGAAGGAAGGAAAGCTGTATCCTAGGTTATTTCTTAGGGAGATAAGAAGAGAGTAAACTTATCACATGGAATGATGCTGCTAGGCCATACCAGATGGCAGGAATGTGCAACAGGATTTACTGAGATGAAGGAAGAAAGTCTCTTGGGAGTGTTACAAATTCCAGGTGGTTTTTTTTCCCCCTGTATTTAGACCCAGTGGGAGATGGGACACAATCACTGAGAGAGGCAATGGCAGTCTCAAAACGACAGATTGTGGCCTAAAAAAAATCCTGGTCTTCTAAGTCAGTCTAGGATGTCCTGGCAGCTTTCACAGGACATTTAAAAAGAAAAAAAAAAAAAAAAAAAAAGAAGAAAGAAAAGAAAAAGAAAAGCAACAACAAAATCCAGGATTCTGGAACTTGGGTTACCCCAAAGAATCCAGAACTGCTGTAAGTAGCATCAGTCACGTTTCAAAAGGCAGCAAACTTACACTCATCTCCTGTTTCTACCTCAATCTAAATTCACAAGCGTTAGCCTGCAAAATTACTTAAATTTCCTCACAACAGGAGGGATTCTCATCAGCACGTAAGCACAGGCAGCCACCGTTAGCCAGGTTATCAGCCACCCAGAACAAATGCTCTGAGCAAGACTGCAGCATCTGAGAAATTGTCTATTGCAACCACATAGCAGTTCAAAAGTTTTTTTTCCAAAAATCTCCTGATGACTGGTGTTCTGAGTATGCCGCATGGTCTGTCGGCAGTAACCTTCACAGACAAAGTCCTGGCAAGTCCAAGATACCAGAATAAATTTACAGTCTCAGGCACTGGTACCAACTCTGGAGCTGTCTGACTAGACTACCACACTTAGGGAGGAATTGTTAGGAGCAAACAATTATCTGTCTTTTTACACATGTAAAAATAAATCCAATTCAACTTCCAAACTAAGAGTGAGGAGCAGAATCCCTACATGATGTCTTTTCCTGCTGTTTTAAAGCCTCCTTAAATGGTGCCAATATATTTTTCCTTGTTTCTTATCCCATCTGATAGAGAACTCTTCCCATGGGGGGGAGGGAAATCAAAACAAAACACCCCTCCCCACCCCACCACTTATTTTGGGTGCCTGAGGGTGAACATTTTCAGATTACCTGTTGCAAGGCTTCCAGTCCTTGTTTCCCTCAGAAGAACAAAGGCCATGGCTTCCCCCTTCTCCTTCCACCCGATGGCAGAAACTTGCTGGCCCTCACCAGCTGTCCTGCTAACCCACACTGCCAACGCCTGTGATGCAACCACCTGAGCTGTGAGACCTGTCCCCATTACATTTAGTAAATAACTTCCACTACACTTTTAACCTCAACATTTTGAAGCATACTTACATATAGTCTTACATGATCGGGCAGGCTACTGAGCTAAGAACATCGAAATTTGCACTCCCTGAAGCTTAGTGGGGAAATGCCAGGAGCCTGGGGGGAAATGATGTGTTTGCCTATTTTACATAATGATTTGCATAATTAGAAATAAAATAAGCTCATGGTATTATAGCTGCTTGCATTTCTATCAGTCTGATAGATTACTCTAAGTTGCATCTTGTCTTAGCTCACCAAAGAAATCTAGTTTTTCTGTAATGAGGCAGGAGAGCCTGGTATTTCACAGGCAGGGAGTGGGGAAGGCAAGACTCTGCCCCCCACCATGGAGCCTTAATTTGAAATTAGATTGAAGACATAAGAAACTGATTGAAAAGAGCATATGGGGAGGGCACAGGTGACCAAAGGACGGGGATACTGCTGGAGGGGATGTGGTTTCCCACAGCGAGAGAGGTAAAAGCTGGTTGTATCATGGATTTGTAAGATAATTATTAGCTTATGAAGTGGTATCCCAAAGGATACAGGGAAGCTCCATGGCCTTCCACATTTGTGATCAAATTGGAGAAAACATTAGGAAACATTCACAAAGATGTGCTATCAGGCTGAAGGTTGCTTTCATCTCCCAGATCCATGAGTAAGAAAACAAAACCTGAAGTTGATCTGCTCATCCCCACTCAGCAGTTCAGTGAGGACATCAGTGACATTTTAACCCTTGCATGACACTTTGAATTCACCTATTTCTTTAAAGTGAATTTAATCTGCTTTCTCACAATTTTAGCATTGCAGAGGCCCTTTGATATAAAATGCAGACGATCCCTCCCTATGCCACTTTCTTAAGCAAGACGCTTTTTTAACAACACAAATTCTCTGCTGGCAGCAGTATTATCAGCCAGGTCCTGTCATCATTCTGTGTGGGTACAGTAATATTGCAGTATGAAGAAGGGAAGCTTCCAGAGACAGTGGGAAAAGATGACATTCGCATCTGTTGTTCTCTTTCCATCAGTGGGGAAGATCCTGCTCTGAGAATCTGGATGTAGCATAGGCACATGCAAACTTACTTTCTGGTCCTTTAAACCTTAAAAGGTGCTTCTGTCCCGGCATGGTGCTTGGACGCTTCCCAGACTGCTGTAGCTGATTTTGGCCGATTCCCTATACACTGGGATATGTGAGTTATCAGCCTGGGCAGCACCTGGAGCAGAAATGCTTGGGATGGAGCTGCCCCAGGCTTCCTGGGCTGGTCACCTTCTCTCAGATGCTGCAGGAGTCCCAGCCTCATGGGTGTTTCAGCTTATCCTGAGCTTCTCCCAGTGTTTGTAAAAATGACTCACAGGTCTGCAAAGGTCTCTAGCAGAGTTACTCCTTGCTTTATAACCCTAGAAGTATTACAGATCCAAACAAAAAAACCCATACCCTTCCCTATTTGCTCTCACCACCATGGAATGTTTTTCAGGAATTTGGCTAGTGTCTTTTTGTGGTTCAAGCTCCCTTTCCCAAAAGTATGTTCTTCCAGATCTCTTGTCCACACCATGGATCCTTGACTTAGTCTGGACTCGGTATCAGTCATCCCTTTTCCTCCAAAACCCAGTGATCTTGTTCCTTTTGTGTGATTCCCCCTTCTGTAAATCTCCCTTCGGTTTCTGAGTCTAGTCAAGTGCTAAAATCTGATTTCTAGGTGCTTCCCGAAGGAACTGCACCATTACAAAGCCCAGCTGTCTGCAGAAAAGCTAGAGGAAACTAGTTCTCCTTCTTTCAGCCAGCGAATTCTATACAGCTGTCCCGTTTGCGTAGCTGCCATTAAAAGGTGACTTCAATCTCTTATCCGGGAGCATTTCTGCATGCAGCTCTAGCAACATTAAGGCTGACTGAGGTAAGTAACAATTTAATGAAAACCAGCCAAGTTTCTCAAGTTTGTGCATAAATTTCCCATCTCGTTGCAGATGGTGCCACAATATTTGTGAACACTAAATTATGTTTTGCTTCCAGCACCAGGGTTGGTGTGGACATAGTGACTGGTTGCTCTGATTGCTCTCCTGTTGATACGCTTGGACTGTGAAGGATGCAATGGTCAAATGCATTGTGCTATGTCTTTTGTCATTTATTCCCAAACTTGTTTTAATTTTGTCTTTCTATAGACTCATCTATTTGAGTTTGTCTCTTAAATCCTCTTTAATGTACAGACTGGAGGCTTGCACTTGTCCTGTTTGAGTTAATGGGTAAGGTTTCACTTGTTTCAATGGAAACAGAGCAGGATACTCATCAAAACCTCAAACTCTGTTTATGTAGGAAGAAGAACCGGATTTAGCCCAAAATAAGAGATGGGAAAGACCCATTATGTCGTTTAGCCCCTGCTATTACATATGCTAGTGGTATAATTAGTCTAATTTTAAATGCCTTGAATAATGGGACTATTGCCATCTCTCTTGGGACATGGTTCTGTCATCTAACAATCATATTGGCAGGAAGCCACTGCCTGATGTTCAAACAAATGGTTTATCTTTGCTTGATTAAGACTCGCTAAAGATGAGGGCAGCCTCCAGAAATATGTTGCTTCCAAAGCTTAGAAAACAAGAGAAGAGGAGCTGTTATTCAATACAGAATTTGCCAGATGTCTAAAGAGGCTAAGGAATTCCTAAGCCTCTGTTTACAAAATCCTCTCCCTTCCTCCCATGAATGCTTAAATTACCAATCACTGCTACCATCCTATGCTTAGGGTGAAATTTCCTTAACCAACTCCACTTCCAAAATTGGATTGGAAAGAGAAACAAACATTTTAATTATTTTTATTTTCCCTTTTCCCAGTGGGCTTGCACAAATTAACCCTTGTCCTCCACAATTACAATTAAACTCTTAGAATTGTTTCTTCCTTTGGTCCCAATGATGCCCTGGAGACCCACTTGGCAGGGTGGCCACGTGAAGGTTTGCTGTGCGGGTCTACTGCCTGCTGCATCCCTGCAAGCCCTGGGGATGGGCAATGCTGCTGTATGGAGAATTCCCCTTTCCACAAGAGATCCCAGGCAGCAGTGACTCAAAGTGCATTTCAGTGAAGCAATGCTGTTAAGGAAAAGGGGCAGAGGGCTAACGCCATGTCTCCTGAGAAACTGGGGCCGTGAGGTTTGTGGACCAGCATCACATGCTCTCCTTTACCTGTTTTTATCCGGTCATTTCTAAACTATGATTTCTACCTTGGTGTCAGCCTGCGTTGACTGGACTCTCTTGGAGCTGGGACTAATGGTGCTCTGAATGGCGCTGGAGATTTAAGTTGATTTCCTTCCGTGGAGGGAGGGGAACCAGAAAGCAGCACTTCAAATAAGCTCCCTCCTCGTGAAGTCTCTGAAGGGAATGAGGGCCCATTTTCTTAATTACATGTTCATTAGTATGTTTAGTGCTCTCCTCCCTCTCTTCCCCCAGCCCTGCCACCTGGGAGTTCCTACTATGTTACTGGAAAGCCACAGAGGTTTATTTAAATACCACATAGTCAGATTGGAATGAAAAGCTATGAAGCTTCCCCTCTTTAATACTTTTTGAAATTATTTATGGGCTATGCTTCTTGCCTACGTAGAAGGTGCCTTCTGAGATTCCTGCAAGTCAATGCAGAAATAGCTGTTTGAATTGAGCAATAATTAGAAGCATATGGAGCAAAGCAAAGCATCAGAGAAATCCCATTCTGCTAAAGAAACACTGCTGTCTGAAATAGATTTCCGCTGCATGTAACATTTTCTCATATGGGCTAAAAAGAAATAACATCATATGTCTGGTTTGCACCTACCAAAGCTGGGAAATTCAAAGTAACGTCTGTAATTCTGCCCTGAATTCAGTCTAATACTGCATGGCATTTGCAGCCCCTGTGTTTGCCTGGACCACGGTTACAATTTCTTTGCTAGACCTCAGAACAATGGAGATTCAACTTCTCTTTGTGAATGTGTGTATATTTGTATTTAATTTTTTTTTTCTCGATCTTTGTTTTTCTTTGTTTCTTTAAAGGATTTAAAATGCTGAGGAAATGTTCGTGACTTAAGACATAGTTACGATCTTTTGTAATCCACAGGCTCAGTCTGGGGAAGGTACTCAGAGCTCTCAAATCCTAATTTGCTGCCAAATTCTTATGTGCTTGATGTGGTAGATTGTTTCACTCCTGCCTTCTAAAAATAGCAGGTCCTGTTCTCGTTGCTCCCACAGATCATCCTTCTGAGTTCAGAGATAACTGAATACTCTCAGCACCTCAAGGGGAGACGTATGGCACCCAAGCTCAAATTCTAAGTATTTCTCATTTGCTTTGCTGACACAAGGGCGACCGGACGTGGTTTGCTGTGGGGCTTTTGGTGAACCATGTTGTTGGCTGAGGTGATTTTCTTTTGATGATTATAACTTATTGACCTGATAGCTAGCCATAAAGCCATAGTTTGGTCAGCTGCTACACGTAAAGCCGTGGTTTTAATGATGAACGTGCTCATATATGTGCTGCATTTTTCAACAGGCAGGGATCATTACTACAATATGATGGTGTATCCACTATCCGCTTTAAAAAGCAACGGTGTTTTACAATTACAAAGATACAAAATATCTCTGAAAACATAAATTCTGTAGGACTCTCAACTATTCAAAGCTTGTGCTAATCAAAATTGTTTACAAACAGGTTTGGGATTTTGCTTGGAGCAGAAGTTACTCCCAGAAAAAAAAAATAATCCAGTTTTGAGGGAAATCCTAAACATTGGCAGGTTACTGGTTTCGTTTTCTTTCTGACGTGAGCGAGGAGGCATGCATGGGGCTCAGCGAGGCCACGGCGTGCGCCTTCCCCGCAGTGCTGTTTCCAACCACGCTCAGGGGAGTTGTGCAGGTTGGGCAGGGGCTGGTCTCGCCAGTGCGGTGAGGAGCAAGCGTCATGGTGAGGCCTGTGGTATAGGAAGTGATGCTGGGAATGAACGCAATAGGTGGCATTCCTCTGTTTGACCCTGCTTCCCAGCCCCGTGCTGCTGTAGGTGCAGGGTTTTGCCTGGGGTGTGAAAGCTGAAATTCCAGCTGCTGATAGCTATTAAAGTGAGACTGCAGAAGTAGAGACATTAATGCTGGTATCTTTGCCAAACTGCTACTGGTTTATTTTCACAAAGGCTGTTGTGGGTGGTGGGGGATAATGTAGGCAGACAAGATCTTATATTAAAACAATGACTATCTGGGCAAAGCAAACGGGTCTTCCAGTAGCATCTTAGAAGCTGCCCCACCTAATGCACTGGCAATGGTGGAGGAGTGCTAATCCTGGAAACTGTGTATAGACGTTGGTAGCATTTTGTTAAGGTTGGTGATCTGTGGGCATTTCTGAGGTGCTTTATTTTTTTTTTACCTGAATTTGAATGAAAGCCCCATCTCTGGGTGAAATCAACATCATGCCAGTGGCTCCTGGTTATGTAGGCCATAGGCCTCTGAAATGTGTTGTTATCATTATTATCTAAGTGCAGTGTGATCCTTGTTGCTTTCCTAGACATAACAGTAGAGGCATTTTCTTTCATAAGCAAGATCTTATTCATGCAAATATTCATTGTGGTAGAGAAGGGTGTTGACTCATGAAAGCCTGTGGAAAGTGGGACAGCTGAAGTGGTGACGGTCCCCTGCCTGTCCCCCTGCCTTGCGCCAGGGATCACTGCCTCCAGGGCAAGGACATCTGCGCTCGGCTCAAAGCCGTTCTAGGACTGATGCAACTGGTGGCCCGCTGTGTTAGAGCAGTTCCAACTTGTCACTGGCTTACTTCCCTCCTCTGGGCTTCAAACCGAGGCGATTCCGGGAGCAACATTACTTTTGGCCCAGAGAACCCTGCGTGAGGGGCAGCCGCTTGCGGGAGAATGGCAGGGCAGGGCGAGGGGGTGGGAGCTGCTGCAGCCATCTGATTTTCATCTATGTCTGTGACTCAGTGCCCTCCCTGACCACAAGGGTCAGCTCTTTGTGAGTAAAGTCTATAGGCGTTGGTCCCTAGATATTACGCAGATATGGTGAGTTTGGGCTCTCTGAAGCAACCTGAGCAGCTGAGTAATAACTACTCACCAGCTTCCAAATGTGCTCAACAGTTTTCCAGAGGAAGGCTCTGTTTTCCAAGTATTTCTAAGGCAGCTGTGCTTATAACATCGAAGATCTAAAAATTAGATTTGCTTCAAAAGCACATCTTAAAGCTGCTTGGATTTTCTTTTTCGGTTTTTTTTTTTTTGGTTGGTTGGTTGGTTTGGTTGGTTTTGGGTTTTTTTAAGTGACACTCACTCTCCTTTTAAGATGCTCTCAGATTCTGGGTGCCCTACACCAGGGCCATGGGTGGGGAGGAAGCCCAGGCTGCGTCTAAGTTTCTTCAGAGGCGCTGATCCACCCCAGGGAAGCTGCTCGCGATCTGCAACTGAAGCCAGGCAGCTGAGAGCCAGCAGAAGTGGTATTTTGCTAAACGAATTCCCTAGGGTCTGAGGGCTTCTTTCTTAACAGGGCCAGCTAAAAAAATCCCAGAACTGGCATGAGGGTTGTATAAAACTTTGTTCCTGCTTTTGTCCATCTTTAAAAAATGTTCATTTGAAGGTACATATTTTTTCACTACATTTTTATCAAAATCACTTTTGAAAAGAATTGTTTATTGAAAACTTTTCCAAGAAAATTCAATTTAGTGGTAGTATTTGAAGTCATCGCTTTTTCAAACATAATAAAAAAATGACACTTGGGGTAAGAGCTCATGTGGAAGCATCATGGGGGAAACCCCAAGATGTACATCATCCCAACATTTTTTTCTGAAAAAGACTTGAAAAAAGACTGTGCATGACAGTCTCTTCCTATTCATGAGCATATAGTTAAAAGAAAAATCAGGTCCATTTTTAATGCAAAAATGCCAAGTGTTTATCTCTATAAACAGAAGCAAAACCAAAAGCCGGGTAAACCCAAATTGTATAGCTGCCGAGGCCAGGCACCCCCTTGACTGGAGGAGGAATTAGTGGCTTGCATAATCAAGCCCGGGGAGCTCATTTTGTCATGCTCAAAGGGCCACAGTGGTGCAACAGTAGGGGTGGAGGGATCAGCAAGCACCAACAATGAATTCCCTTCATTTTTTCCAATTTAAGGCCTGAGTAGAGGAAATGCAAAGCTCTTCTTTTTTGCATGCTCTCTCTTGTTTTCCTTTTTTTGTTTTTGTTTTTTTTTTTAATGGTAGATGAAAAGAGTAAGGCAGTAAAGGAGCCAGGTTGACACCTGTATCTATGACAGTTCAGGCAAGGGAAATGGTGGGAAAGGATCCGCTGGCAGCAATTTGAAACTGTCCCCTTCCTGACTTGGAGGCTTTGACTGATGGTGCAGCTTTGTGCAGCCATATGGTCGAACATCTTGAAGGGCCGGCAAAGAGGTGCTGGTGCCAGCGCTGGGAAGGGGAACCAAGTCATTATTGGAAACCAGATCTCTGAGAGAGAGAGGAGCCATTAATTCAAAATGTTGCTTCATGCTTCACTGTCCTCCCTGTGCATGGGACTCAGCGTGGCACCGGGGGAAGGTGAAGCCTAGCCCGGCCGCCAGGGATGGCTGTGCCAAGCCATGGTTAGGAGGAAGGGCTTCTTCCTCAGCATCTAGTGCACAGCGTGGTGTCTTTACAGGGCAGCATTTCCCTTTTTACTCTCACACACTCCCTCTTTTTATTCACCCACTCCCCAAATTTGGTTTTGTTATGAACTGCCACGTTGATTCTCTCTGCAAAAGAGCCATTGCAGCACCAGGAGGACAGCGTTTGTTCAGCCCGGGCTGCAGCTGGCACCCGAGGAGAGCAGAGCCCCCCTGGCCATGGTGCTTGGCAGTGCTGCCACCCATTAATGTAAAGCAGCACCAAGGGCCAGCAAGATAAGAGTTGTAATGACCACTGTGGATTCCTGCTTTCCCTTTTATTACTTGGTACATTACATTTGTTTCCAGCAGAGAAGAGTTTATGTGTGAGTGGCTGCGCTGGCTGTGTTGGACTGAGCTCCCTACATAGTTATGTGGATGACTCCAGGGACAGAGCTGCACTTCCCCTTAATAAGCTCCTCGCACCACATTAAAGATAAAAGGGGAAGGGAAATATTTATATTCTGACAAAGCAGGTCTTCCCTTCAGGCTCTTGTTTTATTTATTAGCTTGCTCTGTCCCTCTTTTGCAGTTTTTTCCTCTCTGTTTCAGTGCCTGTGTTCTCTTTTTCTCCTTTATTCACTAATTTCATCCCTGGGAGACAGTGGCAGCAAAACTTAAGAATCACTGCCCAAGACATCAGATTCAAATTGTGTAATTCCCAGCTGATAACTACAACTCTCCCCCCCATCTGTGTTTTTAACACAAAGTAATGATTTATAGTGCTTAACCAGTTGAATATATTACATCTGGTTTACTCCAATTGCTTTAGATGAAACTGTAGAAATAGGGTGTGTTGGGTTTTTGATGGTTGTTGTTGTTGTTTGTTTGTTTTTTATACATTGCAACACAGATGCTGAATATCCTCCCTTGTTTGCGTAGGCATTGGAAACCACTATCACTCTTGTCTGGAGAAGCCCTTACCGAGGCATGACACAGCTACACCGAGACCTTTCTAACCTCATTCATCAAACACTTCCTTTCCTCTGAGGCCTTATCCCGGGGGACCATTCATTTCCTTCAACTAATATGCCACACGAAAGGAATCTTGGGTAGATTCCTGGGTCTGGGTCTGGCTCTGAATTTGTATAAAGACGACAGAGAATTTGTTAAAGAAGACAGAGGAATGATACAAATATGGGCAATATGTAGTATTATCATCCATTCTACTTCCTTTGCTCCTTGTCATACATTGCAGAAAATCATGTGCTGACTTACAATGTCAGGGGACACCAGTGTCCATGTAATAATTATTTTTGGAGCTATATTTTCTTGCCACAATCAAGTAGCTCTCTGCTAAAAGTGAAGCATCAAAATTAAAGAGCATTGGTGCCCAGGAGCTTCACCTCGCTGACATTGTTATGTTTCTGCCTGTTGTCACAGAATTGCAAAATATCTGCAAAGCACAGCCTTTACACCACCACGGTTTAGTGGTGTAGACTGCAAACTGCTGAATGAATGAACTAACTGCAGCTGGCTGGAGGAGCGGGCTGGTTTTTACTGTTCACAATCACCCCCAAAAAGCACCACAGCTCTGTTTCCAGACCGATCAGGAAGGCAAAGGAATTTGTTAATTGATTTTTCTCCCTCCCATATCAATTAATGAAGCCCATCTAGGGAGATGTGTGCTCTTCTCTCTTAGTTAATTAATCCTTTTCCTTTATCTTCACAAATAACGGCAATAAAGCAATTAGCAAAGGATTTACAGGGTGTGGAGCAGTGAGAGATTCCTCTGGCCCCTCTGCAGCTCAAGCTGTTCAGTGCGGCTGCAATTCAGGCTCTCTCTAAAGGGATTTGTGTCCCCCACCCTCTGCGGTGTGGCTGCTGAAAGCCTGGCCTCCTCAAGATGTGAAATCCCCAGCTCGCTTTCCCTTGAGGGAGAGTTAACAACTTCGGTGCCAGTCCTTGGCAAAAGGCCTCTACTGGGGCAACGTCACCAGCCTCCAAAAGCGACAGGCGCTGGCTGCTGGTGGCACCACTGTCCCCATAGCCCCTGAGCCTGTGGCTCCCAGGGAGGGTGCAGCAGGACAGGGTGTGCTGAGTCACCCCAGCACCTCAATCCTGCTAGAACAGCAGCCTGTCTGCCTCTGTTCCCTCTCCTGGCCCTCTCCTCCCATCCCAGCCCATACAAGGGCTCTGCCTCCCTGAAAGCCCTCTGTAAGCGAGCAGTTCAGCTCTCTCAGCCAGTAGAAGAGGAACCTACCTAAGCTGTAAACCCTGCAGGAGAGGAACTGCAGGAGGAGGGAGTTGCTCTCTCCTCTTTGTGACAGTGAGGTGTTGGATGGTTTTTGCCATTCTCCCCAGATGTTAGTGGTCACCCTAACAGCTGTCACCAAACTGCCTGACACAGCTGCCCTGATGGTGGATGCCTTTTGTGGAAAGGACCGCAGCTGCACAGTGGGGGATGCGCTGGCGGAGGGAGCAGCGTCTCCGTATGGGATATTCACATCCTGACAAGGCATCTGTCCCTGTGCTCGGCTGCTCACGTTAGCCTTTGTCAGCGTCTCTCCTAGGTGGTTCCCTTCTCTCTGAGTGTGCAGGTGAGTCCTGGCACTTTGTCCACAGCAGCAACAAAGACTGTGCAGATTCCAGCCTTGGACAAGGAAAAGGACGTTACTGATAAATTATATTTTGAAATGTTGATATGTTGGGTGGTTAAGCTAAGGCAAGGCTCAAGGATTTCAAGCACTTTTTAGGCAGGCTTGAGAACTCAGAGTTTCATCGTTTCTCCGTGTGTACAAGTGTGGTGTGACCTGCTTCTGCCCACTTACTCTCACATTGCTGAGCAGGACTTGGTGTGGAGGCTGTAAAAGTTGGCCCTGCAACAGGGAGCACAGCACCCTTGACTGGTTTTGGCCATTTAATGGGTCCAAATAATAATTTGTTATTGTTTGCCCTTAAATGTTATTACCAAAGGGTAAGTTTGTTGATAATGCCCCATTTAAGAGAAGCTTTACAGAATACTTACCTTTTCCTGCTGCTTAAGGAGATTTCCAGCACATAAGTAAGCAGCAGGTCCTGAAGTGCTGCAGCACGAACCATCCATGTGTTCAAGCTCCTCCTTTCTGCCCACAGCTCCCCCTCTGCCTTCTCATTAGCAGCAGCGGTGTGTTGCTGGAAGGTCCTCCTTCTGGAAGCACAAAGAGCTGGAGATGAAAATCTCCCTCTTCTGTGCTTCTAGCTATGAAAATTGGGAGCCCGTATGGTTCCCTGAATGACACAGTGGCCTGGGAAGGGCAAGCAGATCCCAACAGCCCCATGTAAAGTGGTCAGTGAAGTGGTCCTGTGCTGGAGCCCTTGGAGGGAACAAGCACATGGCGCTGAGTGCCCTCAGCCCTTGTTGGTCCTCAGGCTTTGAAGAGGGAAAAGGTCCCATCTTAATGTGTGAATTATCAACAGTGGTAGCTCTGCAGCTATACTGCCACCCAGCATCCCCTGGCAGGGCTTAGGCTGGATGCTGGAAAATAAAGCAACTGTCTGCAACAACGCAAAGAAAGTGTCTGTGCGTGAAGGAATGTTCAGGCATGAAAGTGTCCAGCCACCCTTCAACCAAGGTATTTTATCCCAGTGAAAAGGTATAACAGGGGTAGCATGTGTTTGGTTGCCCCTCAGCCTCCTGTGACCATCCCAGACAGCCTGGTTAGCTCTGTGCTGCTATTGTGTCTCCTGCAGGCTTTGTGAGGTGGTGAGCTCTAGGAATTATATTCTGCTCTTACACCACTGGGCTGCTTCATCAGACCAAATTCCTATCTCCTAACATAGGCTCCACAAGAACAACTTCTTGATATAATGCACATAATAACTGCACAGCCACTGAATATGTCTGACTTGGGTCAATCCTGTCACTGTGGGGAAGTGTCTTGGGTTTTTTCTTTGTCTGTCATGTTGCTTGCTCATTTGTGCTCACTGCTGCCATGCCTATCTCTATTTTCAAATGTAAACTTGGTGTGCCACTATCGAGTGACAGTGAAGAGATGTGGATGCTCTGTGTGACAGCATGTATATAGCAGATGCATATTTGTCCTTAAGGCGAGATGCAATGTTTCATCCCAAGGGAAAGAAGAATGACCTTTAGTCTGTCTGGATATTTTACAATCTGTCCTTCCTCTTCTGTTTCCTGTGAGGTTAAAGACCTGCTGGTGATGATTAAAAGTACTGCAGTTTCTTCTCTCTCTAAATAGTTTTTCTGAGTTATTTCAGAAGCAAGAAAGAGGCCAGAAAGGTTTAGGTGCACCTTCCTTTTCACCCTGATGCCCACCAAAAACCAGATTCTGCTGCATTTTACTTTCTAGTGAAAGGAAAACTCAGTAACCTTTTCTTTCTGTTCATATCCAACAGCTGAACATCCCCTACAGCTCCCAAACAGATTCCCAGAAGGATATTTTTTGCAGCCTTCATACCACCAGCTCACTTCCGTGGTGCCAGTGTGGGATCTCTAGACTGGAGCTCCTAGCACTTCTGGGTCCATGTATATTAGCATCATAGCTGTTAGGATGCAGGTTCAGAAATTTATTCCAAGTTACAGCAGAAATCTTTTTCCTTGGGCTCCTTTTCTAGTCCAGAGCTGCTATACGTCTTTCTGCAGAACCCTGACAAAGATATTGTTGAGAAAAAGTGTAACAAGGTGGTGCATTGCACAGATGGTCTGCATGTGCACCACAAATCCAATGTTTTGGGAAAATGTTGAATTTACTCTGTACTGGCTTCACAGCTGATTCCAACATGCACCACAAGCCCCTCTGACACTTCTGGGAAGTGTTGGACTTGCTTGCAGACTCTCTGCAGCTGATCTGGGCAGATGCTATGGAAAAGTCTGGGGATTGTGGACATCGAGTAACCTGGGGTTGCTACTGCCTAGTACTTCCAGCTGGGCCATTGGACTCCCAGAAATCCCACATAAAGGTAAAGAAAGTCCTCAGATTCTCCCTTCCTTCTAGACAAAATCTGTGGGCAGAAGAGGGCATGTCCAATTAAACCCAGACTTGTTAGCCTTGCTCTAATCTGTCTGCTGGATGTGTGCAAGATGCAGAGAGATCAGGCAGAAGATAATGGTGTGGCAGTCTAAAGCCACACTTTGCCATGAGTAATGTTAGCATATTGATGCAGCCTTTCATTCTCAGTGCTTCTCAAAAGTAATTAGTGTAAAGTTCTCTGCAGGATCCATGTTTGAAGTACTTTTCCCACTCCACGTTCTCTTCTTTCCCATTTTATAATCTCTTCTTAACTCACTGTGTTTGCTTAGTGGCAAATATGTGTGTAGCAGTTTCATTTATTTGAATTTATTCTAGCTTCACAATATCTGGGGCTAAATGAATTCTCTTATTGAATATCATCCATACCAAGTAGCCAGGAGATGGGATCAGTCTGACCATCCTGCTCTCAAACTTCCCAAAATGACAAGGGTGTCAAAAAAAGAAAAAAGAAGCTGTTGCCTGTCCTGGGATCCAGGGTAGGGTGCGCAGCCACTCTGTCGGAAGGCACTGGAGGAAATCTGATTGCCCTATGGAGTGGCCACTGAAACTGCAAATTGAACAAAAGAAAACAACAACAAAACCCCCCAACAATTCCAGTTTACTCTCTCTCTGTAGGCAGCCCACAGCCCCCACACAGCAACTGGGCTGCCTGGAGACAGGGCGTTACTACAGGATCCCCAAAGCCCTAGCTGCTAACTAGGAGGGGTAAATACCTTCCCAGGGCTGCAATGTCCTGCAAGCCGTTTGTGTCCCCTCAGATAAGCAGCAACACTTCAAACCCACCCAAATTAAAAAAACTACCAGGAAATATGCCAAAGAATAATTTCCTGTTTTAAATTGCTGTGGAAGTCACTACTGTCCCACATTAGAAATACAGATTGCAGCTGGGGCTTTGGATAAACACAGTAACTTGAAGGAACACCTATGGGTCTGCCATCCAGAAGGCGAGGACTTGGCTTTGTGGCTGCTTGCCCAAAGCTGGGGTGGGGAGACTTGGGGTGCCCTGGCTTCCCACTGCCAGAGTGCTGCAAAAGGGGCCTCTGACCTGGACCCCTCCGATGGCTGTGGGCAGCACAGCTCAGAGGCACACAGCACCTTAGTCTCTCAGAGACAGGCAAAAGTCATATTTCAAGACTTAGTTGAGTTAATGACCAGGCTGGAAAAGGATTCTGCCTTCTCTATTTTGCTTCCTTTGCCTGCGCAGCTCTGGTCGGGTGTAAACATTACTTTCTGGTGGAGTTTTGGCTGGCTTCATTCTGTACCTGCCTCATTCACTCACCCTCTGTCTTTCTTCCCTGGCAGATGGCTCCTCTGAGATTATGAGCCTTCTGCTTAGTAGTTGTATTAAGGCAATGGAAATAGGGCATTTTGTTTCTCAGCTTTTCCTCTCTGTACGCAGGGTGGAGGTAACTGCGGGCAGGAAGAGATGGAGGAGCAGTTCACTGGACATTGCCTTCCAACCAGAAAATCAAAGCACTTAGCCAGATCCCCGCCCTCCTATAGAGGCATATAGAATTGGAACAAGGCAAGATCTAAATTCCTCTCTCATCTTTGTGTAAAATTAGTACTAAGTACTAAATTAGTACTAAGAATTTACATGCCTTAACTACATTTTGTGGGGAGGGCAGCCCCTGGTGTAAGAGTTGCATTATGGTCTCCAGAAGCCTATTTTCACATAGTCTTGCTGGTCATTGGGTGCAAAGCCCCTGCTGTGCTTGTTGAAATCAGCTGGACATACAGCCTTTCTGCACCAAAGAGAGAGAGAGGCTCTTTAGTATCAAGATATACAGTCTTATGTAAATCAAGTAACTGTATGTAGCTTAATAGGATCATGTCCCTTTCTCCCTGAAACTGAAAGAAAAATTTTTTTATCCTTCAAGTAACATGCTTTTAACAGGACTCTTACCTGGCTGCCATTCTGTTGCCCTCTGTCACTGAAGTTAAGCCGCTGAAATCTATAATATAAACCTGTACATACTTCTGCCTATAGTATGCAATGTTCCAGTCTCTGAGAGCAACGTGATAGGGAAGATATAGGTCGTCTTCAGTAGAATTTAGCTTTTAGCAAGTGGAGCAATCCTATACACAAAAAAGGAAAGAAAATTCCTAGTGTGGGCATCAGCTCTGTTCATGTGATGGGAACGTGTATGCTTGAACTGTACAAATGCACAAAATAGTGAGTGTATGATGAAAACTACACATCAGCTGAAGAAATATTTGCAGTATTTTGTATTAAATGTTACTCATACCTGAAGCTATCTGAATTTTCGAGCATGTCTTTATTATTCCATATATGTAATAGTAGTTGGAAAAAAGTTCTCTGCCTTCTAGAGGAGCAATTCTGTCTCTGGTGCAGAGGGTTTTACTTTTTATCTGTAAAGCTTGACACTGACAAGTGACTTTTTTAAGTCTAAGGTGTGAGAGGGAGGAAAAACAACCACTTTGTCTGAGTGTGGACTTGAATGAACTAATCAGGTGCCTGAATTACTTCTGATGCCACAGCACCAGCACCCATCAAAGAGCTCGCCGTGGGTGATTTTGAAATCAACTTTTGAAAACACTTTGAATTTCACCTTTTCCTTCCTATTCTGTGGCAAGATGATAATGTTCAACTACCAATCAAACAGAACATACACAAGGAAACTGTAATTTTAATAACTTTGTTCGGTATTAGCTAAACATGAAAAGCCACTAAGAATGCATTAGCTGTTGTCATAATATGACCAGAACCTTGTGGGTTTGTTTAAGTGAAAACTTTTGTATTGCATCTTTCTTTGTTCAGTCCATAGCTTGGAAATTAATCTGTAACGAGTGCCTAATCTGCTGCACTTTTCCCTGTGACTTGGCATAAACACTGATTTATTTAGTATAGTTTGGCTGTAATCATTTGCTATGAGCTGGAATCACAGCTCTGCAGCTCTTCATTAGGGAATAGTAAACACTTGGCATCTCTTGAGTCAGGCTGTGTCTAAAGTTATTTACTACAACATGAGTGGATCAGTACATTGAAGCTCCTTGGTGCCGAGACCCCTACATCTAACCTGTTGGCGGTTTAGGATTTTTTCTTTGGACTAGGTGGTCTGGTTGCTTGAACCAAATGTTCCCACCAAAGGACCACAGGTTGACTCAGGTCTCCAGTAGGGACTGGAGCTTATTAGGTTGCATCCAAACCGGTTCTGGCTTAGCATCCTCCTGGAGGAATCAAGCTGAAGCACACGAAACCCACTCTGCAAAGCAAACCGATTCCTATGAAGTGGGGATACTCAGGGGATTTGCATTTGCTTCAAGACTTTGCTGCTGCTCTGGACCACCATACTAACATGGACACACCCACTGGAACATAAATAAAATCAGGATTTTTCCATTTATCTGTTACCCAAAAGCTATTTCGGTTTGTTGGTTGGGGGTTTTTTGACATACTATTGCAGGTTTTTTGTTTCTGAAAACAGTTCCTTAGTGACAGGATTTTCCAGTCAGTATTGAAAATGAAAATTCTTACACTCTCATGGCCAGGCTCACAAAAAAGCTTGAGGTCTAATTTTTAAGGAGTCAATGTTTCCAGCTAGATCCAGACACCCAACCATTTAGGTTTTACTTAGAGCCATGCACCCAAGACAGCCCTTTTGGGTCCAGTTGTGCTGAGATCTTTCACCTCACTGCAGCTCACACTCCATACTTGCATATAGCTTGGCAAAGACCTTGTCTGGCCACAAACGCCATGTAGATATATATTTGTGTCTGTGTATTTATATTGTTAGTAAGAGTTCAGTCAGCTTTGATGGTGGTCAGCAAGAGAATTTTCCAGCACAATAGATTTTTAATCAGATTCTCATGCCTTGGTTCATGTGCCTGCCTGATTTACCAGCTTGCTGGCTGGGTTAGCTTAATCTCTCTTCCCTGGCTAGAGGCTGGACCATCATCTGTTGGGATGGGTTCAGTATCCTGCTCAAGCTGTATTGTCTATGATTACATATAAAGTCCTAAAAAATGGTCTATTATCTCTTTGTCTTGTCTTTTGAGCCTCCGCAATTCTTTGTTGGTGACAATTCTTGCAGAACACCACAGCTTTTTTCACCTGGAAGGAGTCTTCTATGGCAGCACCCGCTTTCCCAGAAGTGTTGTGTACTTGGAGGCAGCCTGAGCGCATGACAGATGACAGCATTCCTGGGAATTTGTTTCAAGTTTCCAAGGTTTTTGTTCTGAGCAAGCACAAGGATTGAACATTTCTCCTGAGACTTCTTTCATGTGTGGTCACCAAAATCACCATCCTTTCCCATCAAAGAGAGTTTTCCTTGTGCCCAGGAAGCATGTGGTGGAAAATAAAAGCTGCAGCTCTTATTCACGCAGCTCTGGCAGAAGTGAGCCTCCTCAACCCTTAGTTCTGTCCCTCATTTTTAACAGTGGACGATTCCTGCTTCTTCAAGCTCAGCTCATATATTAGATTTTATCAGATGGTCTCCTAATTGTGTCATTTTCAGAAATATTGGTATAGGGTGAGATATCTTCCCAGAATTTTTATATTGGGCTTATATTCTCGAAGGAATTTGTCAGGGAAAGATCTTCACTTCCCCAGGAAAAGGGGGAAAATCCTGTTACTGTTTTTGTTTAATAACAAGCCAGATAAGCCTTGATAAGCCTAAAAGAAGGTGGTGGGAGATGCCAATACCCAGACACTACTGAGCAGTTTCTTTTGTTCATGCAAGCAGCTGGCTCACTGTAACACCTGAAGAGGTAATTAGAAAGATAAGTTGGAACACTAATTTGCAACATTCAGGCTTCCCTGGGAAGGTATTGCCATGACAAAAGGAAATAAAGGAACTCGCAGTCAAGAACAGGGGCACTATCCACCATTTTTCACTCTTACTGGCAGCTCTAGGTAACCTTTAACCTCTTCCCACCAGCCTCCTCAAAGAAGCTACAAGATGCAGGAGAGTAAAGGAAAAGGGTCCAGGCTCCTCACACAAAATGCTCCATGCATGTATACTTAGAACAAATGTCTTTTATTCCGATTCCCTTGTGCTCTGTTGCTCTCAGGTACTCCAACAGCTGAAAAGGAAAAGCAAAAAACCTGAAAATGCCACACATGCCAAGAGCAGGTTGCTTTATAAGGACACTAATGGACACATTTGAAATCAGTTTTATAGATTACTAGCAGTTGAGATTATTTTGTTTGATTAGTTTGTTACTGTGGATAGCACAGTGCTTGGCTCTGAATCCACTTTACACAGATTAATTAATTTAGTTTTCTAGCTCTGTACAGCGAACTTTGCAACACTGCCTGTGAGTGCAAATGGGGCTCACAGGGAGAGCTACAGCTTAGCAACACCCACACAAATACAGCCGTGACAAGTGGTGTGCTCAACTTGAGAGCTGCTGTTGAAATCTCCTCCTGTTAGGAAGTGGGACTCTTCTGCCAACCATCTAATTTCTGTGATCAAAGCAAGCCTGGCTTGCGCGCGCACTCTGAGACCCCGTGCTGCTTGCACTGAAGCCAATCACTTCAGCGAGAAGACGACTGGACCTTAGACAAGGAAGCTCTATCAGTAACCTGGAATCGACCGGTAAAATATTTCTCCTTATCTGGAACTCTGTTCTTGGGAAAAATATTATCAGTAGCTGTGTGTTAATTGGCAGGAAATTGCTTGCCCTGGGCTCCTTGGACAGAGGCCTCTCCCTTCCCTCTCCTCTCCCCGAACTCCGCTTTCTCACACTGCACCACACTCGACATTTGACGGCGCTGAAGGGAGAGATGAATTCCGTGAACAGTAAAAACACAACTTTCCGCTCCATCCCAAGGAGCCAGATGACGGATACTATTTTCAAAGACTTCTTTGTCCATAAGATGGCGTTTGAATTTGGAACTTGTTTAGCAAGATTCTCTTGTTACAATTTACTGATTCATTGGGTGGAGAATGGGAGGGCAGGATGACAGAGCCAGACAGCTTCAATTAATGATTTTTTTAAAAGATCTCATTCAAACACAAATGCATCTTAAAATATATCCAGAATTAGACAGCAGGGAGAATTATCAATTTTAACCTACTTGTGCCTTTAAATGATCTGCTGAGGGGAAATAGGCTGTTTTATCGCTACTTTTCAGAGAAAAATTGTAAAGTTGTAACAGATGAAATCTGTGGTGTTTTTCTTAAGAACCAAAGGTGGTGGAGAAAGGGGTTTTTGAGAAAAGAAAAAAAAAATCTCCAAATCTCTCCTGCTCTCTCAATGAGACCATAACAAAAGTTAAGTAACATTAGGGTTAGTAACGTGGAAATGAATTTCTGTTTCAGCAATAGAAGAAGCAAAGAGAAGGATCAAATTCAGGTCTCCCACCTGTTCTGACAGATGTACTTCTTTTGACAGTTATCTCTGGATGACATCAGAGTGGATAAGTCTGGAATTAGATCCAAGGAGATACTTATGCCTTATCCCCCTATCTTCAGTTTTCCCCAGCCTGACCCAAGCCCACTGGGCAGCAGGTCCCACCTGTACTGGGAGGGCACCTGGGACCTGACAGCACCGGTGCTGCCCCTCTTCTTCCTCTGTGTTCCTTCAGCCAGTCCTGAGCCATTCATACCCTGCCCTTGTGAAATCCTGGGGTCCTTCTCTCAGCTGTTGAGCACTGGTGGTTTTCACAGCTTCTACTTCAATTTGTAAAGTTTCTCGGAAATCTCCCAGGGTGTCTAATCTTACCGTTAGGGAAGGGGAAAGGTCTGGACTGGTCTTGTGTGACCTCAGCCATTTAATTTGTCTGTCATTACTTCATGGGTATAGGTTACCAAGAATGTCATTCTCAACTTTCTTACTCACAAAAAAGGGCAATGGCCTAAGTTTTCTTTTATTTCTTTGGTTGACAAAAGAAAAATTACTCTCTGTGGTAGACTCATTCTCTTCAGGTCTCTCTCCCTCTGTACACAGACACAGACGTGTATGCGTGTATGTGGTCATTAGCAACATCATGCACACACAAACCCAACTTTTCCCAGAATTTAAGTAGCAAGAAATATTGAACCCAAAAGACTATGTTAGTGATATAAATAATACATATTTTTATAAAGTCCATTTTCACATCACAGGTTTCTTTAGAGAAATTTTTCAACTTTCAAGTTCCCTTCTTTTTTTTTCCCCTGTTTGCCCCTCTCAAGGCAGCATTCAGAATAAGTATTTGAGTGTGGGGAAGGGAGACTTCTGAATGAACTTTAGCCAATTTAATAAAACTAGAACAAATCAATAAGCCACCCAGGCATCTAATGCTCTCAGTATTCCCACTGACGGTTCCACAACATCAAACAGTATGGAAAACATTTTCAAGGTAAGTCCTCTGAATTCTGAAACAGGTCCCTAAAGGCAGAGAGATGGAGGTTTTCTTGGCCTACCTGTTTAAAATGGGTCATGCTCTGCATTCACAATCAGCTCGGAGTAAGGCGCAGTTCTTCAAAGTAAGAGCTCCAGCAAAGTGTGTTCTGCTCGGGCTGGGAGCGCGCTGCAGCCAAGGTCAGGGAGATGGTGCAAGGACCACAGGACCCTCCTCTTCTCAGCCATGTTCAGAAAATTTCTCTCTTCTTAGCCTTGGCTGGCATGATGATAAAACCTACTCATCTCCATGCAATGTCTACTCATGCTTTGTGCCATCCTTAATGCAAATCCTAACCTTGCTTCTCCAGTTTCAGTGAGAAACTCTGGGCCTCATCATCTGCTTTATCTGCACTACTAGAATAGCTTTGCTACCCGAGCGGTGGAAATAAAGCTTCTCGTGGTAGTAGATGTCCTTTGCCAATGTGACATGTTTCAGTTCCCAGGGAACAGATGCTATATAAGCAAAACTACTTCTGTTGGTACAGCTACCTCATAGTTTTATCTTTGTAAAAGTGCAAACCCAGGATGTTTCCACCAGCAAAAGTTTCTTGCTGAATCTTGAAGGAATAGAGGGATATTGCACTGGTGCAGGGCCTCTGGGGCAGGGACAGCTGCCGTGGGTGAAACCGGTCATTTCTCTCTTCTCTCCTTTCCTGAAACCCTCCCTCCCCCAGGTGAAATTGGCAGTACTGATCCATTTAACTGCAGTTAGTCTAAGAACATCTGTCAAAACAGTGAGGCTGATCTGGGATCACAGTTCACCTAGCCCCAGCCTGACCCCAGACTCTGCCAGCAGCTGGTGGCAAAGCCAACCTGGCTCTCAGAGCATAGCCCTTGTTGCCCTCTGGGGGAGGTGGGCCCCTACACGGGCCATGTGCTTTGTCATTTTTGATCCACTAATGCTCTTTTGCTCTGCGGAGGTAAGAAGAAAAGGTGACAGGGTGATGCTCTCTTGGCATCCAGATGTGGTCTCAGGCATGAGCTGCTGTAGTCTGTTCATGATCAGCTCAGATCAACAGTTTCATGTGTATGAGCTCACAGGGCTCATTTTATCTGCGAGGACCTGGGAGTCCTCATGTACGCTGCTCTGGTGCTCAGTCAATCAATGCAGTTATATCAGCTGAAGTGTGGTTGTGCCAGCACAGTTTGTTTCACGCAGTGCAGGAGGAGACGTCAAATGGTAATTCTTTCAGATGTCCCCTCAGCTACTTTCCTCCTACCTTGCTATTATAGGGTCATGAGCATAGACATAAATTTGTTGCCAGAGAGGTCTATCAGCTTCTCCCCGAATCCACTTCTAGTGTCAGAAATGCAGCTCTTGCAATCTCTTATCTCTAAAGAGTTACTAAATAATAGCTGACTTTGCCAAATGTGCTGGTGTATTTTCTCAGTGGTTGCACAGAAATTTGGGAGTCCTTGCTTATCCTCACAGGAGAGGCTTTGGACCCTTCGCTGTAATTTTCAGAAATCGCTCCTGGTTCTGTGATCCCTGAACTCAGATGCTCATGGGGATGCCAGGACTGAGGCAGTCAAAGAGGAGACCATGCTCTGTGCTTTTGCACATGAGAAGCCGAGTATTTTGAGCCGAATGCCCCCAGCACCCCAAATCAGCACCTGCATTTGAAAAACTTTGCTTCATTTGTGCTTTTTCATATGCCAGCTTTAGATGTGTGTGAGAATAATGGATTTCAGCTGGGTTATCCCAGAAATTTTCTGGTATAAGTGCAAGGGAACCAGTCCTGCTCTTCCTTGTGCCCCAGTGAATAGAAGTAACATTTCCCACTAGAGAAGGACTAGCAGTGACTTTCAAAACCAGCCAAACAGGGAAATACATTCAATTGTGTTAGTGGTGGAGGGGATTTATAGCATGTTGTGAACTATCCACTTAGGCCCAGAATTTAAGCGGGGGGCAGGGGTGGGGTAGAGAGCGCAGGAAAACACAGTTCCCTTGTTAAAATGAAAGAATGAGTTTAATATATACAGGCAGAAAGAGGAGGCAAGTCCTTGGCCTGTTAAATATTTACCATCTGAGCTCTGCTTAGGCTCCTGATTTTCTGTATCTCTAAAGGTGGTGCTACTTGTGACAGTAGGATATGTTCCTTAATGTATTCCTCCCTCTCAACCCACCTTGCATGGGAAACGGCTGCGGTAACAAAAAGCAGACTGTTCCCTCCTCATGAATATTAATCAGTAAACTCCCCCTGCTATTTTAAATCGAAGGCTGGTGCTAAAGGCCTTTTTTCCCCCCACTCAAGCATCCCCTGAGGAAAACCCTGAAAGTCCTGGGAAAGCCATGCACAGAGGCTGCCGTGACTAGAGGCCTTCTAGGCAATGACATATAAAACTCTGAGGTCAGGGGGCACAGCAAGAGGAGGAATCAGCTTTGTTTCCGCTATGTGTTGCTGAAAGCTAAACCTTTATGGAACTTTTCTAGCTGCATTTTTGGCTATTTAGCTTTGAAAACAAAGGATTTATTTATTTTTTCCTATTCATCGTAGTTTTTGTGCTAAGTTGGCAGCACTGACATAAGAAGGACCCTCCCTGTTCTGAGTTAGAACTGTGTATGTTCCTTTGGCCATTGCTGCTTTAGTACAAACATTATATGATCTTTAAGCAAAGGGAGCAAAACAAAAAAATGATTGCACAGAGCCAATGTAAACACCCGTTACATCAATTCATTCTTCTAAATAAGAAAATTAAAACTCTCCCTGGCACGTAAAATACATTGATCAGAGCATGTATAGTACTAGATGATGTCCAGAAACCCAGCTGTGTGTCTTCATGATCCACTCAGCTTCAGATCAAACCAGGGTAATATTCCCAAGGACACAGGGTGATACAGCCAGAGGTTGGCTTGCCTCCTAGATAACCCTGAGCAGTGCTGAATAATTCTTTGAACTCAAAGCAATTTGCGATTGTGTTCAGAAATAACACACAGACTTGCCAAAATCCAAGCATGTATCAGCAACCAATGTGTATTTTTCCAGTGCCTGTAATGATAAACTGATGCAGAGTTTTGTTGTTCTCTCTTTGGGGCAGTGTTAGCGCTTGTGTTGTGCTAGAGGATTTCCCATGCCAAGGATGCAATTCATGTCCTGAAGAGTGTGCAGTCAAGAATAATGTTTTAAAATCTTTGTCCTTTATCAAAGGATCTGGATAGACTTCAAAGAACGTTATTATCCATATTTTACAGCTGGGAAAACTCAGGCGAGGAGGGCTGACATGGCTTCCCCAAGGTGATCTGATGAGTTGGTGTCAGACCAGGAGTAAGATACTGCAGTTCCTGCCTGCTGTGGATGCCACATCTCATCATGCTGCGAAGGTCAGTGCTGGGTGCTGTACGGACCACATCCGATGTACGGGTTGGGTTGAAGACCTTGAGTGAGAGATGCTGAATACTGTTAACGAATGGGGCACCTGAGGCAGGGGATGGGACACATTCAAGCTTATCAGCCCAAAGAGACCTATGCTTGGTGGTTGATGGTAAGCAATAGCCAATAGCACAAGGCCTGTGGTAGAATGGCAGTAAAGTTAACAGGACAGGCTCTGGGTGAGCATGGAGAATAACTACGTCTCAGTCTTTGGGAACAATGTCTGAGGATGTTGCTAGGGCAGAGGGTGGGAATATGGTGGGTTTTGCTGCTAATGGTTTGCTCACTCCTTATGTAAGAGTACACATTTGATCCAAATCAGCTGTGCCACCCAACTGAACTGGTGATATTTTTTCCCTGATTTACTCTGGAGAGATGATACCTGTCTCATGTAAAGGCAGAGTAGCGTGAATTAAAAGTATGTGATCCAGCATAAAGCTTGCTTATACAGAGATAAGCCTTCACAATTCTTTGAACAATTTAGAGCTTGAAGAGTAAACTCACATGAGATTAGCATCTTATGTTAGGTGGCTGCAGCAGTTTTGGTCCAGAGCCCTAAAAGCACGTGTACTTCCATATTCTGGGAGTAATTCTGAGGTAGGTATTTGACTGCACTCAGAGAAAGAGATTTTCAGGCAGAACCTGTCCTTTGTACTTGCAAGATCTGGATGGAGTGAATGTTTGCTACTACTACAAAGAGATGTGTATGTTCTGCAGCAAGGTCTCAAGCAAAACTCTTGGTAGACCACAAAAGGTTTAAGAGGGTTCATCAAGCTGTCCTGCTCAGGACTTTTCCAAGGTGATGGCAGCAGTACAGTTCTTTCAGGACACAAGAATGAGAAGTAGCTGTAACTAATAGCTGCAGGTAAAAACACATATCAGTAATTAGAGGTACTTAATAGTTTCCTGGCTCCATTAAGTGCTTGCAGCTGATATTTACTCTTGCTGTTCACCCTTCTTTGGAGGAACTGAGCCATAGCTGATTAATCCAGTTGGTGGTGAATAAGATGGCGGTAGTGTCAGTTTTAGTGGAGTTCCTTAGATGTGTGGAGTGTGAGAATGCAAGTATTTGCTAAAAATCAGGTTTCTCATTTCAAATGGAAGTGTTTGGCTATAGATATGTTTTGAAGACTGTGCTGCCTGATGACAGAAAAAAAAAAAAGAGATCAGGATTACATTAAGTTTGAAACAGTTTATTTTAACTGTATGGAAAGAATGCAACAACTGTCTGTTCAGGAAACTACCCTCATGATAGTGTTTTATAAAGATATAAAATCAAGCAGTTAAACATTAAATGGGAGGCCCAAATGCAAACTGAGAAATGTATTTTGTAATGGACTTGACCCTGGCAGAGGTTGTGAGAGATCAGAAGCACATCTTGAGAACTGGTTATTTCCTCTCAGCTGAATGCTTCTCAGAAATCCTTCTACCTTCAGGCCAAGAGGCCTTATTTATTCTACTAACAGATGCACATATTCACCACTATATTTCCAATGGGCAGGTGAGGCACCCTGGAGATCATGCAAAGTTGACTCCTGATCTCAAACTTTCAGTTTTTCTGAAAGTGTTACTTAGCCCAGCTAAGCCAGCCATGCTCGTCCACCACACTTAGCCTCCCAGTCCTTCAGAAGAGGATAGGAGAGATGTTGAGACATCAGCAGTCAATACTGTAGGTGCAATACTCTTTTCCCTGACATCATTCAGCTATGGCTGTAGATGCCAGAGCCAAGGCTGTTCACGTTTTGGAGAGAGGGGCTGTCTCTGGGCTGCTGCACCCATAGGCTGTACTGGCACTTGAACTCTTTGTGGATGAGTAGTTTCCTGTGGTGCATGTAGGAGCAGAATCTTTATTTCTACTTTTCCTCCGTTACTCCCCCCATCTGTCCTGTTGGCTTCTGCACTGCATAAACTTATCAGGTGACATCTCTTTCTCTGTGGCATTCTCTCTGTACTTATCTAGGGATTTGAATACCTCCCAGTTAGTGATTTCTGGCAGAACAATGTATGCCATTGATAGTACAGTCTATAGCCAGCTTGTCTTTCACATTCCTGTTTGACTTTTTTAACTTCATTATTTCACAAATATTCAGTCTTGAAATTTTACACACTTAAGGCACCCAAAAGAAAGTTCTCCACTGGTAAAGTTGTCCAAACAAACTAGCCAAACCTTGAAAGGATAACTTGAAAGTGCATCCTCACAGATAATTGATAGCATAACCATCTTTCAGACCAGATGGTTTCCCTTTGGATGCTGACACAGAATAAAGTATGAGGAGCAAAGTAGCCCTTATACCCTCAGAACAGAGCCTGCTATTGCTTCTTTGACTAAAATCCATGTTCCAGAAGGGTATAAGCTAGTAAAAAGAACCCTTGCATTTCACCTAATGATAATTAGCTTAATTGCAAGAGAAAAGTAATTTCTATGTATTGGTTGGTTCTTTCTCTATTATTTATTATTGTATGATATTACATATGTATATATGTGTACGTACATATTAGACAATTCGTATAGTGATGCATAAGACATAAATACAAAGATATATTGCGATTTATGCTTACATTTATCTCACGCTTTTCTTCACAGAGATTTGCAAAGGGTAAAATCTGTAATGTCTTCCATGGAAACAAAGCCACTTCTGGTGTGGAATTAACATGGTGTTTACAATACTTGATAATCACGTCTAATAGCTGAGGTTGGGCTAGTCCAGTCTTCCCTTTTGGGACCATCACACGGGTTCTAATAGTACAGAAGTACTTGACTTCTGTGTTGAGCATAAGAAGAAACATAGCACCAGCTTCTTCTTCCTCCCTTATGGAGAAGCTCTAAGTGCTGAGCTGTTTGCAGGCACTGGGAACACTGGTCCTTTATGCCTGCAGTGTGTACTATACGCTGCCCAAGCAGCGGTTCCCCCCTCCTCCTCTGGAAAGGTAGTGGAACAGATGGGAACATCTTGGAGGACAGATGGTCTACAGGGTGGATTGTACTGGTAGAGATAGAGGTAGAGAAAAAAAGTGTCAGTTTAAGATAGCAGGGAGATTTCAGGGAGGCAGAGAGGGGTCACCCACATTGGCATGAGAATTTTAGCAGGGCATTTTGACAGTTCTTTAAAAAACCCCAAACACTTCCTGAGGTTATCTGTGTATTTTGGAGGGAAAACACCATGTACTGAATCAGTGGCAGCTCAGCTGGGAAATGTCTCAGAAATTGCTTGTTTACACTTTGCTGTGTGCAACCACAGGACTGTACTAAACTCATCCTAAACTGATGGGATAGGGGATCGTGAGAGGAAAGTGAGCATATTTGGACAGAATAGGAAGGAAAACACATGCCTTCGAAGGAGACAACATTTGGACATCCATCACTGGGAATCATGATGGCTATACAATTCTTCTGCTTGTTGTCTCTCTTCCATGTAAGCAGATAGCAAAAGGAATGACAGGACTGCAGTGAGAGTTCTGCAGGAGTCATAGGATTGATAAAACTTTGTGAAAGCAAAGCAGAGTAAGAGAGATTGATCTACTGTTCTTCTGGCAAGATTGGCATTAATACTAAATTCAGGGAGTGATATACCTAAGGACCATACTAGATTCCTATTATTTAAATTATTCATGATGGTTCTGTATTTTTTAGTTCTTTTTTAACTTTTACTCCTCTCTTTGCTTCTAAGAAATTGCCTCATCAGAACTAAGCAGTTGGACAGGTGATTCATGTAACACTCATCAGGATGTCCAGTCTGAGTAACATTATCTGATTCCTGGAAGCCTTATCCTTCCCGTCTCCACTTTTTGTTCCACCCTTGTCTTACGTTGTGTTCAGTCTGGAAGCAGGCAAGGGCAGGGACCTTGTCAGGTCATGTTTTTCAGTGTTTGTGCACAAGGGCCCTGATCCTAATTTTTTAGCCTTTGGGGAACAGCATTGGTCAAGGTGGTTGTAACCCAGAGCCTGCTTGTGGAACCTGAGGTGAGTTTGTCCTTTGATGGAGAGTGTTGTGAACAGGGTAGTGACAGCTCTTGCATGGCGTTGTGTTGGTGGAAGGGCTGGGCTTTTCCCAGGAACCCTGGCTATGCCGGAGGTTCTCTCTCCTGATTCCCGACCAGATGCTTCCCTTAAGTACCAACTGCACTGGCAGGGCTCAGGCTGGGAGAGCACACGATGTGCCTTTGGAAACTTTCAGCTGCTCCTTCATGTGCCCTTTTGGGCCTTGGGCTAGCCAGGCTTCAGGAAGGGCAGAGAGGAGATGGCCAGAAGATGAAAGGGTCTTTAAAGTAAAATCCTCTGCTCAGATGCAAGGCAGAATGACTTTGTCACTCAATTAGACTGGACTTTCAAAGCACGGAATTAAGTGTTGGACGCGGCAATGCAGCCCTTGTCAGTGCAGCGTGTGGGAGGCAGGCTGGCAGAGGGGAGGGAAGTGAAGAGGGTTTGTTCAGCAGCTGGCACAGCAGCTGGGCCCTGCCAGCTTGCATGCGAGTTGCTTTGTGCCTATCAGTGACCAGCTTCTTCTCTGGCTGTGGCACTTGGCACTCTGCTAAGTCTACTCTTCTCAGTTCTCCTTCCCTGGCGCAAAGCTCAGCAGCAGACGTGAGTGAGCCCTGAGAAAGCAAAGAGCCCAGGACCAGCACAAAGTTTTTTATGTAAAGGATTTTAAGGCCTGTTCTTATTAAGAGATTAACAGACAAGAGTTAGTGGCTTCTATACTACATAGTGGCAAAACTGCTTTGAAAAGGAAAGTAGCCTTAAATTATATGATTAAATCCCTATTAACTACTCTGTCCTTACTGAAAGCCTTGGCTTGAAGGCTGATCATTTCATGCACCCTTCTGTCCAAATCAATGAGTACCAGATGAACACCCATCGTGAACTGTGAAACACAGAGCCTCATGAGAGGAAATAACTCCCTCATGAAACAAAAAGGCCTCTGTGACCATGCAGAATGGATGTAAATATGTGTGAGGGTCTTCTTCAGAAGCCTTTCTAACCCAGAATGCCCAGTCCTCCTGGTTAAAACTTCAATATCATTTGTGTATCTAACTAAGTTGTCTGTATTATTTGTGCTTTTCAGTGCTGTATTAACATTGCAAATGTTCATGATGGTTGAGGTTTTCAGAAGTTACAGGAATTAAGACACCCATAATAGAGCTGGTGCCTAAATCCCTGAGACTGTGTCAAAAGGCAGCCACAAAAGCTGTTATGAGGATTGCGATGAGAATGCCTTGGGGTAGGAGCTCAGCGTCGTCCTAATTGGAAGCTGAGAGATTTCACAGGCAAGGCTTCTGTTTGCAGCATTTTCCTGAATCCTAGTGTCATTTAACAGTCTCCGAATGACTCTATAAAGCACTCCTTATCACAGCCAGGCCCAAAAAGCTGTTCTGGGAAGCCAGGAATGGTTGGATTTTACAGAGGTAATTTAGCCTGGTTCTTTCTACCCCAGGTATCCTTATTTCTCCTCAGCCTTGCCGCATGTCTTGCCAGCATGTAGCACTGTATCAGAGCCACTGCTGCAGTGCACCTTCTTAAAGGCACTTCTCCCCCAAGAGTGGAGATCTGACTGCATTTCCAACTCTTTGTGCCAAAGGGGAGCTGGAGCATGGCTGAGCATCTGTCCCTGTGCTTCTGCAGCTCGAGCAAAGAACCAATATTGCTTTTACCTCTCTGTGTCCTGGGTGACTTGGTGCATCCATACTATTCCCCTCCAGCCTCTCAGCCCTGAACAGTCACACTGCACGCACATTAGTTTGAACCCAGACTCTGGTACCAGGCATTTCTCTCAGCAGGGAAATCAGAGTGGAGGGCATGGAAGGTCTGTTGCCATCCAGGCAGCCTGCCCTACTTAGCAAGGACCAGGACCACTCCATGACACGTATAACAAAGACAGTATAGCCTAAGCATCCTGGAAAGGATGCTCAAAACCAACCAATTTTGGTTGGATAGCTTACTGATACCACCCTTCTCATCTTCAGTACCCTTGATGCTACTGTAAGTGCTGTTGCATGGCAGAGGGAATTGCACCCACTGTAGCTTCTTGAAAGCTGAGCACCTGGTATGTTGCTGGAAGTCCCGAGTCTCAGCAACTCACTTGTGAGTAATCAGTGTGGAAAGCAAGGTTTTCCTATTTTGTCTCTTGTTAGGTTTTCGTGCAGACCAGTTGCCATCAGAATACTGCAATCAGCCCAACATCCATCAGAAAGTGAGAGCCTGTGTTGTTACGAGAGAAAAAGAGCATCTACTGCTTTCAGGAAGGGAGAACTGGTGCCAAATTATGGTTTGCTCTCAAAGGGCTTGACAAGCATCTTACTGAAACTGATGGAACAACTGGCATTGATTATATTGAGTTCAGCTCCAACATGAAACTCTTGAGAGCTCTTTGCAGCATCTAATGATGGCTTGCTACCTAACCGCCTTGGAAATCTGATCTGCTTTCCTTTCAGCCCCATTCCAGTCCAGGTTGGCTTGTGTTTCTTTGTTCACTAAAGCTCTTGTTGACTAAATCTTCTGGGACAAACACATAACTAGTGCTTAAATCCCCAGACAAAATCAAGCACAGATGCCTTTTCTGCTTTGAAACATCCAAGGTCTTTCTCTGCATTGCAAGAATCCATGCCCTGAATGGACTAAGAGAGGGCAGAAAGGAACTTGCTGCCTGTGAGGCCTGGTTAATATGCCTCTGACTGGCTGGCTTTGTGCCTTCTCTTTATCTCCTTATGAATGAGAATGGCCTGCTGGCAGGTAGCCTGAGGGCTAGCTATGGCTAGCTGTGAAAGGATGAGCTGGGAAACAGGAGCCAGAATAAAAGTAGAGAGTAGCAGATGAGAAGAGGGGAAACCATTCTCACTGGCGAGTGCTTTACTACTGAGACTACATCTGTGTGTAGTATAGCCTCTTCTCTTTTTTTCTGCAGCAGATCCCTACAGCACCCGTCACCCATCTAATTGATTCTCACCTTCTTGGAAATCGCTCAGAGGGATGTTTGGGAGCCATCCTTGCCTGGCTGATTATTTTCTCAGCTCCCTCAGCACCCCAGAGCTGAACCACAGGTTCTGTATCTGAAGGCAAAGGGGCTTAGATGCCATGTCACAGTGGCATTGGCAGGACCTCAATCCATCACAGATGTTGCTGATGTGTTTTCTAGTTTGGGGAGCTCCCAATTGTTTCATTTGCATGACACACACTGTAGGAAGACTTTTCCCTTCTTTCTGCCCAGCTGTTTACTGCCAGACTCCGGTTTCTCAGATACTAGCCACAGTTTTTAGGAGCTAAAATTTGTTGCAGTGTCAAAGGTAAATGTTATAAAGCAGAAATAGTGTCCTCAAAGGGTGCATACTCTACTTCAGCACAGCAAGTAGCCTGCTCCCAGCTTCTGGAATTTGCTTCATAAGTCCAGTCACTACTGCTCATTCTTTTTATTTCTTTGCATATTTTTAGTGTAAAGGCAAAAGTCTGTGGACTTACAGAAGCTCAGACTGGTTTGCAAACCAGCTATTCTGTTCTCCAGGTGGCTTCTAAACCCATATTTAGAAGCTTCTCTCCTGTCTCACTCTGAAGCCGTTAAGCACGTGAGTATGTTCAGCAGCTGACAATTATATTCAGATTTGGAAATAATAAGGGTAGAAGAAATAATCCACCAAGATGATGTAGCTCACGTCAAGGTAACATGGCGAAACACCCAATGGCCACTCAGTGTTAAGCGTGAAGTCTAGCACGGGTTCAGGCTGATTTAAAAAAAAGAGAAAAGAAAAAATAATTCACTGGAAAGAATAAAACCAGAGGAAATAGGAACTAGATGCCATCCAGCACCCCATGCGCACTGTGAGGGGAAACAAAGGGAGCTGTGCCTGTGCTGGGCGGTCAGAGCCAGGGGCAGTGGGAAGCAATGGGCTAAGCTTGTTGTTGGTGTTGATTTATCTGATTGATGGAAAAATCAGTGCAGCACTTGTAGCATGCAAGGTAGTACATTTGCCTCAGCAAAATCAAAGGGGTCTCAGTCCCTTGCTAGCTCACGGAAGGCTGTTCTCCTCTGCTTGGGGCACAGAGCACTGCGAAGCATTTCTATGGCAGGGCTCCAGCACTCTTCTTCCAGCTCCCACGTCTGTAGGGAAAGGGCTGTGTGGAGATGGTGGGGAAGTTTCACTGGTCCTTCTTGTCTGTTGCTGTTATGTTTTTTAGTCTGAGGGGAGGTCCCAGGTATTTCATTTACAAGAAGTATTTCAGGGAGAATTTTCTTCACTAATTGCCATGCTGTTTACTGCCAGAGATGCAGGGTTCATTACTTCATGCACTTTAAAACTGGCAGAGGTTGACAGGGTTTATGATTTAATCTCTAGCAAGTGTCTCTTCCGTTGGGGGTAGGTGAAATGTTCCTATCATCTGTTCAAAGGTGGAGTGACAGTTTTGTACTAGAACCCAACTAACTGCATCTCAGAAAAATGCTGATACAATCACACACAAAAACTGGATGAGATGAGACGCTTTTCTTCCCGTTTCTGCAGTGCACAGTGGAAGCTGCTGATATTTGATGAGCAGTAACAAGCTGCCCAACTGTGACACCCCACCAATGCCAATTGTTTATGCCAAGTCTGCTGAGCAACCAACATGCTGAAGAGGCAGAGTCATGTTTAGCACAATGAGATCCAGGGACTTGGATATGTTACAGTGTTAATTCCTGATGTCGTTGTTGGTGATGAGAATTTATCTACAGTTTCAGAGAGGCAGAAAAGCTCACTCCTAAAAAGAGGAGAGTTAGAAAGCAATTGTGTCTGCATGAGCTGATCCCATCAGTCTCCACATGCCCCAGGTGTGCAGTTCCAGGATGCCAGGTTAGCCTTACCCCAGTGTTGCAAATTATACTCAAATCTCCCTTATCCTCCGTAGCTTTATTGTTGATAACTGCTTCTGGAGAGTGCCTTCAAGATGCATTACCTTAATTCATGGTTTGCCTTGCTTCCCTCAACCCCTCTCACCTGTGTGCTCTGCAAACCTTTCTGTCCTTTGCTGTGCTCCAGCCTTGACTGGTCGCGATGTGGTCCTTGTACCCCAGCATCTCTCTGCCCAGCCCTCAGCACCAGGGGCCCTGGAGGGTCAGTTTTGGGGTCGGGGGCTTTATCCTGGCACATCTTCATACTTGGGCACTGCTTGCTTCTTGCACAAGGTTGGTTGTACCTGCAGAAGGGCACAGCACAGGGACTGCAGGCAACTGCAGGTGGTTCACAAAAATATATCAAGGGGTATTTCTGCTGTTGTATGGGAACTCATTACAAAGCTCCTAATGTTTTGTCATTTGGCAATTTAAGAGCATAGGTTACTTGCACTATGCTGAAAAGTAGTACTGGCATTTGTGATGGAGGTAAACCTAGTGTTCTTAGGCTAAAGCCAGGCTACTGAGACCTTAGCCACACCTGTTCATCAGAGAGGAGAGTCAGAGATCTACTTAAATGGGAGCAGCTTTCCTGGCTACATTTAAGGTGTCTGATCTGCAACAAAGTTGAAGAGGTGTACTTGGGGATGAAAACACCACATGCCCTGGAGCCTGTGGCACCCATCCATCTTTATGGCAGCACATTATCCTTATTGCCTGCATTACACACCTGCCAGAAAGGGCTCACCTGCCCTTTCTGGGTCCACACACAGGTGTCTGTACCCTGGTGTCAGCCTGGCCTGGCTTTGGGTCCCTCTGGAGTAAAATGAGGCTTCAGAAGTTCTCCTTGCTGAGTTTTTTAACACTTTCCAGCTCTCTGTATCCTTCCATGAGGTCCCTGCACACTGTTTTCTCATCTCCCTCTATTTCCCCCCGTATCAGCATTACTCATCCCCCTCCGCTTCCTTCTGTCAGTGTTCCATATGCTCTCTTACTCCACAAGAAAAGGCTCAGTATAGTCCCCCCCTCCCAAAGCTCTGTCTTTGGTCAGTAGAGGGTGACAGACCTAGTCGAAGCTGATGAGCCAGAAAGCCAGGTGGCAGGCCTCTGTTGTCCCCGTAACAGTTGTGAAAACATCTCTGCAACTCCATATTCCTCCAGCAGATCAAGGGGGCCCTTCACTGCAAGCCTTAGAAGAACAAATTGACAAATACCTGAGCTGGAAGTGGACTCCCCCTGCAAAGAGGCTGATTACTGTGTTAGAGGAGAGGGAAAATTCAGAGTCATTAAATAGGAAAGGGTCAACTCATCACGTGCCCTGGACTTTTTAAGCAAACACAGCAGGAGAATAGAGTAACTGTGCCTTCCCTTCCCCCACACAAATAACTGGAGTCCTTATTTCAGCAAGTGCCACACAACACACAGCTATGTGACTCATTTTCATTTTACAAGGCTTCTTGGTTTTCACTGTGACAAAATTCAGTATCTGTAAAACTCTTGGCTTTTTATGATCACCTTCAGAAAATGGCACACCTCTTCATTTTTTTGTCGGTGGCCTCAGACTTTTCCTGCTGGAGAATTTTCTTTCCTAGGACACATTGTAGGATTTAAGAGATGGTCAAACAATCTCCAGATTGCCCAGTCTGTGCAGTGCATGAATTTTAACAGCGCAGGTACAACAAATATATTTTACCATATCAACTTTTTGTGTCCTGAACACTGTTAGAAAGACAAGGAGTGCTTGTTCTAACAAGCAAGGAGTGCTATTCTGAACACTTCTGGCAAACCAGCCCTGTCCTCAACATACTCTCTTGCCTTAGGTTTTCTCAAAGGGGAGTGGAGTACTCCTCCTCTGCTTCTGTTTGATCCTCTTGTGACCAACAGTTCTTTGTCCTTCAGCTCTGATGTGACTTTACCTTTCCCTAAACTGCAGGTGGCCTTGTTTTAGTGTTATATAGACCCCCCATGCCCCAACCCATTCATACTCTGGGGAATCGGGTTTTCTTCATGGCATCTCAAGTCCATGCTGTTCTTCACATGTGGTCTGAGACTGTCTGGGGAAGAGCAGCTCTGTCTGCCCTGCACTTGCCATCCAGCCCCTGGCTCCTTTCTGAAGTGCCTGGGAGGGGGAAGCTGGCCCTGGTCATGGTACAGGGGCTGCCAATGCAAAGTCTGTCTGTGTGAGGCCATATCTGATTATAAGCACTCCACTGGTACAAAACTTCAGGACACCTGCCTGACACTGGAGTTGTTCTCTGGTTTTTAGTTTGTAACATGAAAACCATCACCATTAGAGTCCTAGGGAGCTTAAGCTTGAAGCTTTGCAATTGTTTTATCATTTTAAGGGGATACTATTCAGTATGTAGCAGGTTTGGGTGAAAATGGATGTTGGGATCAGTCATCCAAGACTGGGAATCCAGCTCTGGAGTCCTTACCCAAAGAAGACTCTCAGTGAGTCTACTGTGTAGCTGGCATTTTCTGATGGCCTACCTGTCCCTCCTACTCTCTAGACATAAGAACAGTTTCAAATAAATCAGTGGAATTTTTTTTTTTTAGTTTGGTATTGTGGCAAGCTTACAGTAGTGTAGGGAAACTATATTATCCCAAAGGAAAAAGTCACTTTCATCTTCTAGTACACACTTCATTGTGGAAAACTAACTGAAGAAAAAAAAAGGGTTACTTTTTGCCCAGATCATTCTGTGCCTGATTTACATCACGGCCTATGAACTCTTCTCTTCTGGCACAACTGAGGAGGCAGGGAGCTGCAACATGGCCTGGGAAGAAACAGCAAGAGGTAGAGGGGCTGGAACTTCTTCATCCGTGTAATTGCCAAGCCAGTATATTATGTGGTACCTCATAAATTCTCTAATTTGGTGGTCTCTTCAGACGTGTCTGATGACTCTGCATGACAGCAGAGAGAGGCAGGAACTGATTTTAGGAGATTTTAAACAAGCAAGAGTTGCAGAGGGTGTTATTGAACTGTAGGTTTCAACCAGTAATCCCCAGGAACATGAAGATCATTAGCTTTGGGGATTTCACCATAGTGTCACTGCAGAGCATTTATTCTGTTGAGCACCAGAAATACATGCAGGTGGAGAAAACATAGTTCTTACCCTCAGGAGCTCTCAGTGAGCTAAAGCCAAGCTAGCCAGGGATGGGACACAGGTAGCACTCTAGCAGAAGTGTTGACACTGGCCTTGCTTTAACTTTATTAAAGGGGTTCCTTTTCTGTGACTTTTCTGTGACAGATAGTTAAAGAGAAAAACCTCAGGAAACCCAAAGAGCTGAAGGGTCATTCTGAGTGCTGTTGTCTGCTCAAGCGCAGCAGAATAACCAGCTGATCCTTCTGCCTGGAATTTTAGAGAAAGACTCTCTGGAGACTGAAGAAGACTATATATATACATATATATATATATTTATATAAGGGGGAGCAGAGAAGCCCCTAGCAAGGGAAGAAGCCTATTTTCCCCCAGCAGACGTTTCTGCACTATGGTGTGTGACGTGGGAGCCCATGGAGAAGCTGCGCAGCATCAGCACTGTCAGTGCTATTTGCTTTCTGTGGCAGGGTCCCCCAGCTCAGGCACAGTCCCTGGGTCTTCCTCTGTGTGGGCAGACTCAGTGCAAGGGAGAGGGTGGCTGTGGTGAAGTGCATGTGTGTTATGAGTGGGTGTAATTTTGCTTTTTCTCCTCTGAAATAATATTCACACTGTTAACTACAGTATTAACAGTTTTCCCAGCACCAGAAACATCCGCTAGCTTTTTCTCCCCTCTGTCTCCCCACCTCTCTTATTCACTATTTTCTCTTCAGAGTCTGTATCTCCCCATTAACAAAGGAATAAAAATTCATCACCGCAGTTCTCTCACTGCTGGTCTGCTGCTCTGTGCTTAATATGCAAGCTGGAAAGCCAGTGATTTTGACTTAGAAATGGGAGAAGAATGACTTACACTGCAGGTTTGGTAAAGCTCTCTGCCTGCTCTCCTCTCCTCCTGCTATGTGCATGAAAACTGTCTCAGATTTCACAGTGGTAATTTCTGCTCCTAATATCAAATCCTCAGGGCTCAGCTCCTGAATTTGTTGCCAAGTCATCAAACACCCATGGGAGATTTGGCTGAGATTCGGTCCAGTGGGTGAAAGGGAAAGAGGGAAGAGTCATTATGGAAGTAAATAGCATCCTGAATGTGAGAACTGGGGTAATTTTCATTTGCTTCCCCATCAAATCATACTTATGTTGCCTGTAGAGGCTGTCTCTGCACTGTCTTGTTTTACTGAGGTTTTTGGTGCCCAAATATCATTAAGACTGGTAACACAGGGCAGAAAATTTGCATCAAAATCTCAGCATCACACCTTGGTTCAGCCACATAAATACCATTACACTTATGTGGTGTTTTCTCTGCAGCAGACACACATCCCAGGCTGTACCAGTGGGCAGGAAGATGGTATTGCGGCTGTGTCCACCATGGGATCTGGACTGGATCCCTAGGTCAGCCACAACTTAGTTTCCTTCAAAGAGGGATTACATTCCTCTGTGTCACTGGGCATGGAACATAAGCTCCTGTAATAATTTTTTGTTGCTAATGTAATGATTTTTGGTTAGAAACTCCAAGAAGGAGAGCATTTAAGCTGTAGCATAATTGCTATATGTGCAAGGAGTCCCTTAAATTGTGTAGAGGAGCCCATGCTAGGACGTTGTGCTAGCAGAATGGTGTGAGGATAGCTGTGTTCATTCTGCAGGGCAAAAGGAACATGGCAGCCGTGACACAGGTCACAGGTGTCCCACTCTGGTGTCACTTGGTCTGGAGCAAATGAAGCTGGGGCAGTGGGGGGTTATGTCTTTTTAAAATAATGCAGAAAACTTGCAGGGAGTGTTCAGTGAAGACCTACATTAGTTTCTCCCACTGGTGCCCTGCAGCTTTTAATTAATCAGGTCCAATTATTCAGCCTATATCCGTTTGAATAGTGGATAATACTGGAAGGAATTCACTTTCAATGGGATTTATGGCCCCCTTCCCTTAAGCCATTTTCAGATAAGAGATTATAAATGTTATGAAGTCTGCACAGATCAGTGTGATCCAAGCAGCAATAATTCATTACTATTAATGCTGCAATGTATTTATTCAGGGCAAAAATTGGAAATCAGGAGGAGTGGAGACAGTCTTTTAATTTGCAGGAAAACAATCATTTATAATTATTTTGCCCTTAATTCAGAGAACAAACACAGCTGTTGTTTGAGGTTCTTAATCTGATTACTGAAGTGCTAGCCTTTCAGACCACAGTGAGCCAAAGGGATGGGCACTGCCCTGAGCCGACAGAGAGGAGTTCTCTTTTGCAAAGGATACTCAGGTGAGGAAAGGACTAGACTTGCTTCCAGGCTGTGATTAGACCCATATTCTTCAGCTTGTTTCAAAACATGCTACTTTCTACCTTCTACTTAATGTATTCCCTGCTTGGCTCACACACCCAAGGTGAACTGGGAACCAGTCGACTGTGAGTTTGTGCTGCTGGAGGACTATTTCTGTTGTGCTGGGAAAATTCCCAAAGTCTTTTCTCACCTTGCCTCCTCCACCTCCTGCCTCCTCTGTCAACTGCCAAAACATCACACTTGCTAGTGGCAGCAAAGTTCTCGAGGTAGTGTCCCATCTTTCTTACACAGCTGATAGCAGTGTCTGGAAGCTGCAGGCAGGCACAGGACCCCATCATGTGAGGGGCTCTAAGAACCAGCCCTGCTCATGGGAAACCTTACACTGTTCAGAGACAAGGCGCTCCGAGAGGCAGCAAACATTGCTGTCCCACGTCTCCCCAAATCTCCTCTTCCACCCTGTCCTCCTTCCAGGGGTGAGTGTGTAAACAGCTTTTACACCTGCACAGGAACTGGGGCACTGGGGCATCACTTCCTGGCTTTTAGAAACACAAGAGCTGCTAAAGAATAATTTAAAAACTGTAACTGCCTTTCTGAAATGGGGTGGTATTATATTCTCTTTTATTCTCCTAATGGGAACATTAGTGACCGATCAGTTCAAATGAATTTCAGTGTATAATGTTATATCCCATGGCAGCTGTTGGTTTGGAGAGAATGGAAATACCCTGGCTTTCATTTGCCTGTCTAGGGAAGTTCGCTGGGATTCAGATATTTTCTACTATCCCCCATCCTCTGTAGTAGACAAAGTGGAACAAATGTCCTTGAGTGCTGGTGATAACTTGCAAGGAACAGAGGTGATGAGCAGAAAATAACGTGATGAAAAGAGACTATAGGGGACAAATAACAGCATATGTCCTATTTTGCTGCAGGGGCCTTCTGTTTAAAGCAAACTCTAGGGTTTGGATGTAGTATTGTTCTACCTACGCAACTGCTTTTTTTTCCTCTGTGCTTAGTCTTCAGCAGCAGAGATCTCTCAGGTTTCAGAGTCTCTCTGTAATTAGAAAGAACAGCTTAAATCCTGACTTCAAACGAGAAGCCACCAATCTGCTGTGTAAACAGAGAGCTTGAGTGAGCTCCTGGGAGGGTCTTTAAAGTAAGTTCTCCTAAACCCCTGGGGGGCAGGAGCCGGATCGTGGAGGGGATGAAGCCCCTCATTGCTACCAAGCAATCACACACACTGGAGACATTAGAGAGTGTGGGGAGGAAGCTGCCCAGTGCAGCTGTACAGCACGTAAGTGCTTAGTTTAAGAGCATGGTTGTACCTTCTTTACTGCCAGATCTCTGCTCTTCTGCAGCCTCCCAAGCCCCCACAACTTTCATCTGCGTCAGGAGGGCGACCAAATTATTTTCTACCTACGTAGCTGAATTGCATAGCGCGTAGTGCTGACCTCTGTCAGCTGCAGGGGTGGAGGAGGTTTGGAAAATAATGTGATACCTGATCCAGCATCAACTCTGCAAGGACAAAGTTCCCTCTTTATCATTTTTTGAGTAAATTTGAGATGGCAAGTGACATCTCAGGCGTTTGAGATATATAATGCTTCATACTGAACTGGCACTGGGCTCCCTCCAGCTGGGCCTGGCATCCTGTAGAGCCACAGCCCCAGTGGGTTGAGCGTGATGTGCCTGGCTCCTGCAACAGCTTCCTGGCACAGGCTGCAGGGGCCTTCCCCCGGCTGCTGCAAACAGCAGTAACCCTGAGCGCTGTCTTTGTATGGATATTGAGAACAGGCTGAAGAGGTAGGCTGAGGTGTGAAAGTCTGCCAGACCTTTTGCAGAAGATAAAGGAAATCTATGGAGGAAATCTATTGTCCCACACTACCTGCCTTATCTGTGCTAATTGTTGTTAAGGGGATTTTAATGTTGCTATAAACAGGAATGTCTGGAATTCCCTGGTAAGCTCATACAGCTGACTTGCTCTGGAAATTGCCAATATAGCAAGTATAGCTGAAGTGCTTCTTAGTTTATAAGAGCTCGCGGAGACTTCGGCAGCCCAAGAAATGAATGAGACCAATTCCTGCTGGCCCTAACTCTTAGCAAAGTTCAAGAAAGCTCCTGACAGCTTAAGAACTGATCAGGGAGTGCATGACTGTGTAAAGGCACCTTTATCCCCACTTGTGCTGCCTTATTCTCACTTAAATTGCTCATGAAGAGCCAGACTTAGCATTGCAAACCCATCTGTACAGACTTCTTTACTTGCTTTTAAATATAGCCGCTCTGAAAACACAGAGTAGACGTAGAGAAGGAAATTTTGCCTCCCTTAGGTCTTTCATTGCAAAGTCAGCTGACATTCTCCCCAGGAACCATGCAAGCAGTGACCATGATTAGGTTTGACCTTCATTTTTAGGGGGAAAGAACGTGCAGGCACCCTGCCAGGGCTCTCAGCCCTGCCCTGCCACCCCCATGGGTCACTGATGCTTCTCCCTCCTCTGCCTGTCCAGCACTCCCAGAAACCACGTGCTTTGTTAAATCCACACAGGCTGTTTTGCAGCATGGACCCAAAGTTTTGGAGCTCATGGGAATAGGATAGGGTGTTTCTTTAATACAGAGGGGGAAGCACATCTTTGGCTACTGATACAGGCTGGGAAAGACCCCCTTTTTACTTCTCAGGGCTAGCATGGTAAGAAGCTGGCTAGATGCTTGCCCCCTCTGTTTTCCCCCCTTATTCTTTCATAGTGCAGCCAGCTCTCCATCTGGTTATTGTATTGTGTGGCTAGGAGGCTCTACCAAACATTTCCCTGCGGCTGTGAATGCCCGTTCTCCAAAGAGCAAGCAAAAGACCCTTGCAACATCCCGTCCTTTGTGGGGTGAATGGCAACAAAGAGGCAGTCAGCAGCACAATGAGACAAGTCTCCCGCTTCTCTGAAGCCTCCCATTCCTGGTAAGGAAGCGCAGGCCACAATCAGACTGGTTATCTCAGTCTAAATCCTGACAACTCTTGTGCAACATTTTGGGCAGCTGGCAAATACGCATGCGTACTGTAGGAGCTGGTTCTGGAAGGGCTGTGGTAGGAGCTAGCCCTGCTCTATGGGACAGGATGAAATTTGAAACCCGGAAAGCCTGTGAGGCTGCCGCTGCCGAGCAGCCATGTCAGACCTTGCTGTGGCACTCCTGGGCTCTGCTGGCATGCTGGCGTGGCCACCACTGATACCAGAAGTGGAGAAGTGGAAAATCAGGTACAGCTTTGCTTGAACTACACATTTCCAGTCATTCTGGAAGTGAATTCTCATACCTGGACTGCTGGCTGGCAGTATACCATGTGTAGACCATGTATAGACCATGTATAGACAGTTGGAAATTAAATGCAATGTTCTGGGGGGAAAGTATCTGGAGGTGCACAGTACTCAGGCATCTTGTGGGCTGTGCAGGTGGGAATGCACAAGTGATACCAGGGAAGAAAGAGTTACACTGTTTTCTTGGAGAAAAATCCCCCAGAAACTGCAAAGATTAGCAATACGAGCAAGAAATGATGTGAGATCTGACCTGGATTAAAGAAGGCTAGTTAGCCTAAAGGGGACTTATGCCAAACAAAAGGCCAAATCTTTAACTGGTGCAAATCAGCATACTCCACTTAGGTCAGCTAGCCCATAGTGATTTAGTGGAAGAGGGACTTGAAAAGCTGTTATGCTAAAGGACATGGGGTGTGATAGTAGAAAGCAAATTGAATATTGTGTGTGACTACAGTGTGTTATGGTAGCAAGAGAAAATAGCTAATGAGATTCTCATCTATGTATAGAAAGGCATCAAATCATGGCTGAGGGAGGCACAGTTCCTCTGAGTGCCTCTGATGAGATCCCAAGCAAAATACACTGCATTCAGGTCTGGGCTGTATCACAGAAGAAAGGTATAGATAAATCCAGGAGGATTCAGGGAGAAGCAAGATGTACTGTAGGGCTGGAGATGCTGATTCGTGAGGAAATTAAAAAAAAAAAAAACACAACATAAATAACAAGGAGCCTGAGAAAATGAGATTACATGTGTCCATGTGCTTGCCAGGTGTGAGTTCCACAAAGGAGGAGAATAATTTAAGTGGCTACAACAAGCTATAACCAGGAATAATGAGATAAAACTATAAAACAGGATTGACACTAGTATCAGGTCATTCCTCCCCAGGGTACCACACAGACAAGTCTCTGGGGAGAGTGGGAGGGAAGTGCTTTTGCATGGCATACCCAGCTGGGGAAAACATGCTTGGCCCTGATCTCTTTCATGGTAATGGGTCCAAATAGCTGCTTCAGTAAGTTTTTGGGGTTCCCTGCTCTGTTTTTTACCTCCCTGTTATGATAGATATTGATAGCCTTGCCCAGAGCACTTCCCTTTTCCTCGCTCCACTTGGATCCTTAGTGTACAAGTTTGGGCTGTGCTGGGAAGGGTCGTGCTTCAGCTGATCTCTCCCCCTCTATTGAGAAGCAGTGGTGCTGGGAAAGGGTAGCATCGGAGGGGAATGTGGGTAGGTGAGTGCCATTAGCAGTCTGTTGGGAGAAAGTTGCCAGCAGTAGGGAAATAATGGTGTGTTGTGCATGTGATCCTTTGCCCTTTTGGCTGATGAAGGAGCCTCAATCAGTCCTGCCCCTCTGGGTAGGGGATGGGAGTGCACACTGGGCCCTCTGTTAATAGCTGGGAAGAAATTCAAGCAGTCAGCACCACCTCCAACACAGGCAGCCCCTCAGTCAGTGGAATAAGGCGTGAGTTTCTCGACTGTAATGAGGTTGTTTTTCCATGAGATTGCTGTAATAAGCTGTAATGAACAAAGAGCTGCAGGATACAGACTGAGTGGGTGATAGAATGGCAGATGAAATTCCGTGTTGATAAACGTAGAAGTAATGCGGGGAAAAACAATGATAAGTGGATGTGTACGTACATTAGCTATTACCACCCAGAAGGGAGATCTGGAGCCATCCTGGGGAGAAAAACTGTGCAGCATCAGTCAAACTGGAGGTGGAGGGAGGGAACGGTTGGGAAAGGAGCCGGCAGCAAAACAGAAAACATCATTATACTGCTGTATAAATCCATGGTGCATATGTGTCTTGAATGCTGCGTGCAGTCTTGGTCCCCCAGAGAGGACGTAGTGGAATGAGAAAAAGTGTGGCAGTGCTGGCAGGAGTCCTGCAGTGTGACAGGGGGCTCTGGCTGGGAGTGAGAGGCAGGGACAGAGCTGGGACCTGCCACAGGGTGAAATTTTGAAGAGCTATGGGTTAGGAGTGACAAGCATAGAGGCAACAGGTATGAAATTACTCCCTTACAGAGGGAGGCTAACCAGGCTCTTCAGCTTGGAAAGGTGACAGCTGAGGGGGTTACGCTCGAGATCTATCAAGTCATGATGTGCACGGAGACAAGGAATGATTATTCACTGTTTATCACAGCATAGAAGCTAGGGAGCAGGAAACAAAGTTATCAGGCAAAAGTTTTAAAGGAAAGTGAAAAGAATTGCTTTTTTCATCAATGCATGGCCAAACCTGGAACTCATTCATTGCCATAGGACATAACTCAGTGACACAATTATAGATGAGTTCAAAGGGTTTGGAGAACTCATGAAAGTAAAGTCTAAAAAGAGATGCTAAACTCAAGGATGCTCATGCAACCTCCAGCTCAAGAAGTTTCTATGCTCCAGATTGCAGGAAATTGGGAGATTCTGCATCCTGTTCCTCTCCTGTATTTTGCTCTAAGCCGCCACATTGGCTGCTGCCAGATAGGATGCAGAAGAAGACAGAATTTAAGTTCAAGGCAGGTATGGCAGAGGCTGTGTTACAGGTCTAGCTGTGGCTAGATCAGTGAAGACTCCACATCCTCCAGGAAGCAAGGCCACACTTTGCAATTAATGTACTTGTTCTTGTGACTGATGCTCTTTCATCACAGTCCTACTCCAGGGAAGGGTTTGCTGTTCAAGAGCATGTGAGATTAATTCCCAACAAAGAATTGTCCAACCATTTCCTTTAGGGGAGCAGTCACAAGAAGACAGACCTTTGTTCTGCATCACTGACGGCTTTAGGTCATCCCCAGAGATGGATTTAAAGCAAAACCTCTTGAACCTTCTTGAACTTTAAGGAAACTCATTCCTGGATTTTCCATCTGGCTCAAAAGCTCCACAAGCGGCTGAGATTCAAACACCTCTGAACTGAGGGGAAGTTTGGAGCCAGATCCACAGCTGTAGCTCAAGGCCATCCTGAGCTTTTCATGTCAGCTTTCTTTGAGAGCACCCGCTCAGTTCCACACGGTGCATCTGGGCCACAGGCCATGAGGCAGATAGAACGAGAGGAATTCCTCTCACACACCACTCACAGAAAATTTACCTTCAGGTAAACTGCGTTAAGAAGGCTTCATTATATCGGACAGCTGTTTACTCTGCTGAAGAGCGTGAGGAGGCCTTCTTTTCTGCTTTTCCAGGACTTTCATCTCCCCTCTCTTTCAGGAAGAGTAGAAGTAATAAGATTTAAAGCTCTGCCATGTAATTGTCATGAAGTTTATATCCCATGATTCCTGTTTGTGAGCAGAAATAAATTAAGCACCTGGATAAGCCCCCTCTTTCAGCCCTCTCCCAAGCACCCAATGTGATGAGAAAACTGCTGAGAAACAACCACAATTAACGATGGGGTCACGTTTAGTTCAGCACCATCGGCTGGTTAATTGGCTGATTCCATTACAGTTCCCCTTATCTGTGTGCCAACATAGCTTCTAACAAGCCGCTTGCTGGGTAATTAATCCTGTCCAGGGTTTAGATCCTGAAGCTGGGTCTGCTTTAAGGGACTATGCATTTACGAAACGCTTCCTCTGCTAGCAAGGCTGCTTCACTCAGAGCTCCTTGCAGAGCCCAACTGTGGGTCTGGTTGGCAGAGGGGACACACAGAGACATCACTTTCCTGGAGGAAAGCCGGCCTTTGTTTTTGAGAAAAGAACCTAGACCCTGTATTCAGTTTCCTCTTGTGCTTGATGCTGCATGACAGTTCAGCAGTAAGGCAGTGCCTTGAGAAGTTACCCCCCCCATGCAAATGCAGATCATTTTAATGAACAAAACTGTAATGAGATATAATGATCTCTGTTAAAAAATGGAAATAATAAGTTTAGAAAGTAACTAAACAGAGATCTGATCAACAGAAAGAAAGAGCAAGAGGAAAAATAAGATGGAGAGTCATTCTCCAGTCAGACACTGGCTTAGTGGGAAGGGCCCAGGCTTGAGGGTTCATGCACAGGGAAGAGCAGACACTAGCACAGACAGCAAACAGGCAGCTGGTGGCCAGGGAGGTCTGTCACTTCTGTCACTGTTGTGCCTTCTGCCACATGCTACCAGGTGGGCTTTTGAGGGTGAGGCATACCCTTGTTTGTGCCGGTGAATGGACAAGATAGAAGTGCAGATCTTATGTACTTTAATCTAAAAAATGTCTTTTCTGGGTTCTCAGATAAGCTGTAACTGAGGCAGCATTCACTTCAGCCTTCCCCAGGCTGTGATGTGCCAGCTTGTGTGCCAGATAGCCAACAGGAGATACCCACAAGGCGATTAAGGCAAGAAAATTAAAACATGGTGGAGGTGAATGATTGGAAACATTCATTTGTGTAGCCTCTATCTACTGATTTCTCATGTGAATACTTCTAAAAATGAGTGCATGGAAAGTAGGTGACTTTGGAATAACACTGCTGGAAGCAGGGACGTTGGAGATGCACATGGAGAAGGCATAAGGCCAGGATTAGCAGGGATGCAGCAGGGATGTAGGCAATTGGATGCTTTGAGCTGTGTGGAAAGGGGGGAGGTGCTTGTATTTTTACCACCCATTTACAGTCCGCTCTCATTTTTAGGAGATTGGTTACCTCCAGCTTTTCTCATGGAAAACTTTTCTGTATCAGGTGCTCTCAGTCCTTGCTTTAACTTGCATCAGTCAGATGTGAAAGTAGCCCAGCAGTTATTAACAAAGTGACTCAAATATTTGTTACTCCTGAAAGCTGGAAAAGAAAGGAGGTAGTCTCAGAGACAGCAAGATCTAAATCAAATAGGACTTAATGAGATTAATCTTGAGGTATTCCTCAGAGCTCATTTGCAGCTTGGCCAGTGCAGGAACACCATGCTCCTCATGAGTGCAGGGACCTCTGTGTGAGTTCTCCCAGCTGAGCTGGGTTTTGCTTCACCCAACAACCTTGTGGGCTTGAAGTGTGCAGGGCAGGTACCAGGTCTGAACCAGACTTCAGAGCAGAAAGAAAAGACATCTACCGCCTGGCCAAACAGGACATGAAAGGCTTTGTCAGCTGGGTTACCTGGACCACCAGGTGACAGCAGGGACCTGATACAACTTCCTAATTGTGAAGGTCTGTTGTAGCATACATCCATGCACAAAAACACTCATTATCAACCATTTCATAAATCAAATTTGGATGTTGGTCTGCAAACTTGCCTGTGCTTATCAGTTCAGTCAGGTGAAACAAACACACAGAAGGCGTGCGATAACGGAGAGATACTGGTGATGAGAAGGGATTGCTTTAAAAAGTGGTGCCCCTGGAGGAGCTGGGGAAGGCTTTGTGGCTTGAAAGTGGGGGACTGTGCTGAGGAGGGGAGATCAGCATGATAAAGCCAGAACAGCTGAAAGGACACAAAGGGAACTAGGGAGCAGGAAGGCACTGAATGGGGCATAGGGTCAGCAGTTGAAGTCTTGAAGAGGAAGGACAGATGGAGGGGAGAGAGGGAAGATGTGACACTTCTAATGAAGCAGAGGAAGGCAACTTGCCTAGGAAGGTTTGGGTGAACTAGAAAGTGGGGAGAGATGAGATTACCTGGCAGTAGTGAAAGGAAGAGATGTACATGCCCATTCAGTTCATTCTGCTCACAACCAGTAGCTGAGAAATCACTATCCCTTAACAGCATAAGCAGCCCTCAATTAGGAGAATAACAGAGTCATGCAGGAAAGAGGATGCCTTCTTGTGACCAAGTAGTGACTACTGCTCTATGTCCTTTCTTCCTGGCTACTGGCAGGCAGGACAGCTGATCAAAGAGTCAGATGCATTTTGCTCTGTGATCACTGGTGTCAGAAAGGAAAGGTGTGAGGAATTTCATAGCCCACGCTCCGCCAGCCTAGGTTATTGTTTTGTTTCTGGTTCCTGACTAACAAGCAGGAATGCTGGAACATGGCGCGCTGTCTGCCCTTGAAATGAGTGCCCATTTGACAAGTGTCCTTTTGGCCTGAAGAGCTGCTCCTCCATTTTCCTGTCCTGCTGTGGTTTAGCTAACCAGCTCTCAGCATACCCGCTCCTTTTGGGGACAGAGGGCTCTGGAGACCCGCAGCTTTCTGATGCGGCTCAGCCCCTTAGTGTGGGGCTCCCAAGCCCACATCAAGTAGGGGCTATTCCAGAATAATTTTGCCAGGTTGCTGCTACCTTTGTTTTTGCTGGCTAGCAGTGCCTGCACACTGATTTTCACCAGCATTAGTGCATTAGGGGGATTCTTGCATTTCTGGCTGTACAGCTATGCTACTTCACAGCTCAGTTATGGCTGTGTTGGGATATTCCCATTTCATACAACTTTGGAGCTCAGAATTTGTGGAGGCTGAATACTTTTGAAGAAAATTATCTGAGGAAGGCAAGAAGCACTCCAATATGTCAAAGAACAGACTGGGACTATTGATGTATTTGGTGCCATGTTTTCAAACTGCTGCCTGCTGGGAGCCACATCCATCTGTCTTTTGTTTTTTCTTCCTCCAGAAGTATATACTAAGTACCATCTGATTTACTTAGAAAGAATGAACTAACCACTGTTCAAGGCAAAATCTAATGCAATTCAGGTCATCCTAGCTTCAATGGATAAGACACCTGAAGGCTTTGATATTATTACTGAGAATATTAGAATTGGTGAAGCTTTAAATACAGCATTTAGAACCTTGGGAAGTTGTTCAGCCTGAGTGGTAATAGCATTGATAGGGTTGAGGCAGGAAAATCCTGAGAGTATTAAGATAAAAGTTAGGAGTTTGATATTATTATTATTATTATTATTATTATTATTATTATTATTATTATTATTATTACCAGGCTGCCTTTACAAGGTACCAATGAGAAATCATGTTGGTTTTCCTGTACAACTGCATCGCCCACAAGCATCTTGAATATCAAATGCAATCTGTCGAAATCTATAGTCCTGATGTTCTGCCAGAAGGGAATATATGTATATCTTGTACTTTTTTTTTCTTTTTCTTCAGGAGCCCAGTGTAAGCCAATGCAATTCTCCTTGAGAGGCAAGAATTTTAAAGGGCCAGGCCCACATATTTCTGATACCATCCATGGAAACTAGTATTTCTAACAGACCAGTGCTCAAATCTATTATTTCTATCTGTGAATGCATTGTGGCTTCTGTTTGGTTGTTAGGGGTTTTTTTGTTCATTTTCTAGTGAACTTAGGTAACATGCAGTTTCTGTTGATCTGCTTATGCTGTGGAAGGTCTGAATTCTGTGGTGTTTCCTGTACATTATAAATAATTTGCACACATTTTAACCAGATACTGTGCTGCCTTGTGAGAGTCAGAGAAGTCCTTGACTATCTCAGGTAGGATCATTTGTGTTCTGTGGAGTGCAGCTCATAAGTCCTGCCAGCAGGAAGATGCATCAGACCTCTTCTGCTTGCCTTCTTCCATAGGTTTGCTCTGTGCATCCCGTCTGAGACAGTCTAAGTATGTTGTTTTATGGATGTGATTTTTTGCTGCCAAAACAGTAATGCTGTCACTAGTCCTACTTAAATGTGCTGATACTAATAAGCCTTGTATTGGTAAAAACATATTTTCATCCAATAAGGAAGGGGTTTTTTTTGTCAAAATAAGGGTGCTTTTTAACAGTTTTCATGCAAGAAAGAAGGATGGAAGAGGGGAGAGATGTGTTGCTTTAGCTACACTGGTCTAGTTAAAGTAGCACCATTTTTGTGTGTAGACAAGAGCTTAGGAAATGTGCAGGTCTTCGTCTGGGGGACAGGACTTTAAAGCAGTCATTGAAGTCTAGTGTCAGTTTTCAAGGCTGAAGAATATTATTTTATTTAGGCTTCCAGACCAGCCTTGCTCCAGGAATGCACTTAGGTTGTTTTTAAAGCAAACACGAAATCAATAGCCTGGTGTTCTGCTCTGCTATTTCTTGCCAGAGCCTAAGGACCACACATGGGTTTTCCCTCCTCTTCGTCACACTGCCAGGCATGCTCTCGGATAACGGTGGGCAGTTCTTGTGGATGAATGCAGAGAGGTTCCAAATGGCCAAACACACATTGGACATCTGGGCAGTTTTTGCTGCAAAGTATTTTCCGTCAGGCTTCCCTCCAGTTATTACTGTGAAAGGACCAACTCACACCACCCCATCATAGATTTTATCCAGCCTCTGACTTCAGTGGAAGTTTTATCTGAGTAAAGCTCAAACGGGAGCCTGTCAGCTTACCTCACCATTTATAATGTTCCTGGTGGAACCCAAGGCCGTGGTTTTCATTTTGTCCCTGGCAAATACCAGCCCAGAGAGCAATGGAGCACTGTGCCTTCCTGCACATCACTCCGGTGGTGGGCCTCAGCTCACATTTGCCTGGACCCTTGCTAGGTGCAGGAAAATAACTTACTTGTCTCCATCCTGTGCTGGTAACAGGGGCTTCACCTAGAGTAGCAGATGCTGAAAGCTCGCCCATGAAGGATCAACTTGCAGCTGGGTACCCGCTCCTGACTTCAAGTAGCTGCCAATCTCTTGAGGTAAATAACAACCTCTGGCCAGCTACTGACTTCTCTTGAAACAGTGACCCAGAGGCAAATGCTCCTTCGGCTCTCAGCAGCTCCCTCCAGCCAGGCTAGCTCCTCTCCTCCTGCCGGGCTTGAAGCTAAACCGTGTGGTACCAAGGCAGGTCTCCACTTAAAAATGAAAACACACATTAGCAAAGAGGAGAGAAACAGGCTGAAATTGGAAGTGACCATTTCGTGTTTGATGTTATTCAGAGGAGCCTGTTCTTCATTTAGGACATTAATAGTTGTAACAGAAGCTGTAATATTTCAACAACAGTGGTGATTAGGAGCAAAGAGGCAGCTAATCTCCATCTAAAAAGAGCTAACTAGCCCGTCCTTTAGCCCCCACCGCACTGTCACATTTAAATACCATGAATATTCACTGCTTGGCACCCAGCTGGCAGCTGAGCTGTTTTGACACAAAAACCTTCAAACTCAAAGAGGTTTTAATCAGTCTGCAAGAGAGAGAAGAAGAAAGTGAGAGAAAGAAATAGGAACAGAGAAAATGAATCAATGAGTTCAACAGAGAGGGGGGTACCCGAATCCAGTTAACCCCTTCCCTGCTCTGCAGCCACAAGCACTGCCTCTCTGCAGCTCTGCAGCCCTCTCCCAGGCTGCAGGGGATGGAGAGGGAGCACCCCATCCCTCCTGGTCACCCCATTCCTCCTGGGTGCTCCATCCCACTCTGGAGCCCCATACTCCCAAGGCAGCCCAGCCCACCTGAGTGCCCATTCCCCCCCTGGCTGCCCCGTTTCATCTGGCTGCCCCATTCACCCTGGCTGCCCCATCCCACCCTGATGCCCCTTGCCCCGGGGACCCCATCCCACCTGCCTTCCCATACTTAGAATGCATCTCCCTCCTGCTGCCTTTGCCTGTTTTCTGGTGCAGGGCTTTTTTTACTCTCACCCTTGCTGTGTTTGTGACTGGTTACCAATATGCTTCTATTACAAGCAGTACAGTTTCAACTCATGATATGCGATGTGCTTTAGAGCAGCCAGTCTTTGCCTTCAAAGAGTTTTCGTCTCAGAAAGAGGTTTGGCAGTGTTAACAGCTGCCCTCTCCAATATCCTCACTGGAGTCTCAGAGTTGCCCACACAACCCCCTTTGCTTCAGTTTTTGCAGCAGGATGAACCATGCAGCTGCAAACACAGAAAATCTTGCCATGTCCTGGCAGAAAGAACTCCACAATACTCCAAAGGCCCAAGTTTCACCAGCACTGTGGATCTGGGCACTGACGGATCACCCAGTAGTCCCCGTTTAACCTGGATCAGTCCTGTACACACAACTGCATTGCTGTCAAACTAGCCTGAGCGCACAACACAGAGTTTATGCAACTTCATGCCATTACATCAGCTTTGGGCTGGTTGTGGTGGGTAGTTTATACCTCATTTGGCAGGAAAGTAGGGTGTCACAGGCAGACTGTACCCTGTTTACCACAACGCCTTGCCATGTAAAACTGGCTTGTCTAAATTTTCTAAATGCATTTAACTTGGTGGAGTGAGTTTATGCTGGATCCATGCTTCATGTCATATGGCTGTGGCATTTTTGATCTAATACTGGGAACCGCAAAGTCAGATTTATTTTGTAATCAAACCACAGCCTAAGTCTCGAAACTTTGTGGCCCAGACTGCAGACCTCATTCACATGTGGGGAACCTATACTTGCACCTCAGCTGGCTGAGTGTTCAGGGCACAGCGGGGACTTTAATAACCTACTGTGTCTTCAGTGAATCTGTTGTGTGCTTAAATTACATGTAAAGTTGTCTCATCTGCCTTCAGGGTCTTTAACACTGAGATGCACCTCAAAAGCCAATGTCCTTTTTCCCTTAAGGAAAGCCTATGGAGAAGTGAAGTATAGAAGCCTGGGACTGATTTAGGCAGATTATTATGGCCACTGGAAAGGATACTAGTGTCCAGGAGGGGTCTAAATGCGATGGTATTGTGCAGAGGCAGGCACAGTGCTGGGGGGAGGTATTGCAGATGGAAACGAGTTGCTGGAAATGCAGGCCAGTGAGGAAAATAAGCAGCTAGCACTGGAGGAGCAAAGTGGGTAGCCGCATGCTATTGGCAGTGCTACAGAAGATCTGGTGGGGGAATAAAAAAAGAGCAGGGTCAGAGAGGAGCTTGAATGCCCTGTTCCATGGTGTGATGGAAAATGTGCCACAGTGGCGGTGCTGAGGGAGAGCAATGTGGTGGCAATGCTGCGCGAGTCAGATCTGCACTGCTCTGATCTGTCTGGACTGGAGGTGGAGCATTATGGGTGTCAGGGAAAGACCACAAGGAGAAATTAATGTAACCAAGTCAGGAGACGAGAGTTTGAGAGCAGGTTTTTCCTGTGCGGGTTCCCCAAATCTGAAGCTAGTATAAGATTTATTAGGAGTTACTGCAGCTGTGGTGACTTTTACCGAATACAGTATGGAACTCCCTTGGGAGGAAGAAGCAGAAAGATTTGGGTTCCACAGTTCATTAGTGTTCTCAAGATCCTCTGATGCTCTCCAGACTCAGAGATCTCACCCAGCACTTTAAAATTTACAAGCATGCACACAATAGCCAAATGTGCTTTGTAATCTATTCCCAGGCAGCAGCCGAAGTGGCTTTTGCATAGATTGGTGCTTACTCTATTCAAGTTGATAATTATTTTGAACGGAATACTCCCCATGAAGCATGCCTGGAACAGCATCAAACCCTATGGGCTGTGGGAGGCACATCCATCAGCTGTACTCCAGGATGTATTCTGGAAAGGCTCACAGCTGGATAGGAGGATCTAGTTTCCTATATACTTAAATGAGAAAATAGTACGCACTTTTCTTCAGTCTCTTCTTGCCAACATCTGGTCACTACTTACAATGAATTTGCACAGTTGCTATGAACTATATCTGGGCATGCTTCCTTTGCCTGTGGAAAAATGTGGGAATCTAATCATCCAGTACAAAACCAAGGTGTTCCAGCTAATACGTGTCTAGAAGACCCTGAGGACATGGATTTGGAATGTTTTAGAGGAGGTGGATCAAAAGTATTTTATTCAATATTCACCTACAGTTTTCTGTTGCCTGACTCCATCACATTTACATATAGTTAACACGTTCTGTATTAGGTAAGGAAAATCCAGGCTGAGCAGCAGGTAGCAGAGGTGTAGAACCATCAGCACTCACTCACCTGAGTCCGCCCTTCCCAGTCTGTTGGAAGGGGAGCACAGTGCTGTTGTGGCGGTGTTTGGTTTGGGGGGGGCAGGGGGAGTAGCTCAGATTAGACACAAAACAGAAGTTGTGACCATCTGTGGTCATTAAAATTCCATGACACCTTTTGGTACTGAAGTGGTTGGTGCTAAAACTAGCCCACTTGCAATACGGCAGCCAAGCCTTGTGCAGCACAGAGAGGCTGCCTCCTGAGGTTTGCTGGGTGTGTTTTCAGCCTGCGGTGGAGCATGGGGCAGAGCCCCACGCTGCTTGCCCAGAAGTCACTAATCCCAGAGCCAGGAGCAGAGTAGCTACATCCCTGTGACCAGAAAACATGCTGAGAAGGAAAGAACTAAGCATGCAGCGTGCAGCATGCTAATAACACAGCTCTCTTGTTCCTGTGACCGGATTTGCTCTCACTTGGTGGTGCTGGATGGTGCCACATGCACAGACAAGTCTATTTGCAGGAGATCCCAAGGATCCTTGCAGCGAGCTGCACTTTGAAATGTAGCCTGACACTCCAAGGCTCTTCTGTGAAATAAGAATGGTCTCAAGCTCTTGTTGTAGGCTGGATCATATCTGTGTGGAGAAATCTAAACTTGGGGTGAAAGCAAAAGCTCTGCAGAAAATGAAGTCTAAACCAACACATAAAGGGATAGAAAGGGGGGGCAGTGGCAGGGACCTTTACTGACTGACAGCTTACAGACCCTGTCCTCGGCTCTTGCTCTCATCCTGAGTGGCCCTGCTGTGCAGTGACCCAGAGCAGGAACCAATCCAGCTGAAAAATAAACATTTTTTTTTTCCCTTGGGTTGTTTTTTATCTGGATCAGTTCTCTGGTCTCATTTGCCATGTGCTACACAGCCAGCATGCTGGCATAGCTGATGGTGCGGGGTATGAGTGAGGAAGCAACGGGGAGGGGAAGGGGAGCAGGGCAGCTTAAACTGACATAAGCAGCCCTGTTGTCAAAAATGCAACCACGGCCTGATACCAGAGCCTGCCTGGAGTGCCCTCCTTGGCGTCAGGGCTGGCCTGCAGTTTGCACAGAAGCGGGGGAGGGACAAATGCCCCTCTCAGAAAAGCTGTAGAAATTCTCAGGTTATCAGGGCAAATAATCCCAAAATGCTGCCACAGGGACTCTGCAGTTGATGCATAAGGATGCTGCAACCTTATGAAACTTCCTGGTGTGGCATCCAGATCCTGAAAAACAACAGTGGCACTTAATGTCTTGGTTCCTTCCTGTCTATCCCAGCTCTCTTGCAGAATAATTTCTTCTCTATCCTTCTCCTCTGAGAGGGGAGAAAAATCTTGTCAGTCCCTTCGCTCCTTGGTACATCCTGTGTGCCAGGGAGCTTGCTCAGTGCTCCTGGTATTGCCCTGTCTGTTAGGAAGGCGTTGTGTCCACACCGCAAGGGAAGAGCTGCTTGGTCTGGCATTGCCGGTGGAATCACCACGACACCATCCCATGCCAGCTGCTGCCCGGGGAGGGAGCACAGCCACCCTGGATGCTGCACGCCCTTCCTGTCAATGGCTGCTGTATTTCATCTCTCTGTGCTGCTGCTTCCCAGGCAGCATGTGATCCTCTGCGGTATGCTCTGGCTTCTATAGGGAATGGGTTAACACTGTAAAATGGTCTTTTTATGGAACCTCTTGGCAACGCAGAAAACTTTCCCATTGCCAGGGTGTTCTTTTTATTCAACAATTTGTTCCCAGAAAGCAAGCCATTTAACCAGATTTTCTCTATTAAGGGGCTTCAGCTGCATTTGTTGTTTTTTGAGCTTATTCGGTGTGCTGTTAACTGCAAAACAGTGTCCTACAATAGATTTGTCTGAGGGAACTGAAGTGTGTACTGCTGTGATTCTGCCTGCTGTGGGAGATCCTTGAAAGCCAGATGTCACATTCAAAGAGTAATCTGTGTTTACAAACACATGGCCACACATACTCAACACTTTCAGCAGCCAGAAAACTAAAATTCAAATCCTGCAGTTTTGCTTCTCTACCCACCTGCCCTGTACCCAGCCAGAGCTAGAGAAAAAAGTTTCCAGAACTTGAACGGGTTCATCTCTTTTATTTAGAGGAGGAAAGAAGACATTACTGTTTGCAGAGGGCTGAATCTAACTTCCCAACTGAGGCCTCTCATCTGTAAGTTCTTGCAGACAGAAAAACACCAACTGCTAGGAAGATAATCCAATTTCCCTTCTCTCACACTCTGAGGAAGACTGCCTACCCCCTCATGCCATGCTGGGTTTCAGTCTGGTGAGAACTTCTCCTGACCACTATACCACTGGCAAGATCCATATCAAAGCTTCAGCCCCCCCCGGGTTCATTAGAAGGCATTTATTTCTGCATATTCCGGGGGGGTGGAGGAGGCAGATAACTTTATTCACAATGCAAATAGGCTGCCCTTACTTTCAACCCTTCCTTCAAACTGGGAGACATTAAAAAAACATGAGCTCTTCTAAAATAATAAATACATTAATTCTGCTGGATGTTATATTGCTGGTGCCTCCAGAAGAGTGCCCTGGCACCATTTGGTGGGAAAAACCAGTGAAATCTATTAACTCTGCTCTTGCCCTTGCTCCTTGAAATGCTGTTAAATGTTCAGTCGAGTGGGGTGAACCCGTATTAGAGCATTTGGCTCATTTAAGAAAGATTGTTAGCAGGTAGTTTTGCACAACAGGACTAAGATGCTTCAAGGGATGAGGGAAAGTCAACCCAATTCTCTCTGCAAATTTGAAGCACTAGTCTGTGATTTACTAATGGGGAGCAGCGAGTTATTAAGCTCATCGCAACGCAGCATCCTGCTCCCCTAGTCCAGAGGGAGCCAGCTATTAATAAATTAGAACCCAGTGCTAAGCTACAGGGATAAAAGGATCTACATTAATATGAAAATATTAATATCTGGAAAAGTAGATTATCATCTAAATGGGTTAGAATGAGCTAGCACCATTGTTTAGAAGAAATGGCTTGCTTCAAATCTCATTAGAGCTGTAATCATACTAGCAATGGAAGATAACTTCAGAGCCTTTAAAGTGCATTGGATGCTTGGTAAATGTGGCGATCATGCTGGAGGGTTCAGACATCTGCCCAAGGCTTGCCTTGCCTCCTCAGTGTCAGCTGGAGGATCTGTCTAAAGGAAACAGGGACCCCAGATACAACGGAAGGGGGTGATACAGCTGTTCCTTCTGAAGGGTGTACAGCTTGCAGAAGTGCTGTGCTGCTTGCTGAAATGGGTGTTGCCCAGGGACACCTGTGACTGGGGATGAGCCTCTCTGCTCCACATCCCTCCAAAACTTTATCCAGAGCCACAGGGAAGGGTGGTGGAAATCTGTGAGATGAGGCTATGTTCTCCCTCACTCACTCATGAGTTCCAAAGGGAACTTCGCATAGTAGTGCCTGCTGTGAAGGGGAAGAAGAGGAGGTCGTATTCAAGGTCTGTTTCCTCCCAGACCACGGCTCCAGGGCAGCCCCTTCAAGGACAACTTCTCCACAGTTGCCTCAGGCACTGTCTGGCATGGAGCGGCTGGCCCTCACTGCTCACAGCATGCTTCTCTCCAGGCCTGGCCATTTTTTCCTTACTTGTACTCAAGTCGAGGAAAATCTGCCCTGGCAGGGGCTGTGGTGCAGCCTCGTGCATACAGGCAGCTCCATGAAAACAGAAAGCGACCTTTCTGCCTTCATTCGTCATGCCCAGATGATTACAGACCCTCCTCTGTTGGCTAGGCAGCTGCTTTCCTGGATAGCTCTATCACCTTCAAAGAGTATATGGTTCTCAGGTTGCCTCCTCACTCAGCCCCCAAGGCAGTTCTGCTTGCAGGAGCCTCAAACATGGTCCTGAGCTTGGGGCCTTGTAGCTATCTTCAAGCTTGCCTCCCTGCTCCTTCTGCACAGATCCACAGTGCTATGGTCAGCATCCCTGCTCCCAGGTCCCTTGCAGACGGTCTTCCTTCAACTGAATTAAATCTTTCAAGTCTGCCTCCAGTTGAATGGCTTCTGAGAGGGTTTTGTATGAAACAGACCTATAATCAGGTGAGAAGCCTTTGGCACCTACCCAGCAAAGCATGGTGCGGTTTGCCTTGCAGCTTTTCACCAACTGCTGGATGCAGGTTTGTGCAGCTTAGCCCACAGCTCACCAGCATCATCACGAAGACTACTTACCTAGGAGGAGACCTGTGAACAGCATGGTGTTTAGCTCACAAGAATTGTTCCCAGGCTTCATCATGGGGATAGTTGGCCTTGGCAGTATTGTCACGTGGTAACAAACTCAAGACCCCTGTTCAGTAGCATAGAATCTTTTCATCCTTTTTATTTTAAATCCAGTCAACATGTCAAATGGCCTGAGATTTCACTAGCAGAGAAGGTTCTGCAAAGAAAATGCAACAATCATTCCTGATGACAAGGTTGAAGCCGAAGTCAGACTGTGTTGCTCAGAGCTGTTATTTTCCTTTGGCACCTGTGGCACTTCCAGCCTTAGTCACCAAACTAAACTTTCCAGCACATCCTTCAGGGAAGTGCTCAGTCAGGCCAGTGGTCTAGCTTATGCTTACTTCATCACAGACCCAGAAAGACCTGTTGTCCTGGTTTCAGCTGGGATAGAGTTAATTTTCTTCACAGAAGCTAGCATAGTGCTGTGCTTTGGATTTAGTACTAGAAGAATGTTGATAACACACTGATGTTTTTAGTTGTTGCCAAGCAGTGCTCAGACTGCTCAAGGACTTTTTGAGTTTCTCCTGCTCGGCCAGGTGCATAACAAGCTGGGAGTACAGCACAGCTAGGACCCAAACTGTCCAAAGAGCTATTCCATACCATATAACGTCATGCTCGGGGGGGTTAGTTGGTCGGTCGGTTGGTCGGTCAGTCGCGGGCAGAGTGGTCGCAGCTCGGGCTGTGTGATCGCGGCTCGGGGGGAGTGATCGCAGCTCGGGACGGGCTGGGCATCGGTCAGCGGGTGGTGAGCAATTGCATCGTGCATCACTTGTTTTATATATTCTGTATATTTTCTTACCATTATTATTATTATTATTATTATTATTATTATTATTATTATTATTATTATTCTCTCTTATTAAACTGTCTCTATCTCAACCTACGGGTCTTACCTTTTTTTTTTCTTTTTCTCTGATTCTCTCCCCCATCCCACTGAGGGAGGGGGGAGTGAGCGAGCGGCTGCGTGGTGCTTAGTTGCCAGCCAGGTTAAACCACGACACCTGTATATCATAAATAGAGACATTACAAACTATGGCCCAACTGCCTAGGGGAGGCTGGTGAGTAGAGTTTAATCTACTCAAGATATGAAGGACCTTTCATAATGCATGGTTTCGATTTTCACAAATATTGAGACTAGCCTTTGCATTAATGATAAAGTGGATTAAACGTGCCCCATTTTGCTAGATAATGCCCCTCTGGAGTTTCACTGGGACCAAAGCAGATCTGGCATTTAAACTAAAGAAATCCCTGTTTAGTGTGTGGGAGTCTCTGGAGAGGCCACAGATCTGCATTGCAGCTGTGAAATACGGCATCTCCTCCATTGCTTATCAGAGATCTATGCTTCTCCTGGGAAAATTTTGCCCAAAGGATTCAGCCCTTGCCAAATTTTCAACTGGATTTTGTTTATTTTAAATTTCTTTTTAAACATCTGAAACCAACAAACTTTAAAAATGCTCTAAATCTATCAACTTGAGTTAATCCCTTAAAATAAAATAATAAAAAAATTAATTCCTCCAGGCTGCCAACTTCTGTTTCTAAGACTTAGTCTAAAATGGATTTAAATGACTGAAATTCTAAACCCTGAAAAAAATGGAGTTTAATTGAAAAGAATCAATGGTTTTCTTTTCTCCTGTGGTATTGCACCTGTTCATGGCATCTGATTCACCTGAATTTTAAAATGGTTCATATCAGACATGCACATGTGTGTGAAATGTTGCTCTTCTGACATTTGTGCCCACTTTGCAGTGACAGGGAACACAGGTGCCCAAGGAGTGAGTCACCCAGAGCCAGCTCTGCCTCATCTCCTCCCCAGTCAGTCCTTCAGGAGAGTTTTCCCCACATCTGTGTTCTCCTCCTTCTTCATGTCTGCACTCATTTATCATGCAAAAAAAATCAGGGCAGGAGTGGAGCCAGATATTTCAGGTCCAGAACAACCTATATTTTTTTCCAAAGTTTCTGCTATGCTGAAAGGCAGAATTTTGATATGATGCTACATGGACGCTGGAGGTGGTGTATAGCTACGAATGCAGCTACATCTCCCTCAGCTTCAGGGGTCCTCCAAGCAAGTGGGTGGGCTGGGCTCTATAAATAGTGTGTACTAATCCATGCTCCAGTTTATAGAGAGGGATAGTAGAAAACACACAGCTACAATCTATTCAGGGAATTTGTTAATATTAGAACCTCAGGGAGCAGCTCTGCTTACTACATAGACATCTGTTTGTTGGAAGTATCAGTTCAATAAACAACTTTCTCAGCCTCTCTTAGCCATACAGTCATTACAGATCAGGACGATGTTACGGGCCTTTCCAGTCCTAATGCAGGGCTGTTCTCCCCAGCACAGAGGTGTAGGTCCACAGTTTTTTCTCATAGCTGCACAACACATAGCCATCTGCAGCACATGAAACACTTGGGCATCAGCAATCATCATGAAGCCCCCAAAGTGAAACCTTAAAAAAGTACACTCCCCAGGGAGCCCCAGACCTCTGGATAAGACTTGTATCAGACTCTAGAGGCATTAGATGGATATCTTCTAGTATAGCTGAGCAATAAATATGTTTGTCCCCAAAATAGCTTCGACTGCATATTTTCAAGTTAATATCTTTGCTTTGGAGAGAGCTAATGGTCAAGTGTCTGTAGGCGTTGGTCCCATGTCATCATTTGGGATCCTGCTGAAAGGTGGTAACATACAGAGCTCTCTGATATAATGTATGGCCAGGGCTGGAGAATCCCAAGGTTCTGCCTGTTTCTGGTGGCTCTCCAGGGAATATGGTATTCGCTGAGGAGGACGGTAAAGGGGAACAACCCTCTAATGTGAAGTGGCTTTTGATGTTTCTATCTGTATCCAAGCTGCTGCAGAGTATACAATGGCTATTGTTTTTGAAAAGCTTTGCTACGTGTCTCATTACCCTGGAAAAGACTTTGGGATATCAAATAGAGAACAATCAATCCTACTATCGGCAAATAACCCTCTAGGAAATAAATACAGTAAAAGAATTATACTTGTCTTAGCAGGTTTGCTTGTTGGTATAATATCAAATTCAGAGGTTATTGCATTTGAAGAGCTTTTCTGGAACTATCTGGAGAATACGCATGTGATGGTGTAAATGGGTGGAATGTGATTTAGCTTTAAAAGATCTGGCTCTGTAACAGTAGATATCTCTAAAAACGTACTTCATCTTTCAACCAGCTGGATGAATGTCTTGCTATGATACAGCAGCATCACGGTACTGTACATCTTGAAAGCAATTCTAAATTCAGACCCTGGCTTCAGCTAAAAGACTCAGGGCATCATGATGTGCTGTTTGGGGCCAGCTTGCTGTAGCGGAAAGCAAAATTCAGGGCTGGATCCAGACCCAGAGTCCCCATTCTCCCGCTGCTGGGAGCAGCAGTTTTGCCCTACTTGTTTGACTAGAAGTGAATGGGACTGGTTTGGTTATCTTCCAGACTGGTTGTACTTTGCGTCATTATAAACTTCACCATGTACTGTCCTTTCCCCTGCCTTATCTCCTGTCTCCTTCAAGGGCAACGCTGGAATGCAAGATGGGTGCTTTTGCTGGGAGCTGCTCTGAGCTGAGGGGACAGGCAAAAATGACCCTTTCTCCTGCTTGGTGTTTCAAACAGCTTCCGCTGGCGGGGAGGGGATGTGTTGAGAATGTGTGAGAGAAAACACTGAAAAGAAAGAAAAGGCACAAAAAAGGAGGGGAAAAAAAGTACAGCAAGGAAGCTAGAGACAAACTTCAGGTTGTGCATTATTTCTCACCCAGGTTCTAATTAGGAAGCCTCTTATGGGACTGTGAAGCTGTCAGGCTGCCAAATGTCAGCGTATTTATCAGAGATCAGGCGAGTCTCCTGTCTGCAACAGCTACAGTTTGGTGCCATCGTCCTCAAGGGTCCTTCCAGTGTGTGCGACTCCCACTTGGCTTCATGGGCTTCAAGGCGCAGTGGAAAGCTTTTCCTTCTCCCTTAAGAATAAAAAAATACTCCTTTTCCTGGGATCTGGCCTCTTCACCCTGGTTCTGTGTGGAGAGGGTTAACCATAGGGTGCAGAGCTGTTTTGCCAGTATGTGACTCAGATTCCCAGGGAAATCCCCAGCTTATCTGATGGAGCCTGTTAGTCTGCTAATTGAATAAGCTCCTATTAAAAGTGCAATGTTTTTTAATGACTGCTAACAAAGGGCCAGATTCTGATCTGATCTTTTCGCTTGGGATCATTTTTGCTGATGGTCCAGCCCTGCCCCTAATTGCAACCGTGGTGCAGGCGGGAGGGAGGCAGCCGCCTCCCCAGCTCCACTGGCCTCACTGCAGCCCAGTGCAACCCGGCCTCGCTCAAGACCGTGGAGCTGAAACCAAAGCACCAACTCTAGGGCTTTCCTGGTGCAAGTGAGATACCAACTGGGCACCAAAACTTCGGTTTTAATGAGCCAAGATTTCATGAAGTGTAATAGGCAGGAAGCTTTTAATGGGGATCTTTAGGAAGAGGGAGAAGGCTGCAGTGCAGCCAGCAGAGGAAAGCATTTGTTGGGAGACTACCAAGGACTCCATGTAGCATAATTGCTGCAAATACCTAATATGCAATCCAAGCCATGCTCTGGGTAATTAACTTTCCCAGTGTTGAAATCAGGTTGATTTGTTGATTCTGCATATAAGATGTTGTCTATGTCTGCATAGGAAAAATGCTGTGTATGCCTCTGCATATACACATTCAAACCTTAATTTTAATTAAAATTATGTGCATTATATCTGTATCTCTTGTTCTTTATGGGAATTGACTTTGAGAAGGTATTTGCCTAATAGGAAAAGAAAAAAATGTGGTTAGCATTTAAAGTGAACTTAGTTGGGTTCCAGGGTACTTCCAACAGAGAGCGTAACAGCTCTGATTTCAGCCAGGCCCTGGCTGCCCTGGGGATGGGGTTGAGCTCGCTGGCATGACCCTGTGACTATATTTGCCTTCCTTGCCTGACCTGAAACTCCCAGTGGTTCCCCAAGTCTATGTGACACCAGAGCCATGAAACATTTTCTAATACAATTATAAGGAGACTATTTTTGCTTTTTTCTTGCTAGCCAGAAATGAGATCTGACCACCTTCACCCCCATGTGTCTCCACACGCACTCAATTCCTTTGTGTGTCCCTTTTGTTTTTCTCCTAGGAAAGTTTCTATTAAAATGCAGGAGCTTCTTTTAGAAGGTCCCGCGTATTCACACTGACACTGAGCTGCTTGCTTTAAAAGTTGCATAAGCAATCCATAAGTGGTGGGGTTTTTTCCCCACAAAAACAATAGCTAAGTGTCAAAAATCTCAAGCTCCTGTTATCAGAGGCAGAGTCTAAAACCCATTTCTCAGCCTGTTTTCTATTCCCCACTCCCGAGTTGTCAGATGCTGTGACATGGCTCCATCACGGCACAACTAGCAGTCCCAACAAACAGAAAATGATTTCCAACTGGCAAACACGCTGTTTACTTTCCAGAAAAATTGCACTTTCCCATCTGACAGCTGATCAAGGGATCTCCTGCTGCTGTCAGCATGAAGAAGTGTTTAAACACAGGGATGGAAGTTTAAACATTTTCTCATTATCACAGAATAAAAAAAAAAAATTAAAAAATAATAAAAAAATAAAGGCATTGAGACTCTCCGACCACCTGCTGTGCCGGTAATGAAGCGGTGTCACATGACCAGCCGGCGAGGACTTTTATCTCTGCCCCAATATCATTACTGAAGTGACACCTGTCACATGACCCGCATCAGGGCTTTCATCTGGGCTCCCCAAATGCAGTTGTGGCTTGTGAGGGGGATTTTCCTGGTGCTTTTTTTCCCCCCCTTTAAAGAGTGTTGCCTGCTTGCGCCATTGCAGACAGGGGTTTGCATTAAAGCCCTTGGATTTTTTTCTTGGGGATATGTAATTTGGCCAAGAAACTTGCTCTGGGCTGAAGTAAAACAGAGAATCTTGGCCTGGGAAAGAAGTTATTTCATTTACTTCAAGATGTTTTTAAAGCAAATATTTAAGTCTGCTGTTAAACTCTCTTTACATAAAAGAGGATGTTAAAGGATTTCTCCAAAATCTCACATTTGTTTTTCATTTTTTATTAGGTGGCGAGAAGAAACAGTTTGATGACCCTCGAGCACAATGATCTCCATTTACACGCACTTCATAAACTCTCACCTGCTTTACCAAGGCATCCTACCCCTGCCAAGAGAAAGTCTTTTCTGGAAAAAAGGAAAGGTCAGTCCTACACTTCTGTGCCAATGTCTGGGATTTTTTGTGAGGTCTTCAACAGCAAACACCTGGATTTGAGATGCACCCACATACACGATAGCAGTACTGAGCACTTACTCACCAGAAGCCATTCACTTATTACCTCGAGACAGAACATCAAACACCGAGATGTGACAGGGGATGACCACCCACATGAGCAGGTTGGAGATAAGAGAGTCTGAACTTCACGGCTCCTCCTTTCCCACTCCACACTCAGCCATGCATGAAGCCTGGTACTTCTCTGACCCCTTCATAATCTGATTCAGCTCACTAAAGCAATGAAAAACTAACCCAGAAAAAGAGTTAATAGATTTCCACCTGTTTAGTGAGTTAAATCAGCTCATCAAGGGCTTAGAAAAGTGCCAGAGAACAAAAGAGAGAAAGGTCTTGAAGCCTGAAGCAAGGAGGGAAATGGGGAAGCAGGACTGCCTTTTTGGGTGGCACTAACTTGTTACATAAATTCAGATGTGTTTCTTGTTCATACTCATTTTCCCTGAGTGCTGTTGTCCCTGAGATTTTGCAGGCCAGGGGATGGAAAATCTACTGAGATCAATACTCCTGATGTAAATAGTAGTAGTAGTAAATAGTAAATAGTTTGAGAGTGGAGTGATTCTGGGGTGATTTCTCGCTCTGATCTGGCATACCTAAGGTATTGGGCCTTCATTGTTGAGCTAATGAACAGAAGAGTGCTGGATTGCAGTACATCCTTTTGCCAGGGTCTTCCTGGCTTTCCACCCTTCCAGATACAGAGCTAGAAGGTATCATTCAGCCCTTTGGCAATTTAGCAGAAGAGCTTTGGCCATTATGGGGTAGCAGCTATGTAAAAGAGCAAAGCCATTCTCTCTGCTGCTCCAGGGCAGAAGAAATTTACAACTGATGTTCTGGATAGACACCATGAGGAAAGTGATTCAGCTCCCCTCATTAGATCCCTCACTGCCCATGCATAACAAATCCTTTCATTTAACATATCTTGAGCATTTAGTGACTCCCAATTAGGAGCAGACATCCAGCCATAACCATCCAACCGCAGGCATTAGACATCCTGCTTCTTCACTGCCCTTAGTCCATCCAGCCATCTCCAAGAGTGCAAAAGGAATGCAGAACCCCCCTATCCTAACTTAGGCATCATTTACAGCCTCTCCGAACCATGGATATGACAATGCCAGGTAACTCAGAAGTGGAGAGCTATCTCCTACCTATGCAGCCAGCCACTTTAGAAAAACTTCTTATTTGCACCAGTTCTTAGAATCTTTTGAAATGCAACAGCCAGTGCCAGCATACCTAAGAACTATTGGTTTTCTTCTAAAAAGGTTCCAAATGCCCTCTCCTCCACAAATAAACCTGCACATGGGAAGCTGACACAGAGATATGTGCCTAAGTAGAACTCTATAGGATACTCTAGTCTGATATTGCTTATACTGCTGTGAGGTCACTGTAATATTATTCCAGATTGATAGCAGAGCAAATGAAAGGCAGAAGGTCCTAATATTGAGACAAATTTCTGTTCAATATTGCAAAGGGAGGTCAGGCATTCACACTCACTTTGAGTGGCTGGTGTTTGGGAGATCTGGGTCCACACAGTCTTGAGCTGGAAAGACTTTTGGGACATCGCTTGCCTTTTCATCAAGGCAGAGAACTTTAAGGATTGTCACCTAACATAAGGAATAACTCTTGTCCTCTTAACTGAGCAGGGCCTGCAGATAATCTGTGTGCTCCTTTACATAGCTAATCTATGCATTCCTGCAATTATGTCTATAGCAAGGACAAAGGGGGACATCAACAGTTGTGCTGCTTCCTGCCCAGATCTGCAGTGTTTGTTTAGCAAACAATGGACTGGGGTGGGGCTGGAGATGTAGCTCCCTTACACTGAAATGTCTCCTTCCACCTCTTTCTATGGCTGCCACCCATTTCTCTGGTGTTTCCTCATAGTTCCATGACTGGTTTTGTTCCAATGCCTCAATGCCCTGCATAATTCTTGCTCAGAGAAGTTCTCCCAGTCATGCCAGTGACACTACTCAGATGAATAAGAAGTATTCAAGAAGGTTTGCATGCCTGCACTTTAATGATTTATCTTTGCCTTCCTTTTCTTCCCAGATCTGCTGTGAGGTTACACCAAGGCTTCTGGTTTCTGATGTCCCAGAGCTTAGAAAAAGTATCCCAGATGTATCCCAGATAACTGAAACCAAGCAAACTTGGACATGAACACAATAAGTTACTTGCTTTCCTGATTTCTCCAGGAAGAAGTCAATGAGAAATTTCACAGTAACTGTAGTTGGGAAAGAGCCTTCTGATTTCCCCATGTATCCTGATCAGCACTCACCTCAGATTAGCTTTCCTTCTCATGGTCTGTCAGCGGCCCCAAGATCAAGGAGATTAAAACACCCTAGTAACTCATTAATCAGCCAGGACTCTCTGCAACAGCTGGACCAAAAATGGCCCATGATTGGCTGCATCTTAATTCTTTGCCATCTCCCCTCTGCTCATCAACACCTGCACACATTTGGGACCCAGTATAAGAAGACCCCTGAATTCAGCTCTAAGCAACTGGTCTGCAACCACACGTCTAATGCTCTGCTGGTGTGGAACCAGTATGCTGGTAATCCTGTTAGTAATGGCAGAAGCTCGCTCTAGGAAATTATAACAAATAGTCTTAAACAATTCCTTTTGTTGACAACTTTATCCAAGAAACCATCTTCCCTGGAGACTTCACTCAACTTTTGACTAATCCCCTCCTTCCCTCAGGAGCTCTTTTGTTGAAGGAGATTGTAGGCAAACCCCAGGAATGACAGGTCTCTGTAAGCCTTGGATCAGCCTCTACATTCTTTCAATTGTCAGTCCCCATCTGTCCTGTTTGTACATTGATCTTCTGGTCCAGGGATCTCTCTATTAAGTGACACATGGCTGAGTTTATTCTGGAAGTCCAGTGTCCAGGCTGTGCTGTTACATCTTCATTGCCAAGTCAATCTTTCTGACATTGTTTTCTGAAAAACAAAAGGCAGGGCAACTGCACAATTTCATTCTCTTCTACTGAAAGGCGATTTTTAAAAATACTACCCTCCCTAAACTCTGCCCTTGTTTTATACTCTTGAAGATTTTGCTTCATTTTGACAATATCAAGATTTATTCCAAAGGTCCTTGGTGTAATGGAGGGTAGAATCTGCCCCTGTTGCAAAGGAATTCTGTTAGGATAAAAATCCATGGCCTAAGTCCTGAATCAAAAGAAAAAATAAATCCTAATTCCAAATATTCTGCAGGGCTAGTGACTTCAGTTACTTTGCTTGTTAACACTTGGTTTAAAACAAGCTCTAATCTTCCTGTAGATTCAACTACACTTAGCTGGTATAGTAGCACATACATATAAGAGGCACTGCATTATTTATCTGCATTTTGAGAGGCAGCATGAGAACGGAAGCAGATTCCAATGATTCATACGTTGCTTCTCAGCAGAGGTAGAGGGAAAGAGGTGGAATAGGGTAGAAAATGGATGGAGTGTTGGCATGGAGCGTATATCACCCTGGGATAGACGCCTGGCACTATCTTTTCCCTTCCTGAAACCAGAAGGAGAACAAGGAGGAGACTGTGATGATATTTTCTCCCTTGCTGTGTCGCTCAGTGCCCACAGATTCATGACTGAGCCTGGTATGTTTAGGTTTTTGGTTTTGTCTATTTTTGTAACTTCACTCAGGTTGGCCAGTGAAGGAAGGCTGGCCAGTTTCATTATGTTCCCAAGAAATTCCATTCTCTCATGTGCCAGCATGAGGCTGTTGTGCTTTAGATGCCTATCTACCTCTGATTAGATTTGAAAAAGCATATAGAGCCCCCTGCTTTCCATTGGTAGCCTATTAAAATGACAAAAAAATTACTATTTCATTTATAACCTTGCTTGCGTGTCTGAATCTAGAGGCCTTTTTTAAAAAGAGGATTGATAATATGAACACCATCACTTATAGAATGTTTTTCTTGTAATGAAGTGCAGAAGAAAACTTTAGTTGACATTTAAGCTTGTTCAGTATGTTTTGTAAGCAGCTTAAAAAAAAGGGACACAATCACTTTGAGACCAGGTTAATATATATAAAAAAGGAAAATGTTTAAAAGTATCTCCTACTCTTTTCATGGTTTCACTATTTTAAATTATGTATTTGTGAAATACTTTCAAAATCAGTTAAAATTGGCCAAATCAAGTTCATTGAACACTGAAGCATGAGTGCCCTCCTCAAGTGAGTTGTCCCAGAAGCCCTAGTGGAACTGACAACCAGCCTTTTTGGCAGGATTAGCTCCTCTGATCACAGAGAGGGAACAGCCACCCTGTCTGCACTTAGCTGAGCAGGTGAGCAGGGAATGTATTCAGCCTGCCTCCAAAACCCAATCTGGCCACAGGGCTGGCAGTGTCAGGTCCTTCTTGAAAGGACTTGAGGCTGTCCTGTCTGCCTGCTGTTGTCTACATGATATGGACAGTTGGGGTAGAGAGGGGCTGTGAGACCAGGCACTGAGTGCTGGGACCTGCTCCTATAGCAGGTACAGGCCATCCACATGCATTTGAAAGCACAGACGGGTAGCTGGGGTTTGCCTTGCTATCACAGCTAGGTTGCCTCCTCCAGACAGTCAGACTGATTTGGCCTCAATATCAGCTTTCAGGTCTGCCCGGCAAGCACAGACCCAGCCGGTGACACTGACTGGATACATGCTGTTGACAAATGCACAAAGTAAACAAAGAGACGGGATATAATAAAAGAGTATTTTCTGGTAATTTATTTCAATAACAGTGATTTTAAATGATCTTTTGGTCCTCTGTAACAAAAAGGAGATGAAAAATGTTGATACTGAAGCATCATTTTGAGGCGTGTCATATTAAAATACTGATTAATTAAAACCAAGGATGTTACAAGCTCAGGAGATTTTGCCTGGCTCTGGTGAAGTTCCATTGCATGTGAAACCAAAACAAGTAAGCTATAAAATATGAACTCAATAGAAAAAGACAAAGGTGAACAAAGCAATTTGGTCAGTTTAAGGAATGGGGAAATGAAGCAACATTTTGACTGGGGAGGCATCAGAGGGAAAGACACTGGTCTGAGACTTAGGAATGTGACGAAACAAACCCAAACCTTCCATGAAACCACTGAGCGTTGTGCTTTGCGGGCCATTGGCTTGGTGATCTCTTCTCTCTGAACGTGAGATTTCCCACTTTGTCCTCAGCCTGGGATGTGGTCATTCAGCTCTGGGTATCAGTTCTGTTTTCCCACCCTTAATACACAAAGGAATTCATGTACTAAGGATGATGGCAGCAGCTTTACAGTGGCAACTACGGGCTTACCCACAAATTAGTCAATCATCCCTGCTTTCTACCAAAACTTGCTTGAACCTCCTGAGAAATGGCCTTTTTGGTAAGAAGCAAACAGGTCACAGATTTCAGGTTGCAGTCTTACTCCTGGAACTGTGAGCACTGATTGTCCTGTGGAAAAATCCAGGTAAAGAGGAGGCTGCAAAATGGTCCTTTTCCTTCACTGTGCTACTTTCCTAATGCTCTCCTGTGACATTAGCCACGGTATAAACTAATTCAGGATCCTATTTCTCACAGCTCCATTCCTTCTGACTTTTTTGGAAAATTATTTCTTTAATCTAGGCACCCTTCTCTAGAAATCTCATCTACAGTTTCTTTTCTTTTTTCTTTTTCTTTTTCTTGGAGCAACCAGCAAATTATTATTTGGTAGAACAGTGGTGGGAATGCAACCCACTAATCAAAAGGATTCAAATGGATCTATGCACTGCCAAGCTCTCTCCTTCCCACCCAGCAGAGGGGGAAAAAAAGGAAAAGAAAAAAGAGATAGAGCGAAGGCACGGAGCTTCTCTCCTTCAGCAATCTCACAAATGCAAAACCTTCCACTCCAGTGACTCCTCATTAACTTACCAAATCTGACAGTCTAATTATCGTAGCTGCTTCATGCTTAGAATAAATAAATACTAAAGTGGGTGTTTAAAGAAATTGAGCAGTGAAATTCAGTCATCTAGACAGTCAATAGAGAGAGAGTTTATTTTAAATTTTTATATTCTTATGTATTTATATCATTTTAGGAAAGATAATGAGATAGTTGTCTTTCAGGCTAATTGAGTTCCTAGGCTCATGGTTGCTTGCTGTCACAATCTCGAACTTAGCTGTAACTTTTGTGCCTTAGAAATCTGATCACTACATCCCCATTTGCTCTTTTCTGCTGATAACTGGGTGAAGGCAGAAGTGCACCTGAGGGTGGCAAATGACTACATGGGAGTTCCAGTCCGGATGTCTTTCACAGCAAACAAGACAACTAAATCTTCTCAGATTTGCATTTAAGAGTGTTAAGGGAAAGTGGAAGTTAAAGAAACCTCAGATATAACTTGCAATTAGGCAGAATACAGAAAAATGTCTGCTAACCTCTGATGCAATAGCATCTGCCTCCATGAAGGGTATTAACAGCACTCCCTTCAAGAGCAGTTCATCTCCCTGAACAATAAGACCTTTATAGAGATTCTCTGGCCTGAGATCAATGGGAGTCAGAGCATTTGATCCATATCTGTAGGACTTTGTTTCCACAAGTCATGTGGGCCAAACTTTGTGCCAGTTGTGCTTTTGCAAGAGCATGAGCTGGGGAGTGAGCAAAGGAAACCTTCCTTCTTTTCCCATCTTCCCCTTCACCCTGCGCTCCTGATCAGGGCCCAGCACCTGCCAGCACGATGTCTGCTCCAGGCCAATGCCCGCGGGGAAGAGCTTAAGCAGGGCAACCTCTCAAGAGGCCTGTGCCCTTGGCACGCATCTGTTGTGATGTTGCAATGGCTTTTTCCTACAGTAGTGGTATAATGACGTAATACAAAACCTCGGTGTCCTGACAGTATTTACAAAAGCAGATCTTCCACCACTGTGGAGATCAGGCCAGGTGAAGTGAGAGGGTTTTTTTTCCTGAGTTAAGTGAAGATTTGCATTATCAGCTCACAGAAAGACTCCTTCTGGTTCAGGAGTGACAGATTATTTGCTTCTTAACACCAACTTTGGTTTATTTCCTTATTAAGACACATTATAAACCAGTCATACACCTGGTGGGAACTTCGTTTTCTAGGTGTCTTTATCTGATTTGCAGTGAAGAATAGTCATTTGCTGCATACAGAGGTGGCAAAGCACACAGGTAAAAAAATGTGACTATATAAACCTTTTAGCTGTGAAGGAGGACCTAGGGAAAGCCGCCAACCCAAACAAGATGTCCATGAAAGCCAGCTCGTCTTTATAGGTGCCCTGTGATAACATCTAACGGTGCTGGCTAATCCCAACAGTGATGGGATTTTTGGTAGACAATGGCTTGCAGCCTTAACCTCCTCATTGCCTACGTTTGCTTTGCATTAGTTTAGATGCAACAGGCATTAAAATGACAGTGCTCTGTCAACATCAAGCCTCCCTCTTCCTCCTTGTCTCTGAAAAGCTGAATAGCAGGCTGTTCTCTCTGTTAAGAGAAATGGTACAGTGTCATCACCACCTGGCACACTGGTTTTGAATTGCTGGGGGGAGATAACAACCAGAGACCTACCATACCCAAAAGGAGCAAGTCCCTCCTAGTCAAAGCCAGGATCATATCCATGCAACACGCAACCCTCCTCATGGAGCACAAATTGGATTTGGTGACTAACTGCTGTGCTGATGGTGTGCCCAGGGTTGAATGTCTCCTGACATCGGTCCAGTGGGAGGTGGAGGTGCCAGCTCAGGCCTCTCTGGCCCATATGCCCAGGTTGTTTGGCCACAGCTCTTCTTGCAATATGTTTTCTGGGGAGCACACTGGTACTAACCCCAAATCCCACTGTTCACCCTCCCTGCTTGCGAGCCTGCTCTAAAGCATTCGAGGGCAAAAGAGAAGGAAAATAAACCCAATCTATAACTAAGAATAATAAGCTGCAATTGTTACTGTGTCTGACCTGTCTGACAGCAGAGTGAGATACCTTCTCAGAAGGCCCTTTGCACTTCAGGACTGACACTGAGTTGAGAGCATAGCTCATGCTTTCTTGATTCAAGGATCTCATCTTTCTTCCAGGAGTGATTAATTGGACAGAAAACATTCTGCTTTAGCAGGTGGCAAAGGGTTAGACTAAAGTTTTGTCAGAGCTGCTGTAGTGCAGGGCTGCACTGCACAAAGATAATTGTCTCAGGATTGGCTTAGGGCAGAAAAAGGACAGCAAATGCTCCAGTTTTACGAAAGGTCATCGCTGCCACCCCTTAGGCTACAAGCCACAGTGGAAGGAAACTAGAGAATCCCATGCTCCTCTCCTTTGCTGCCATATCCAGAGGTGCTGGTGGCACATATAGAATTAAGGTCGCCAAGACGATGAGTGGGGTTTGATCCTGGGCTTTAGCAGCGCCTTAGCACTAAAGGCACTGGAGCGAGCAGCTGTAGGAGAGGCCCATCTGTAGACTAGCCCCACTCAGGGACAGAGAGTCTTCCTCTCTTACAGCGTGGGCTACTCTTTTTTCCTAGCATTTTCCATCCAGAGGAGCATAAGCAACGGCAACCTGTTCCCTCTGCAGGAGCTGACCACCAGGAAGCAAAGAGCCCCTTGTTCCCTCTCCCCCTTCCCAGCGGCAGCAGCCAGCCCCTAGCCATTAGCATTCCCCTCCGTAATCAGAAACATGCTATTTGGAGGGGTACTTACCTTTGAAACACTGATTTTTCCAATTAAATTTTCCCACAAATTGACCTTTGAAAAACATCCTCCAGCTTCTGGCTTGTCGTAACAACTTATAAAAAGGACAGTTATGGCTACAATTATTTCATAAAAATAGAAAATAATTTCTTATGGGAACCTTTTATTTTTTCAAATATTGTTTCTTGCTTACTCTCTCACACACCTTGGGATCAACCTCCTCCTCCTCCTCTCACCTTTCATCTCGAGCTCATTCTTTGCCCTTCTGCTTTAACTTTCTCCTTCAGAGGATGGGGACTAATCATCAGCATCCTCCAGAACAAAGTGGAAACAGAATATATTTAAAACTTGCACTGTGTTATCGTAGCAACCAGAATTTTAAAATGATCCAGTTAAATTCCAAAATAGTGTGATGCCAAAATGACACAAGAGAACAAATGTCTTACACTATTATGGCAATGGGGATGGCTACATGGGAAATTATTCAGAATTGCCTAATTTCTACAGGCTTAATGAGTCACTCATGAATATGGTCTTGCATGATCATACTGTACTTGTTTCAGCCCTATACACTTTGATTCTGTTCCCAACACATTGGTTGCTATGATAACGCCATGCGGTTTCCTGTCCACAAGGTACTTCTCACCGCAATATGGGGGATAATAAATATGGGATGGTGCATAAACCCAGGTGAAATGAATCTATCCCCTCTCTGGCAGCGTGTCGTAGAGACTGACACATTATGCCAATCTGTTTTCTCATTCCTTGTATTTCTCCTCACTCTCTCCCTTTCTCTCACACTGTCTGTCTCTGTACCTATTTTTTTCCACACTCTCTCTCTCTCTCTTGGCACTGACACTTTCATCTTCTCCCTTGGGGATTGGAGATGTCACTGCGGGAAGTGCTTGTCCGCCTCTCCGGCAGCAGCAGAGCCCTGTGGCTTTGACAAACCTCATTTAATTGGGAGGAAGCCAGGAGGGTTTGAAAGAACTGAAACATCCACGAAACTCCTTTTATCAGGCATAATTTAAACTCTGCATGGAAAAAACCCTATATGTATAAAGAAAAGTCAACTTCCCTCCTGCTGTGCATGCTCCCCTCCTCCTCCCCCGGCACAGGCAGGCTCCTGCGAGATTCCATCTTTTCATTTTTCTAAAAGTGTCAAAGTAGATTTGTGCTCTGTGGCTGGGTGAACAGAAAAGGAATGCAGATGTCTCTCGCTCATGCACATACACACACAGAGTACCTTCTGAAGGGCGGCGGTTTGGGAGAGACGCTAGCTGGCTGCTACTTCACTTGGGATGTGTCACAGGAGCCAGAAATTAAGTTTTCAAATAGCTTGACAACACAGCCCAAGAAGGCTGCTTCTTAATTGCCCCTATCTTAAAAAAACCCACCCAACTAACTAGTGTAGCTGGTGCCCAGTAGGCAACGGGGAATGCAAGGGCTCTCTGGCCTATTGCTCCTGGTGAGGAGCAGAACCTGTAGCTTGAGAGACCCTGTATTTATTGTCAGCTCAGGGCAGGAGAGGCAGATCTGTGTGTATGCAGCTGTGGGCTTAAGAGAAAGGAGCAAGGGAAGAAGAAAATAAAGCAGGTAAAACCGAGGAAGAACTGTTGCGACAGGGTACGAGGAACAGCTGTTGTCTCCAAACATCAAAAGGGAGCAGGAGGAGCGGTCCAAGGGAATTGGGGCTAGCGCATCATGCTGAGCAGCTGAGAATTCAGGACATCAGGAGGGACCAGCATGTGAGGTATGCTGAATACACAGTGTGAGCCAGCCTGAGGGAAAGCTCCAGGCCCCTGGGGTTACAGAATGGGGGAGAAACGACCTGTCAAAGCATATACACCTCCGCTTTGTAAACGTACCATGGCGGCAGCCCATCCAGGCCCCCTTCTAGTATTAACACTGTGGTCAAGTGGAAGAAAACAGAAAAACAAGCTGTCAAATTTGCAATGGGATGTAAACTTTGCAGCATATGGGAGTGGGGAGGGAGGGCAGGCAGAGAGAGACGAGACTGAATGGCAGAGACTTTCAAAATACAGAAGAAACTCATAATAAATAGCACGTGAAGTAGCTCTTTCTTGGTGAGATGAAATTGAAAGTTAACTTACCAGTAGGAACATGTTAGAGCTGAGGAGGCAAAGGGCTGAAGAAGCCCTGAAGAAGCGCATCTTGTGCAGAGATCTGGCCTCGAGGGAAGGCTGTAAGCATCCTGGAGGCCAAATCCTCTGCTGCTGGCACCCTGCTCGGCCGAGGAAAACATGAGAAAAAATAGCATAGGAAATGAGCACAAGCCAGAAAGCTGGAACCAGGACCTGACCCAGCCCTTCTCAGAGCTTGAGGCAGAGACAGTGGAGGGACACAGGGGAGCCGGGTAAACCCACCCCAGCTATATAGCTTTCCAGAACATTTGCTTTTCCATGTGAGTTTGATTATGTTGGAATATATGCACTCAGGTTTTCAGCTCAAACTCGTGTTTTCAGGGGAATTTTGAAAATTAATCGTTATTTTGCAAAAGGAAGCTTGTAAGTAAAAGGGAAAATGCTGCTGAGGATACTATATTTTACACACTGTAACTGGAATATCAGAGGTTGATGTTACCAGTTTACAGTGACAATGCAAGTGCACAAAATAACCTGACTGGCCCACTGAGCAGACCAGAGGTCAAAACTAAAAAAACTAAAGAAAATACCATTTCCCCTTTTCCTACCGTAGTACCAGTAGTGCAGCTGGTTGTAAAATGTGTTGGGGATTCACAGAGATGAATCTGTTTCTCAGGATGTGGGCTTAAAATAGATGTAATACACACATGCTCCATGCCCAGCAAATACCAATGCCAAGTGGCTGCTTTCTAGAGGAGCACACAGCTGGGGATGAGGAAGTGGAAGAGAGAAAACAAACCAACAAGGAAACAAATAAAAACAGTCATTTAGTTTTACAGCTTTTACTTTGTTTGTTTGTTCTGATCATGTTTCAGCATCAGGAGGCCCATCGGAGCATGGCCTGTAGTACTTCCTCCCGAGGCCCCCGCCAGTGCTTCCCCTCCAAGTGACATCAGGCGCCGGGATCCCCCTCCCCCTGCACTCCCCCTCCCTACACAGGACATTTGACATGCTGACTTTTTTTTTTTTTTAGGAGATAAAATGTAAAAAAAGAGAAGGGAAAAACCACAGGGGGAGAGAGAGATATCCTGAGAAACAGATTTATAAAAAGTATCTGGCCTCAATGTAGTAGGTAACTGCTGAATTCTCACCTCCAGCAGAACGGTTTGAGCTCCTGCTTCCTTGGGGAGAGGGGACAGGACAGGGAGCCAAAGCACCCAGCTTGAGGCTGCTTGCTAGAGCTGCACCACAGGCTGCCCCTGCCATGGCAGGGTCTTACTGGAGACCCTCTGCCCCCTCGGTCCCTGCTGCTGCAAGGCTCCCACACTGGGCAGCAACATGGTTCAGTGCTTCCCACCACGGCTCAGGCTTCCTGGTGGTGGCTGAGCTCTGCACAGAGCTCCCCTTTGATTTCTTAATTGGCCATGGAGAGTCATGGCTGAGCAGTCTGTATGAAGCAGCTCTTTCCTTCTCAAGAGCCCAGCATGCCAAGGCAGCCGTTCAGCCATACTGGCATAAGGACTCTGTAATGCCGAGTTGGAGCTCGCTTACATGCAGCCCTGAGCTCTGCCGCAGAGGTGCTGGGCCAGCCCATTGGTGTGGGGCTGTCATGGGGCCTGTCAAGGGGTTATGACTAAAAACCAGAAGTTACAAGGAATATAGTGATTTCTTTGTTCAGGCTGAGAAAGGTTTTGTTCTGTTCCAGACCTGTGTTATCAGGGTTTGGGACATGCTGAGCTTTACATGTTTCTGAAGATGTGCATGACAACGGCTCGCATTTCAGCAACCTGTGCTTTGCTGAAAACTTCAGCATGTTTGTTCAACCCTTCAGAACAGTGTCTGGGAAACCCAGTTCCAAAGGGCAGCATATTTCCCTCCAAGCAAGGCTGGGTCCCAAGCATTGAGACAAACAGATAATAAGCAGCAGCGATGAAAAATGTGGTTACATCCTCAAAGAATATTTGACTCTTGACCTGTGCATGAACACAATTCTGAGGACAAATCCTGTCTAGTCTTTTGCTACATTATCTATAAAGCCTGTTGTGTGCCTCAAAATCAGTATTGGGGGCGGTTTCAATTTTAATGACTCTCTGAGCTAGGTTAAGGCACTTTGCCTGATTATAAATTTCTTTCATGGATACATATATACATTGTGTGTGTGTGTGTGTGTGTACATATATATGCTTGAAAAATACTCCCTTCTTTTAGCACACTAGGGAGTGATTGGGCGGTGTTGGTGTGCCTGGTCAAGCTGAGGTATGTAACCATGGCCCCAGTCCCATAGCTTTTGGCCACTGAAGAATGTGATTTTTCCCCTCCTAACTAATCACAAGATTATTTCATTGTCTCGTGAAAATGCTGTCCTAGCATGCCTTCCTTACCACTGTTGAGCAACGTTCCTGCAGTCTGTTTCCAGAAATGAAAACTGAGACAGTGCAAAGTCTGTCTTCAGTCTGGGCAAGAGGGCCTGGGAAAGTACGACCTTCTGAATTGGACTGTGCCCTGCAAAAAGCTGCTCATAATGTCATTGAATCACTGCTTATCTGAGAATAATCACTACTCCTCTGAGAATAATAAACCCACTATGTGCCTACCTCTACTGAGATCTCTCAAAATCAGTTGCTTAACTGACGTTAGATCTGCTTGTTACTACAGAGCCACCCCGCTTGCCAAAAGAGCTCATTTCAAGTTAAATGATTGCATAAAGAAACAAATAAACCCAGAGGCGATTTTGACATTGCCGTTATAGGTAGCTTACCTGTCACAGATGACTCGGAGTCTCTGAGGTCTCCTGGAAGCAACCAGTTCTAGAAAGTGTAATATGCAATCACAGGATTAAATGAAAATCAAGCCAAAAACCGTTCTTTGAGCTCTTAACAAAAACCATGTGCTCAGAATTTCAAAGAGCCCTATAGAATCTGTCATCTTAGTATTTATAAATATACATTATTCCTATAGGATTTGAGTACCAGCATTGATGTTAATAAGGCTGTTCCAGTTCTGTAACCCTTTGCTTTCATACATCTGTGAATACAGGCCCTGGGCCTCCTTCTGTTACAGTGCAAGTCTTTGCTTTGACTTCAATAAAAGCACTATCAGTCCCTGAAGCCTTTGCATGAAGGAAGCAGAAAGAGGTTTGCAGGCCTGAATCCGCTGCAATTGTCTTGGCTTGGATGCCGAAGGGATGCCGAGCTTCATGTATTGCCCTGTGGGCACATGGGGCTTTTCTGCATGGAGCTGAAAGAAAGACTGGGGACGGAGCAAAGGCACTTGGGTCCACTCTCTTCTTGCCCACTGCTCTTGCTGTCAATCCCTCACTAAGTCTGTTGTTTACCAAGTTAACCAGTTTCATGCAGGCTTTGTACTTACTGAGTCAAACATCTCTACCAGACTGGAACTTCGCAGAGTTTGCAGTTTTCAGAAGGCTGTGTTGTTGTTGCCATTTTTCAAGGACACATTTCTAAACACTGTGGAAAATGTAGAGGAATACATTCCTCAAATGTTTTCTTTCAAGGCATGAATTTTCCCAGGCTTAGATAAGAATGAATGGCTTAAGCCTGGAAGATTTCCCCTTAGAGCTGATCAACAGAGACATTTTCTTGCATCAGAAAGGCTGTAATTTCCACCCAGCTACATTTGCTTGAGCACCATTTCTGACAGTGGTGATGAATGGTGCTCTAGCCATGGAAAGGAGAGCAGGAAGGGCGGTGTAGACCTCCTTTCCAGCCCAGCTCGGACAAGCATTATGCACAGCAGCAAGACCACCAGGAGGCAAGCACCACTGGTCTGTTGCCAGTCAACTTGGAGCTTGGCTGGGGCTTATGCTTCATGGTCCGAGAGCATCTGATCTCCCTTCCTGCCCCAAAGCACCAGCCACATCATCCAGGGACAGAGGCTAATGGCTGCAGGCAAAGCGGGAGCACCCTCTGCCTTCGCTTGCATGGCCATTTCCAGAGTGCCAAGCCCAGGGCCTGGGTCACTCAATGTCTGACTTGACACACAGACAATTTGAAAAAGTGCAAATGACTGAACTTTCAGCACTTAACCTTTCCAACAGCAATCTTTCACCATTAAGCCAGTCAAGCAGGTTGTTAAACCTGTCTGTCCCAGGGTAAGTAACAGTTCACAACTGAAGTGTTCTCCTTTCTCCTACACCCAAATACTAAGGTAATTGCTAAAGCAGTAAATGGCAATATAACCTGAGACAGGATTCATGACTGTGTAGGTGCCAGAGCAATGGAATTATCGCCAATATATAAAAGTTATATATTAGTATATTGAATAGCCCCTTCCCAAATCAGTCACTGAGATTAACTCTGGCAGAACATTCCTCTTGGATCACTAATAACATTTTCTCTGGATCCTCTTTCCTTCATTTTGCCCCCTCAACTGTAATAAAAGCGTAGAAATAAATCGTCCTTATTGAGTAGAGATGTAAATTTTCCAGGCAGAACAGAAGAAAAACAATTTAAAAATTATTTGGAAAGGCATAAGGTTTTTTTGTATGAGGTAGAAAATTTTACCTCTTCACAGAGCTGGCCAAAAACTTTCAGATGTTGCAACTTTCTGCCAGAAAGTTGTGATTTGTGAGATGGAAACATTCCATGGCAATATATAAATTTCCTTTAATGAAAATGTCAAGATTACTTAAATATTGTACTTTACCTCTACTGAAATCTTTTAACATTAACAGTCTTTAATGAGTTTAACATAAAAGTTAAAAAAGGCATGTTCAGTTGGTAACAGCAGGGCAAAATGTTTTGATGATGTCTAAGTGAAATGTCACTTTGTTTTTGTGGAATGCATTTTCAGGATTAACATTCCAAGGAGGAAATAGGATTTTCTTTGCATTACAATATTAGCTTGCTTACTGGAAACTGGGAGGAATACCTGAATTATAGTCTTTGCTGTCTCGAGCAAGCCTCTTGACTTAGATTTATCATTTATATAACATGGAGATTAATAATTATCTACAAGGGGTAGTGTGAGAGCCAGTGAACCAACTACTGCTGTCCCTGTCCAAACACATCTCCCAGTAGAGAATTCTGCTTGAGTGAGGACTGCCAAACTTGCCACTTCGAGTATACAGAGCTTTGATTATAAATGGAAGATATGGGTAAGAAAACAGTGTGTCTCTGCTCAAGGGTTTAATGCAGTTAACTAATCCACTTTAAATCAGTTCAGATTAATCTCCTGACTGACCCCATATAGACAAACCCTTAGAGAATGCTGAGGCCCCTGTTGTGTCGAGCAGGGTAAGAATAGAGCAGTAAATATTTTCCCTACTGTAAGATTAAGTCCAATCTAAAATTGTAAAACAACGTAAACAGCTACTCCTTAAAGGTAAGAGATAAAGAATATTTGGATATCATTCCAAAAAGTAGATGAACTACTGATTTAATCGTTTTACACTGATGATATAGACATAAAATGATGGGATTGTGTCGGGCTGATAGGCTTTTTTAACAATACAAGTAGATCTGAAAGGTAGCGCTTGGGTTTATTTTCTCTCTGTATGCAAGGCAGTGTGTGCTAATGAGGAAATACCTTCCTATATGAAAACCCAGGTGGAAGTGAATAATGAACTGATAATGAGGCAAGCAAGCCAGAGGACAAAAGTTAAACTTTCCTAATTGATGAAGAGAGAGAAAGAGGATGCCAAGTGCTGCTGGATGACGGTGCTAGGGTTGCAGGCTCACAGAGAAAATTTCTCTCATTAGTGAAATCTCTGTGGCTGCAGGACAGAAGCAGAACTCTGTCTGTGTGGCAGGCTGGAAACTGCAGTCTGTGCCCAGTGCCAGACAGATAGGAAGCTTCCCTACAGCCTGGCCAGCATATATTGCGCATTAGTTACAGTGCTGCTCTTCCCTTTGGGATCAAAGCCACATGCAGTTTATTATGACAATAAAAATTTCATCGTTTTAGAATTCAGTTTCCAACCATCCCATTTGTTAAATGAAGCATCAGCATAAAAAGTGAGATAAAAAAAGGGGGGGGGGGGGGGAAGCACTCGGGCTGCAGACTTCATCTGCATTCTCAAAAATGTCATTTGAAGTTTGCATTTCAGAGCCTCCTGCTTGTTGCCTCCATCTGCTGGTGACATTTTGGAAACGCAACAGATACTAAAAATCTGTACTCGGGAGCAGAAGTTGACTCTGGAAAGCTTCTAAATCTCATTCAGCGCAGCAAAGCCTGCAGATATGTGAAAAAGCAGGCTTAATTTAAACATCGTTGCTGCATCTGAAAAAGCCCAGTGTAAAACCAGTGTCTGCTAGGTGAGATGATACTACCTGCCATAGGAAACTTGATTAGTCAGCCTGTGAGATAAATCAAGGAGTAAAGCTCACTCATAGTGAGTTCATCATGTTATAAACAAATAAGCACTGTTCCCCACTCTTTGGAATCTGAATGTTAGAAAAAAGAAACAAAAACCGACTTGGTACATTGGGAGCTCCAGTATTCCCAGTTTGGCAAAAGCACTAGCGTAATGTCATGGGCTGTGAGTCCTAATCCTTTCCTGCCCTTGACCCCTGCTGTCTAGATTCAAACTTGTAACCATTAATGGGGCTGGATCAAAACACTGGCCTTCTGGTGTCACCAATGGTGTTTAGAGGGGATTTAAACTCCCTGCTTTTCAGCACAGTGAAATGAACACAGCAGTAAATTAATGCAAGGATTTGAGCTCACACAGCATGAGAGCTTTCAAAAATAGTGTTAACAGAGCTACAACTGCCTCTTTCAGGGGAAGCAAAATGAGGGGAACAGAACAAATGAACAAACACAGGGCAAAGCCTTGTCGCTATGGGCAGGGCTCCTAAGCCTGCTGAGCCAGGGAGAGGGCCAGGGAGCGCGCTGGGACACGGGGCAGGAGCTCTCCCAACCCTTCGTGTTCTGCAGGAACTGGTTCTCAAGCCAGGGCTGGGGTAAAACCATGCTTTCAGGCCACACAACTGTTGTAGGTCTGGCCACGGAAGGGTTGCTCACCCATCCTTCCTATTCACCTGGGGCCAGGCACAGGTTGAGATTTTTGGCAAACAGTAGGTAATGGGCACAAGGCCCATTTCTGAACTTCTTTGCGCAAGAAGGCACAGGGGCATAGGGTGCTCAAATGCTCCTTTGTACATTTCATCCCTTGCCAGTTGCCCATAGAGGGGGTAGGGGAGCTGCTCTTCCTCCAGCTGCCCTGCGTGTGCCTGGCTCTACAGCTCTACAGCCCTTACAGCCCCTACAGCCCCGACAGCCCCTACAGCCCCGACAGCCTTGACAGCCCATGCTGTACCTCCTCTTCAGATTCTGCAGCAGGATGTTCTCAAGCCCACAGTAGTGACAGGAAAACATCTAAAGGTTTCCAGGTTTCATTTCAAAGATTCCTACTAACCCACCTGGCCCAGGAACACTTCCAGTAACAACCTCAGTCTGGGGCTGAGCCTACACTGCTGAATCCAGTGGGAGTTTTGCCATCGACTTCAATGAGAATAGGATCACACCTCCGTGCTTTGTTTTGCCCGTGTTCATTATTTGCCTCAGGCAGGAACCTGTTTGTTTGTTTGCTGCCTGCGCTCACTGGGAACTTCAATAGGACTAGCTAAAAGCATTCAAGCCATCAGATTTGGGGAAGTGCTCCGAAGTTTTTTTTGCTTATCTGAACCATCCCAGGCACTCTAGATTCTCACAATGGGGTTGGAAATAACCTCAAGAGAGAAGGTTTTCTCAGGCAGACTCCACAGCTTCCACTTGGGCTGAGCGTGTCCTGGGACAGGGGAAAAGCACTTATGCTTCAGGGAAGAGAGGGGAAGTGCACAGGAGCACATGAATGGCAAATGCCTTTAAACAAAGAGACTAATTTGCCTTCTTACCAGCAGCCCCATCAAAAAGTGACTTGATTTAGTTCATGACTAGGGCAAATAGTCCAACCTTATATGATTAACCTTCTTCTATACTGGATTGTATAATCCAGGTGTGAGCCAAGTGCTTGGTTCCAGTACATGGCTGGAGCAGCTCAGAGCCCCTTAGGCAGGCTCTGAGGAGGGGAAAGGGATGCTGCCTCTCCAGCTGTCACAGCTATTGCCCCAAATACTGGTTCAGCACCCCTCTCCCATGTGTTTGCTAGCATGGTGTGATGCTCCCACAGGAAGATGTCCTCTAACTCCTGCATTTCTGTCTGCTCCAGCCAGAAAAGGCACCAGCATCACTGGATCACAGCACAGGTCAGTTCTGCCCCACTGGAGTCCATTAGGGAAACTTTCTATCAAGCCTGAAAGCAACTCAGACTTGAAAACTGCTTATGATGACTAGACTTTTCCTTACTGGAGCCATTTCCATGCTGCTTAGGTGCCTGACCTCTCCCTCCCAGCCCTGCCACTGGCACACTCCACTGCGGCAGAGGACAGCACTGCTTCTCAGGCAAAATAGAGCTAAGTGGGAGTCACCACTCTGGGCAGTTCTGAGCACTCATACATTCTCTGTTGTCTGTACTAGTTTCTTTGCTAGCGTAGCCTTAATTCCTGCACTTTTAGATTGTCCCTCTATATAGCATTGGGATATGTAATCATCATCACTGAGAGTTTTTGGCCTTGTGTGAGCAGATGAATGGCATAAAAAAAGTTCGTTGTGATCAGTCTGTCCCACACACGAGCATTTCTTTCCTCCCAGACTACCCTTCCCAACTTGTGGACTACCCAGCCAAGCCTTCAACAACTTAGAGAAGAAAGTGCTTCCTCCAGCTGTCTGCTCTGTGTTTGCTCCCTATCCAAATTAAACTTGCTGTGGACAGCGACACATTCCCATTTCACGCTGGTTTGATTAATGTGTCTCAGCTAATTGTGTGAAGGATTCCAGTCCTTTCGACTGTGAGACCACGTTATTGTTCAGCCAGTCGCAGCTACCATGTGAAAATGGGGGCTGTTTAGTGTTCATGCACCAGAATCAAAGGAGGGGCATCTTGGACTGGGTCACAGACCAACACCCACTTCTTTGAAAAGATGTTACTATGCTCTACTAAACCTGTAAACCTCTTGCTCAAAGCACGTCTTCTCCCTCCTCCTCTCCCCCCCGCTCTTTTTTCCCCCTTCCAGATAGACAGGCTCCCCCCACCACTCTCTTAGGGTACAAGTGAGAGAGAATGGCTAGATTGTAGATGGGTAGATTTCACATTCTAGGGTTTTTAATATTTCACTTTTATATTTCTCTTAGAGAATGATCCTGCTGAGAGGCTGAGAATCAGTGCTCATCATTTCCCCCTCACTGACACTTGAATATATTTTCCCAAGAGAAAACATTAAACAAAAAGAGAGAGAAGGAGAGAAAGGGGGAGAGGGAGAGGGACTGAGCTAGCTTTTCAAAGCATACTTCTCAACCTGCCCACATCAAAATAAGAGACAACTGGCCCTTTGAAGTCCAGGACACAGACTTCTCTACCAGCCCATGTGGAAATAAAAGAAGCCAGCTTTATAAATCACACAGATTTCTCACCTTGCCCACATGAAAATCAGGGACAGTGACCTTTAAAACTGAGGTTTAAAGGCCCCCAAACCAATCTCCATAAAAATAAGGAGAGTTCAGATAAACTGTGTTTCCAGGTACCTGTCAGCTTTTCCAGTCTAAACCAGGAGACATTGGTCCTTTGCACTTGATGAGTGGAGACTAACTACATTGCCAGCACTTGCAGCAATGAAATCTTCCATCAGCTCACGTATGCCCAGCGTTCAGTGAGGCAACTTTGCCATGCCTGTACCTTTGCTTGTATCCTAGGCCAATCCCAGTGTTGTTGTAGGTCCTACAACACCACTATCATTAAGTAGCTCAAGGGATTTAGTAACACCGAAGCACAGGATTTTTCATAATGAGAATTACTGACGCAAAAATTAAGTGGCCAGTGGCTCAGAGAAAAGGCTGGCATTCTTGTGAGTTAAATCCTACCTGGGTTATAGTTAGGGAGCTTGGAAAGTCCTAGCCAGGTGTCCTCGGTTGGGACCCCCAGTACCTATGCAAAAGAAGAAAGAGAGTGAGAAGAGCAATAACATCTGTCTGCTGGTACCCTGTCTTTGTGTGGAGCTGGAGGAATCGGTCTCAATGGAGAGAGACTGTGGCCTTTACTGTAAACCAGCGCAGATTCACAGCGCCCTGGCTTTTGCTGGATCTACCACTACGCATAAAGGACACTGACATTTTAGCACATGATTTTATAGTAGAAAGGGTCATGCTGAGATTGAATGTTGTTGCTGCTGGGAACATCAGTGAAGGCGTATGCAGCCTCACTGCCAGGCGCCACTCCTGCATGTGTTTGCCAGCCCAGGGGTCACATCGTTCAGCTCCTTTCGCCACTAAAGGTGTCCTCCTATGCCAGAGCTGCACCCGGGACTTAATCTGTCCACTTGCACTGGCAGGAGCCAATACGCTCAGCAGCAGCACTGGCTCTGAGCTGCGATAGAAACCCCTGCTGTTTTGAGGCGAAAAAGAAAAGCTGGCAGACAGGTCTACTGGGAGGTGCTAGAAAGCAGTCCAGTGTCTCATCCTGAAAGGTCCAGAGCTTCAGCAGTGTATCTGGCCTTTATTATGAATTGTGGACTTCAGAAGCAGGTCCTCACTGAGCAAAGTCCGGGCCAGTAAGGCCTCCTCCAGCCTCATTTTAGTTGCTGAAATGTGTGAGACCAAGCATATCTAGATTTCTGCACCGGTTGCAGTTGCAGATGTTTAGTGTTGTTATTATTACTGCTTACTGCATGCAAAGTGCCTTGTGCCTATTGATATGGGTGAGTTGTGCTAAAGAGGTAAAGCCACATATTTAAGAAGAGTTCACAGCATGTGATACTGTATTATAAATGCGTACTGTTAACTCCAAGTGTTCAAAGCTTATCACCCAGACAACCCCCCAAATTATCAGATTTCCTTACAAACCAGTGAAATTTTAACATGAAATATGTCAGGGTTTTTTATTAACTTTCTCTTCTCCAACATCAGCTTTGTCTCACATTAGTTACACTTTGCGTATGATAAACAATTCTTTTTCCTTAAACTGAAAGCTGGGGTCTATAATATGGGGAACTCGGCCTCACAGAAACTTGTGATAAGATTGCAAGAAAACAGGCATCAGTAAAAAAAAAACACATTAAAGAAGGAAGAAATATAAAGCCTGGCTGTTGCAGTTGCTATGCATCTGGTAGCTGATTGCTTTTCTCACTCACAGTTGGGAAACATCTGTGAGGACAACTGCAGCTTCCTGGAGAAGACAGCCACAAGCAGGGTCTGCATCTCACGGCTGGCACGTATTAGCATGGTGGTCTGTGGGGGGAAGCAAGCTAGGGTCACTTGCTGTGGCCCATGTTTCCAAACTGCTTATGGATTCAGCCCGCCACAGCAAAGACCAAGGGGTAGGACTTTTGTCTCTGCTCATCTGTGAAATCAGTCTTGGAAGCTGCCCCAAATCAGCCTTGGAAGCTTGAAAGCTCCCCAAAGAGAAGGTGTCTTGTGGCATTTAGCCATGTGAGGATATTGGAAGGTGGCTTGCACCAAGGGTAATTTGACAGCGCTGGATGAGGATGCATTCTTGACTGGCGTGTATATCATGTAAGTAGGGCAGGTCTGCCCAAAGCAACTCTGTGTGCACAGGAAAGAGAGAGCTGGAATCTGAACCTGAATCCAGGATTTGCTCTCTTTTGCTACCATCTTAGCTTTCCAGGAAGCCACAGAAAAACCTTTAAAATATTCTGCATCAGAAATCCAGGTGTGTGTTCTGAGGTGCCATCCCTGCATTCATCTGGGCCCTCATTCTTCAAGGTTTCTTGTGAGCCATCGGGCATCAGCCCTGAAGGCATCAGAGGGAGCTGGGTAAGTTCAGTACACAGAAACATCATACTCTCTGGGGTCAGCTTAGCACTCTGCCTCTTTGGTGAAGAATTTAAGAAAATAGTTATTTGTGCATGCCAGTACTTTGCTGCATAAGGTTTTCAGCAAATGCTTAGGTTTTGCTGAGTTGAGGTGCAAAAGCATGCAGAGTACCAATCACCGAATGCCATACGAATATGGATTTATATATATCTTTTCTGAGTGTTTACAAAAGATGCTCTTACAACCCATGACTTTGGATCTGGTTTTGAATTTCCAAGGTAAAGGGGCAGGTGATAGTTTTTTCTTTCCCCCCCCCCGACCTTTAATGAGATTCCTTGCCAGATCAGACAATTTCTTTAACTGAAATAAATTATACTTTGGGGATTGTTTTATCTGTTGTGTATCCACCCTAAATCTAACTACTAACTCTCTGGCCCATGCCATCAGACAAAGCAAAACAGCTGCTCTATACTTGCTACTCTGACATGCTTCCCCAAGCAGGTACTTTTTACTGTAGTGAAAGGTCTTGGAGCAGCTCAGTTCAGTCCACTTTGGAAGAGGCATAGTTTCAGCCAGAAACATATTTACAATGCCCATATTTCAGCAAGCGCTTTAAGTTGGTATAAATCATTGTGTTGTCTCTCTGCCCTCTAACTGCTTGCTTCTCCTGTGATGAACCAGATGAAGGAATCAACCTAGCTGATTTTGCTTAGGTTTTTTTGGAAGTTATATTTTATGGTTTTTGTAGAGCAGCCTTGTAGTCATTCATTTGGCATTTGTCACATGTTTGGCTCAGCCACAGAAGCACGCTGGTGGCATGCTGCAGCCTAATCCAGCCCACATGAAGTCCTTCTCGGCACAAGGTTAATCAGTAACAAGGGAGTTTTTGAATGCAAAACCTATGCTTGATGTCTTGAAATTTGAATGATGGATCTTAAGTTTATCAGGTTTGCTTACCCTCCATGCCATGAGCAAACTGGAGACACTGCAGTTTGCATTCACTCAGGCCATATTTCCATAAACAGCACTGCCAGCCCAAGTAGCTTCTTCCTCTTTGCCCCCTTCCCATTTGGTCCGCTCCTGTGTCATCCCTTCATTAGTGGTCATTAGTGCTACTACTGGTCATTAGTGCTACTGTTTGTGCAGCCAGATGATGAACTGGGTAAATAAACTGTTCTCGTTTAGAGTAACCCAGGGAGAAAACCAAATTACAGGTTTGCCAGTTCATGTAGCTCCATGTAAAAGTGAGGGGTGACACAGGAGCAGGAATGAGCAGCCAGGGATAGAGATGGGGGATGCAGACTGCTTAAGGCGGCACTTTCCTCTAGAAGAAATGCTGGTGAAATGACAGTCAGTCAGTCAGTCCTGATGATTCAACAGGACAAACACGTTTCTTAGAATGGGGATTTTCCAGCTATATATCTATACGGTGTTTGAACCAGCAGTCCTACATGGAGATGAGCATGCTGGGTGATAGTAGACTCATGCACACAAATGCAGACAGTCTCTAAACCAGTGTAGGGTGCCTCTATTATTAGTACATTAAAGGAATTGACTATTAGAAAACAGTAGGAATCCCCGTTCTGAACCTCACACTCGGCAAAATATCTCAAGTTAGGCATCGAAAGCCTCTAAGGATCTTTGAAATCTTGGCCTAACACAGAGCCTCATTCCAGGCTGTATAATAACATAAAACCTTCTGTGAAAGGCACTAATTATTTCATGGGTCTTAAAGCTTCCTCATGATTTTTAAATAAGGGGGTTTTTGCCTTCTATAGCACAAATCCTATTAATCACGGTATTAGTTATAATACCAGAGAAATGACGATAGGGCTATAACCCTCTGACTGCAAAACCACAGGAAATGTATCCAGAGATTTCAGAGCCGTAAGTGGAAGGATACTCTTCATTCACACTCTGATCCTGCCCTGGCTTTGAACCCTGTTAATTGGCCAAGTATGGGGGTTTTTTTCCCCTCAATAATTCTTTTCTTTTTTCACTCTCTATGAAAGAGAAATTCAGCATTTATTTAAATGGACTGAACTCAGGTCTAAGAATTGGACCCACTTCTCTGTCTTTCTATCACATTCTAGCTAAAAGCAGAGAAGAAAACCCTACCAGGCAGGAGTGTTTCTGGATGAAGAGATTAAGAAGGAAAAATCTGACTTACATAGACTAGAGGGTATAAAGTCCTTTCTCACTGCTTTCCAAATTTTATTTTCCTGTACTTTCTCCTTTGAAAACCCACATTTGGGAAACACTCTGTGCAGAAGATTAAATCCCTGGGAGGAGATGTGAAGGGGCAGACACCTACAGCAAAGCCCAACAGGAATCTATAGGTTGACCTTCCTGAAGAGTCAGAAACAGGGTCAGCAGCGAGCAGTTGGGAACATACAGAATCCACTACTGCTGGTAACTGCCTCAATTCTACCAAGCCACGCTGAGGACGTGGCTCTGTATTTCAGTTTCCCCAGCAGAAAGAACAGCTTAAGAGGCTCCTGAATATGTCTGCTCTCACTCGCTGCTGCCTTTATAAAGTAATTTCACACTTTCCATTAAGCCAAAGCAGTCTCAAAGGCTGCACCATAAACTGGATGATACAAAATGTTCCAAGTTAAAATGAAGAAGGATCTCTGACAAACCTCAGGGTCTTGCCATTTTCAAGGTAGTTTAAGAGCAGTATTAGAGCTCCTTTGTGAGAATATGGTGTGCTGTATCCTACAGTAAGTAAAGGATTTATCAAGAAGGAATAGAATTTGTAGTACCTGCACACCTTTTATGCCTTCTTCAATTTGATGTCACTTTAATTGGCTTTAAATTTTTGATGAGATGACAAACATCAAAGGAAAGTAATTTGATTTACTCCTGTGTCTGTAAGAAAGTTGCCAAATATAAAACAGGTTACAAAGTCTGCTATGAACTTGGCAGATTGGACCAAATTATTTCTGCTATTCACAGGACCTATGCTTAGGACTTCAAAATTAAGTAGGGGGCTGGAGCGACAGATTCTTTTTCTCTGCCATTTCAGGGTGTATTTTAGTCACTGCCCAGATCTTCGTCTGCTCTTCACAAGTACCAGAAGTTCCTGCAATTATTGGCTGGCCCTGGATCATTTCAACAAATATACAGCCTGCACTCCTGCAAGAAACCCAAGGTATTAACTCATTCATGTACATAACATATATAATACGATTGTTGGGATGGGCAGGGGAGAAAGGAAGAGAGAGCATTGTTGGAATGGAAATTTAGAAATCTTGATTTTCAAATGCATAAATCCTGATTTAAGCTCTAAACCCTGTATGTTTTGCAGCTCAGGTCTGAAAAGTACCAGTCTGATGTGTAGGTATTGTATATGACCTTACATAATCTAGTTGAGAGAGTGTGTGTGTAGGCGGGTGTGTCAAGCAAGGCAGGATGAGGGTGTCTGTATATATGTAAGTAAATACAGGCTTCAGTGAAGGCTGATATACCTCTACTGTATGGTGGTAGGCAGGATGTAGCATTATAGAAAACCATACCAACTGTGGGAAGTCAAGAAGTTTCCTTTGCAAAGGGCCATCCTAAATCCCTCGTCTTGTAGCACTGTTCTAAGCACTTGCAACTGGCCCTTGTTGCAGGTTGTATGTACTATCATTAACCTCATCCAAGTCCTACAGACTGAATTAAAAAACTGACAAGTCAAATAGGATGGGACCAGACTAAAGATTCATCACATTCACATCCCTCCAGGGTTTTAGAAAAAAATGAAACCGTCAAAGTTCCATACAAGACTGCTCCCATCTCCTTTTTCTCATCAGCATCACCCACTAAAAAACCCCACCCTTCATCAGCAAGACAAGACAGGTGATATCCTTGGAAGAGAAACCCACTAAGCACCATCTTTTTTTCCAGCATCAGACAATTTGTTTCAGATCATTTTCAATTTATCCTGTTACAAACCCATCTGAAAAAGATGGTCATGGAAGAAGCCTGTGGAATACTACATTGTTTTCCACGAGAAAAAGGTGCAAAATTGGACTGATAACAGTAGGAAAGATAAACAGGGAACTACTACACTGTAGTTGAAGGATACATTAGACGCAGAAAGAACACAGAGGCACTAACCACTCGAGTGATTTTTCCTTCAGAAGCAAGTAGCTCTTCACTGGAAAATGGAAGGTAAGATTTCATAGCATAAAGAACTTGGTGACAACATCAAGTTAAAGCATTCTTATTTTTATGCTATCCTCTGCTCTGAATTTGTGCCAAAGCAAACTAGCCAGCTTAAAAAAGAAACCACCAAACCCTGCAAAACCCACTTAATTTTGCTAAGGTGAATTAGTCCTGCTGGCAATAATGATGAGATAGTTGTGATCAGGGTAGTCTTACCTATTTGCAAGTATTTCCATCTCTTATTGCATGATCTAAAACTCTGCTCATTTACTTTTTAATTTTTTTCCTCCAAACTTTTTCTAGCTTTCCTGTCTTTTCACTAAGCCCCATCCCAACTTTTCAGGTTTCAGTCTCAATCTTCTTTGGTTGTAGCAAATTTGAGTTCTTTAAACTCAAATGTCAAAAACACAGCTTCGTCTAATAGACTCTGAAAGTATTTTCACTTGCTGAGCAACAACTAGTAATCTCTTCTGGTCATCTGTACTGCTGTGTTGCCCCTTGCACCTTGTTTTTGCAATACCGTAGATGCTTTTCCCACCTGGCTGTGGTCAGCTGAAAGCATGACATGCAGCTCACCTGCAGTATTCATTTTGGTCATCCTGGTGCATCAGGTGATGCCAAGCCTGTTTGCAGATCCATATCTGATGCTGTTTTCACAAACATCTCTGCTGCACTTTCCCTTACCTTCCTGTACCTTAACCTTGGGCCTTGTGAGCTTAGCTCCTTACCTGTCTAATATGCTCTTACAGGGTCCAGGCATCATGAAACTTAACCCACAGCTTTTGCGACACAGATTTTTTGTGTTTCATATTGCTACCACATCACTAGATATTATTTTGGAGCCCACAGATTGATTCTACTGAGACCAGTGTCATACCAACCCTCTGTTTTCACAGCTGATGTATGTGGCCAAATGGCTCACCCTATTTTGCAACCACAGGGGCTGCTGTAATCCACTGATTCCATTGCACAAGTTTAACAGTGTAAGGTCAAAGCAATTTGATTTGTAGGGAGAAGAGAATCAGCTCTATATGTTTTTGGAGCAAATGATCCCAACATTCACCCACAGTTTGGTGAAATGGCCTTTAGACTGGCAACAGCAGAAACTTTGTATGGACTCACTACAGCCCCCAAATGAGACATGCAACTGGACCTTCTACAGAGAATCTTTCTAATGAATAGTGCTGGCTGTGCTGTTTCCTAAACTGAATTTAAGACACCAAGGATTTGGGGACTGGAGGTACACATCAGTTACTAAGGAAAAGGGGCTAGTAACAGTGAAAGTGCCCTATAAATGTGGTCCTTGTGACCTAACAGCTCTGCTGCAAAGGTCTAAGGCATCAGAGTTCATGGCAGACAGAAAACCAGATCTGCTATGGTTTCTGTTATTGTTGAGAAGGCTTCAAATCCAGACAGAGCAATAAATGGAAGTAAGTAGAAAGCTGTTTTTTCTCTCAGGTTCAGCTAGCATTTGCTAAGAATTACTCATGAGCAAAGAGTTCAAAAATTCAAATCTAATGAAACAGTCTTTTCACTAATGGGCAAGTTTTGAGGAGAGGAACAACTTGTGGGTTGTTACAAATGCACCTTCTGGTAGGGCTCTCTTTTGTATTCCTGGTTTATTCCCATTATCTCTGGAAGCCTTTAAACCTCAGTGTCTCTAATAAAGACAAAACTATCAGAGCAACCACAACTGCTGGAAAGGAAGGGCTTTTCGTTTCCTGTCATGAGACTCAGCTGTCCAGCTGCCTTTAATGCCTGCTTGATACTGCATTGATTCATCAGTGGCAATTATAACTGTTTCTCTCTCTGTGTGTTTCCAGATGAAATATGCTTTTCTTTACAAAAAAAGGCCAGAAGTAGCTAGAACAACTGACGTATGGGCACCCCCCTCTTTTCCCAGGTATTTTTATCTATCTGTTAAAGTAGGACTTTGGAAACTAGTGCTAGTCACCATATGAGCCTTTCAGCAGGGGCCTCAACTTTCTTTCTGAGATACGGGATTTACAGTTACTACTCTGACAGCATTATGAGGATCCTTCTGGTAATGAGGATGATTCAAAACCATTTACTCTTAAAAACTTCTGAAGATTTAGACATCACAGAATCACAGAATGGCAAGGGTTGGAAGGGACCTCGGGAGATCATCTAGTCCAACCCCCCTGCTAAAGCAGGTTCACCTAGAGCATGTTGCACAGAACATCATCCAGGCGGGCTTTGAATATCTCCAGAGAAGGAGACTCCACAACCCCCCTGGGCAGCCTGTTCCAGTGCAGGCATAGTGTTGTTTTGGTTTTCCGCTTTTCCTTCTTACCCCTCTGATACTTATTTCTGAGGTCCTCTTACCTCTTCAAGTCTAGAAGTTTCTTGGAGGGTCTCAGTCCCAGATAGCTGCCTTGGGAAGAGCTAGGGCAGAGGGAGGGGTCTTTCAGGAAGAAGCCTTAGACATGATGTTTCAGCACGTGCCAGATATGTGTGTGAAGCAAGACAGTGACTGCTAAAGTAATAGAAGAGGTATAACCGGTTATGGGGATATTTAGTCCCAGTGAGCATAAACAGAGCTGGTTCAGACCACACGGTTGCATCTGCCTGCAGTCCCTGGGGCAGGTTTGAACACTGCGCTTACTCCTCAGCCTGCAGTGCTGCATCACACAGTTGAGAGGCCACTTCATCAAGATTAAGATCTAAGATATCTCTGCGGCATCCCAGAGTTCCCTCTCCATAGTTCTTCTGGCATTGGGAGATTGCAATTTTATGTTTAACCAGAAATATATCCTTTCTCTTGTTCCTCACCGAGCGTGGTCTGTACAGTGGAGCCCTTAGCCTATATCTCCCAGTTTGGCATAGTGAAACAATGTGAACCAGGCTGGGGAGAAGGCTGTAGTGGGCCTGGCAGGTCCACATTAAATGACTGCACGGGAACTCCTATTCTACATGAATCTACCTAGGAAGATTCCTGTGATTTTTATTTTTTTTTAATGGAAGATTATACAAGGAAAGCCTGACTGAAAAGAAGACATGACTTAAGGCATTCATGATGTTAGCAGCTACTAGTGCTGCACATGCATAAAGCACTTGGTGTTTTAAATAAAAAAAAAAAGTCTCTCTGATAGGCAGTATAAACTCCCTGAAATGTTAGTCTCCCTGAAATCCCTTAATTGAATCTTCTAAAGTCCTGAAGAGATAGTGAGGGAGAAAGAGGGAGAAAAAAGATACAGTGAGATTAAAGCAGCTTTTCTAGTTAGTCCAAGAGTGAGTGAGTCTCCTTCTATATCTCTTTCTTCATCTATTCAAGGCCTCATTCACTTCCCATGTGCCTCCCACTGACAGTATTGCTGCTCAAGCACACTATGCATGAATTGCCATAATGTTTTATTTTGTTATAATTGGTTTCTTTAAACCAAGGCTTTAACACCCACTGTCTTATGCCATTACCAAGGGCATTCTGACCTGCCTTCATGTAAATTGCAGCATCCAAAAGACATAGGGTTTTTTTTCTTTCTTCCCCATAGACAAGTAACATCTGTGTGAATTCACATTATTTCCTAATAGACAAAAATTGAACTTAAATGCAGTGTACATCAAGATAATAAATGACTCTTGTTAGAGAAGTTACTGAATAGAGCTCACTGAAGTACTCTCTATTCTCTCAGCGTGACATCTTTCTTTAGGGCAAACACTTTGAATGTTGTTATTATAAGGAGGTGTTATAACAAAGGTGCCTATAGTGTGAATGTAGTTCAGTGGAACTTGAGAGTACTGTGCTGTTAGAGCTGGTCAGTGCTGGATGAGATCTTTGTATACCACTCCTGCGTTGCTATTCATTACGCTAGAGCAGAATTATGTAGTGGGGATGTTGGTTTTGCACAGGCAGAAATGCCAGGCTTTCTGTGAGCAGCTGAGGCCTTGGACAACGGTCAACTTTCAGGAAAAAAACAACAGGTTTATACCAGCATCTGCCTAATACAAACCCTCCAATCTGCTAGGCAGGCATCTTCTTCAAACTCAGCAGACATTCCTGAGAGACTGTCTGGAGGGGAGAGGTGACAGGTAGTGGGGGAGAGAAGACAGGACTATTTAGACTGGCTTAGCAGCTGGAAGCCATTAGAATTTAGCAAGGTTTTTCTCCTTGGAGAAATCTTTAAGCAATTAAATTAGCATCAGGCCGAGGGAAGTGAACAAACTAAAAACTCCTGTTTCCCTGAACTGCCCTCCAGACTTAGGCCATTGGAGTCTCTGATAAGCTGCAGATCTCTGGAGGGGGGATAGAGCCTGAGAAGACCTGGAACTCTGCTGTTTGTAAACTTACCCAGCCCTCTTCTTGCACGTTCTTCAGCCTGCTGCCCTCCCACCCTTTCCCAGCCTTTGACTCTGCAGAGCAGTTAAGAAAAGTCCCAGTGTGACAGGCACAGGCAGAAAATTAACCAGTCTGAGGAAAAGGTGAAGCAGCAACACTGTCTACAGATGTAAAATCACCCAGAATAAGGGTGGTTTCCTGCAACATCATGAGCTGCATGTTGTCTGTGAGTAAGTCAGGGCTGTGTTGCTGGAAGCAGGCTCAGGCTCATGTATAAGTGAGCCAGAAGCGGATGAACCCTAGGGCCTGGCTACATATCCAGGCCAGTCCAAAAGGACCAGTGGAACCCCTATGAAGTCCTCATCCTCTCCTGCTTTCTGCCTGCTTTTAGAGACCCCTCTCCCTTCATCTCTGCTAACATGTGGCTTGTTTCCTGTGATTCCCAGACACATTACGATTTTGGCATAGAGCTCATGAGGTAAGAAAGCTTTAACAAAATGCAGCCCTTCTCCTGTATGAAATGCAGAATGTATCTGAGACATATTATTTGAGAAGAAGGACAAAGTATCACAGAAGTAATGAAAATCTCAGACACCTTTCTACCTCCACACCCATTCAGAAACCCTTTAATGCCACCTTTTGTTACCAAGGCCAAAGTAATTTTTGGTGCAGTTGTAACTTCACAAAGCCATTTCTGTAGAGAGCTACCACTGACTCATCTGACCACATAGATACAAAACAATAAGTGCATTAGCAAAGGTGTTCTGTTGCAAGACCTGAAAATGCTTCATAAATGTTATGAAATGAGATGTACATATCTCATAAATATTATCAGATGAGGTTTATATAAATCTATAGCTGAGGCGTAGTGACATCGTTCCCAAAGACTTCTAAGAACCCAGCAGTACAAAACTCCTCACTGCTCACACATCTTTTGCTCACAGGTGTTAATTCCTCTACTTATGACTGTATCTACTGTAACTTGGTTAACTTAATTTAATTCAGATAAAGTTTGTTTTTCCCAGGGGACCCCAGATGCTTTGAAATTGGTCAGTACCAGATACCTAGATCAGAAGAACAATCTGTAGCTTCAAGCAACACATCAGGAGGATGGTACCAGAGCGTGACCACTTCAGAGGAGTATGTCTCCCTGGGTTTGGACTTGGGACAAGCAAGGCCTGCAAAATAAAAAAAGACGACTGCTGTGTTAGGACAGTCCTTCTACCTGTACACAGCCTAGATGATAACAATTGGAAACAGGACGTTATTTTCCCTTGGATCTTTAAACGCAAGCAATCCCACTGCAGTTTACAGGCAATTGACAAAGAAAGTGTGTCTGGAATATATCTCTGGGCAAATCCGATCAAGCAATATGCTGTGTTTTGCAGGGCTTTACCATTTGTGACTGAAGCAGCAACCCCAAACCAATGCCAAGAAAGCCTTTTGGTTCAGCACATTGCTGTGGCCTCTACATGTTACATTATTTTCGGAAAAGAGAAGGGTTGATTTTCAATTCTCTTGAACCAGTTTTATGTGGTAGTAATTTCTCTGACTTAAATGAGTTTACTCCCTGCACCTATCAGTATACAGGCAAGAACAGCTGGACTGACCACAGAAATAGTTTCCTGAAGTTCAGTAAGAGGTTACGCTTCTATGCCTTAATTGGCTGTGGATACAGATCTATACGTATGCTAAAGCCTCAGTCTAAGCAGATATATTAGCAGTATCCAAACTGTGACTCACCAAAGTTGCCTAATTTGAGCTCACCAAGGCAACTGATGAGCAAGTTCCGGGGTTTCAGATCACGGTGAAGAATGTGTTGTTGGTGGATGTAAGCCAGGCCACGCAAAAGCTGGAACATGAAGAAGTAGAAAAAGCCAACAAAAAGCTGAAATGATTTTGTGTGACTTTGCATTGATACATTAACTCTGAACTTCAGGAGAACTCCTGGAACAAAGCAGAGACAAAGCAAATAAGAAACGAGTAAAATCCCAAAAATGAGTAGAGCTGACTGAGGAAGAGAAAACTGTGGTGGGGTATGACTGCCCTGCAGCTTTCTGAGGTTTTCAGGGTGGAGTATTTGGCCATGAGGGCAGTTGTAATGCAGTCCCTAAGTGCACGTTTTGGAAATCTAACTTTTCTTTATAAATGGACTGTAGATCGCAGGAGCAAGTGCAGCTTGCCAAAACACAGACCCGGCTCTCAGAACAGCAGATATTCTGATTTCAGTGTTCAAGACAAAGACATACAGCCCAGCAAAACGAAGGTTTAAGGAGCTGGAGGTTTTGCCCATTTGAGCCAGATGACACCAGCAGAGGGAGTTCTGCGGCTGCTGTATGCTCCACCTCTTCCCATTATAAGCTGGACCAGTGAGCTGATTTACTTGACAATGTGAACTGTTAACTTCAAGCTGGGAGAAATCACAAGGACCCAATTTGAACAGATATAGCAAATAAGGTATGATGAATGAAGCAAGCAAGCCAGAAAGCAGAAAACAAGCAAGAAAGCAAGCAAGAAAGAAATATCTAACTCCCACCACAATTGCAGTGTAAATAAGCTTGGGATAAAATAAATTGGGCTGAAATAAGGTATGAAGTTGGAGAGTCAATAGAAAGAAAACACAGCAAAAAAAAAAATTAGACTTCACCAGAGAAAAGATATTTTTCACCAGAAACTTAATCTGAAGAGGAGGAAAAACAGTGACACCCATAGGTCATTTTCGTACCAGGAAAAGGGTCCCTGTAATACTCTGCATCCTTGCGTCATATTCGATAGGAATCACTCAAGAGAAAAAACAAACAACATTTGCCAGCAAAAATGAAGCAAGCTAGATGACCCGCCTAAAGGAGCAGTAAATCATTTTGCAGTTCAGTTCCTGCTGACAATGAAGATTTCAGACAGGAAAGCAGAGCAGCTGGCTAGTGTTTACTCACAGAAATGCCAGCGAGTGCATGTTACAGCCATGTACTCCATGGGCTTTACAAGCCCACCTGGTAGCAGAGCCCTCGAGATCTGTGCCAAAACTACAATGCTGCATCTTGGACATATCTGAGCTTTAAGGATGTTTAAAATCTGGGGCCCCAAGAAACTTCATTAGAATCGGTGTTGCTTAACAACTATCTGGAAAAAGATGTGAACAAGGTGGCAACATCTGAAGATGACAGAAGTATTTAGATTAGCTGTGATAAGAAGTGGCAGTGAGGGACTTCAGAGAGATCTGACAAAATCAGATGAATAGGCAGTTTGATAAGATACAAAGTTATTGTTGACAGCTGTAATATAAATTAACTGAAGCTGCTCAAGAAGGCATTCACTGAGGACATCTGCACTGAAACCTTAAGTCAGTGTGCAGCAACAATCCTGAAAGTTAATTTAATGTGAAGATGCGTACAAAGGAGAGTAGGAGACTATTATAACATCAGTCTATAAAGTAAGGGTACATCTTCACCTGTGTTCAGGTCCAGTCCCCAAAAGCTGTAGTAAAAACAAAAGGGATTTAAATTACTGTAAATATGAAGATAGTTCCAGATAAGGAAAGAATGAGATTTGAGAGTTTTTAATTAAAGAGATTCATAATTTATTCTAATGATAAGAGGATACAAATTTGCATAGAGACAGATTTGTTTGCCACAAGATGTCATTGTTCACAGAAGCTGAAAGTCCTCTTGCAGGCTCAGAAAACAGGAAGGGAGGCTAACTAAAAAAAGACTTTAGAGACTGAGAGGGAGGTTGTTACATCTTCATCAAAGGCAGCTTTTCTCCAGAGTGTTTGTCATACATGGAACAAACAAATATTAGTAAGCAATTTACAGTGACCGCACATAGTGGAAAATAACACTTCCTCATGCCTTAAGGGATACTAGTCTTTTAAGGAACTCACCATAACATTGCATCAATGAAGTCTTTCAGGATGCGGGCCCATGTACTGGGCTAGATCTGTGTGCTAAATAAGAGAACTCAAGGCAAAGCTACTGGTTCAAAATGCTTCTACCAACAATGCCTCTTTTGGAAATGGAAAAAAATATGCAACCACTACATAGTTGTCTCTCACCTTGGTGAACATCTGATGTGATGCAGCACACAAGGATGTGCTTAAGTGCTGGGTCAAATGAGGGAACTGGCTGACCTGTTATCTCACCCTAGCAGTTTATGACCTGAAGCTGATAGTTAACAGAATTCATACTTGTCCCAGAATTAATCATAAAGGTGCAGTAAGAAGACATAGCCCCCGTATTTTCCTTATAATTTGGTTGACAGCTATCAGCAAAAGCAACAGAAGTAGCAAAACTCATGCTGAGAACTTTTTTATTGGCATTCCGCCCTCCCCATGTGTCATGGTTTAACCTTAGCCAGCAACTAAGCCCCACATAGCCACTCGCTTGCCCCCCCGCAGTGGGATGGGGGAGAGAATCAGAAGAGTAAAAGTGAGAAAACTCATGGGTTGAGATAAAAACAGTTTAATAGGTAAAGGAAAAGCTGCACATGCAAGCAAAGTGAAGCAAGGAAATTCATTCACTACTTTCCATCGGCAGGCAGGAGTTCAGCCACCTCCAGGAAAGCAGGTCTCCATCACACGTAATGGTTACTTGGGAAGACAAACGCCATCACTCTGAATATCCCCCCTCTTCCTCCTTCTTTCCCCAGCTTTATAGGCTGAGCATGACATCATATAGTGTGGAAGATCCCTTTGGTCAGGTGGGGTCAGCTGTCCCAGCTGTGTCCCCTCCCAGCTTCTTGTGCACCCCCCAGCCTACTTGCTGGTGGGGTGGGGTGAGAAGCAGAAAAGGCTCTGTGTAAGCCCTGCTCAGCAGTAATGAAAACATCCCTGGGTTATCAACACTGTTTCCAGCACAAATCCGAAACATAGCCCCATACTGGCTACTATGGGGAAAATTAACTCTACCCCAGCCAAAACCAGCACATTCTAATACTAAACCATGACACCATGAAAACAACCCGCAGCTTGGTCACAGTGAACCACTGGGGTCAGTGCCAAATCTGACCCCAACTGGGATGTGAGCTTATATCATTATTTCCTATCCTTGCTGTGGCTCAAGAACAGTACTTTTATTGTGTTGTCAAGGCAGAAATGGAGGTAGATAGTCTCTGCCACCCTAGTGGAGACAAGAGACAAGGAATCATTTTTGCATACAGCTGTCCCATATACAGAAAGAAAAAAGCAAAGCTGTGTGGCTGGAAAGCAGGAGATCAAGAAGGAAAATCAATCATTGCACTAAAGGATTACAACTTGTCTATTTGTAGATGTCTCATAATGCAGTAAATTCATTATGCAGCCACTTCCCAGTACTAGCTCCACAGGAAGCTAGAAAATTATCAACTCACCATGTACTCAAACGCAAATGTTAATGTCTCCTTGGTCTGGATAATGTCATGAAATGGTACAATGTTGGCAAGTTTCAAATGCTTGAGAAGAGAAGCTGGGGAAACACAAAAGGAAGATCAACTTAATGACTGCTGCTGGAAGTGGAAGGAGACAGTGCACACAGCAAGGCGGTGAAAATATAAAACTAGGGAGAAATAGTCCAAACTTAGCAGTTCTGTAAGAAGCAGAAAGCTACTGAGTCTGGAGGAGGACGGAACAGCTCCTTAAAGAAGCAAGCATCAGTGCTCCAGGCTTGGCAGGAACCTGTCCATCTCTCAGAGGTGGGATCTTGCCTCTGTCAGAAATAGCAGCTCACAGTTCCCAGATGTCAGCTTCTCAGCTGAGGAGAAATAATTTCTTCAAGACACGTGCCAAGAGGCAGGGGCTGGGAGCTCCCAGAGCCAGAATGCAGCAGCCCCCAGCCTGTCACTGAGCTTCTCACCCTTTTCCCATCCACCTCCTGGCATGTGCCCTCAGCAGGGCCCTTAGGAGACTTCTGGGGAAAGCTGAATTTCTATCAGCTTCCAGCTTCACAATATCAGGGTGTAAAAATCTGCCAAAAGAAATCACTGTAGATGCTAAGCTGAATTTAGCTCTGTGCTGTTAGCTTGGAGAAAACATATTGATTGCTTTCTCCAGTTTAAAACTCAAAGAGCAGAGATGATGAAGTTACTGAGTGAGCAGTAACTTGTTTGTATTTATACAACTTTGGCACTTTTTTCTTTTGGCGTAACCATCTAAAAGCATCATTGCAACTGTGTGGCCCTGGTCTTTAGGTGCTGACATGCCTTTGCCAAGCCTCAGCACATCTGGGGTGTGGTGATGGAGAGGGCAGCACAAGCTAAGACAAAAGCTACAGCCTTCTGAGCCTTTCAGCCTTGCGTTAGGTTTCTCATGATAGAGCAGGCTCCAGCTGACACACTCATGAAGGCAGCTTCTCAGCAGAAAGCTTCTCAAAGATACTCTTTATGGGAGAAGAGCGTGCACAGCTTCATCATTTGCTACCACAGGTTTGAGACAATAGTTGCTGTAGCTCTGTACAGAGGAGGGATGTGGGGAAGTGATGGAGCCGGGATCACTCTGCCTGTAGATCCCTGGCACTACAGAAGAATCTGAGCCAGCTGTTATACTGAAACTGTGCACAGACAGAAGCCCCAAAGCGCAACAAAACCAGGGGTCTCTGACTCCAGGTTTTAGTTCAGCTTCTGATATAGCAGAATAGCCTCAGAGCTGACCAACTATTTCCCTATTAAAGGCATGGGCATACAATCTCATTTCTGCTGAATTAGCCAAAGCACACAATACAGAGCTTGGGCCAGCCGTGGGAGGCCAAATGAGTTTTGGTCCTGGATAAAAGCTGGTTTTTGTTTTTCAAACAATCTGCAAAAGATATTTGAAGAGTTTCACGCTAGCAAGGCAAATTTATACTGGATTAGCACTTCGCCTTTTGTGACCATAACAATTTCACCTGGTTCTAAAAGCCCTACAGCGAGTTATACTGTATTACACAGTTGTGGCCTAAGCATATGTCAATACTGAGACTGCTGAGCAGTAAGGGATGCCTGATTCAGCATAACTACTGGAAACAGCACAGATTGTAAATTAGTTCTTGCACAGAGCTGGGTGCTGCTGCAGCTAAACTGCCTCTAGTACTGAAGCTAGTCCATTTAGCTACCACCAGTATGTTCCCAGTGCACGGCAGAATGAGCCATAAACACGCTCCACCTAATTGCACCTAATTGCCTATGAACCCAGTAAAGATACTCTGGCTAGATCCCATCTGCTACAGGAAAGGGCTGCTAACCTGGCTGTGTGATACCTCAGAAATCCCGTATGACCAGAGCTGTTGCTCCAGAGGAGCAGTACAGAGGGTCCACAGTAATATGGAGAATCCAGCTCCTGTGCCCGAAGCAGGCCTCTGGGAACTGCTCCTCACTTGGCTGCTTCTACAACCCCCTGCTGGGGTGTCAGGTGCTGTAGCCAAAACTGAGCTTTAAACGCATTTCGTCTCTGTGGGGCTTCCTGGAGTGAAGTGGCTCTTTGTCAGGAGAGTGCCATTCCTCCAGGGTAGCAGAGAATGCACCGCGTTAATAAATCTTGTGCTTTGTTTGCACTACTGACTTACATTGTAAATTTGAGGTGTCAGATGCTGCAAAGCTCAGCAGTACACAAAAGATCTATTTAAAGTAGACCCTTCATAGGACCACACTTGTTTTCTCCCATAATGAATGAAGTTAAGGCCCTCAGCCTGTCCAGTAGAGCATGTTAAAGGGGTGCTGATCTTTAGAGCATCGTGAGTTCTATGTAGATAAAGCTTTTAAGGCTTATTTTACTGGTGGGCTACAAGTGTAAACGCAGAGCAAAAGCACCACAGCAAATGTGTAGAGGAAACTGTAACACAAGCCGTTCTGTAAATAGGCATATTTAGGTATTTCTCTGCTTTCACCCAGAATTGGACTAAGGACTTTGTAAACCTTCTTATCTTAATTACACTGTTATAAACCTGGAGTGGATCCACTGACCTCTCTTGTTATTCTGAGTTGACTGGTATGAGAGTGCTTCTGTGCTAGGGCTGCTCTGTGAAAGCTGGCTCATCTGGTCCCTGACACTCCATCCCTGCAGTGACAAAATCAGCCCTAGTCTTGAACTGCAGTAAGAAGTAGAAAACAAAATATGTGTGACCTCTTACATTGATAGCTCTCACTAATACCAGACGATAGACTGGCACAAAGACTGCATATTTCTGTGTAAGGAAGAAACCAGATTATGATCCTCTTGGGACTGTAGAGCAGATGAAAATAGAAGCCTTAATTAACCAGGCAGTTTGTGAACTTGGTCCGTAGGGACATGTAAATACGTTCAGCCAAAATCAAGCACTTAAACAAAAGCATTTCTTTCTCAAAGAAATTGAGAAAGCTGCAGACATTTTGCCCAGTGCTCTACAAATTCAACCAATAGAAAGAATTTCTCACCGGGCTGCAATGATAGATGTCATTAAACAACAGTTTTACTGAAAGCATTTCTCTTCAGGCTGGGATCTGTGATGTTCCAGGTACCAGCTACCATCACACAGGAAAGCGGCACCATTTGTGATAACAGCAAGCTTGTTGCAGGGGGCATTTCCAGTGCACAACTGCTAATGCAACAGTGGCAAAAACTGCTGTGCAGTGCTAGTGGGAGTGAGTGGAAATGGGAGTGAGAAAGCAACTACAGAGCCAGGTAGCAGGCAGGAGGTGTAAGAGGGCCCTACACTGCTAGAAAGGACATGCTCTGGCTGCAGCTGGCACTTGCCTTACCACAAGCTCAGATGCATCTGTCACGAAGGAATACACTGGCCAGCAGGTTCCCCCTCCATCCATCACATGCTCATCCAGCCCAGCACAAAGACTTCCTTCAAGAGGGCATAAGGAAACGGAATGTTTTGGGAGGACAGCCAGCACACTGAGTAGGCAAGAAAGGACTTAGGAACACATCACATAGAGCTTTTTCAGGTTAAACCAAATGCTCTTCAAGAATGATGTTCCTCACTCTTCACTGATGTTTGAAGAAGCTTTTTATGTCTTACCTTCCAGCCTCATCACTTTCAGTTGCACCAACTGGCCATTGATCCTGTCAGCTCAGAGTGGAAGGTCACACAAAGCACCTCAGTACTCCGCAAGACAACACTATCAACAGTCTCCTGGGGTGCTCCACACTTACCCAAGCAAAATTTCTGGGGCTCACTGCACTACCCAGGCCAAGTTCAGAAAGAAATTACAAACCACCTCCATCTTGTCTTCATTAGCAGTGAAATGGGAGCCAGCCCACCTGGCTAGAGTAGCACCGTTCTGCTGAGCTGATATTGCTACAGCATGGCTTTGGGCAGTGTTCCCACTCTGCCCTCTCACAGCTTTCCTGCCCCAACATGATGGCAGCATGGCCTCACCCCCAATTTTTCCATCATGCAGGAATCCCTCATTCCAAGAAAAACTCTCGCTCCCTCCCTGGTGCAGCCAGTCAATCTCCGGGCATGCTGCTGCGCAACAAAATGCCTTTGTGGAGCCTCCGTGGCTGCAGTGGAGGAGTTCCCTGAAAAACTGGGATGGGGCTTTTGCGAATGTCCTGGTTAAAGGCAAAGCTGGACTTCTGATTTGCCTTTATCTTCCTGTAAACACTCTGAATTCCCCAGCTTCAAGCACATTCTTATGGATTCCCGTAAGAGGTGTTTTCAGCAGGCACTGGGAAGGCAATAATGGCACCAGTGGTCCTTGCTCACCCGCTGCTCCCCTTGTACACAGTTGCACAGGATCCTTCACGCAGCTTCTCTAGATGTACATAGGATGTGGCAGCTCCAAACAGGAAGCCCTTTCTCCGCTTCATGAAGAAATTGGTATATGTTTTAGATCGCTGGATAGAACAAGAAGCTACTAGCATGTCGTTCGGTAATTAAATACTGATTCATGGCTAGAATAATCATAGGATGAAATATCTCCTGTCTGGCACACTAACACGTCTGAACCTCTCCACAACATCCTGCTCCTGGAAAGGATCAGGGTAACTCCAAGGCCTCTGCATCCTGCACCTCCAACTTTGGAGGGTGTGGAGCCGCAGGGGCTGCAGTGAGGGTAGAGGAAGGGGTGCTGTGGTTAAATCCGACAGCTGGCACAGGAAAAGGAGGCAAACTGTATCACTGGCAAACCACCATTTTTTACTGACTGCACTGGCTTTGAGCACTTCACATCATTTTCATCTCCCTCCCCACCAGCCACGGATCCCCAGTACAGTTTCTCAGCTCCGTCTGCAAGGGAGTAACTGTCTGTATGTTCCTGTCGTGTCGTGGTAAATGGTAGCACTCACTCCAAGAACACACAAAGATAAAACTGCCTTAACCGCAGAGGACGCCTCCACCAGTATCATTCTAAATGCATGTTATTCTCTCTCACCCTCGATTTTTTCATCTGTAGATAGCAGTCTGTTAGAGCAGGGACTAAAACCCAAATGCAGGAGTGAAATTTCAGGAAATTTAAATTTATGTCTTCTTCTCTTCCTTAACCCCCTGCTCCCCCCACCCACCTACATTGACCTTTTTCACCACGTATAATTTACACAGCCGTTAATTTGGCCCATACAGCACAACCAGCCATAAACATAAAACTATAAAAATGGTGGTAATGAATGGCAGGCAGCCTGCAAGCTCCTCCAGAGCAGCTACATTGGATGGGTGCCTGCATTATCATTTGATTCAAATATAACAGGATTTGTAATCTATGGCATGCTGCCTCCTCCAACTGTAGGTTGTTGGCTCCCTCCCTGTTTTACAATCCTGCATTGGCATAGAGCTTGCTGGAGTGCAGCCCTTCATCACATCAAAGGCATTTATTGTCATCTAAGGCATGGGAGTCCTCTTTCAGTAGCTTCATGAGCCTGAAGCTGCAAAGTTAGATGCTGTCTGGTTACAAGCAAATATGAATGTTTTGCACTCCCACTACAAGTGGAAGAACCCAGGCTTAACCTATCTCAATGCACAAATATCACAGTGTGATATTAAATACCTCTGCTGTAAATGCTCCTTCTATGTGCAGAAGGCCTTGGATATGTTGGGAGCCCCTTCTCTCTGAAGAGCACCTGCAGTATCCTGGTCTGACAGCACTTACACACAACATGTCTCCCATGTTGTGGTCTTGATGCAATTAAAATATACTGGGGTTTTTTTTTTCTCCTTTGCTCTTCCTCATCCCTCCATGTGTAATAACAGTTCATATGGCTTGCATGAGGTCTCAGCCTCAAGCAGTCTTGTGATTTCTGCAGTTTTTCTTTGAAAGTCCAACATGCAGTGATCCAAATTCACCCCTGGAGCAGCTCCATTGATTTCAGCTCATTTGGCACGCGCCCTCTCAAAACAGCCAAGATTTTTTCATAACAAAAGATGGAGAATTAAGCAGTAAATCCAAAATCTCTCTGCTCATACAGAGTTCTTTCAGTTAAGCAACTCTCAGTGTAATATATTAGGTAATGAAGTGATAGATTTCCTACAGGAACAACCCTTGACTTCCCTCCATGTCATAGCAGTTACTATTCTATATGTCATTAGGCTTTAAGTCAAGCTACCTGAGCAGCGTGGCTGAGTTGTGCTTGCTGCAGGAGCTGTGTGTTGACTCTCCTTGCTTTGGTATTTACGTTCTTAGCCACGATGTGGTGGCAATGTCAGCGTGGGGAGCTGTCTCTCCCTGTTGGATCACTTGTCTAAGGGATGCAATGGGTTGTAGCTGATAGACAATAGCCTTGTCCACAGGTCAAAATAGCCAGAGCAAACTGGTGAATCCAGCCCAAAATAGATTTTATCAATTATGTATTGAGTAGGCAATGCACAGTGGACTTACACTGGATGTGGACAGATAAAAGTCCGTTTCTTTCAGTCCCCCATGAGGTGGCATTCATGCAGCTTCCTAGGACTAACACCCAACCCACACTAGTGTAAAGGTGAAAGGGCTGAGAAAAACGCTGGCAAGGGGTGAGGGAGCAAGCGTTGTAATGTGGAATTTTTATGCCCAACCCCTGAGGTCCTTCAGTTTTCCTTTGAATGCATTACGTGAAATCTTCCCTTTGCTTCACTGTTTTGCTAAGAATAACGCTCTTTCCTTGAGCAAAAGGATTTTTTTAAGCAAAAATGTACTGGGGACAATTTGTGTGTCTCATTGCAACCAAACTACCCAGCCTTTGCATGGCAAGAAGGAGCTAATGTACCTGGAAGGCTTGATTTCTTTCACATGATTTTCTTTTGCTGTCCCCAGTTAGCCATAATTTGCTAAATATCTATCATCTGGACTTCAGTCTTCTATTTATTTTCCACCAGAATACAGCAGTAATTTGGCTGTGCTGTCCAGGCATGAGAAAGGTTGTCTAGAAGCAACATACTCAGTAATAAACTGGTTATGCAAGCATTGTTTGCACATCTGTACAAAGTTTCCTATTCTGGAAAGTATTTTTTATTGTTTGGCCATATCTATACAAATGGACTTTTCAAATATATTTAAGCATAAATAATACTTGCATTTTAAAGGAAAGATAAAATACATTTTAATTCACATGAAATCATTATCTTAGGTACATTCTGTGTCAAGGACTAGAGGGGAATTACTCTGTTGCAAAGCCAAGTTTGCTAGTAGAGCTGGTAAAAGAAAATGTGGTAACAGCTGGTGGTTCTGGGTGTTAAAAAAAATAATGGAGTATTCATTTCAGTTAGCAGAGGAAATGCTGTAAGAGAAATGTTTAATATCTACCCTTAGAAAATATAAGGGTTTATAAAGGAGACCCTATACCTGTATTCGGAACCATAGTTCTTAAAGGAAAGCTTCAGGCAATGTAAGAACATCAACTCATTGCTGACACAAAGTTTTACAAAACTTGTTCAAGTAGAAACACATATATATGTACAGATACAGGAGTATCTATGTCTATGTATTTTAAACATTTTGTAAAATTTATGCATGTATAAAAACACACGTGCGTGCCATTTGTACATACACACATATACACACACGTGTACATATAGATAACCATTTAGAGCAGGCTTGTCCTGTAGCAAGGCTCTAGATTAGCCAAGCTGAAAACTGTGGTGCAGGCCTGCTCCCATTTAAACCAGTAGCTCAACTCAGAGGGTTTATGGAGCAGGGAAGGCTGGCCGGGTATTACTGCTGGCTATTGATCAGGTTTCCCGTGCAGGTTACATTGTGCCTCTAACATTTTAAAATATATCTTCAGGTGTCTTTCCTGCACCCTCGCTGCCAACGCCGTAACAGTGGCCTTGCACAGCCAACTTCACCGCTCTCCTGTTCACGGGCCCAAGCGCGCGGGGAAGAGCAGCGCCGGCCGAGGGCGTCCTCCCTTATTGCTGGAGCCTGGGAGAGCCTGGGGGAGCCTGGGGGGGCCGGGCCGGGCCGGGCCGCTCCCCTCAGGCGGGGCCCGGCCTGTTTTGTCCCGCGGAGGGACCCGTCGGCGCGGGTACAGGACCCCGCCCCCGGGCTGCGGCCTCTTTACCCAAGGCCCCTGCGCGCACGCGGGGCTAGACGCTGGGCTCCGCCCCCTGCACGGCAGAGGCCCCGCCCCGCGCCCCCGCGTGAATCAGCTGATCCACGTCCCGGCAGCCGGCAGCGAGACCGGCGGTGAGGCCGGCGGCCGGAGCGAGCGCGACGCCGGGTGAGGCGGCTGTTGGCGCGGGGGCGGGGACGGGGACGGGGGCGGCGAGGAGGGAGATAGGGAGGGAGGTGCGGGGGCAGCGCGCGCCCCGCCGTGGGGAGGAGCGGAGCCCGAGTCGCACGGGTGGGTGCGTGTGTGCGTGGGGGGGACACGTTCCCCTCGCCGCCCCCCGGCGGCTCCCCGCTGCCGTTGGTCACCCGCGCGTTCCCTCGGCGGGCCTCTCACGGCTGGCTCTCCCCGCCGCCGCTCGGCCCCTGCTTGGGGCATCGCTCCCCCAGGCCTCTCCCCTCGGAGCCGCTCTGGCAGGGCAACAGGTGGGGAAAGTTTGGGGGGGTTATGAGGAGCAGGGAGGGAAATGGCTGCGCTCCTCTGAAGGGAAGCGGGGAGCGCAGCGGCGTGGCGGGAACCTGGCTGGCCGAAGCGCCCTGGGCCGGCCCGCCGTGCTCCCTGCGCCTCCCACACCTGGGGTTTGGAGCAGGAGGTGGTGAGCTGCCGGGCTGCACTGGCGATGGGGGAACAGGCCCCTTCTCACCCAGGGGCAGGGCTTGAGAAGCTGGGGGAGAGGTTGAAGACGAGGCTGAAGCTCTGACTGAAGATGCTGGCTATCCAGCTCGTCTCGCTCTCTAAGAGGCTGGTAGAGCAGAGTTGTTGAGATTTATTTCTGTAGGCTCCTAAAGGACTCCTCCCTTTTGATGGGAAGAGACCCACCTAAACTTCAAATAGTATGCCCTTTATCTCTTTCCACTTCTGTTTCAAAGTCCTTTCTCTTTTCATGACCTGGCTACTCAGGAGTGAATGCTGTTTCAACTTTTGCAGCCTGTTGCGTGAGTGATAGCCCTAGCAGGGCTGCAGTATCGTTTACAGATGACGTAGCGTGCTGTCACTCTCACAGACCTTTTCTTCCAGCACAAAAATATTTTGGTGAGACGCTGCAGAGCAGCTAGGGTAGTCACAGAGGATTGGTACTTGAGCTCTGCTACCAAGACTTTGCTACTGTTGTTGTAGTGCAGCTACTTATAAACACTAGCTATACTTACCATCTTTCAGTATCTGTGGAGTTAACTGTTTTCGGAAGGGGAAGCACCTGAACATGCGCTAAATTAAGAAGGTGCAGTTTCAAAAGAAAAAGAGGAGGGGTATTCAGATATTTTTGAGTCTCTTGTGAGTTTGGTAAATATTATTAATTATGTGCTATAGCAGATAGTTTTTAGCTATGTTCTTTTAGCTGATACTAGGCCCTTTCTTTGGGGCTTTTTTTTTTTCCCCCTTGACTCCTTTACTGTTACATCATGTTTGCTACTATCACTCTTTCACTGGAACTGGCATTAAAAGCTTTGAGCCCTCATCTGAAGGGATTGCTGCTGTCTTTTAGTAGCAAGTTGCTTTGTTTTGCTCTGAGCAGTTCTTAATCACACAGTGTTAAAAATAGTGGTTGTACCTAGTCAGTGCTGACCAAAACACAAGGGCTTCTTGAGCTTGTAATGCATGATATGTGAGCCACAGTTAGCAATAATAAGTGACGTTCATATGTGTATACAAGGCTGATGTTGACAACTCTGTTTTGAGTTAGGAAGCTTGGAGGTAACCTCCTTCAGAACCTGAGCAGATTATTTTGTGTAACAAACTTGCAGTCTTGGTAGTGTGAGTTATCACTAAATATGGTGCAAAAAATTTATTAAAAACCTTTTTTCAAATATGTAAGTGGACATGTCTGAAAGTTGTAGAAGTATTTGTAGTATTTATTAGCTGTAGCAGGTGGGTAAGCACAAGGCGGATGGGAGTTCTGGTATTTCTGAAAGTCAGGGGCATACCAGTTCTTCCTGTTCAGCATTGGATGTAAGATTACTTTTATACCTACGATGCTTATTGAGTGGTCGATCTCCAGTGAAGGACATGATCCAATAGTAATGAGAGTAATATTTACTCCACGTCATTCCCTGCCCATTCCCTGCCATAGCGGTTATTATTATGGTGTGGTAGTGTTTGATTTCTGGAGAATTTGAATTAGCATCCTACTCTGTAAGTGGAAAGTATGACATCAGAGTCATGCTAGTGACCATCTGTCTGTAACACAAGTCCATTTCATAATTTGGCACTATTTGGCACTCTTTGCTTTTTTCCTCTTGCAGTGTTGAAGCAAAAATGTGGAAAGTAAATCTATGGGCAGAGCAGTGCAGGTGCTGGTATCATACTGATCGTCCATACCATGAGAATGATGTATTGTGCCTGGCTGTTCACTTCTAGGAATGTTAAACCTAGTAACACTTCAGGTATTCTTGGTGGAAAAGAAATAATGTATGTGTAGTGGTACAACATAATATTATGTAAATGTGAAATTAGGTCAAAATCAGTAAGGAAAGCTGTATGTTCCTATTGGGAGGAAGAAATTTTCTATTTAATAGTACTTAGTTTGTAGCTGTGACCAAATGACTTGTATTTTGTATTAGCGGTGAAATGGGAATAATATTGTGCTGTCGTAGGAGTGAATGAAAACTTGCACTGAATTTGAAAATTATTTTAAAATGTCTTAAAGATGTCTTATTTATGGAAAGAAGACAGTTTGTCATTTTCCCTAATATGCATAAATGCTTAGCAATGCAACCTTATGTGTCATTTTGTAAAGAAAACAAAATGTATCGCCACCATCAAATCACACTCTTAATTTCTAGTCCACCACTGTTGCAGGTTTCTTACTTAATAATTACAGAAATCATTTTTCAGTGGGGCCTTGAAGGGACATCTTGCAAAACAAACAAACAAACAAATTTAAAAAAAATCCCTAAATTATAGAAGTCAAGAATTTCCTGATCTTGAAGAGTTATATACAATGTAAATGATACAATTGTTGATACTTTGACTCTATCAAAGCTCCCATCTCTTCATCTGATTTGCTGATCCATTGGATATTTTTATGTGAAGCTATAGTTCTTCACAGAGAAGTGCCAGCATTTGCAAGAAAATGAATTGTAGGGTTAGGTTGTTTTGAGTAGGCTAAAAAAAAAACCAAACCCCAATGAACTTACTCTGAGCAAGAGCACATCCCAAAGTTAGAAGTTCCAAAAATATGCTTCCATTTTCCTTTGATATTTCATCAACACCTCTGTTACTGAAGTGTTGCATGATGGTTTCCTTATATTTGTGAGACATCTTCTGTTAATATTTTAAAAATTAACTTTTACAGTTGTAATTGTGTTTTTCTTGGTGGTTTTTTTTTTCTTTTTTAGTTGAGGAAGGAGAGACAGAAGTCTCTTGAAAGCAGTATCTTTCTGGTGACAAGTGTGGCTTAGTTTGTATCTGTTCCTAGAATGTATGCTCTGATTTTTCTTTTTTTTTAGAGCAAGGTGCACACATGACTTATCACAATACTATTCTATCATATTAATTTGGTTTCATATTTTCATGGCTCTTCATCTTTGTCTTTATCTTATGCTCTTTGCTAACCCTGAAGCCCAAACCACGATTTTTAGTGTCCTGTATTTGAAAAACTGCAAGCATTTGGTATGATGTGTTGCCATTTCTGTCTATAAAGGCCTGCTTGGTACTTTACTGTTCAGAGCAGTCTAGTGAAAGTGTTGGGATTTGTGTTAATTATTTCAATTATTTAGCAACTTGATGATTACTATTTCCAAGTGTGAATTGAAACTTCTGTATGCAATTTACAGGTTTGCTTATATTGTCTCTTGTAATCAATACTGGCCATGTTTTATTTCTATTTTCTGTATGTAAGAGCTTTAGACTGTTCATTCTGGATCTTTTCTTGGAGATATATTGTCTTAAAAGACCATGATTAAATAATTGATTTTTTTGGTTTTATTATAGTGGATACCAGACAGCAACTATAATAAAGCAAAAGGGTCTAAAGAATTTCTATATGAAACTTATTTTATTTGAATAAATATGATTACACGCATGCATTAATGTAACTAAAATTTTTAATACTTCATCTGGTAAGGCATTAGATCAAGGAAAACTACAATTCTTTCAATATTAAAAAGCCAAACAGATTATAAGAAACAAAGAATAACTGAGCTTTGTTCTCTTACAAGAAAAGTAACACAAAGGTATCTTGATGAAGATGGAAAGGTGTGAGGGTGAACTTGCAAAATTCAAAGTCTGAAAGGATAGAAGAGTAAACAGCAACCACTTTTTTTTCTCCTTGGCTTCCATGGTCTTGTGTCTTCATAGATACTCTGCTACCAGTTTGCGTGAAGAAATGTTTTGAACTCTTAACTAGCTTTCTGCATTTCTATTTCTGCACAGGCTTTAATGGAACCATCCCTTTTAATGGCAATACGTGCTTTGGTTCAGGAATATAATTATGAATTCAACTCTTAACCATTTTTTGCTCATACAAATCTGTTTACCTTGTGAATTCAGCTTGAGCATAGAAGTTGATCTTATATTAGACTGAAAATGGATCAATTATTCTGCTTTGATGTGTCTCAAGTGGTATACTGAGAATTAGAGAGATGGATATTAATTTCTGCCTTTGAACTAGATTTTGTTCAGTCTGTCCTTACAATAGACCGATTGTGAGAAGAGTAGGTAGGACAAGTCTGGCTGTTTAGCTTTTGTCTGCCAGCTCAGAGTGAGTGAGCTAAATACTTCAACCATCCTAGTGTTGTGGAAGTGCTTATTCATTTAACATGAGATCTAAAGCTTTGCTTCTTGTTTATTGTGGGTTGCTTTTTTTTTAGGCTTAGCATAATTTGCAATTAAATAGCTGTTTTTTATGTTTTACAGTCTGTAGAAATTATATTGTTCCTTTTGAAAGTGGAATGATTTGGTGGTGATGGAGTGCTGCCACTGACAGATGGACTCACAGGAAAGAAGGTGAGAATGAGCCAGGTGAAGCCACAGAGGCTCCCTGAAATATGCCAGCTCGTGATCATCCTGTAAAATTACGTGGAAAAAGAAGAGAGACTGGGGATGGGTACAGGAGCTGAGAGAGACATAATTCCATCTCTTAGTTATTCTCATCTTGAATGTGTCTAGAGGCAGATTGTGCAAAGGTATTGTTCATCCTATGCACCACAACTAGCAAAATTTTTAGTTTAAAAAAAATCAGTAGTCTGCATCAGTATGGCCTTATGGCTTTTGAATGGGCTACTTGCATAAGTTGTCCACAATGCAGCCTATCAGATGCTGTTTCTGGGATTGCTTCAGTATTAGAATACATTTTGGGTTTTGTGCCCTTTCCTTTAGACAAAGATCGCCATTTTGTCAAAGTTCATCTCACTGCCTTATACATTTAACTTCACAACTGCATGCAAAGCTGCAAGAACTGATTTCTGTGGGGACTAAATGACTTGATTGTTGTCAAATAAGGAGCTAAGCCTACTTATTCGTGCAGAGTGGATAACAATCTATTCTATATAAAGTCTTAAATGAGTTTAAAGAAAACTCTTAATTTAACTAATTTAGCAGTTGGACTTGATGATCTTCAAGGTCTTTTCCAACCTAAATGATTCTATGATTCTAACTTGAAATGCTGTCAGTCTATATTGATGTTTAAAATTACTTTTTGTGTGTTTCAATCAAGTGATTCCACAAATTGTTAAAACTGTGTGCTTGTTGTCAAAGTTCTGAGGAATTTCTTGTTGCTGTGTGGGAGAAGTTGCTGACTGAGTGTTCAGACCAGAGTGTGCTGAAGTGTTAAACCAGTTTTGGACAGTTCCAGTCACTCCTGCAAGCCAGATATTTTCCTTGTGTTTCAGAATATTTTTTTTCTTGGTTCAATTGATTTGAATGACTGGCTCATTTGAATCTGGGAAACTCATTAAGAATTATAAGAGGGGGGGAAAAAAAAAACCACCACCCAACCAAACCCTCACTTTTTTTCTCTAAAGGTAGAAATTAAAGTGTATAAAGGATGAGGTCTTAGAGGTGTAATGTTTTGAAGACACTGTGAATAGGAGCAATTGGTTTATGGTAAAATCTGCACATAATACATACTTTGCTTAATTATTTCTTTTTAAAGCAAATTATATTTGAGACACGTATGTGTATTTCCAGCATACTTGATGTTCTATGTAACTGATAAAAACATGATTATAAAGCTGGTTTTCCTCCATTTTGATTTCCCAAAGCTGAATAATACAAAATATGACTAAAACCTAATAAACCAGAAGTGTTCCTTCTGCTTTCTAACACAGGAAGTGTTAACTTAATAAATATCACTGGTCAGATAGGAACAGAGTTGCTTACGTGTGCATAGAACTGATGCAACAGTCTCCCTCAGCATACAATGGCAGAACTGCGTATTAATTTGATCTCCTTGCTGTAAGGAACAAATGTAATATATAACAGGCTATATTATTTGTGAATAAATGTATCTTCAAGTTTACTAGTGACAAGATCAGCTGCATTTCAGGCAGTAAAGTACAAATGAAGAAAGCTAATAATTTCAAATAGAAGATACTTGGTTTTTTATTTAAACAACATTTAAACTAAGATTACTAAATAGAAAAATTGTAAATTTTAAATTGCTAAATTGTAAAAAAGTCACTAAATTGTGACTTCCTGAAATTAAAACTAATGCCTGAACTACTAAGCCTTTCCTACATATATGAAAAGCAAACTATGCATTACTGAACCACAGAAAACTTTATGCTGATTGTGTATTTCCTCCAATCTTTTTGTAGCTCAGAAGAGGCAGAAGGAGCCAAAGAGAGAGGCCTGGTCTATGTTTGGAAGGCTGGTTCTTGCTCCGTAAATCCAGAAAGGCTTCCAGGCCTCAGTGGAAAGACTGTATTACAAGCAGCCCTTGGGATACATCATGGCTTACTTCTAACAGAAGGTAATAAACATCTTAATTGTAAGTATTTGAGGCAATAACAAACTTCAGTTATTGTCAAGTTTTCTTCTTTTAGATTTTTTTCCCCAGTCAATCTGTGTCTCATACACAACTTTTAAACAGATTTTTAACTTTGCCAGTATTTCCTTCTTACTTATAAGTTACTTAGAACTGTGTTGGAATAGAAATGATATGCATAGTGTCATCTTTCATACTTTTTTTTTTGGCGTTGTGAGTCAAAGTATTTCTAAAAGCCAGCTCCTTTAAGTATTTGCATAGCTTGGTCTTTACTTGTACTTGATCAATGGGCGTGGACTTGTAAAGACTAAATTGGAAGTTGCTGCTTTGATTTTTCTCTGATGTTTTTGAAAGAAAGATTCCAGGTGATCAGTGAGCCTTCTGTAAGCACCTCTCCTCTACTGGAGTTGTTACGGAACTCCAGTGTTTTTTTGGAACATGTTTCTTTCATAATTAAATGACTTTTTGCATGTGTGTTCTTGCCCCATGAAGCATGTTGTTTGTGGATATGATTTACCATTTTTCTATCACTGTCAAAACCACTGTTCATTTTAAAAATAGATTTCTGCTTTTCTTTAGAATTAGCGAAGTAACTTGACTTGGCATTGCTGTAATCTTTTCAGGTAAAGGTAATGAAATTTTGGAGAGGCTGCAGTGCAACATCAAACCACTGGCAAGATACATTTACACCCCCCCACATACACACTTTCCACCTGATAGGACAGTCCTGTTTTACTGTAGGATGGCAAACAGTACAGTTTGGTGATGCTAGATCTCTGTACGGAAAGATGAGCTCTGTGCTTTGTTGTGCTCTTCAAGCATGTTGTACGTTCTTAATATGGTCTATGTTCTTAAAATAGAAAGGACCAATAAATACACTTGGGTATTGCAGGATTTTTAGCAGAAAAGCATTACTTGGTTCAACAGTGCATGCATGCACAGGATTACATTAACACGAGGTATAGAACTTAGCAGCAGCAATAGCAGAGAGCAACCATCAGTCTTCATATATCCATAGCCATAGTTTTGCTGAGCCTGGAGTAAGCTAAAAATTGATACCTGTTTATCTGAATCTGTCTTCAAATTTTTGTATTGGTTGAACTTCATTAGACTCATGCTAGGTTGTGGTTTTTTTTCATCTCCCAGGTGGAGAGGTCTACAGTTTCGGAAAACTGCCTTGGAGATCAGGACTGGAGGAGTCGCGTGCTTGTTGTCCTACCTTAGAAAATACTTTGCTTGGACATCATGTTATTACAGTGGCAGCTGGCAGCTTCCATAATGGAGCCGTGACAGAAAGCGGTGTGGTGTACATGTGGGGGAACAATTCTGCTGGCCAGTGTGCAGTTGCTAATCAGCCATGTGTGCCGGATCCACAACCCATCACTATTTCTGATTCTGAAACCAGTCCTCTGTTATCAGTAAGGATTTTGCAGCTAGCATGTGGAGAGGAACATACACTGGCACTATCACTAAGCAGAGAGATATGGGCTTGGGGGAGTGGCTGCCAGCTTGGTCTCATAACAACAACTTTCCCAGTGACAAAACCACAGAAGGTAGAGCACCTGGCAGGACGTGTTGTGCTTCAGATTGCTTGTGGAGCCTACCACAGTCTGGCTCTGGTACAATGTCTCCCTGTGCAGGAAATGAAGCCTATCCCGGAGAGGTGCAATCATTGCAGTCAACTCCTCATTACCATGACAGACAAGGAAGATCATGTAATCATTTCAGATAGTCACTGTTGCCCACTGGGTGTAGCACTGTCTGATAACCAACCAGAAAACCATGTCTACTGTCCCTCGTTGGAGACCCTAGAAGGGAAAAGTGTATCAGGTAGCCAAAGTGAAGACTGTCATAACCCACTTGTGGAAGAACATACACTTGTTGCTTTACAGTCTGATGGACCAAGTATGCTTTCCAGCAGCGATGGACAGGAGGACAGTGGTATTTCTAGTCCTGGAAATATTCTGTTCCCAGACAAAAAAGAAGTGAAAGAGTACTCGATCGGTTTATCAGATCACTCATTAAATGAGAGCATGGAGAAAAACATCTGCATAGAACCTGAGCAGGTTGGTACCTAGTGACAAGCTGTAATTTGCTACAACTCCTTCTTGTATATGTGACAATGTTACTTTTTTCACAAATGAAAAATTCTGTTAGTTTAATGTAGCTGTGGCGTTCCCGTAGTTTCAAAGTGCTTCTTCTCTTTGATGGTTCTCAACTTTTAAGTGGAAGAGTTTTTCTCTATCCTTATTCAATTGTAAGTCTTTAATGTGAGCAGCCTCGACAGTGCTATAGTCTCTCTTCGTGTTCCACAGTACCAGAACTGCATAAGCTGACTTCCCATTCTCTAGGTGTTTCATGATGCATGGGTTTTCCATTTGTGGGGGCCGGTAAACTGGTACTTGCTAATTTACCTTTACTTTCTTTCTATATATGGAATGAATCCCTCACAAATCTAATTTCTCAGTTAAATATTTTAGATTGCAAGTAAAGGTAATGTTAAAGCATTGACCAAAAGGCTTCTAATGTTAATTTTGTAGGGGTGGCATAAACTTATAAACAGAGATGGGAAATAGATAAATACTAATCTGTTCTGTGTGATGTGGAAGATGGTTCAACAACACTGTTTTGATGCTATAGCAGAATCGTAAAGTAATAATTCTTAATAAGCATCAAAGAATGCTTGATATGAAGGTCCAAGAGCTGTTCCCAGCTCCCTGCCAAAGTACTGTTTTCCACTGTTTTGAAAAAAGTCTTATTTGGGGTGGGGGGGAGAAGATAACAACTCAAAAGCTATTAGGCAGAAAACTAATCCAAAATCTTGCAGTGTAGTCTGTACTTTTGTAGTACTACATAAGTACTGTCCTGCTGGATGGTTTATGGTAAAGGTAATGTCTGTAAGAAAAACTGCCACTCTGTGGCCCAATACACAAAATTCATAGCAGGGTTCTGAAAATTTCTTTTGTTATTTCAAGTGTTGTGTAGATATCAATTTCTTAATTTTACAGCTACAATAAGAAATTTTTCAAAGTGGTTCTGGGAGATAAATTTCACAGTGCCTAATAAGTAGTTGATTTTTGTTATCACTTCTGACTGCAAAAAAAAAATAAATTAGTATTAAAACCAAAATAAACTGTCCAGTAACTTGGTGACCCACCAAGTTATGTTTTCCTATTCTGAGGGAAACTTATTTCAGAGAAATAAAAATTGTGTGAACACAGTTGTCCTTCCTTTTACTTTTTGCTAATACAAATGCATTCTAGCACTTGTGGGCCCCCCAGACACATGTAGGAACTCCTGCCATTAGGAAATGACTGAAACACGTGGTTTCATGCTCCTTTTCTCAACTCCTTGTTCCTGGAACTGTTTCCTTCACACAGTTCCAGTAATAAACAAACAAGCCTGGAATTGATTCACTGAACCTTAACAGAATTGAGCATACATGTGAATAGCAGAGATGAGGAGTCCAATGTAGTATTTCAGCACTAGTAAAATCCTTTGTTTCTCATTGCTCTCCTACACTAACTGAATTTGCTTTTCTATATTGCTAGGCATGCCTTTTATAAATAGGAATGAAGTACAAGTAAATAGGACCAATCACAGTCTTTTAGCCTAATTTTTCACAAAAAAGATAAGTCAAAGATTGTTTTCCTTCTGACAGGATAAAATGAGCTATAATATTTATATTAATATTATTTCTCACCACATATTAGGTGGGAAAATGGGACTTTGCTGTCTATTTTAATATTCAAACTATTTGGCAAGTATAATCTTGTACATTACTTCTTATTTGGTGGGTAAATTGATTGCTACTATAGGTAATCATGTGCTGGTACTAATAATTGCCTTCAGTCAGTTTGTCCCTAGTGTGACTTGATGATTATTCATTAAGCTTTATATGGATACAACAGTAGCATAAGGGAACACATAGCCTAGAATGATCTTAAGATAGACCTTGCAAAATTAATCCATGAATTGCTGTTTTCCTTTTAACGTATCAAAGGGAGAACTTATCTCTCTGTAAATACACCATGCCTACTGATGCTCTTTAATTGGTGGCAAAGAAATTGGTAATAAGCCTAAAATTAAATCCCTTTTTATATTTTTTCAAGGATTTTTTTTTTTTGGTACTAAAAAAACAAACACCAGACCCACAGTCTCTTATGGATGAGCTACAAGACAAATACGACGGACAAAGCCCAGTCCATCTAGAAATGGTCCTTGGTCCTACCTTAAAAAAAAATGTGACTCTGAGGAATAGATGTACACCTAAGTATAAAAAAACCTCTTCATAATGTATTGTTCAGTATAGCACATAGTTTGAATAATGAATGTGTATATCGTCATCCTACTTTTCTGTGCTGTCTGGTGTGATAGTCTTCAATTTCTCTTTGGTTTTAGCCTTCTCAAGAAGAACAACTCAGTGCTTGTATCCCTGGCCCTCCAGGTACCAGCACATCTGCCTTGAACAGCTTGGTGGCCTCTTGCGCGTCAGCAGTTGGTGTGAGAGTAGCTGCTACATATGAAGCTGGAGCATTGTCTCTGAAGAAAGTAATGAACTTTTATGGCACACCTTCAAGTGAACCAGGATCTCAATCTGGCGGTGGTTCCCCAGGGCCTGAAGCTCTGAAAGACAGTCGAGAAGAGCAGGTCAGACTGGAATCCATGCAGGGGAAGAAGAGTTCCAGTTTAGTAGATATTAGAGAGGAGGAATCTGAAGGAGGGAGTCGAAGACTTTCCCTGCCTGGCTTGTTGTCACAAGGTAAAAAAGCATGTTGGAAAAACCAAGAGACTGGAAAAGTTAAAATAATATGGAGGTTTATAACTGAAAATAAAGCATATTTATTGAACATAAATCTAATAATTATCAAAGGTGTTTATTAAACATACATAAACTGTATTTTAGAACTTGAAGGGCAGTGGGAGTGAAGACTAGCAGATGCTAAGAAAAGCAAAAGCATAGTGGGTTTAGCACTGTTCTTTACTGATAAAGTAAGGTAAAGCAGGCACGCTGTAGTAGTCTGGGCATCTTATTGCAAAATGATGGCAAACTATCTTTCATACAGGTTGCATAGCAGATAAAAATCTGTGTGGCCTGTAATCCCTACTGCACTGAGCTGGTTTTGAGACAGGGACCTAGAAATAGTCCAGTTTCCACTGCCAACCTTCAAAGGCAATGACCTTCTTCCCTCATAGATTTTTAGTGGTGTTAATTTTTCTGAATGGGTGGGTACATTGTTTAGTTCTATATTGATCTTGGATTCGAGGGGAGATTTTGGGAAGTATTGAAATCTTCTGTTCGCTGCAAGGATATATTTTCTTCAAAACATACTTTTTTCAGTGTATACTTTGTTTTGCTTCATTTGCTTTAGTATAACTGTATAGTTCTGATATGCTTTTTATCCTTTAATAGCTGGTAAAAATTAATTGCAGTCTGTCTACTTTTAGCACATAAGTTACTTGTGTGTATCAGTAATCTATCTTACTACGTCAGCCTTTGCTCTCAATCTTAGTTAAGACCTCTTTAAGAAGTCTTGATCAGATATCTCAAGTGGTACCATTACTGTGTAACACGCAGTCTGAGTGATATATTTACCTAAAATGATGAGCAATTTTTCTATCCCTTGGCCTGTTTTCAGTTTCTCCTAGGCTCTTACGGAAGGTGGGGCGGGCAAAAATGAGGACTGTAGCTCTCACTCCAACCTACAGTGGTGAGGCTGATGCTCTTTTACCCTCTCTAAGAACAGAGGTGTGGAGCTGGGGAAAAGGGAAGGAAGGGCAGCTAGGACACGGCGATGTTCTGCCAAGGTGAGATTTCTTTGATCAATGTTTTTTAGTAGGTCACTAGGAAATCTTGAGTATTCAACTTTCTCAAATTCAGCCTACTGCCTTGCATTGTGTTCTTGTTCTTTTGCGTTGTGACCTAAGCTCTTCCAAGTAACATGTTTTATGCTGTATTGTTACTGAACATCAATCAGTTATGACTTTTTCCCTTGTAATCACTAGGAGTTTTGGTGATATTTTGATTTTGTCCAAATTGGGGTGAGGTTTATCATCAACTTTCACCCTTTGTGACCTTTTTGATTAAACTGGTTTATTGCTGAAAGACTGTTTTCTGTTTGTTTTCTCTAATTTGTTTTGGGGGAAAAAAAAAACAACTTGGAATTTATTGTTGTCTAAAGAATACCTCTGATAATCTTTTTTTCTTCCCCCCTCCCGCCTTGGGTTCTGGGGATTGACAGGCTTCAGCCACTCTGTGTGAAAAGCCTAGATGGTAAAGAAGTGATTCACCTCTCTGCTGGTGGCCATCATTCCTTAGCACTCACTGCCAAATCCCAGGTACAAGGGATTGTTATAATTTATTGCTTATCTATGACATAATTGTCATGTTTGGTGTTTTCTAGGTTTTTGTTTCTTTTGCTTCTAAACTTTTGTTTCCATTTGTGGGAGGCAACTTGGAAGCAGTGTGGAATTTTAATTCTATTTCTGACAAAGTTCTGCATGTACCATCAATATTATATTTAAAGATTGCAACGACTTGATTTGGTGCGTTCAATTTCTGAATGTGAGAAGACAATTTGTGAATATAGGAAGACAGTAGAAATGAGGGAATTGCTTCTTGGTACATGAATCTTATACCCTTGTCTTGTGTGTATTTGCACGCTTGATGTGTTGTATTACTACAATTCAGTATGTGTCCATGTATATAAACTTATATTCTCATGTTTAGCTATGTTTCTTACAGGTTTATTCATGGGGCAGTAATATCTCTGGCCAGCTTGGTCACTTGAACTCCCCAACAACAGTCCCTCGTCTTGCAAAGGTACTTTCCGTTTTCTGCATTTTTCTTCTTTCAGTTTAGGGTCTCTTCTTCTGTAAGTGAGTGTGAAGTAATTTCTAAAAACTGACCTTGTTTATGTATCTGCGTGCTATATATTAATAAAGTCCTTGACTTTGGCTTATACTGTGAATAAGACCCTTAGATGAGCTTGTGAAAAATCTACCCAAGAAATCCTTTGCACAGATTTCCACTGTTTTTTGACCACATTAAGTTCTAAAGCTGAGAAATGTGACCGGTTGTGTCTTAATTAAATTTCACTTCTACCTTATATTTGATTTCTCTGATATTGATGTTGCAGTGCTGAAGCTTTTAAATACCTTGGAATGCTGTTTTTATTCTAAGCATTCTTCTAGCATTTTTAGCTTTGCTAGACGATGACCATATTTGTTCATTTCTGTATTTCCAGAGCTGTTTTGGGAGTAGGTTTTCTGTTTGTTTTGAACTTTTCAACACAGAGTGAATACCCAAATAATGATTTGGGGTCAGACCAGACCTTTGCCTATGTTTTCTGGTGCTTGTCTCAGTAGAAAACTAGCTGCAGAGTTTTCCTGCTTAAGCCTTATGCAATTTAATGTACAGCACATTAACTGTCCCAAATGTATAGATTTAGATATTATGATAGAGGGGAGCATAGTGTCCCAACTTTAATCAAGCTCACCTGAATTTAAAGGTAAAAAATCGGCGACTGGAAAGAAAGACAATTTTCAGTATACATACAAGAAATGTTTTTGTTGTGAGACACTGAAGTTGAAAAATTACCAGTTGTTGCAATATTCTTGTCAGGTGTATTACATGCATGTGTGGCTAGAAGTGTTAAGTACTATTCTCTCCTTCCAGCTTCAGCTGATGATTTCTAATGTCTTTTCCTTCCTCTTGAATTTCAGATGTGTGGTGGTGGGGTTTGGAGTACAGCAGCAGGACTAGATTATTCCCTCTTCTTAGCAGATGAGGAAGACTTCCAACCTGGATTATATTACAGTGGCCAGGAGACAACAACAGAAAATAATTTGTTTGAAAATAGCTGTACTAAGAGTCCGGTTTTGTTACTGTCCTGTAGTAAGGTGAGTGGGATTTCCTTTAAGTTAGTGCAAATCATACTGATGCTTTTTGGAAGTAGCACAGTGCTGGCTGTTGAACTAGCTTTAAGGGTGTCAAGTCAAGTAACTGGTTCCTAGCAGGCAAATCAGGAACACAGCTTGCAGAAGGCAGAAAGGAGGCTTAATCAGTATTGCTCTCTTCCCTGCCTCTTTCTTGGTCTTTCCTTCTGTTTGAGGGACAAGAAAGTGTTTCTAGTGTGTCTAATCCATTTCCTTCCATGCATGCGTGTTGCAGAAGTGGACCCCTATATTGTGCTCTGTTTTCACCACAGTCTTCATATGTTTATTTTTCACTGCTATTGCTCTTCATTTTCCTGTTGTTTCTCAAGTAAATGAGGGCAGTGCCTGCTCTATTCCATTCTGCTTCCCATGCATCTTGTTTGTGAGTGGATAGAAGGTTCCTCTGAGTTCTGGACCATCTCCTTCTCTCCCCCCTCCCTCTCTCATGGCTGTAAAGGGGGAACTGGGAAAATATGCGTTTGCAGGTTTATAGGACAGAGCAGGTGCCCCTATGCAATTTTCTTCATCAAGCTGAATCTCGTATCTGCCTTGAAGTTGGCATGAGATGGGGGAGTGTATAGTCTGATGACATGTCCTCTTCCAAGTTGTTTGTATGATTTTAGACCAGCCTGAATTTAAGGTAATGAAAAGGAGATAGTGAGGGTAGAAAGCAGCTCTTTGCCACAGCTCTTCTGGGTCTCATTGCTACTTCCCTGAGTTGAGCAGAAAAGCAGTTGGAGAGGGGTTTTGAGGAGGGAGAGGGGTTTAGACACTGGGTCCATGCATACGCACACACATGTATGTGAGTGCAGACACACATACACTTGTATTCCTTCCATAAGATTGTTGCTAGCCACTGGCTTTTCCTCTCTTGTAGGGTGGTGACTTGTAGGTCCTTGCATATCAGAATTGGCCTGTGGGTTGCTTGTTGAACAACTCTGGCTCAACGTTTGTAAGGAATCCTCTATTTAACAACAAAGGAAATAAAAGTGGAGCTCAAATACTGAATTGCTGTATGGTATTGCATGTGAACCAGAATTAGTGAGGAGCCACAGTGCGTCAGTGGCACTTGTGCTGACCTTAAAGAAGAATTTTGCTTTCAACTACTGTGGAAAGCAGATGCCTACTAATACGCTTGTGGTGTTAGTGTAGTTATTAGTATTAGTCCAGTTTACTGATACTGTAATATTACTCTTGCCAAAAAATTGACATCTTTCAGGTCCAGAAAGGACTATAGTTCAGAGCACAGTCATAATAATAAAGACTTATTCTTCTCACTTCCTAACTAACAGGACAAATAGCTTATGTAATAATACTATTTAATATCAACAATATTGTTGATATAAGCATGAAGTACATTGCAATTCTAAAAGTGAACTTAAGCTCACTGTCTTTTAAACATGGAATGGTTGTATAAGTCACCTTAAAAGATGGTATATTTATTGTCTTTTAGGATCTGTCAGTACCAGGAAAGTGAACAGCATTGACTATAAATGTTTATTCTATTTTTATCATTCTTGTAGTAAGCCAGTATTCAATGGATTGTTTGTCAGTGTAGGTAATTAATACTTACTGTCACTTAGTGTGCCTAAAGATATACTTTATTCTGCATTGCCCTATTTTTAAATTGGAATGTAAAAAGAAAAATATTAAAGCTGCTGTTTTTTCTTTTCTCATTTTTTTCAGATAGGGTACATAAGCAATGTGATAGCCGGTGGTGACAATTGTTTGGTTTTAGTAGACAAAAACGTAATGGGATATATTGCCAGTTTGCATGAGTTGGCTTCTACTGAGAGAAGATTTTATTTCAAACTGAGTGAGATCAAATCCCAGGTTCTTAGACCTCTTCTAGGTCTAGGTAAGAACTTACTTTAATATTTTCTTTGATGTTATTTCCCCTGTGTTCCAGAACAAATTTCTATATGCAAAATTTAAAGTTGATCACATATTTTTAAGATGAAGCTAAAGTCTTACTCTTATCCCCTGTTTGGGTGAACTGGTGAAATATAGCTGCATTTTGACATCTGCATTACGTTTTTAGTATTTGCACTTTTCCTGACTGTTTCATGTTAAATAATTAAATTATTTGAGCTATATTTAGTCTTAAAATTGTTGAATTCCTAATTCTGGATAATGTAACCATGAGGTGAAATTGCCGATAAAACATCTAAACAGCACCTTCTGGTAATTTTCTTTATTAATGGGTGCTGCTCGCTCATAAGGTGTAAGCTAAATTGCTTTCTGGTCTGTTACAGATAATTTGGGCAATGCAAATACAATCCAGTTGTTGCAGGAAATGGCAAGCAGGTTCAGCAAGCTATGCTATCTTATCGGTCAGCATGGAGCTTCTTTAAGCAGCTTTCTTCATGGAGTAAAAGAAGCTAGGAGCTTGGCCATCCTGAAGCATTCCAGTCTCTTTTTGGATAGTTACACTGAGCAAGTATCCAATTCCCTCTCATCTTGAGTCTCTGCAGGCTTAAATCTACTGAGCACAACAAGCCCTGAGTTAGGGGCAAGTATATCATCAAGGAAAGCTACATAAGTAACTTGTGCAAATTGTATTCTTGCAATTTAAAATATATGGAAAGTTTTACACAAGCAAATTCACTTTGTAGTGAACTATATATTTCCAAGTCTACCAGTGGAGCACACTGGACAGCTTACTTCCCTAATGTAAAACTCTACATACAAATTCCTCTTTGATTGCTGCATATATACCTGTAAAAAAGTGATATGTTCATTACGTAGTAGTATGATCTTGTAATATAATATAAAAGTTACCATGGCTAGGCTACTAAATAACGCTACCTTTGAGGGTTTATTGGAGTTACAAAATGCCTTTTCAATAGTCATTAAAAATTGTCTCCCAGAAGAACAATTCTTCTGTCCTACTATCTGCTAAATAGCTAGCATTATGCCTTTCACCCAAAAGACAGAGCTGCTTTAGTGCTCAGAATTAAGTCTGAATTATCCTGGTTGTTATTTTTATTAGTTTAATGCTTTTGGGAGAGTAAGTCTCTGCAGTCACTCTGCTGTCTTGCTCCTTAATAACTTTTGTAGTTGCTGGATAACTTCATCCAAATGTAGCAGAAATCTCATCACACTTAATACCTATAGGCTTTTGTGAAAAATACTGGCTTGACAGAGGGGAGAGTCTAAAAATGTCCTCTCTGAATGTAGTCTTGGTTACCAGACATCTGAAAATCTAAGAGAACAAAATTTCAAGATCGTCAACTCCGTTATGCAGTAGCATTTTCAGTGTGCAGTTAGTTGCACTTTTTTATAACACAGGCACAACAGTTACCACTTCTACTGGGTCAGTGATAAACTTACACCATTTCACCCTAAAAGAAGCTTTCTTCATTTATCAAATGGGTTGTTCATAATTATAAATATGTATTTTCTCCCTTTCTTACTTAGTTTCTTTGATGGTGGTTTCTCTTGTAATCTGGATTTCCAAAATTGGTTCTCGTTACTCAGATTAGAAGGGTTTCTTAATTTCTTCTTCCTCCCCGTTAAAGACTGAAATACCTGATTTCTGTTCTCATTGTTACTGCCTGTCTTCTGCTCTCTCCCTTTGCTTTCTAATGCTTTACACGTTTTTCTGTGTATGGCATGAGAACCTATGCATGCTCCTCAGCATAGTGCCTTGAGCATCTTCCAAGGATCTATCAGGTGACATAAGTATTATCTGTTAATTGGGCTAAGCTAAGACCTCTTCTGTTGGAGAAAGGTGGGTTTTTAAAAATGGTTTTCTTTTTTTGGTAGGGGGGGAACTGAAAGGTAGAATTCTCAACAGCAGAAAAAGAGAAATTCCCATCTTGAAATTTCTACCTTGAGTATTATTAGAAGCCAGCAGTATTAAATTGTTGAAACAGATGGCATATTCTGTACATATCCAAATTCTGAGGAAACAAAAAAAAAAAATTTGTTTTGTTTGCGAAGTAAGCCCTTGGCATTGTGCTAATGGCAGCAGAAATGTGGAATAGTAATGCATGTTCTATTCTCCATGTGGAAAGTGAATACTAAGTGTTCCGGTAACAGAGAGTGTTACACCATTTAATATTTTCTCAAGTAGTTAAATTACTCGTATAGTAAAAGACATTACAGGTCTCATTGGTAAACTGTTGGAAATTACAAGAGTTGCTCTTTCCAGGGATGTTCTTATTTTGTAACTGAAGTTCTTTTTCTTCCCCATTTTAGGTATTGTACTTCAGTAACAAACTTCCTTGTAATGGGAGGATTTATGCTCCTTGCAAAGCCAGCAATGTAAGCAAACCTTTACCATTTTCTGGAGGTTTTGATCAACTAGCCAAGAACTGTACTTTAAGGAATTGTGTATGTATGTGTGTAGTAAATGAGCATGCAGAGACTTGGTCTCAGCTTGCTTGAATGCACTAATTCCTTTTCCATCAGAGGAAGAAAAAGTTTCTTCCTCTCAACTGTGATAAAAATTTAGGTTAAAATGCTGCTGAATGCGTTCAGTTACTTTATCTTGAAGGTGGAGAAAGGAGGAAAAAAGTGCAAATTATTGTAAATTCCTTGAAAGAAACATGAATAGATTTCAGATAATTATTTTTTTGAAACCTTAAGTCTCAAGGTTAAATTTTCATCCTCTGTTTGGTGTTTGGTATTTAATTCTTTCAAATGTTACTGTCAAGAAAATACAGAACAGCAAACTTTTCTTAAAGAATTACTAAGAGTAGATAATGTAAATTCACTTCCGTTTCAATTCTTTAACTTGATGGAAGCACTTCAAAATGATGCGAAAATAACATTTCTGCAAAAATAACATTTCTGCATGTGCATCTTCTCTGCCTCTCAAGGTTGCTTTACTCTATTTCATGCATAGGTGCTCTTAAATGTGAGGAAGGAATTGTACCTCGAGGCCTGAGACAGTATATTTGAAGTTTATAGATCATAAAGTAAAGCTTTTTTTCCTCAGTTCAACAGTATTTTTGTCTAGGAAGTATGGTAATGACACCGTGCATCTTTCACTCTAGTACTGCGAAGAAGTTGTTGCAATGAGGGTATTTTTTAACTTGTCTCAGGAATTGCCAGCTTCCCTTCCCTCCTAAATTCTGTAATCTGGGAGTCATTCTGTTACAGCTGTTTATGGAGCACTGAATGTGGTGTAAATGATGGTATTGGAAGTTAGGTACCTAATGCACCTGAGGACTAGTGCCAAAGACTAAATACAGAATCACACTGCAGAGAGACACTGAGAATGTTTCTGTATTGGTCAAGATTTTTAGGGTGACTTACAGGAAATGTTAGTTCAAGTGTAAGCTTATTTATAATAAGTACTGAAAAGTTCTGGATGCTGAAATTACTTGTACTGAATTTTTCACATCAGTTGTCACTGTCAGGTGTCAGCTTCTCCTACTGCAACCAGGATTTCGTTAGGTGAATAACACTTTTTTCAGGTTCTGAAACTTCAGGGAGGAGATGTCTTAGAAGTTTTGCCCTGCTGCTTGCAAAGGGAATTCAAGAATATCTTTGACAATGATGAATTTCTTCCCCATGCCCAGTCCCACCTCTCCTGAGGGATACTGTCTTAAGTCAATGGTTAACAATCTCAGCCTGTCTTTTATGGATATTCTGCAATATGAATGCATTAGAAGTAGTCCCAACTTTTAAAAAGTGCTAGCTTCAGTAGAAGTCTCCATTGTTAGCAGGATTTTGAGCATTTCCTCTGAAAGAGTAGACAACCTATACTCGGTGTTATGAATCTGTTATTATTTGACACTTTTCTACAGAGACCTCTGTGTGAGGATAGTTAAATTTAAAATTAAGAAAGATGGTCTTCTCTTGAAAGAAGACTTTATTCCTAAGGCTTGTTGAACAAGAGAGTTCTTAAATATCATTAGCAGACCTAGTCAAGGTAGGTTATATTGATGTGTGAAATGGCATCTTACTAATCATGGAGAATTCTTAGGGACCCTGCTGTGCAATTCTCTGATCTGTTTCGCTGTCCCTGGGGCCTGTTTTCTCAGCCTCACTTGATTCTTGCAGCTTGTGGTTTAAATGCTTCCCAGCTGGACGTGTTTTAATGCAGATGTCATATGTACCAGCACACATGTGCACACAGATATGGTGAAGGAGAGGGAAAAGTAGGTTTGTTTTCCTTTTCATGAAGAAATCTTGGTTTTGTGTGCATTGTCTTCAGAATCATTTCCCTCTTCTTCTCTGAACTAGATTAGTTCTCCCTCTTGGAAATCAGACTGAGGATTGAACAGATTTCCTGCCTTTCTTTGAGGTAGGATGTAATTTTTCTAGTTAGGGGAAAAACTGGTCAGTTGCCTTGAACAGCAGGGGTGGGGAAGAGATTATTTGAGTATGTTTAGTGAAGTGCACTGGAGCAAAGTTAAGATTCTTTCAGGACTTCTTGTACGAATCAACAGTGTTAGAAACTTACTGCTCTAACAGTACTGGGGAAGTCGTTCCACCTGTTAGCTCTTTTACTAATCCAGTGTTAAAGGGGAAAAAGGCAATTAGTTACTCTCCCAGTGGGGCACCTAGTCAACTTTCTTCAACCAGTTTAATGATTGAGCACGTGTGAGTAGAAGTAAAAATAGTCCTGTGCTGCAGTTGTTAGAGCTACATGTCTGTATTACTGTACTTCCTTAAACTAAATTGGGATTAGATTAATAAGCAGCATGTATTTGCCTTTATAATTTTTATTGGTTTATGGTAATCCAAAAAGGGGCATTTTGAGCTCATTTGTATAAAACATCACTGATGTCTTGCTGTCTTTTTCTCTTCTCTCCTCCCCCTGTTCCCCAATGGTCCCATCATTTAGAGACTTCTTGAGTAAAAACCAGGAGCTGTTACAGAAACTGTCTGAGAAGAATGAGGAAAATGTCCAGCTCGTGGAAGTTCTGAATGCTCTGTTTTTCATGCCATTTGGACGACTTCATAATTATGCTAGAACCTTGCTAAAGCTTGCCACATGTTTTGAAGTGGTAAGCTGGCTTTGTTATCTATATCTGAATAAATATACACATGAAACTTACGGCTCAGAAGTAACTGAGTGAAGCAAACACCAGGTAATTAGAATTAGTTTATTCCTCAGAGGCCTTGGACTTGTATTTGCTGCAGGGAAGATCACGCACATTTATTTGCGCAATTATGCACCACACCTGCACAGATCATATGATGGGTGGAAATTTGTTACCCTGCCAGAACTTGTTTGAGTGCCTGAGTGCTTAATTGCAAACATTATTTTTATGTTTGTCTGTTGCTTTTCAGTTCCATCTGGAATCGTTACTGTAGCTATCCTTGGCTGTAATACTCTACTAAAAATTCTACATCTATATTAGGTAGACTTTTACCATCTATTTAGATGTATATAATTGCATACTTTTGAAATAAATGATGATTAAACAGGAACAATAACTTCTTGTATGTTTATCCCAATATAGTAATTTAAAGTATTATTCCTGCAATTATTAGTGCTACTTCTGCTACAGCTTGTTAAGCTGTAAGAAGGTAGATCGTGTAGTTGTATATTAATCATTCTCCTTAATGTTCATGGAACTTCTGTGATTTTAAAAACTCCCAGCACACCAGCAGAACATGTGACCAAGAAAATAACGGAGCCTCTGCTGTTACTTTATTAACCAGACCAACTGTCATGCATTTGGTGCTGATTTAATAAAATGAGCAGTTGCATTGCAGCTTGGTTAGTGTTGTTGGCACAGGTGTTCAGAAACACTCTCAGGTCTGTCTTACCTTGTGCCCTATAGGCATCTTCAGAATACCAGAAGCTACAGGATTCGAGTTCTTGTTATGAGAGCCTTGCTGTCCATCTTAGCAGAAAAAGGAAAGAAGCAGAATATACACTTGGCTTCTGGAAGACCTTTCCTGGGAAAATGACGGTATAATGACAATTATCAGTCCATTAGCAGCTTGAATGCTTTGCTATTAGTGTTATACCTTGTCCATTACTGATGCTACTGTCCCAGTTGCATTTCTCATTTTTCTAATTTATGTTGCTGTAGTACTCTAAAGTTAGAAAGGTTGGGCCTTTACTAGGAAAGACAAATAGCACTGACCTTAAGTCACAATCAGTGAGAAGTAAGTTTCTGTAATTTTGTTTTTAACCCTAACTGTAGGATTCCTTGCGGAAGCCGGAGCGTCGTTTAATCTGTGAAAGCAGCAATCGGGGGCTGTCCCTACAGCATGCTGGAAGATTTTCTGTAAACTGGTTTATCCTTTTTAATGATGCACTGGTACATGCTCAGGTAAGCCAGCTTGTATCCAGGAACAAAATCTTTTCTCTGTTTCAAACAACATATTTTTCATAAGTGAAGAAGAGTTCTTGCACTGTTCACTGCAATGTTGCCTGAACACTTAAAAGTTATTTTTGTTCATGTTTATAAATAGATTTGAAATTATGTACTATTTTTAATGTTTGATTGCTGTTGCCCTGTGGCTGGCATGGTTTCTGTGGGCTGTTTCTTTGAGCAAGCTGCATATAAGGAGCCTGAAATGCTCAGTTTTCCCTAGTCCTCAAAGAAAGGAAAAAACCGTTCAGAAGTGGCATGTGGCAGGGGTAATGGGATCAGCACCTGGTGAAGTTTCCCTTCTTCTCCTTGCCTACAGTTCTCAACGCACCATATTTTTCCCTTGTCCACACTGTGGGTAGAAGCTCTTTCAGAAGAAGCTGGTAATGTGTGAGTATTCTTGCTTGTGATGTGGAAACAGTCAGATACCTTGGGAGGGAGGATGAGTATTTTTTTAACCAATTATTGTAAACTAGGAGCAGAATAGGCTGGATGCAATCATCTTTACCCCTCTCTCTTGTTTTAGAAAACTTACTGTATTTCTGTGTCTTAAAAAAAATGTTGTAAAAACATCAGAAAGAATAAGGTAGTCAAGAGGAAAGTGAGTAGTTTTCACTGCTGACTTTAATATTAAAGTGAATGCTAGCTGGGGTGGGGCAGGGAAGATACAATATTCATGCTCTGAGAAACCTTGCACTAGATTAAAATACTTCCCTCCCTCCTCCCATGTAGGAACGGATTGAAGATTACAACACCAGAAGAACAGTTTGTTCTTGTTTCTTCAACACCACAGGAAAAGGTAGGCATATCTACAAATTTTGCATGGCTTCAGTGATATGAGTTTTTCTCTCCTACTGTGAAACCAAACAGGGAGAGTATTGCCTAAGTATTCACCAAGAATGGAGTCTTCCTACAGCTTGGTATGCAGGTTGACAGTACACTGTGCTTGACTGTAGCAGTGTTCCACAACACTGTACTGAGTAGTGCAAAGGAAATTACTGTAGTTGCTGTAAAGGTGAGATTCAGTGCAAAGACAGATATTGGCTAAATTCTGTGATGAAACACTTTCTGTTTCAGACCAAGTGGCTGAGGGCAATAAGCCAAGCAGTGGATCAGGCCCTTAGAGGGACTTCTGATCTAGTTCTACATGGAGCTGGTGGGAATGTGCCAAGACAGGAACCTCCTATTTCTCGCAGTGCCAAATACACCTTCTATAAGGACCCTCGATTTAAGGATGCTGTTTATAATGGGAGATGGCTTTCAGGGAAACCCCACGGCAGGTAAAAGCATTTGAGCGCAACAGTTGAAAACAAAATGCAGTGGCTGCTGTATCAATAAGTAGGCTTACTCACAGAAGTTATTCGGGAAGTGCGAAGTAAACTGATTATCTTAAACACATGTATGGCTTTGTATTTCTTCCAGAGGGATCCTAAAGTGGGCAGATGGAAGAATGTACTCCGGGACATTCCGGACCGGGCTGGAGGATGGGTAAGATCCTCACTACTTGTGGAGCCAGAGAGCAAGAAATACATTTTATTGTAGGTGATAACACAGACCTTGTAATTGAAGGTTTTGCGGTGAATCTTACTGACTCAGGGTTATGTATATTAACAAGATATATCTGTATGTTGATACATAGATAATCTCATGTATCCAGAGGTGTACTAGTTGTCTTTACAACAGACTCTGCAACTGCATGATTAAAAATTTGTTCTTTCATAGAAACTGAAACAAATTGGGGTAATCAGCTGTAGGAGGGAGGAAGGAAGTGGTAAAACAGCCAAGGAGAAAGAATGGGTGGGTGGGTGTAAAATCCTAAGCAGAGGAAGCCAGCTGAAAAGTCTGCAGTCAACTTTCTGCTGTATAGGTAACTATTAACTTTTTGTGTTGCAGTATTTCCAAAGTTCTGGTATTGTTTTTTTTATCTTTCTATAAATTGCAATGCCTTTCATACAATGTCATGATGTATCTTCTCTAACATTTTCCTTGCTGTATTTCTAGTAGAGCAAGGATTTAATTCAGGAAGGAGGCAAAAAAATGTTGAATTGAGACTTCAGGGCTTGGGTGATGAAAACAAAACTAATGAGAGTATGTGATCCTGATGATTAAGATAACTAGTACAGTGGAGTTTGAAAATAGGATGAATGGAAGTCCTAGATATTATCAAGTTACCTGGTGAAACAAATAAGACTGCTTGAAAGTAACTTGATTTATTAACCAGTTTTGAATTAATCTATGGGTTTCATTGCTAAGAATTTGCTTAGGGCACTGTAGAGGCTAAGAAGTTAACTTATTTCCAAAGGCATTTTTATATGGATCTTGTGAGCACACATGTCTGTACTGGGCAGGATAAAAATCATAGAATCATTAAGGTTGGAAAAGACCTCCAAGATCATCAAGTCCAACTGTCAATCCAACACCACCATGCCTACTAAACCATGTCCTGAAGTGCCACATCTACATGATTTTGAACACCTCCAGGGATGGTGACTCCACCACCTCTCTAGGCAGCGTGTTCCAATGCTTGACCACTCTTTCAGTAAAGAAATTTTTCCTAATATCCAATCCAAACCTCCCCTGGCGCAACTTAGAGGCCATTTCCTCTCACCCAATCACCTGTTACTTGAAAGAAGACACCAACACCCACCTCACTACACCCTCTTTTCAGGCAGTTGTAGAGGGTGATAAGGTCTCCCCTCAGCCTCCTCTTCTCCAGACTAAACAACTCCAGTTCCCTCAGCTGCTCCTCATAAGTCTTGTGCTCCAAACCCCTCACCAGCTTTGTTGCTCTCCTCTGGACATGTTACAGCAACGCAACGTCTTTCTTGTAGTGAGGGGCCCAAAACTGAACACACTATTCAAGGTGCAGCCTCACCAGTGCAGAGTACAGGGGCATGATTGCTTCGCTAGTCCTGCTGGCCGCGCTATTCCTGATACAAGCCAGGATGCTGTTGGCTGCCTTGGCCACTTGGGGCCAGGAATATATGAGAAGTCCTATTGACTTCCAGATGTATTTTCAAAGTATTGACTTGGAGGGGAAATCAAAATGTGGTCTGGCTGCAGAGATGGAAATATTGCAAACAAATCCCCACCAGAAATAAATGGATTGGTATTTAGCTGTAATTGTAGGGTTATCAAATGCATAGATTTGCATTTCAGCATGCGTGCTGTAGTCTCAACACTTAACAATAGTAATGTCTTGTTGGGGTAGACTTGCTCTCAGGAGAGCCTTTATAACTGGATTTTAATTTCCTCAGAAGATTAAAATCAATAAATAAAAGTTGTGTGTCTCGTTCTTTTTAGGCATACTGAAATTGCGGATAATTCTGTGCCATTATTTGAGCACAATTGGAAGCTAGCATCTCTTTTTTTAAAATATTCTCTTTAGCAATATATGGTCTCATCGTTTCCTGGAATAAAGATGTGCTTGAATTATCAAGACCAGAAGAAGACAACAAAGGTAGAAGTAGTCTTAGGATATGAGAAGACCTGTGGCCTTTAGAAAGCTGAGAAAAATGCTGCAGTGTGGTAGAGAGGGCAATACTTACAACATGCCACAGTCAAATAGGAGAAAAGCAGTACAGACTAAATTTGACTTAGTGATGCTGAAATCCCTGTTTTCTCTTTAAAAAAAGAATTAAAAAAAAAAAATCTGTAACTGCTATAGTTGAAGAGGTGAGCTAAAAATTATATAGAGCATTCTGATTTTAGAATGGGTCTGTGATATGTATCTGTTTCTGTTTTTAATGAAATGTGTTAGCATTACAGCTGCTTGTGTTCAGTATCCATGCATTGACAGGTACGGTGAATACAGAATGCCAAACAAAGCACTGAATAAGGATGACCATTACGTGGGGTACTGGAAAGAAGGCAAAATGTGTGGGCATGGAGTCTACAGGTAAGATGTAGCACTTGGGTTGCTGTCGTTGCAGAAGGGAAGGCAGGGCTGATGCTCTGGCACACTGCTTACCAAGCCTCTGTATGTAGCTTTCTTGTCACATTTCAGACTTGTGATTATAGTTAGCTTGGCTTATTTTCTGCTTTGCTCTTGGTAGATTACTCACAGTGCATACTTGTAGTGTGTTCTGTTATTAATATCTATTCTAATGTTGCTACCACCTCTCAATAATAGAGGATTCTTTCTTCTGAGAGATAAATATAACCTATAATGGCCTGGCTTGTTGGGGAGAGAGTGCCTTTAAACAACCAAGCATCAAAAGACTTGCATCAAAGGCTTACTTTTATCCCAAGTGTACTTGGTGTGGCTGTAATGTAATTCCTAGAAGGAAAAAGAGAGGGTTGATCTGTTGGGGGGGACCAAAAAAACCCAACAACAGAAAAGTAGATTATAGGAATCTTACTTATTCTTTCTCATTATAGCTATGCTACTGGTGAGGTGTATGAAGGGTGTTTTCAGGATAACATGCGTCATGGACATGGTTTGCTACGCAGTGGGAAGCTGACCTCTTCCTCTCCCAGTATGTTCATTGGGCAGTGGACAATGGATAAGAAGAGTGGTTATGGAGTTTTTGATGATATCACAAGGTAATGCTTCAGTTCCCCAAATCCTTAAACACTGGTATGGCGTACAGTTGCAAAAAGAGTAGGAAAGGACTTGATCTGTTCATAGCAGTAGTGCATGTCTGGATTGTTTTGTTTTTTCCTTTATACTAGGCTTTCTGGGTTGATGATCTAAGGAATTGGGTCTAAAGACTGTTAGTTTTGGTGCTGCTTCTGGAGTAAATGTAGGGGGGGTTTGTTGTGCTTTGTTTTTTTCTGCCTTGCTTTCCTGTCATACTCCTAGCACTGAATATGGTTATCTTATTGAGGTGTCTTGTGCGGATGCTGAAAGTTTTGAGTCATGTGAGGAGTATTCTTTCATCTCAGGCCTATGTGGAACCGGGTTGTTCAGTGATCTGAACTAGGTAAATTTCAGCTTGTACTCAGGTTTTCCATTGGCTTATTCTGTCAATGCAGTGGAGGGAAGATGCTTTCTCTTAGGGCAGATTAGTGAAATGATGGTCTCGGAAGCAGAATTGCACTAAAAATGTGCACTAAATGAATACTGTCTGAGCTCAGATCAATATAGTCTGGTTTTTCAGTCACCAATTTAATGCTGTTTTTTCCTGAAAAGAGAGCTTTTGGTGAGAGCCCAAGAAAACCAGGTTTGGTTTAACTGAACTGAAAGCCCATTTAAAAAGCAGAATAGTAAAAAGTCTGGAGGTGAAGGGGGTGTGTGGGAGTGTGTGTATGGATATTTTTCTGAAATAGAGCTGTTGTAGCATCTCTAGGTATTTCCTGATACCAGTTTTGGATCTAATCTTGCTCCAGTGGTGGTGAAGAGATAGCAGCTTTCCTCGCAGATCCTCTCACCTCCAGAATTTGTAAATGCAGTGGCAGTTCATGGTGGGGGGAGCATGGCATTTGCTTTCTATTCATATTTGAGTAAATCTGGAGTGAGCTGCCCTCATGGTAGTTTTCTTTCTGGTCTCAGGGAAGGATATGTGCATATGTTTTTGGCCTAAGGATTCATTTTTTTTGCTTCTTATTCTCCAGCCCAAACAAATAAGGAGTAGCTGCAGACACTCTGTATAACTTGCTGTCACTGTTGCAAACCAGGCATTTGAGCAAGTGGGACTTCTACTCTGTTACGTTTTCATCCTGGTAACTGAGTATGCTACATCTGTTTCTTCAAGAAGCCTTCACCCAACAGAGACCCCTGTAGCTGGCACAGTGAATCAGGCCGGCATCCTGCTAGGTTATGGGTCCAACCAGCTGGAAGTTACCCCTGAATTTAGATTAATGGCTGGGCTTGCTCTCTTTACTATGACCATAATTTTTCCTGGCTACTAGAAGAACAATGTTCTGTAGTAAGCAGAGTTCTATTAAATCAATCGCTAGTTTCCCTCTAAAAACAAAAAAGTCCTTGATGAATTAATTTTTTTATTACTTGCATGGTGAAAACTCATGTTCTTTTTCAGAACAACTGGAAAAATAGATTGTTTCAAAATATTTGGGACTTGCACTTAGTTTCAAACACTCTAGCCTGACCTCTGTGGACTTACAAAAAAGTATTTTAAGTAGTAGTCTGAAAGAGGCTGATGTTTACTTGTAAGCAATCTTTAATTGTCCAATATTTTTTTTATGGCGTAACCTTTGTTAGGCTATTATCCAGAAACTTTCTACAACATGATCTGTTTCCTTACTATTTTTACACTCTAATATTGTCAAAATGTCATGTCACTTTTTAGGTCTCCCTCCTACTCCCCAAGTAGAACAGCTTGGTTTCTTTAATTTATTATCCTCTCAATTTGAGTCATCTCAGTTTAAGTAAAGAAATCAAAAGCTTTAGCCAAAAAAAGTCAAAAAAAACATTCTTGCATCCTTTCTAAATAACTGTTAAATACATCAGGTAGATTCCTTATGAAGCTGAAGATCCCCTTTCATATGCAGCTTAAATCTTAGATAAAGCTAATCCAGATCAGCTAAGAAATTCTGCTGTTTCTTATGTGATGTAGCTACTGCTCAGGTTCATTTGGATAGGAATTGGGCTTAACTGGGCTTCAGCATTGTTTTCACATTATCAGGAAGAGTTTGCTTGGATTTTGGCCAATTTGTAATGTGAATTGTGAAAGTTTTGAATTGAAATATTCATTGTAGTTTGTTTATATCAAAAAGAGTCTTTATTTGCATGAAGCTAGTGAAACTAGATTGACAGACCTGAAGCAAGTGCTGTATGACTCTTTTCTAATGGTATCTGTAATGGTCAAGTATCTCAACTGAAGAAAGGATATAAATGTACTACTTAGACTGTATTTTTCCTAACTCATTTTTCTTCAGAGGAGAAAAGTATATGGGAATGTGGCAAGATGATCTCTGCCAAGGCAATGGTGTTGTGGTTACTCAGTTTGGACTGTATTATGAAGGAGCCTTCAGCACCAACAAAATGATGGTGAGTCGAACACCAGACTCTCTGCTATAGTGGCTTTTCCTCTAAGTGCGGTAGCTTTCTGGGGTAGATTAGTGTGCATTAGCCTGCATAAGCCTTCTGTTCTTCTAACCTTCTATTTCTTAGCTTTTTAAACTGTCTTTATAATCTCTGCTCAGTTTCATGTAGGACTACTTCAGAAACTGCTTTTTAAAAAAGTATCATTTGCGAAGAATTAGTAATAGGCTTTTCAGTGTATCTTTAGATCTGTGGTCTGGCGTTCTGTTATAATTACTGCTTTGTATTCTTTATGATTCTCTTTATAGGGGACTGGAATTCTGCTTTCTGAGGATGATACAGTCTATGAAGGGGAATTTTCAGATAACTGGACTCTGAGTGGAAAGGTTAGTATTACAGTTGTCACTTGTAAATTATTATCACCTTAGGAAAAAAAAGTCTCTTTCCTCGTAATTTGGTTCCCAATGGATTTCAGTTACATCTTTTATTATCTTCTCCCAAGGGAACACTGACCTTGCCAAATGGAGATTATATTGAAGGTCTCTTCAGTGGAGAATGGGGATCTGGGATAAAAATCACAGGAACCTACTTCAAACCAAGCTTGTATGAGAATGAGAAGGACAAACCTAAAGCATTGTGAGTATTGAATACAAAATTATTTATCGTATGGTTCAGTAATACTTTGGAACATAACTATTGTCTTTTTTCAAAGGCCAGTTAAAAATATTCTTTCCAGAGAAACAGTGAGATTTTTGAAAACATTTGTCCTTTTTCATTCCTCTTCCCTTCTGCTTAGGAAATAAGATAAAAATCTTCTTTATAGCTGTTCTTGCTTTAATCACTACTTGAATATGCAAGTAACAGCATGAAATGACAGGATAGCTGACATGCTGCTACTGTCCTGTAGGAGTCTCAGAATTTTTTTTTTGTTTATATCTGGACAGACTGTTAGAATCTGAGTTCATAGCTGCTGATGACTTTTGAGGTACTGAGAAAGACTTGTTATGTTTGAGTGATTAGGTCAATCATAGACCTCTACCTTCTGCCAATTATTCTGTTGGTAAATCAATTCATTTAATGTGTCATTTAATAATGCCAGTGGGAGTACGCTTGGGCAGAATTAGCTAATTACCACACCTCTTCCAAGAAGTGCTTAAGAAAGTAGTAGAAAAATCTGCTGAATTGCAAAAGAGAGTATTTTAACACCTTAGCAAAGATAATTCTGAAAAGTATCCATATAACCCCATTTATAGCAGATGCATTAGGTCAATTTGCTTAATTACCTCTGGGGGAAAAACCCCATGTTTTAAGTCATAACTGAGATATCTTTGAGTAGGAGAAATGTAAGTGAATTTAAAGAGTTGGTGAAGTTTTAGTATTTGGTAGCTCTGTATACTGGTTTACAATAGTAGTAATCGTACAGGATTCAATAGCTTTGAAGCATACTCTCAGATTTCAGTTTAAAATGGGAAACACAACTCTAATGTTTTTACCTAGATTACTTCTCAGTATGCTTCCTGAAGCATTCCCTGGTAATTTCTTTTGACAGTGCTGACACCTACAACAGGATGCAAAGTTAAGCAGGCCTCCCTGCTGAACTGAACACTTGCAACCTTAGCAGCTGTCTGCTTTTTACCCCAGTAGGGAGTCTATGAATAAATGTATGTACATATTTGTGAAGATTGCTGTGAAATAAGGGTTTCATCTACCCTTTTCAGGCTCTCTTGAAGTTGAAAGTCTTCTGGTATAATTTGTGAAAAGGCTTAGAGCCTACTTTTTTATCCTTTGTGAAACTGGAAGAATGGGGAAATACCAGTGTTGCTAGTTCTCATCTCAAACGTGGTGGAAAAATATTAATTAAAGGTCTGGTGCTTTCTGACACTTGATTTAAATAAAGATAGAACTGTTAACCCTGACAGCATTTATTTGCTTTATGAAAGCTTTTCAAAGCCCTAAACTTCATTATATGTCTGAGATACCTTATCTATATAGGGAGAGCAACAGTTCTTGGTTTTCCTTTGCCTGTTGAGGATCCCTGACGGTTGGCTGTCAGTGAAAAGATACCTGAGCTGGTTTTATTCTCCATTAGTATATCCCTAATATGTCATGCAACATCGTACGTAGATGCTACTATAGGGGCAGAAGCCATATATCTGTTCTTGGTATTTATCTGTGTAGCAATGCTATTTGTATGTTCCAGGATAGTGAGATATTTGGGACATTTTTGTACTATGTTTTTGCTACATGAATGTGTCCCGAGCCTTCTGAACGAATACCAGTAGTGAAGATAAGCCCAGTTAAGTGCAGTATGTCGTGTTCTTTTGGCAATCCGACTAGTCCTTTTTGTGTTCAAACAAAACATTTCCTGTAACATGGATTAATGTATGTTAGTTAGCAAGGAAGAAAAATTAAGGTTAAGTAGAACTTTTTGTAAGTTCTTTTTAAAAGGTGTTGAAAGACAAGACATTAATTAAATAGTAGGTTCTAGGTTTATTCTTGGTGATAACAGTCTACTTCTGAAGCAAGTTTAAGTATATCAGCTTTTGGTAAAATAGTACGAGATATTACATTGACATTAGCCATAGGTGATTTTCATAGCTGAATGTGTTGTTTCACGACTTTGATTTTAACAGACTAACTGGTCATCTTATTAGGCGGAAACTCGGGATCCTGGCAGTGCCTCCCGATGAGAAATGGAAGGCAGTATTTGAAGAATGCTGGACCCAGCTTGGTTGTGAGAGCCCGGGCCAGGGGGACAGATGGAAGGCTTGGGACAACATTGCAGTGGCCCTGACCACCAACCGACGGCAACACAAAGACAGGTTGGTTCCTAGAGAATGTAGTCAGCAAGATGAAGAAAGCATTGAGAAAGAATCTGGAATTTCACTCTACTCTAGACTAGAAACTTTAACTGTAAAAGTTCAGTTAAAACAACAAAAAAATCCTAAACAACATCAGAACTCTTAATTCTCTGCACTATAAACCTTTTCGGGGACATACTGATATTTAGAATTAGATCAAGTGTTAGCTTCAGGGTTTTTTTTCCTACTGTATGTCTAATAAATAATCTGTACAATGTCTTTGTCCTTTTTATAACTGCAGCCCAGAATTATTGAGCCGCTCACATACTCAGACACTGGAAAGTTTGGAGTTCATTCCACAGCACATTGGTGCCTTTACCCTGGAAAAATATGAAAATATAAAAAAATATTTGGTAAAGGTATTGTGACTCTCAAATGCTCACATAGCTTGTTGATAAGGCATGATGTCAAGCTTACTTTGTAGTAGCTATTCTTAATTCCTTCCATATTTGCACTCTTGATTCATTCATGTTTGCTCATAACTTCCTAATTTATTGAATAAAAATCCACAACTAAGTAAAAAATAATAATATACCTAATGGATACTGTCTTGAAGTCAGTTACTGTTTTAATTCTTATACATTGGATCCCAGCAAAGCATCTTGAAATACTTGCTAATTATTGCACATTAATTTAAATAGTACTGAACAGATGACTTGTCTAAATAGCAGCACAAGTTCTTGTACTGTCTTGACTCCTCTATGAGCTGTATTCAGCTAATACATAAGTTTTATCATCCAAATGGCAATTTGTTAAATACAGCTCACTTTTTGATGTATTTGTAATACTTTTTTTTTTTTTCCAAAGCCTGTTGTTGGATCTCTGACCCAGCTCTCTTGAATTCTTTTGTGTTTTTTTTTTTCTTTTGTCTGGCATTGACCTATCTGGCTGGCCAATTAATATCTTTCACCTCAGGCTTGTGATACTCCTCTCCATCCATTGGGCAAGCTGGTGGAAACACTAGTAGCTGTGTACAGAATGACCTATGTTGGAGTAGGAGCTAATCGACGATTACTGCAGGAGGCTGTAAGAGAGATAAAGTCCTACCTCAAACGCATCTTCCAACTGGTTAGGTAATGAGACTTAATTTTCAAGTCAAACCACTGCTGAATTAAAGATGTCTCATGTACTGAAACTGTCTAGTGTGCAGTCCAAGTGTGCCAGTATCTTTACTCTGTTTTGGGGGTTGCTTGTATTTCCTTAACCTTTTTAAGGTGCCTTGAATATTCTCTCAGAATAGAAAAATTAAAATCTTCACCACAGTGTGTTACATCCTACATTGTACTTCAAAATATGGCTCTAGGAAGCTTGTCTTTAATGTGGATTTCAAATTTAGTGTCTCGGGATATCCATGGTATGAAAAGACAGTGTTCAAAGGGTATAGAAGAATAGTGAGAATGGGGACTCGCCGTGTATTCTATTGAAGTTCTTACCAACATAGATGAGCAATGTTCCTATGAAGTGTTTGCTTAGATTTTTGAGAGCAATTACAGCTTTAATTGGGTCCTGCCAATCTGAAAGCAGAAATACTCCAAATTATTAACCACTAGAGGCCTTGTCTGGAGGGAAGCAATGCCAAGGTAGGAGAGTTATCTTTGACATAAGTCTCTTCCAAGTAGATTGTGCTGTACATCTGTTAGCTATGCTGTCTTGTACACTATTATTTCAGCTGACTCTTCAATCCTCTCCAATCTTGCCTTCTGATGCTGTGATTTGTAGAAACTTCATGAAATGAAATCATACATTATTCATGTGTATTGCCATTTAGGTTCTTATTTCCTGATCTTCCGGAAGAGGGCAGCACAATTCCATTTCTGGCAACAGAGACAAAGGGAAGGAGATCCTTTTGCAGCGGGAAATCTGACTCCAGATCAGAGTCTCCTGAACCAGGGTACGGGTACATAAAGGAAAAAAAAAACTGAACTAAGTTCACACTTTTTTTCTTGGGTGGGGAAAGAAAGATAAGCACATGCTTAACTGATGGATATAAGCAGATTTTTTTCCTTTGGTTCTGATGGCAGATTCTGATAAGCAGAGTTCTGTGTGATGGCTGCAATAAGCATTTCATCCCTGTTCTATGCAATGACTCTTTTCTTAAGCCCAAACTTGATTTTGTCTGTGGGTAAACAAGTTCAGGCTTCAGAAAACTGTTTGGGATATCAGCACCAGGGGTAACGCGGGTCCAGTGCACATATCCTGAATCACAGATAGCCAGTCATAGGGAGCTCACCCTTTAGTCCATCCTGTCCTGTCCACAGCAGCCTCGGGTGTGGTCAAAACAAGGAAGAGAGGGATCAGCAGAGATGGCCTTCTGAGAAAGGCTCCAGTGACCTGTGCAGATGGTATTAGTAGGCACTTTGAGTTCCGCTTTCCCTGTTAGGGTTATGGGTTGATGCCAAGCAACTGCTGACTTCTTGAAAGCTGGAGTGTGAGTGTGTGGAGCTGGGTCAGGTAACTTAATGGGTTTTAGCCTATATTCTAGCTCGTGCTTTGAAGGTAAAGTTCAGCTGTCAGCAGAGTGGCTCAGAGTGGGGGCTAAATTATTAGCATGAAAGATACAGGTAAAACTGGAACTATAATATAGTACAGCGTTCAGCTTGTGCATTATACAAGGAAGAATGCCAATGTTCTGTTTAAAACGTACAAACCACAAAAAACCTGTACCATAACCACCGCCCCTGCCCCAAACCCCAGTCCAGTATGTGGACTGTAAAGGAAAATTACTCCTAAGCATTTTTTACCACAGATGCTATTTGATGGATTTGTACTTATTTTATTCTTCTTGTCCCTCATAGAATTGGCTTATACTAAATGAAAGATTTGTTCCAATGATTTCTTTTTCATTCAATTTTTATAGATAATTAGGTTTTTAAGATTTCTTCCTCTTCAAACCACCCTCTTTTTTTTTTTTTTTTTTTATAGCTATGTGGTAACCAGTTTTGGCTTGCTGCTCCCTGTATTACTGCCACGACTCTATCCTCCTCTATTTATGTTGTATGCCTTAGACAATGAGCGTGAGGAAGATATTTATTGGGAATGTGTTTTACGTCTAAACAAACAAACTGATATGGCTCTTCTAAGTTTTCTTGGAGTGCAAACGTGAGTATGCTTCAACAATAAAACAGAACTTGGAAAGATGATAGCATGTAATGAGATAAAGCAACTAAAAAACCCCCTATTGTATAAAGTGCTTTTCTTTGATTAAAATGCATCTAAACATGTCTTCAAGGTAATTAGTATGGTAGAGAGAGTGAATCAAAACTTCCCTCTTCCAAAAGGGGGAAGTGGGCGGAAGATTGGCATCACTACAAAACCAGAGCAAGGCATTGCAAATGAGGCTATTTGCCAGCTATTTGTGGTAGATGTGGTTGATCCTGTAAAAGAGCTGTTGTATCTCATAGAACAACATGACGACTTCATTTTCATAAGGTGAAAATGCTTTAAGACTATACTCTCTCAATAGACTATGCTGGGTTTCTTGCAGAAAATTTTGGCCAGGAACTGTATCCATCCTTGGAGAGAGCAGAAAGGTATGTTCATGGGGCCTTGGCTTGCAGTATGCTTTGCCCAGTGCATCTTTCAAGAAGCTGAGATCATAAAGCAGCAGTCAAAGAACTTTTGACCAGGCTTTTTGCTTAAGAGATGCTATGCTATCTTGTTTCCTTAAAATTTGTCTGCTACTTAAAAGCTACATTAGTGATTTCTTACAATAGCTATCGGTCCAGCTTTGTCACTTACTCTGTTGTACTCTGTAATTAATTCTAATTCAGGAAGACATTTGCTTGGTCTCCAATTATGAAAGTGTGAGAATAAAAGTCTACCAAGGAAATTTTCAAGCTGCTTGACTGAGAATATACCACTGTATGCTGATTAGGAGAATTATGTGCTTTTTCTTAATCATTATCTTGCTGAAAGTGGCTAACACTGGTCTTAGATGGTAATAGTGTAGTACTCAATCTCTGTGCTCCAGTAAGAGTGGTTTAATAATCATAACTTTGAACAATTGAATGCTTACAGTATACTATAAATTGTGGCAGCTTATGAATTAGTTTACTTCTATTTGAAATTTTCAGTTTCTTTATAATCATTTAGATACTCTTCCCTTCAGGAGGAGGATCTAAATCACCTCGTCCCTGTTTATAACTGTGGCTGTGCAAAGTCTGTAATCAGAAGCATGGCTTTCATCATAGTAGTTGCTGCACACGGATGAGCTGATATTCCTTGATAGAGATTATTACAAGTTTGTAATAATAACCAAAGCTGCTGCTGAACCCCAACGTGAGGTTATGGGTTCCCAGCAAGACAAGTCCACTTTTTCCCAAATCATGCAGTTGAAGACTCACGTCATTCACATGATGCAAACCTCCACTCAGACTTTAAATGTTACAAAATCCAGCAATAACACGTTTTCTTGAGTTACTTCACATCTTCTATATTTTTAGGTACTGGGCAAAATTCTTACCAGCTGTCTGAATCCTTCACACTTCTGACTGGTGGTTTTGGTTATAGAGTAAAGCCTCTCCACTGTGAAGTATACTGTGGCATGTGCCTTCTCTGAATTGTGCAGCCATTTACCTTGATTGCTGGGTCATTTGTTCAATTAATCAGGATGCCTTTAGCCAAGACATCAGGTTTATCTGCTTCTCTCCTCTGTCGAGTTTCCTCATTTTTCTGAATTTCTCTAGGTCTTTTTGCATCCATCCATTCTCTACCTGCTCCATTCAGAAAGACCCAGGCTCAGTTGTATGTTAAGAGCTAACATTTATATTTGTTCTTTTCCATTTGCTCCAAACCTGAATCTTTGATTGACTGCTATGACTTTCCTAGGTTTGAACCATTCCAGTCTTATGGTTCCCTCTTGATTGTTAACCATTAAGATTTAATGAGTCTCAGTCTTACTTGACCTGGAGGATATCCAAAACTGTCACTGATTCTTGTAACATACCAAGGAATTCAGAACAGGCTTTTCTGAATTTTAAATGAAACTCATAGAAATTATTCATAAGCAGATTTCCTGGATGACTTTAGCATCCAGGAACATTGCCCTTTCTTTGCACTGGAAAACTGGAGAGGGGAAGAAAAAAAGCTTTTATGCCAGTGTTGTGTTCATGATATACTGCTTCTGATGCTGAACAGCGGGGTGGTTAAACCTGCATGACAACTCTTCTCATGATTACACAGGTATCATCAAATACAAAAGATGCTTGCTTTGCCTCTGCAGTTGAATGTTTACAGCAAATCAGGTAATTCTCTGAAATTTGACTTGAGCATTTTACTGTTCCTGCTACAGTAGTATCTAGTTTACTTGATTGTGATCCTTTACCTGTCACCTTTTTTGTTCAACTTCTTGAGAGAGGTCACCAAGAAGTTTCAGAGGTCCTGCTAAAGATGTTAGCAAATTCTCCCAAGGGGGAATGAAGTATAGCCTCATAAATGCAACTGAGAGATGTGTCCATAGGACACCATTTAGAATCAAAAGTGTGAGGATGTCTAATCAAATACACATGTGAAGTTCCAAACAGTTATGGCAAAATGACCTGTGTATGGGGAGCTTTTCTGTGTCTGTTAGCTGACATAAGGAATTCTGCTGTGAGAATATGAGTAGACATTAAAAGGGTTTTAGAAAGTAATTTTTCCCCCTTTACCACTATGTTAAAACATCTTAAAACTGTGAAGACCGTCTCGCTTGCGGTAGTTAATGGCCTGGGGTAGTACACAGCCTTGGCAGCCATGGCTGTTGTGGTGTGAATGATGTGGCTTATCTTCTTGGGCATGGGGGCAAGCAAATAGTCTTCCTAATTTCGATGCAGGTATGTAACTTCTTATTGTTATCCTGTTTTGCTCTTGCTCTCCAAACAGTACCACGTTTACCCCAGCTGATAAGTTGAAGGTGATCCAGCAAACTTTTGAAGAGATCTCTCAGAATGTACTTGAGACTCTTCAGGAAGATTTTCTGTGGTCCATGGATGACTTATTTCCTGTTTTTCTCTATGTGGTGCTACGAGCCAGGTAGGCCTGAAGAGTGGCATCAGTCACGAGCTGAGCATAGGTAGTATGAGTACTTTTACCTGTATTAAACACTCCTGCGTCTCGCTATAGGACTGCTTGCTAGCTTTTTGTAACTTGGTAAACTTTCCACTTGGGCTGTTTGCTTTGGCCTGAAAAAATTTTGAACAGTTAACTGTGGAATGGCTGTGACCTCAGAATGAGGTTAGGGAAAAGCATGTTTCTTGCATACCACCATGTACAGAAGGTAAAAACATTATAATGGTTATCTTTCATTTGCCTGTTTTCTTTCTTGCTCTCCCATGTGACAGGATAAGGAATTTGGGGTCTGAGGTGCACTTAATTGAAGACCTGATGGATCCTTATCTGCAGCACGGGGAGCAAGGCATCATGTTCACTACCTTGAAGGTATTATTAAAAGCTTTCTTTGGAAATAATCAGCTTTGAGCAATGATGATCAGCTTAGGACAATTGTATGGACATTAAGTTGTAACTTCTTTGACATTTTAATTAAAGTTTTTAGCTAGAATGAGCATGGAAACTTAACTTAGACCTTAGGATAACCTAACAATAGCAGGTAGCATAAAATGGTGCAATGTGCAAATGTACTTTATTCAAATGTAATATTGGTTGCTGTTGACTGTTCTCAGTGCTCACCTGTAGCTGCTTGTTGCCCTGCAACATAACAAACCTCTTTTCCTTTATAAAAATTGGAATGAAGTGCTGCTTTGGAGATCAGCTATTCCAGTAATCTTTAAGTCTGACATTACATCAAAATGCTTCAGGAACTCAGTTTTTTTGGGAAAAAAAATATTTTATTGTGTCACTCTCCACATTCTATTTAGTAGTATTCTCAAGTATGGAAAAAGGGAGAGAATCTGTTTTGATTAATATCTTATTGTACACTAAGACCTCCATAATGGAAATACGTTGTTTTGGTACCTCAAAACTTCAGACAAGTGGGTCTTGTGACAATTCAGCTGTGTGGAGCTTTTTTGTGGGGTTTTGGAGGGAGGCTTTTAACTTGAAAATCTTAAGCCAAGCTCCTAGGTGAACACAACTGTATGTTCTGTCTGTGCAAGCTGGAAATAGTTGGGTGCAGAGGTTTTTTCATACCTGTTGTTTTTATAGTGCTGCAAAAAGGGAAGGTTTGAGTTGGTTAAAGTTTATTAAAGAATCTATGTAGTAGAAGCAGAATCTTATTTTCCATGAGTGCATGTGTTGTCTGAGACACTTAGATTAAGTTTCTGGTCATGGCTGACCCAATGCATATTTGAAACAGCTTTACAGAGTGAATAGCTATCAAGCAGCGGGTCAGGGTATTTATCCACATGACAGAAACGTTTGCTTTTCAGTCTGAGTGCATTTGAGACACTTAATCCCTGCATCCTTGCCCTGTAGAAAATATTTTCTTTTTTGGGCCCTTCTGTCAAAGGGCAAAGAAAGACTCATGAGCAAAACCAATGTACTTCATCTTGGCAAGGCTGGGAGCTGTGGAAGTATTCAGAGTCCCAAACCACGCTACCTTGCTTCATTAAGAGTTGGATGTAATTTGTAACTTAAAATCTCTTGTTCTTTTTGCTAGCTTACATATCAGAAGATTCTCATGTGTTGAGTGTCACTGTGTCATCACTGCTTGTAGAAAGCCTAGTCCTCTGTTGTCTTGGATAGAAAAAAAAAATCAACCTTTTTTGGTATGATGCTTTATCAGCTTGCCGAGAACTGGTATGTTTGCTAAACTGAACTTTGTTTTAATTCAGGCATGTTACTACCAGATTCAACACGAAAAGCTTACCTAGACCATCATTTACGACCTGGCTCTGTGGGATAATCTACTCAGTGGAGCTTCACTAATACCCACTTTCTTCCTTGAAATGGCACTTGGAAAATACTCTGTTAAAGTTCTGTTGTTACAGATGGAAATGTTCCATTGTTTCTTCTGACCTCTCAGTTTTAAGACTGGAAAACTGCAGCCAGAGGCTAAGAAGTGATAATGAAGCTAAGAGACTTGGTTTGTCAAGTATTTGCCAAGAAGATATAATTTCCTATTCTAACAGAAAGATTTACTCACTTTCAATTAACAATGCTGCAAGGAGGCATGGCATCTACACAGAGTACGTGTGAACGTCTGGACTGCATGGCTTCTAAGGCAGTGGGGTTGTTTTTATTATTCCTGGTTTGTCAACAGAGACATTTAAAGAGAATGAATCGCACCACAGAACCATTCAGTCTTCCTGAATTAAGCTATTATGTTTGTTTATTTAAAAAATAGAAATATGTTAGTATTTATAATGGGTAACCTATAGTGTGTTTGGCTGTAAAGGTTTTGAGGCATCTGTCTTGAACAGAATTGCTGAATGCAGTGTTAATGTGCTGTTGTGGAAATAATCACACTGTTATGGACTTCCCTGTTTACTAGAATTACAAATATAAAGCCATTCACCATTCCTTCTGTTTATGAAATAAATAAAAGGCACTGACCACTTCAAATCTGGCACTGAATTAAACACTCAGAATCTAGTGTTCAGTTTCATTATCTTGAGGTCTGAGGACAAACGCTTTCTCTGGAAGCCCATGTGATGGGAGAATGGGAATGTGCTCTTGAGCAAGCTGACAATGGATTAGGTTTGAGACTTTTGCCTGTTAACTTCTGTGTCAGAGCGAAAGCTAACCTTGTTGCATTTTTGAACATGTAGAGAACAAGTAATTTTCCTGGGGGATTTGTGTGTGTGTGTTCTGTGGTTTATGGTTAACTTTATTTATACCAATAACACTCATGGATAATTTGGGTATTGCAGGTGCTGTTCTTTACCATGGATGACTCAAAAAAGGGGGAGGGAGGAATAGATTCTAGAATGGCTTAACGGCTTAAATTACGTCAAACTACCATAGATAATGCTAATCATATTTTTGAAATAGTAATTATGACTTGTGTATTGGCACCTAAGTGGAAAGAAACCTTATGTCAAAATACTGTTTTGAACAGTGACTGTGATGCAGCAATTTTCATAATAAAGTAAAAAAGATTGGTCTTTCTGAAATTATTTTCAGTTCTATCAGAGTAGGTAAAAGAGTCATTCCGGCAAGATGACTATTGCTTTACTTGTTATACTCGCCACAGACTATAGATAAAAAGGAAAATAGAGATAATAGACTTCAGGTTTGCAAATAATTTTTTGTTTGCTTAATCTTATTTCTAAATTATACTAATAATTTGAGGGGACAAAGCAATAATATGAATAAAAGGGAAGACATAGAAAGAAGTTGATTTGAGAAGGGAGGAAAAAAAGATCTACAACTAAGGATGGAGAGTATAATGAAGTATAAGGCAGGAATTAGAACACTTAATCTTTTGTGCTAGATGCAGTCTTTCCACACAATCATCTCTTAGAACTCAAAGTACAAAAAATATTTAACTGAAACTTGTAGGAGCAGAATTGTTCTTTGGAAAGGAAGCTATGCTGAACAGCCAAGTAAATCAGTGGCTGTCATATCTGCAAAGGTCTGAATTCAGGATTTATTTCACCTTTTGTAGGAGAGTAATTAAAACCAGGTTTGATTCCCCCCCGCAACTATTCAGGGTCAGTGTTTGTTGTCTTCAGATGTTCTGGAAGAAAGGAACTATTTTAATCTTCAGCTTTGACATGCAAAAAGCTTTGTTTCATATGACCGCACTCCCACACTGATTCTGTACCTTAAACTGAAAATGTAACTAGAGATGGGAAGTTTTTCCATAATCTTTCTGCCTTCCAAGAAGGAGGTGCATTTACCAAATATGTAGCAACTTCAAATGTTTAATTTCACTCTCTGATGCAAAGTTGAAAACTAAAAAAACAAAGCATACATTTGCCTTTACATATATATGTGTGTGTATACACACAACCTCTTATAAAAAGTAGTGATAACGCATATGAATTAGCTTGCTGATTAATGGAAATAGACAGCCTGGGCTGGATTATTTTTGGTCTTTCTGATATATAGCTCAGTTATTAGCTGAAGAGAATCCTAGGATTAAATGTGCTTCTGACACAGATTCCACTTCACAGCCTACGTGGGTTGTGATGCATTAGGGAATCACTGCAGACCAGCTTTGATTTGTGTATGTCTGTAGCTAACAAAGAAATGAGTTAACCTGCAGGACTTCTCTCGCTGTATTGCTTCATGGTAATTACTTTTTTCTCATCTTTTTTTTTTCCCCTTAAACTGAAAGCCAGATATTTCTTGTGCTGCAGCAGCAATCCTGTAACCAGCAACAGAAGATCAATGTTACAGTATTACAGATTCTCATTGTAATTGCAGGCATGGTTGCTGAGGACAGACCCTAAGAGAGGAGAGCCCTACTGACTGGGAAAGTTACTGAGAAAAAGAAACTACTTAAGTGAGAGGCAACTTAAAGTAGGCTTTTTATGCAAGAAAAGGGTTAAGGGGATTTGTTCTCTTCTCCCTGGTAATGAGTAGTTCTAAGGTTAGGTTTCTGCGGATTAGAAAGGAGAGGATATCCATAGATTAGCTAGGGTAGTGAGGTTACTTGTTCTACTAACATCCACAAATACTCTTTCCCTCTGGAAATTCTGCGTGAGCTGAACATGGTCTATTCTGCGGTGTTCTCAGGTAAGAAAATACGCACTGTACTGAAACCATTGTGCTGCACAGATGCATTTCCCCCATGCAACTGTTAGTTTCTTCTCGTAGCTACAGCAAAGCTAATTAAACTTGTGATACCTGTTTAATTCCCATTAACTAAACAGTAGAGAGATGTATGAATGGGGAGCAGGAGCTCAAAAGAGAATTTTTTCCTCACTCCTAATCTTTGCAAAGTATTCTGACTTGAATGCCAGGTGTTATACGTTATTGACGTGTTTTGCCGACAGTAGGTTCATTTCCCAACTGTACTTGTTGTTAGAAGCATTTTAGGGAACTACCTGTTCCGGTATGGCGAGAGACGATGTAGAGGAAAGATATGTGACTGCTATGGGAGTGTAAAACAAGTCTTTTCTTTGAACTATCCATCTGTGTACTTCTAAGCTGATTCAGTATCAATGTGTTGATGTTGTCAGGTGGTTGTTGTTTGGTTTGTGGTTTTGGTTTGTATTTTTTTAGTAAGCCCAAACTGTTGGCAGCAAACAGCTGGCAGTAAAGCTGGCTGCCTCATGTGACTGCGGTGCACAGCACGCAAGCATTCTCTGAATGCGCTGCTCTTTTAGGAAGCGACGCTTTAGCGGCATTTACCCCCCAGGTAAATAAGATGCTTGCACCACCACTGGAGCTGTAAGCTTTTGTTCTAGAGGGAGGCAGAATGAATCGTCACTGAATAGATTTGATTACAAAGAGTAATAGTGTAACTTGTTCCATCAGCAACCTTACACATGCAGGTTATGATTACCTAAACCTCGCAGAATGCCTTGCATGAACATAAAATTTACTCTTTTTTTTTTTTAACCTGCACCACCTCAGACTTGTGGTTCTTGGGTCACAATAAGGATGTATGGTTTCAAAGGACAGGTCTCAACCTTTGCATAAAATATGTCAACTTATTCCACTGATATTTAGGGTTGCTTTTTTTAGTTGGAACACTTTCAAGTCTCAAAAAGCATACAAAAGGCAAGATTTTTTTTTTTACACTGACTAGAAAGAGAAGCTGACAGGCTTCAGTGATGAGACTGGCCTAATTCAGTTTATTTAATGCAGAACAAAAAAGTCCTGAACAGAGAATGTCATTTGAGAGATTTTGAGTGTCTCTTACTACCATTTTTTGTCTACTCAGTTTGCTGATTTTTAGTGGCTTATTTACAGCAAAACTTCCTCAGAGCGTTCCATGCCCTCAAGCTAATCTGCAGTCTTGAATATGCCAAATCATTAATTTTGACAAATTTAAAGATGTGGGTAGTTTTCCTTGTTAAAAGTGCTCAATAACCTTGTCAAGCATATTAACCGAAGCTTACAAAAGCAGGGGGGTTGATGTTCTGAATGTCAGGTTCTCTGGTGGCGTCCCCTTCAGAGGCTTGACAGCATCCAAAATTGTCCATTTCAAGGCAATTCTGAAAACTGTATTAAAAGCAGGGCTTGGGCTCCCCTGGAACTCTAGCCTTCTACCCATAAGGCCTTCTGGTCTGTCTGACAGCTAGGGTCAAGGAATTTCATATTCTGCAGCTGAAGGAAGTAAGCCCTGAAGCCCAAATTTGGGACAAATTATGTTTGTAGCCATGAGGTGACAGATTCCTTTTGACTCTAATTCTGGCATGCTCAGCATGGCTATCCAGTTCTCTCTTGAATAACAGGCAAAGAGAAGTGTCGTCTGTTAACGAGCATCTGTAATTGTGTGCGATACATGTGAATGGGAAGAACCTTACACTGGCTGGGAGATTAGTCAGGTAAGCCTTTTAGGAAGAACTTCCATCTAATTTATTTAGATCCCTGGGATGAGGAGACCCTGAGCTCTGGCCTTACAGATGTAAGTCTCGGGAAATTAAGGCACAGTAGTAGTTAAAAGTTTGTTTGAACTCTGACCTTTCCCCTTAAGTAAGCAATTTAGTAAGTCTTTTTCTAAAGAACTCCACAGAAGCAAGACATTATTCTTCATCTCTTCTGGTAATGACTTATTCATCATCCATTGCTACTGACAGCTGCTGAAACCAAGCTTCACAGTTGGAGGCTGCTTTCCTTTTGTTGTGTGAAAATATGAAACAGCTACTACTTTATGACTGAGGTGAGCTGTGTTGTTAAGAACTTGACAGATTTTGATGTTTAAATGCTGCTTCTGTCAGCGTGAGCATAAACTCTGTAGTTTAAAAAGGCAACAGTGGATGAAAGGGTTACTAACTGTTTATTATTAACCCTAGCGGCTCTCTGATAGCTATACCTGATACAAAACAGCAAGCAATCAGCATTCAGTAGCTTTCCCAGCTCTTCTTGGAAATCCAAGGTCCACCTTCAAGAAAAACAGTGTGTCTAAAACTTCTGAACGCGTTCACGTTAATCCCACTCTATGGAAGTAGTAGTGGTACCAGAAGCTACAAGGCTCTGTGGGGGGAAAAAAATTTAAATCTCTCAAGTATTTTAAAGGAGTAACAACACTAACTAGTATTTTAGCAGAATTGCAAGTATTTAGCATCTCCAGAAATGTTCTTTTGTCTCTATTTGCAGGATGATTCTCAGTGCTGTATTTAAAAATTAAATAGCTGTTCAGTAGAAGATTGTCGAATATTCTTTTTTTGACAGCAACAGAGTAACTTGCTTGCTTTTAGTTCTTTCCCATTCTAAGTCACTGTGCTGTGCAAGATCTGTCCTAGCTAAGAAGAAATAAATGTGATCCAGCTCCCAAAGGCCAAAAGGGACCTTGATTACGGTATTCTTAAGACTATACTGGAGAGAGTTGTGGGCTTTTTTCTCTCTTCCTTTAAACTTCTCTCTTTTGTCATAGAATATAAGCAATGCTAATTGTCAATGTGGTGACATGCCAGCTTGGTAGACAACATCACTTGAACAAAGGAGGCCTTAAGGTTATGGTAATTTCACTACAGTTATCACAAAATAAGATTCGGTTTTCAGTATGTATCTGAGGAGCCTTCTACAAAAAACCTGAGGGGTTTTGCTTGTCTGTTTTGAGTTTAAGGGGTCTTCTAAACTTTCTTTTAACTAGTTAAACCAAAAAGCTTTTAGAAATACTTCTTGTCTTGCACATATTTCTCTATATGTGTTTGCAGGGTCCCTCCCTACTTAAAGGGCATGTGCTCTGATGCTCCGAAGCTAAATAGGACAAAACATAGGAAAAGCCAGATCTAGACTTGAAATAACTGGAGTTTTATTCTGGAGAGAGCTGGGCCTTGTTGAATGGGAAGTTACTGTGAGCACCATGTGTTGAGAGCTTTCTGGGTGGGCGAGTACCGTTATGGATGGAAGTTGTGTATGCTTTAGGCAAACCAACTGCTATATAAAATCATACGTATGGCAACAGATGCATAGTAATAGGTAAAGTTGATCATTGTTGACAACCAGAACGTATTTGTAGATGTGAGTTGGCCAGACAAATTCAGCTAGGGTTAGGGGAGTCATCCCAGAAAGCCCAGCTACATTATAAGAGGGATTTTACTTATTTATTCTTTTTTGAGGGAAAACGGTTGGGTTGGGTTTTGGGTTTTTTTGAGGGATGTATGTGAACAGATTTTTACATCTGGGCTTTTCAGGATGAGAAATACAACATAGATCAGGAGTTGTCTCCCTTATAGTACATGTGAAATGTCTGGACGTGTTCTTTTCTTTTGTCTTCAAACATCCTTTACCACGAAACTGTAACAGGATTTAGAATTGGCGGTGTGCTGTTGGATGTCTACGTAGACTATAAACAGCAAAGTAAACAGCCGTTGGATGTGGGAACCAGCAGGTGTCAGTGGGGTCTGTCTTTAGTTCTTGAAAAGTCTGAAAAAAGCCCCATAGTTATAAAAGCTAGAGAAGCTTTAGAATTAGTAATAATAATAGGAAATGGGGCTTCTGGAATGTAGTTTATTGGGTAAGCTGTCAGAAGTTGTTTCCTTTTAGGACATAACTGGCAGATTGAGTACCATCTCTTTGTAAACACTTCTGCAACTGGATCTGGAGCTATAGACTCTTAGTTTCCAAAAACAGGGCAGGGGCAGAATCAATGAAGCTGAGGGTCACTTGTGTTTTCATATTGCTGTTCTTCAGTGAAAACCAGGAGCGCCACTGTCCTGAATGTACTTTGCAACATAGGGATTCCTCTTTCCGTGTCTATACCATTCCACAGAGAAGATTTCTGCCCTACTCCTAATGTCTTCAGTAACTAAGAAACAGGTATTCATGACTAGATTTATATGGCCTGCTTTGTTAAATCCATCATTAGGCAGATCAGCTAAGCTTAATGAAGGGGAAGACAAACTCTTAAAGGAACAGAATGCAGACTATTGAGGAAAAAAAAAATTGCAGCTCAAAACCCAGTTCCCAGTGGATATGTGGTAGAAGGATTCAGTGTTCCATTCGTAAAAGACAAAAAATAGTTGTTCCCAATAGAAAAATTATTATGCATCATAATCTAACGCTGAAATGGAGATGTTGCATTAGGTATTGGGGGAAGACCAATCTGTATGTCAGTTAGTCTTTGAAAGGAGAAATTGTAATTACAAAAGCAATCTTTGGATTAGAATTTCAATAAGATGTATCACTGAGTATCCTGTAGAGGTAACTTGATACAAATTGCTAATACTCAGTAATAAAATGTTTGAATCATAATCTTGTAACTTTTTTTTTCTCCCTTAATTTCCACTGCCTTTTGAAAGCAGTTTTATGATTTCAGAGGAGAGAGGAAGCATGTTCTAAAAATAAGTATTAAGAAGTGCAGTAAAAGTGACAGTAATGCCTTCTGCTGTTATAAGCAGATCAAGATAATACTTTTCCTGCTTGTACCTTTGATGTTTTCCGTCCAACGAACAATCTAGAGGAAAATGGCTGCCCTTTTGCTCTCCTAATCCAGGCGATAAACTACTGTATATTTAACAGAATTTGGTAAGGTGTTCACTGTGCATACAGTGTCATGCTGAGGTGCTCAGGTATCTGATGTTACAGGGTTTTTTAACTTGCACTCTGAACCATCTCTTGAGTGACCAGCTTAAATATTTAACTCTCTAAGAGTAATCTTACAATACTGGTAACTGTGACAATATCTTCAAACTTGTATCAAATGTGATTTGAAGTTAGATCAACTAGGATGTAACGAAGATCCTGAATTACTTCAGATCTTTCATATATAGATTCCTGATGCTTTGGGGTATGAATGTACGATAGTGTTCCCTGGGGAATCTCCATACTTGTTTGCAAAGGAGAGTTCTGAGAATTCTCTGAAGCAATCTTGTACTGTGTTGTTTCCTACTAGCAATGGATTGGAGACCTTCATCCATTTTTAGTCTAAGGGAACATCAGAGGTCAGTGATAGGTTTTCACAGAAGTTTAAAGGAGGGAAGGAATTCAGAAGAAAACTTTAGAAGGCCTATTCTTTGTATGTGAAAAGTTCAGTGCCCCAGAGGTACAGATGAATCATGTAAGTGTTGGCTTCCTGCATTACTTAAAAATTCCTATTTTAAAATTTAAAGAAAAAAATTAATAAAGGTAGTATATGCTGCTTTTATAATGAAAGATAATATAGGAGGGTTTTTTAGATTATATATAGAGAATCAAAGAAGTTACCTCTAAAAGTAGCAACCAATTATAAATTGCCTGAGAGAAATTATGATACCAGTAAGATAAGGTGTGGAGTTTTTAATTTGGTTTTGGGTTTTTTGTTTTAATTCACTATGAGGAAATAGAGGAAGATACGAAATCTTAGTGGAACAAGTCCTTCAAAGATCTTAAATTTGAATAGCAATAGAAACAGGGATCCCTTTTTTGCAAAATCATGTCCTTGCTCAATGAAAATTCAGTAGAAACTCCGGAATGTTTCAATTTTAATATTGTGTCAATAACAAGGGAAATTAAATGTAATAAGTTCTTGAATATGATTATTTTCTAAGCTATCTTTACGTAAAACAAGCTTTAAAAGTCTTTAGAAAAAAATCATAACTTTCCATGGTAGTGCACTTAAAAAGCTGGGGAACAGAATGACAATTCCCTGAAGGAAGTAAAATGTCCTATTGCAGCTGTGTCTGTCTGGTGGGCAACTGAATTCACATCCAGGACTCATGTATTTAATTCATGCTTGACACATGTTGTGCACTTCAAATATGAATGGCTGCCCCCCTTAATTTAAATTCTGCTTTCTTATCAATCTAAAATGCCTGACAGTATTCTGATATGAGTGTACTCTTTTTTCCCTAGTTCGGCATCTATCTTTGTGAAACCTACTTGGCGTGAATGCAGTACTCAAAGTGGGTGGAATCTCCTTGAATAAAGGAAAAGATGGAGGTGCCAACAGTCTGCAGTCAAGATAATGGTATTCATAACTCTTCCATCTCTCTTTTCAAAGAGGAAAAAAACCTGACAAAAAGTTTTATTCCTTGGTCCCTGTAACTCTTCTTCCATTGAGTCAAGAGAGAGGTGAATGTGTCTAGAAATGTTACTACTTAATAATTTGAATTATTCTTAATGTTAATGGTGGTATGCAGTTAATTTAGAGAGTGTCAGAGAGAATACGTGGCGTTTGTTTCTGTCTTATAAAGTCAAGTTGTATTAAGAATTACTAATAATTGCATAGGACTTTTTTGCTTAAGGAAGTGATTCCCTGAAGCTTTGTGCTTCTGTATGGAACATCTTGGTCTATCTGAGCCCAATTTAATGTAGGGGTTGCATTCTAGGAGATGGTTAGTACAAGTCCTCTCAAAAAGAGGCACCCAGTAATGAGGAAAAGTTCTTTAAAAGTGTCTCCACCAAAAGTAATGTTCTACTAGGCACTTGGAGTCCCTGCAGAAGAGAATCCTTTCAAGTTAACTGTGTTTTAGGAGATATTTCCCTGTGGGGCTCACAATCAGGGTTCACTGAGTTTATGATTTTTTTTTTTAAGTTCTTAGATGTCTGCTTTCCAAAAACAGATGATTCTTTTGATAGAGGTACATTTTCAGGCTTTCCCAGTTTGGATACTCAGTAATTCTGCCTGATGCTTGAAGCTAAGGTCCCATCTGCAGAAACTTAGCAGGCAAGTGCCTGTATAAATTCATGCATAAGGAAAATTCCTCAGTGAGACTGAATTTGAAGATAGATCTCACTAAAGTCTTGGTAACATCGAGGTCTAGAGCTGATACAGGAAACAATTAACTCAATGGCTATAAACACTGTGCTCAGGAGAGAAGTAAAGAAGGGCTTCCATGTTCAGGTTGGCTGTGGTGACTGGATGGTAGCAGCTGATGATACTGTCTGCAGTAGCTATTGTGGGTCTGCTGGATGAGCTTTAGCTTTAAGAAATTATTATTTTGACTTTGGCTGATGTAACTTTAGAAGCTCTTAGTGTCTTGGGTTTATTTCAACACTTTTTTTCTTGTATTACAATATTACTCATTGAAACACGACAAGTTCAATGTTGTAAACAAATACAAAGGAAAGTCTCCAGTTACAATTGTATTGTATGATTCCTTTGGCCCTAAAAAGCAGAGAGACAGCTTGTGCTTACCAAAATAAACAAGAGTTGAGAACTTACTGTCCTTTGACATTCAGTGGGAGTCAGGCATCCAACTCTTATGGTCTCTTTAAGAACCCTTATAGCTTAATAAATTTAACTCCTACCATTTGGTATGGTATTGCATTAGTGCTGTTATAAATACTGTGTTTCCTGGGAAGTGTGTCACATAGCAGAAATGATCTGTTGTAATTTCTGAGGTAAAATTAAATTCCATGCACTCACAAAAATCCAGCTGATGTCTAGGCCTCACTTTGTGTAACATCTTACCTATTTGTCACCTCTTAGTTTCTACCCACTTGACATTTTAGAAAGATACTGGATTTTTTGCTTTTCCACTGTATTAGAATACTGTTCCTAACATATTGAGTGCTGCTTCTAATATAAGAACAGTTCTTCCCCTTTCCTGGGACGTGCTGTGGGTGTCTGTGACAATGGTATGTATTTGGCAGGAATTTGCATTTTCATTAGTGATACTCTCCAAAATGTCTGCACTTCTCAAGAGTGGAGAAAAACGGATGGTCCCTGGCCCAAACAGTGGGTTATCCAAAACAAAAGCCTATAAAATGAACAAGGCAATTTTTTTTGTTTACCTCTTCTCAGTAGGAGGTACGAGCTTGAACCCAGGTTGATATGTGTGAGATTCCCTTTGTGTTTTTTCTCATGGGTCCATTGAAAATTGCTAGTAGTGACCTAACCCTGCTGGTTAATACTATAATAAAATAAAGCTCTTAATGCAACAGAGTTGATTGCACGAAACAAGCAAAGCAGACAGGAAATGGGTGCATTTCTTCAAAGTATGAACTGAGGAAAGGTGCTTTTCAAAGGCCCGGGTCACTGTTTAGCTTTGGTTGGTCTTCTATTTGAAATGAAATGTCTTGCGCTTTTCTGTTTCTTGGGCTCAGGTGTATCTCATGTTCTGACTCTAGTGCTACAAGAACTGAGTTTGCTCTGTAAAAGAGATGTCAATGGCGTTGGCATGTTATATGACCTGCTCAGATCCCGCTGGCTGCAAGCACTTTTAAAGGTAAAGTAATGTTCAGCTGTGAAGGCAAAAGTTTCCTAGAGAACAGTCTCCTAGGGGATAGCTATTTTATTTTGCCATATCAGGACAATGAATGCTTATTTAGACTAAATGCTGATAGTCTTAATGTCAGTCCTAACATCAGCAGTCAAGGTGAACAAAACCACTTTTGCTTTCAAGAAAAAATTTATTCTCTTTCATAACATCCTAGACATTAAAGCTCTTCTACTTTACACATCTGTATTAAGGCCAGGGAGATGGATACATAAGCTGAACACAGCACTGCTCGGCTGTCTTTTCTTAAATCTCTCTATGGCTACATATCCTACTTTTTGGCATGGATGCTTGTGAAATTACATTTTTTTGTTTTGCCTATGCTTTATTTGATGTGTAGTTGAAGATTTGATGATGTTATAGATCAGAGTTTTGGCTGGTGTGTGTCTCAAGCAGAACTGTATCTAAGACAAATTCTGTACAAACTCTGCACAAACTCTGCTTTTCTGCTAACAAGGATTTTTAAAATCTTTACATTTTAAAGAATAAAAACTTAGAGTGGGTAAGAATGTCCATAAGGTTATTTTTAATACAGCAATTTATTTTGTTTTACGTTAAATTTCTTTTGTTAATCAGGCCTGCAACTAGGGGAAGGAAGCAAGCTACAAGTCTTTCAGTACTTAAAGGGGGCCTATAGGAAAGACGGGGACAATCTTTTTAGTAGGGCCAGCTGTGACAGGACAAGGGGTAATGGTTTTAAACTGAAGCAGGGTAGGTTTAGACTGGATATAAGGAGGAAATTCTTTACAATGAGGGTGGTGAAACACTGGAACGGGTTGCCCAGAGAGGTAGTGGAGGCCCCTTCCCTGGGAACATTCAAGGCCAGGTTGGATGGGGCTCTGAGCACCCTGATCTAGTTAGGGGTGTCCCTGCTCACTGCAGGGGCGTTGGACTGGATGACCTCTAGGGGTCCCTTCCAACCCAAAACATTCTATGATAAGTCTGAGAATTGATGCTATCAGGTTATTGTCCTGTGTAATCAGCTTTTCACATTCAAAAATTCAAAACTATAGTGTCACTGGCTAGCTGGATGATAATATGGAAAGACAACAAATTACAGACTCAATTCCAGATGGGTTAGATGTGGAGATTGCAAGCTCTTTGGCTCTAGATGGACTGAGAAATTCCTAAAAATGTTCTGTGTGTTGTGTATGTATCTATATAATCACGTGAACAGACCATATAATCATTGCATTGTCTTCTCTATCACGGCATGCAATAGATTTATGAATGCCTCCAACACTACCTCGGAAAAAGACCAGTTCCTGTCACACTGCAGGCACGTGTATTGACTCGCGAGGTAAGACTGTGTATGCATAATGTATTGCTTTACTTACTCATACCAAATTAGTCAACGTAGCTGCAGGTAACTGTTCCAGTGTTTGTTTTGTGCCTCAGGTCTGAGTGTGCTATATAAACTTGAAAGATTCTCTTCTCACACATTTGTCACACTACCTGATAACTCTGACTGTGTTAAGAGTGGGGTGGATGAGAAATGTGTACAGCTGTGATCATTGGACTGCATGAGCCCTGGCTGGTGTAATGAACACGCAAATTATTTGTTTTAACTACTGGTCATATATTTTTCTACCCATGTAACTGTGTGGTCAGCATTATGGCTGCGATCAAGCAGTTTGACATGAGGATTTTGAAAAAGCTTTTTGGATTTTTCTAATCATAATAGCTGGTTAATTCTTAAACTGAATTAGACGGAGAGTTAATGACTAAGTGGAGACACTAACATTAGTGATTAAATCAGTTGAGGCACAGGAGAAAAAACTAGTTTGGAGCACATGGCACTGTGCCTGAACTAAATTGAGCCTGGCTGAGTGTTGTACAGCTGTGGTCATATTGTCCAATCCTAGAGCAAGCCATATGGATATGTTCTGAGTCGTTTAACGTGGGAGGCTGAACACTCTTACCTTACCATATTCCTCTACGTTCTCTTTATAAATTAATTGTTCACCAGAACCAGTCTCTCTGCTTTCTCTTAAATTTATCAGGTGGTAGAGTTACTGCGTGAAGCCCCTCAGTCTGGAGAGATCAAAGAGCTAAGACGACTACTGCGAGCCCCACACTTAAAGGCAAGTCCTGCTTAAAGGCAAGGCAAGTCCTGCTTAAAGGCAAGAAAAAGTTTGCTCAGAGAGCTGTCTGCAGTGGGAGTGGAAGCAGATGGCAGAAGAGCCGCAAGACACACTGTTTCCTAGTCATGAACTAACAGAGTTGTGAAATCAGACGTGGACTATGTATCTGAAGTACCTGCAGTGGGCTGCATTTCATTTAAGGGCTATGTTTGAGAGATGTTTCTTAAAAAGTTAAATTCTGAGTAGTTGATGCAGACACATAAAAACAAATTTTCCTTGTAATAGCAAAATCTGCATTTTTTTAGCCTAGGGTTCCCAGTAGGAATGTTTCATCTTCTGCAAGTTTTCCAGAAGAAGCAGAGAGGGGAACGGTAAAAAAGAAAAAAACACCCACCACTTCACATTTTGAATTTCCAAGTGGAAAGAAGAAAATATCAGTGTAAAAGGAATCTGTGTTCACAAAGGAACTTATTTGCTGATGTCTGTTCTTTGCTTATGGGTTGGTTGGTTTGCTTGTTTTCCTTTGTACCAGGCCCTGCTATCTGCCCATGACACTGTGGCCCAGAAAGACTTTGAACCAACCCTTCCACCACTGCCAGACAACATACCTGAAAATGAGGAAGCTATGAGGATTGTCTGCCTAGTGAAAAACAACCAGCCGCTGGTGAGGGAGCTTTCCGATATCTGACAAGTTATTTTAACTTACACGAGTATCGATACTGCATATTGGTTTCTTTCCAGGAATGTCACAGAGATTGTGTGCACTCTTGTCCAGTTTTCACAGAATCACAAGAATTGTTGAGGTTGGAAAGGGCTTCAGGAGACCATCTAGCCCTGCTCAGTGTGGGTACAACTACAGCACGTTGTTCCAGTGCCTTGTCCACTCAGGGCTTGAACATTTGGCACATGTTTTTAACTCATATAATGAAAATGCAAATAGGATTGAGAGCTATTCCTTTGGCCAGAGTAGTAAAGAAGGGAGGAGAGACTCTGAAGGGTTCTTTGGAAATTATTTGTACTTATAAGCGGAAAACGTTGTATAGCTTAACTAATCTGTTTTAGGAAAAATAGTGGTGAAATTTGATATAGAAAAGATTTCTTACAGTTAGTCAATGAGGTCACTTTAGTATGATGGAAGTTGAAGACATTGAAGGATTTAGTATTAATAATGTTATCGCTAGATCCATGTGGTGTTAAACAGGCTGTATCTTTTAATGCCTTTTTGTCATTGTGAAGATCAGACTTGTGATGAGAAAGGAAACTTACAGGGGTTCTTCAGTGATCAGTGTGGTTTTTTCTTTGTTTTTATTTGGCAGGGTGCCACCATTAAACGCCATGAGATAACAGGTGACATAACGGTTGCCCGTGTGATCCATGGTGGGCTAGCAGACAGAAGTGGTATGTGCAATTTGAAACAAAGTAATACAAAAACTTGAACTTGAAATAAGATATTTGAAGTAAGATAATAGCTTAGCTTCTACAATTAGTCTTCTGTTATAGAGGGAGTAGATGTGTACATTGGACAGCACTGTAAATAGTCGTATGTTGCAGTGACTTTGATTCTGGTTTCATTGACTTTCATATGAGTGTGCAATGTTTGAGCCTGAGTCAAGGTACAAATCCAGTTTTCGTTATGCGTTTTTGGCACCAGTACCTGGATAAATTTGTCATGAGATTGATTGCGAATATCCCAAACTGCAGTGTAGTATGAATACCAGCTGCTCATTCCGTAATGGAGAAATGGAAAATATCAGCAGCCTCTGATTCTAGAAAATAATGGGCTTTAAGAAATATGTAGTAACACTTCTTGGCACTAGTCTACTGAACACTTTGGTAGCATTAGTTGCTAAGCAATCTTCCAAGGAGTTTCCTTGGCATTGTTACTACTTTGTCATCCTAGAATTGAACATATTCCTTGGGAAATGTAACAGAACTAAAATGTAAAACATCAGAAGTAAAATTGAACTGTAATCATTATAAAATAGTTCCTTTTAGTATTTTCTGGCCTTTGTATAGAGAAGAAAACCCAAACTGTAGACAGTAGCTGATTAAGTTCCTAGTTTAACTGAGCTGAAGGAAAATGTAAAAGTAAACAATATTGTGAAGACTTTGTAAAGGACAGAGGAGCCCCAAGGCCTTTCACTGTGCCTGGAATTTTTAAGGGTCTGATTCTAAATTTCATGGTCTACTAATGTAATGGGTTTAGCTAGAATAGGTTCAGATATTACTTTGGGAAATGGAGCTATATTCAAATTTTTCTGCTACTTTTAAGGCAAATCATCAATAGATTGTAAACATGTTGTATGGCGAAGGTGGGAGGAAATAATAATACTGCAGAATGCAAGCTTCTTGTGACCCACAGAAGTCTGCAGCTCTATCCAGAGGCAATATAGCCTACATCCAAAATGTCCTCCTGCACCCCTGGTGTATGGAAACTTTTAATGCTGGCTTCCAAACCTGCGGGATATCTGCGAGTCCCTGCCCTGCCTACTCAAGATAATCAATGTTGTAATAAAACTTCTGTTGCTGCTTTCATCCTTGTTTTTCACTGTAGGGTTGCTGTATGCTGGAGACAAATTGGTGGAAGTGAATGGAGTTCCTGTTGAGGGACTTGAGCCTGAGCAAGTTATTAATATTCTGGTATTGAATCTTTTTTTCTACTTTGTACCTTAAGAGTAACTGTATGCTGTTTCTCTTACACGTACACACACTCCTAGAGGAGAAGGTCTGAAATTTTTTAACAGAAAATTCAGATTGTTTTATTATTATAGCTGAAGTTCATAACTGCTCATGAAATCAGAATGTATGAAACCAGAATTAAATCTAACCCCTCTTCCAGGCAGAAGGTAACTTAATTGTGGCTATTCTACCTGCAGCTTCTGGGAAGAATATTAATTTATTCAGACTTTACTGGAAGTTCCACTCAGTTAATACTCCTCAAGAAAGTACTGGGAAGGTGCTGTTCTAATAAGAGTCCATGTTACAAAATGCACTAAAGCAGAGTGAATGAGCTTGTAAGCTACATACCTCACCTTGCAAAAAAGGGCAGTGGTAATTACTGTTGTCAAAACTCTCATGAAGAAATCTGTTGAGCTGACCCTCTTACTTACTCATTGTTTTGCCCATAGTTTTTCAAGGTTCTTCACTGCAAAGTGTTAGTGCCAGTCAGTAAGGATTGCTGTGCATAGTAAGGATCAATTCTTTCTATGCGTTATTTCCCTGGTTGTACTATTTCTAGGTATAAGAAATACAAACTCTACTGGAATGCTTAATTCTTAAACTTTTTTTTTCCCTCCCCCCTTTACATCACTTGTCTAACCAGACCCTGCTGCTAATTTAAATCAGATTTCAGTAGAAAAGTTTGGTATCAATTAAAGTTGAAATTGTATATATTTATAATAAACATAGATTTCATTGAATTAAAAATATTTAGCAAGACTTTGAAGTTTCATTCTTGATTTTCCTTTTGAAAAAAAATACAGTATTGTCATATTGACTCTGTCTGCCTAAATTCTATTTGTAATATAGACATTATAGTAACCTCAAAGCCATGCTCTGTAAAGTTTGTGCTGCCAATGTTTGGTTATTTGTGTTGAACACCAGTCACATTTTAATCCTTTTTTTAATCATTTAGGCCCTGTCTCAGGGGACAATTATGTTCAAATTAATTCCAGTTTCTGATCGGCCTGTCAGCAACCAAACAACAGTAAGAGACATTCTTTTTTCCGGCTTGTTACCGCAAACAGTTGCCCCAATAATGTCTAATGGTGTGATACAAAGAAATGGTTTTGCTTAGAAGTTTATTGCGGTCCTTAAAGCATTACTTGCCTTTATGCCTAACTCTCAGCTCACAGCAGTATGCTGTTGCTGAAGCAGTAAAGATAGTAAACTGAAATATGGTTGTATTAAAGTTAACAAAGACATTTTCAGCTTGATCTACAGGTTCAAGGTCCATTCTCTTCATAATGTGTAAGGCGATTTTTTTTCTCCCTTTATGAACAGGGTTTGTGGCTTGATCTTGTTTTTAAAACTTGACTTAATCATTAATTGACTAAAGCAGCAGTAATATCTGGCCCTGAGATTATAAAGCTCATGTTGTATCTGTTCTAAACGTGGCTTCCACTTACTCTTGTATACTTTCTTTACCAGCTCTATGTGCGAGCAATGGCAGATTATTGGCCCTTGCAAGATCCTGCCATACCATGCGCTGATGCAGGTTTGCCTTTTAAGAAGGGTGAAATACTCCAGATTGTGGACCAGAATGATGCTTTCTGGTGGCAGGCCAGGAAAGCTTCAGATCTCGGTGCCTGTGCTGGACTTATACCCTCAAATCATCTTCTTAAAAGGTAAAGAACTCTTACTTTTTCTGATTTCCAGTTCAAAGATTAGCCAGTTATTCAGGCTTTCCTATTTTAAAATTTTCCTAAGTTATATATCAGTATGATTCAGAGTGACGTCTGACAAACATCTTTCCTCTTTCTGTTCTCTGACTTCTTGCTCTCCTTCCCTTAAGAGTACCTATGTGAGAACAAGCTTTTGAAATCACCTGTATGATCTTAAATTGATGTCTAAGAAGTTCACAGCAGTTGCCTGGTCTCTTTGCTAGTTGCCAAGACATCTAGTGGAGTGTAGCAGCTGAAGGGTGGAAATTAAAGACCCTGATTGCTTAGGACCATCATCTATGATTTAAAAAAAAAAAAAAAAAAAGTGGGCAGGGAGGAAGAGGGGGGTACTAAACATATAGTATAAGGGCATAGCTGTATCAAGAAATAGTATTTATCATAGAATTATTTGGTTGGAAAAGGCCTTTAAGATTGTCAAGTCCAACCATACCTGTCCACAACTAAACTATGTCTCTAAGCACCACATCTACCCATACCTCCAGGACTGGTGACACAGCTGCTTCCTTGGGCAGCCCATTCCAGTGCCTGATAACCCTTTCACTGAAGAAATTTTTCCTAATATCTAATCTAAATCTCCCCGGTGCAACTTGGGGCTGTTTCCTCTCATCCTATCGCCCGTTACTTGGGAGAAGAGACCACCTCGCTACAGCCTCCTTTCAGGGTGTTGTGGAGAGCAATAAGGTTCCCCCTCAGCCTCCTCTTCTCCAGGCGAAACAACCCCACTTCCCTCAGCTGCTGCTCATCAGACTTGTGCTCCAGACCCTTCAACAGCTTTCTTGCCCTTCTCTGGACATGCTCCAGTGCCTCAATGTCCTTCTTGTAGTGAGGGGCCCAAAACTGAACACAGTATTCAAGGTGTAGCCTTACCAGTGCCAAGTACAGTGGAAAGATAACTTCTCTGGTCCTACTGGCCACACTATTTCTGATACAAGGCAGGATGCTGTTGGCCTTCTTGGCCACCTGGGCACACTGCTGGCTCATATTCAGTTGGCTGTCAACCAGAACTCCCAGATCCCTCTCTGCCGGGCAGCTTTACAGTCACTCTTCCCCAAGCCTGTAGTGTTGCATGGGGTTGTTGTGACCAAAGTGCAGGACCTGGCACTTGGCCTTGTTGAATCTCATACAATTGGCCGCAGCCCATCGATCCAGCCTGTCCAGATCCCTTCCTACCCTCAAGCAGATCAATACTTCCACCCAGCTTACTGTCACCTGTTAACTTGCTGAGGGTATTTAAAGATGTCCTGTGAAGCATGAGTGACCTCTCCAACTTTGGTCAAAACTGAGTAGACCAGATTAAAAGAGAGGGAAAAACATGTTCAGGGAAGAACAAGGATCCTTTGCCTATTATTTTCTGCATAAATGGCCCATTATTTTTACACTACATGCTTTCAGAACCAGAGTAGTTAAACTGCTGTAGCAACTTTTCAGTTTGATCCTCTAACCTCATGTCCCGTCTGTTACCCTCAGGAAAACCTAAGGCCACACAATGATAAGGTTCAATTTGTACTATACGTAAACCTAACTGTGGTCTGTATAATGAAAGTTGAAATCAAACGAGGTTGTGATTGAGGCTGCAAGCAAGAGGCTCTGTGTAGTAACAGGGGCGGTAGTACTACTACCCATACAGTAGCACACTCTTCTACTCCCAGGAAGTCTGTGCCCACAGTATGGCTTATCTTCTTGTCCTTTACATATAAACGCAAAATACTCTAAATACATCTGGGCTGCTGATTTAGAAATTGCCTTTAAATAGTTCTGATAGAACGTTGGCTTTCTTTCAGGACTTTGCAGTGGGCTAGAACATTCGTAGTGTTTCCATTCTTGGAGTCTTCTGTCAGCTCAGTACTGATTGATCTTATGTTAGCAGTGAATCTGATGGGAGCATAATGTGCTTGTGGACTGTTTTGCTTCTTTAACTGTGACAAATCTATTTCTATGTAGGAAGCAGCGAGAATTCTGGTGGTCTCAGCCTTTCCAGCCCCATCTCTGTCTTAAATCATCAATGTGTGAGTGAAAAGTTATTTGAATGGTAAAGTAGGAAAGAAAAGTCTTGTCTCTATTTCCAGGGATACTGAAATAGAAGCTTGTACAATTCAGTTTAATGCAAGGACATTGTTACTGGAGCTGTATTGTAACCTCAGAAGCGTGTTAACTATCCCCAGGAAAATAAATACTTAATGGTAGTTGTACCTGGAGCAGTGATGGTGGAGGTGGTTGTTTCCAGTGTGCTTGGGATCTGACTGAGAGAGAAGCTGTGAATTCAACTCCTCCTGAGGTCTGTAAGATCCAGGAGAGCCAATTCTCTCTAGGAGAATTGGATGTAAGTCTGAGGTGACAATTGTACTAGCATGGCTTTCCAGGGACACAGGCAACAGTTCTGCACTGGAAGATGCCACGCAATATGTTTAGAATGTTTCTTTGTCATCAAAACTATTGACAGAACTCTCTTCCTTGAGGTGTAAGATGAGCTTTGCTGCCCATGAGTTTACTCATGGTGACAGTCCTCTGCCAGCTATAACTTTCTGTGAACACCCCGTTATTCCCAGACAAAGAACATTCTTCCTGTTTTCTCCCTCCCTGTTTTCTTCTATGTTTCTTTGTACTGGTATCAAATTAATTTTTCTCTTGTGATAACTCCCAGATTGAGTGTGTTTCATTGCCTCACACTGATTGCTTTGTTTGTTTGAGCTGGAGCTCTCTTTCACCATAATTTTATTGCATTTTAACTGCTTCAATGGATATGCTGTGGGCAGTAAGCACTGTGGAAGAAGGTAGGAGATCATATCTGGACAACGTTGCATTCTGGTACCTGGAATCAATATAGCACATGGTTTTACAGGCTTTTTAAAAAGTTGTCAGAAATGAGGCAGTTTGGTAAATACATGCAAAAGAAACGCAAGGTTTTGGCATTTTCTGTGCTTAGCATAATGGAAATCAAGTCTTTTTTTCACTTGAAATAGTAGAAGCTTACATTGCCTTAAAGTGGAAACTTCAGCTATGCATTATCTGGTAGGGAACTGACAGTTTGGATGGGTTGCTTTAGGAAAGAAAGACTATTTTCCTTTCTCTTTTTCCTCTCCCTCTTTCTCTCCCGTCTTCAGCAGCTGATCTGAGCAGCTCTGAGAGAGTATTTCTTTGAAGGCTACACATGGGCAGAATATGGTTGATGCATGCCCTGATGGTTGATGCATGCCCTGATAATTGCCCTGTAACTGGAAAATGGCTCCTACTTGGGCCCATCTGGAGGGGCACACAAGAACAGAACACACACACAGAGTGCAGTATCGTGAGCCCATGAGACTGCCTGAGCCCATGAGATCGCATTTCAGGGATGTGAACTGATGAGATTTCAGGGATGTGAACTGATGAGGTCTGGGGATGGAGGGGAAGCTCAATCAGTCTTTTCTTCCCTGTAAAAATAATAAAAAAATCAACCAAACCAAGCACTGCCCTTGAGTGAAGCATATTGGAAAGAAACACACTTAGAAAAGCTACAGGAGAGAAAGGAGTGAGTGAAAAATTTTATTTTGTCATGGTAATACTGAATAGATATCTACAGGGTAAACAGAGTGACAGCCATAATAAGTCTCTTATTATTTCAAAAGGAGAATTCAAGTTAGACATGTTTGCCTCTGCCCCAAGCCCTTCAGAGCATAGTTTAAGAGCCTTTTCCTCACTAAAGACAGGGAACATCAGTAAGTTGGAGTTAACTGTTAAAATCCTTAAAGATGTCTAAAGCTGATCTGAGCTTCAAATATTTCCTTTCTGATGTCTGAGTTCAGTCTTGTAAGATCTGCAAGGATTTTTCTTCCCCGGTATTCTTCTGATTCAGATTAATTTTTTTTCCCTTGTGATGATCTGTAGAGGATGACATGCAGATTGATGAGAAGTGTGTGGAAACAGGTAACTGAATTCACTTGAGATTGTTCTATTTGCTTCAGGGTAGTACCTAGCTAAAGCCTGGGTTTGTTTCCCCGATAAAAGCACTCATTCTCTTAGTGAACTTAATGGTAGAAAATTCTATTTTTCATACCCTGGAAACCTCATCCTAAATTTGTGTATTACAATGAGCTGTTTGCAGTTCTGGTGTACAGTGCTTACAGTGAAGTGTGCCAAAAAGAGGGACCACCCCAAAAATACCTGCCTGAACAAGATCCAACCTCTTTGATTCAGGTTTTGGACTGTGGCTGTAATGTTACCATAGTTTTTGCCTATTGTAGATTTAATGTCACAGATGACTGTAGTCTCGGAGAACCCACACAATTCATTGTCAAGAAACTGATCTCAGGAGAATACCTTTTTAGGCACGGAGCAAGAATAGGTTTTTACATGTAAATAGTTCTTGTGAAGACTGTTAGCTTGACTTGCTCCCCAAAGCAGCACAATTCATTCTTCCTTCTCCCAAGGTAGTTCAGAAAGCTCTCATGGAGGAATGTGGTCCTATAGGACTGGGTGGAGAGAGACCAGACAGTTAGTTCACGCATGGCGAGCTGTAGTTTGCCACCTTGATGTAGAGGGAAGTGAGGAAAGTATGTGTGAGACAGACTGAGACTTCTGATTCTGAAACTCTATAGGAGGAAAATAAATTTTTAATTTATTTTATTATCTTTTTGCTATCTGGATTACTAAACAAGATGAAGAAACATTTGAGTCTGGTAAGTTCCTCTGACCTAACTCCAAATTCCTTGCTATTGTTCTGCTGCGAGAAGGGTGTCCAGAGAGAAGCAAGTGTCTTAAAAACAAGCAGGTGACAAAAACCAGAATGCCATTTTAGCTTTAGAAGCTATTCTGGCTTCAAAAGCCATTAGGTAAAATCCTGCTGCCTGAAGTCTTCCTCTTCCTCTCTGCTTACTTTAGTAGTAAAGTTTTTGTCCTGCTATCCCACAAGTGTGAGTGTTTCTTCTTGTGCATGAGTACCAGACCTGTTTATCAAATCCTAATCAGTTATACCCATGCAAGCTGTGACAGCAGGGGCTGCACTGATGTCAGCAGATAATTGGATTACCTTAAGGTAACAGAGGCCTGAATCCCCAGTGCCTGTAGGAGTTGATGTGGTAAAAAGGAGAGCTGTTGTGGATTCCTGCCTGCGTGTGTGGCTGGCATGCAAGAAAAGAAAATGCTCTTATAAAATGAATGATTTATGTATAAGATATACGATCAATCAGTGCTTTTTTTTTTTTCTTCAAACAATCTGGTTTGGGGGTTCCTTTTTGGGGGGGCGTCAGGGCGGGAACAGCTACCTATTTACAGCATATTCAGAGTTCTGCAAAACTTAAGCCTTCTAAAATAAATCATGTTTCCACTAAAATAAATCTACTACTGCTAAACTTCTTGTTTGAGATCTTTGGTAATCTTGTGGAGAAAATGTCATTCCACCTCACCCTTGCACTTCTCCACAAGGTTCCTATGTGCCAGTTGGATCTTCTCATCTTATCACAGGTGGCTTGTTCTCTTCCACCTCTCGAGCAATGCCCAAAGCTTTTAAGACAGAACCAGCAGGTCTACAGGGCAGCCTTTTGTTTTCAGGCTAGGATGTTTCTGATAACTGCACTTGGGGATTACTCTTGCAAATCCTATTCCACTCAGCGCTGAGTCAGCTCTCTGCTGTATCCAAACAGTCGGAGGAATAAAGGTGCAAATATTTGCTATCCTACATTTTTTTTAAATTAACCTGTGGTTGAACATCTGTGTGATGTATTTTGCAAGTACAATACTGACATAGATGCTGTAGCTGAGTGTCTCATTCTTTGGGAACTGAGAATTCATGCTTGAACAGGCATATTTTAGATTTAAAGCCTGCAGTACCTGTTTCCTAAATTTCCTAAATGCATTGGACAATGCTGGTTGGATTTTTTTTTTTTAAATCTTAGTATAGACTGTCTTCTCAAAACTAATTGTTTTATGTCTGTGTCTATTTGAACGTGCAGAGGAGCTTAAAGAAGGTAACACTAACTTTTTTCTCCCCGTATCCTGTAAGCAGTAATCTATTAGAATTTATCTGTTTATTGCATTACCAGGAACTACTACTCATCTTACAATATCCGGTAACTCAATTGCTTGTTCCCTGTAGGATCCCATACTGTACTCCATACCACAGAACAGGGGGTAGATAAAGCAGAAATGCTCAAAAAGATTTGAATGACAGCTCAAAAGACCTGAAGATAGAAATGATAGAGGCATATGTCAGCTGAACAGTACTCTGAACTTTGCCCTGAATGAGCAGTTTTGTGCCAAGTAGATTTTTCTACAGTCATAAACAAGGAGTCATTAGTATGTATGGAAACTTAGGAATGAAGCTGTATTTTAAAGGTACAAGTAGTGAAAAGTGTATAGATGTGAAAGAAGAGTAACTAAGATACATCTAATTTTCTTTTGATGCTTGTGTGCTTATGAAATAACTGTCAATCAAAGAATCTGGTGCTAAAAGATTATACAGTTCATGCTGTGCAAATGAAGATAACATTCTTCCCTTGGAACAATTACTACCTTTAAAGATATATCTGTGTCTTCTGTGTCTCATTCTTGCTTTAACAAGGCCTAAATAAAGGGAATACACAGCCTGGATAACTACATGCATGATTAGGGGAAAATTAAGAGTTGTTTTTAAAGAGAACTCTAAACATGACACCATTTTTTTCCTTAGTTGTTTTCAAATCACCTTTATAAAATAGTTTCTAAACTGTTAGAGCATTAATCTATTGGGAAATTGATATTTTTGAGCCTTACAGGAGAGATTTAATTTAAAAAAAATACATGCAGAGATTTAGAAGGCTCACCTGAATGGTTAAGCCTTCACAGGGAACTGCATGAAAATGGCGACAAAAAGAATTGGAAGAAACAGATTAGTTGGGATGTTGGAGTGCTGATATCACTGATCCAAAGATGATTAATAAGAAATAATAAAAATAATAAAATCAGGTCTTCATTTTGCCTGAAAGATCTGAGCAGATGCATGTTGCATTTTCCAAACATGCTCTTGGGCTGAAAGAATTATAAATTTTTTTTATTTCTGATTTGGAGCTACTAACTTGTTGGTTGTCGTAGTATCATAACTAAAGAATTCTTGTAAACTAGGTTTCAGCTGAAAAGCTTAAATTATGTGGAGGTTTTTCGACTATAAGTATTTCAAAACCTTGCCTGGCATCTAGTTATCTTAGGAATGAAACAAAAAATGTTGAGTTTCAAATGTAATTCAGAAAATACCAAGACTTTCTAAGTTTAATTTTTCTCTTACAGAAATATTGGTCCTTTGAATTGGTCATTGATCATGTGAAATTGAATATTTCATATTATGGAGTATTGTGCTTTTTTTGTTAGATTAGTCATGGTATTTCCATGTGTTTACTGAAATGCGGTTATTCATTTGGAATCAGCAATAATTGCTAGCTGTCTAGCTCTTAAGCTTTCACTGTTCTTTTTTTATTTCATGAGTATTTGTTCTTTCTGTTCTAGAAGAGGAAGAATTTGGTGAATTTGGTCAACGAGTTTTTATTGGTACGCAGTGACTAAAGATAAGTAAGATGTTTGTGGCTTGATCTAGATTAAGTGCTTGTCTGAAGTTAAATAAAATGCCTTGTTCTTTTATTTCACCTAAAGAATTACTGAATTGAATTCTACTTGCTCTGTTTTCCAAGCTTCAAGAAGTTGCTTTCCAAGCTTCAAGAAGTTGCTTTCCTCTTCCTAATACTTGTCCTCTCTATTTAAATCTCTCTTCCTGTAAGGTTTCTACCAAGACCTGGCCATCACTATTTTAATTGGACTGGCTATTAAGATTTGCCTTACTTCACAATTCATTTTGCTAGAGCATAATGTTCTGTTGTCTGTCATCCATTGAGAATAATCACGAGGGCTTTCATTAGCAAAGTAAACCTAAAAGTGAGGGTTTCGGGCTTGGATGATAAGGTGGAGCAACAAACCTATCCCTGTTACTAAATCATAGCGAGCTTTAAAATATTTGAATTCATGCTGGAGGCTGGAGGAAATGTTGCAGATTTGCTTTACGAGAGTGAAGCAGCTACACTATCAAAAAACAGTTGACCTGTTCCCTAGTGATGCTTTATGTGGCCTGAAACTTCTCCTTTGGCTTGTTTTGGGGATCTTTTGGGGGTCTTTAATTCGGGGTAATTTTCAGGTGACTTTCAGTGAGACTTGACCTCTTTTTTAGCTGTCTTTTAATGCTCAGAGGTTCTACCAAGTTGACATACCAAGTGCAGCAATGAAATTCACTTTCACCCTGCAAAAAGCTCAAAAGAATGTGTATGTCGTGGCTTAGAAAGAGACACGCTAGCCTAAAGCACGGTTGCCTCTCAGGTATATTTTCCAGTACTGATGTTTTTGCCCCTTACAGCTGGTTTCCGTAGAAGTATGCGCCTGTGTCGCAGGAAATCCCGGACCAACCAGCAGCCCTGTTACGCTTGGTGCCCCAGCAGCTGTTACAGCACTCTTGCAGCTCCATATGAAGAGGTGGTTAGGTACCAGCGGCACCCAGCAGACCGGAACAGACTGATTATACTAGTGGGTAAGAGGTTAATTACTTTCTCATGCAAATTTCACAACCTGTAACAGTCAGTCACGGGCTGTTCCACTGAGGTTTCCTGCTGCTGATTGCAGTGGTTGCAGACTTTGCAGGTAGCTCTCAAAGCAATATTGCAAGACTGATTGTCTGTAATTGGACCCCTTTGTTGGTTTTGAAATTTAATGTATGTATTGTCATATTTGCTTAAATAGTGAATGTGTGTAAAAAAAAAAAAAAAAAAAAAAAAATCAGAAGAAGCTATACAGTTATGAATGCTGGTTGGTAATGGATTTTATAGGGAAATGGTTCAGTTTTATAGTAGTTGGGACCGCTAAATAAAGCAATGAGAAAACACTCGTAACTTACTAGAAAGTATCTTTACATGGAGGCATTTCTACAGCTAGTGTTATATTCTTGGATGTGGCCATGGTAAGAAGAATGTTTAAAATTAAGCTGCAGGCTAAAAAAATCTGGGCAGTAGGGAAAGCTAAACGATGCCTTTAGTAATGCTTGCTATAGGAAATACAGAATTAAGCGGGCTACGGGCTCTCAAGAAGTCTTTAGTGATAGTGACTGAAAGGACACTGTTGTTCTGCAGTGTTCTATAATACTGAAAAGCAAACTGGGTAAGGGCAAATCCATTGTCCTTTCTATGTCTGGAAGTATTTGATAATAATTTTTTTCTTTTAAAATGGGTTGCCTCCTGGGTATGACTGTATTGATAGGAGGTGATTTGTACCCTGAATCAATCAATATGCTTCAGTCACTTCTGGTACATTTTGGGGGAACTTATTTATATTTCATTTGTGTACATGCATTGTGTTAGAAAATGGGGGGTATGCATGCAAAAAGTGCCTCTGTCAGTAATAGTAGTTGCTTTTCCACCTTTTCAGGTCCTGCAGGAGTGGGTGTGAATGAGCTAAGGCGAAGGCTTATCGCAAGTAACCCACGAGAGTTTCGAAGTGCCATACCTCGTACGTAATGTTCTTCCTCTTTCCCCTACTACCCCCTTCCAATGGGATTAGGAAATGTAAAGTAGCTCCCTCTTGCCTTTGTATATTCAGTCACTCATTGCCGTATGGCTGGTTTTTCAGCTCTACAGAAAGCCAGAGGCATTTGCTTTTATAAGGGTTCATTTAAAATACTATCTCTTTCCTTATTTTGGCAAATCAGCCAAAGGTATTTGCAAGTTACAGCTCCTGAAACCCTTAAAGCTTTATGTAGCAGTAGATTGTCTGTGTGATTTTGTTAATCTTGATGTTTGCTTTTCCTAGATTTAAAAATAAAAATGTTTCTTACGGATATTGTAAGTTCTTAGTGTTTAAGTGATCAGATACGAGAACGAAGGCAACAGAAGTTGGTGCTTAATAGGCTTTGCAGCTTTCCTTATTAGCCTTCTAGTCTCAGATGAGACTTACACAGCTTAATTTCTGATGTAATAATTGAAATTGTTTCTATCTCTGCTTATTTGATTCTTGTGACTTGGATAACCAAACAGGAAATGTATGAATCTGAAGCTGATTGAAAATTCAGGAATTCTTTTGTGCTTAAGATCCCAGATATGGGGAAGGTACAAGTGTGGGAAGGCTTGTGGCATGTTTCTGAATGAACTTTGCTCCTCTGAGGTAAAATTTATTAAAAACACTTGTGTAACCAGTTCCAAAGCAGTTCCTGATTGGTTTGAGTCACAGATATTTGGATTAAATCACTCTCCTTCCATTCTGAGAAGTACAGATGTGCTTTGCTAATTTTCAAGGATTTGCCACTGGGCAACTAGTACAGCGGACAAGACTTTTGCTGTAGATTAACACGGAAGCAACTCATTTTATTCCTTATGAAAATACTGATTTATAGTCCTTCATAAAAGTTGTCTCATGTTCATTTATAAAATTACAAGAATTTACTTGCAGTTGATTTGTGGGTGTGTGTATATCTCCTTTCAGACACAACTCGTGTTCAGAAGAGTTATGAAATGAATGGTCGTGAATATCACTACGTATCAAAGGAAACTTTTGAAAATATGGTGTATAGCCACAGGTAACTAGGAGAGACAAATTACATTTCTGTTACTTAAAATGTAACATGATCCAAGAAAACACAGTTTTGTAGTTAGGTCCCAAGCCTGGGCTCCTCTGCTTATGCATGTTTGGTGTAAATTTTGGTCAATTGACTTGAGGTTCAAAAACTCTGTTTGTGCAGTTGCAAATAAGCTCCTCTATAATTAATCTCAGAATCCTTCTAAAGGAAAGAGGGATCTCCAGGCCTGAGCTCATTTGAGGCACAGGAGCAGGCCATCCCCATGTGCCAAAAGGCGAGCTGGCAGGGAAGATGACTGGCCTTGCTGAACAGAGCTTTGGCTGGAGTTCGGGAATAAAAGGAGAGTTTATGACCTTTGGAAGAAGGATTGGGCAACTCAGAAAGTCTACAAGGATGTTGTGAGATAATGCAGGGAGAAAATTAGAAGGGCCAAAGCTCTTGAACTTAATCTGGCTACAGCTGTAAAAGACAATAAAAATGCTTCTATAAATATATTAGCAACAAAAGGAGGGCTAAGGAGAACCTCCATCCTTTATTGGATGCAGGGGGAAACATAGTGACAAAGGGCAAGGAAAAGGCTGAGGTGCTTAATGCCTTCTTTGCCTCAGTCTCTAATGGTAAGACCAGTTGTTCTTGGAGTACCCAGCTCCCTGAGCTGGGAGACAGGAGTGGGGAGCAGAATGAATCCCCCATAATCAAGGGGAAATGTAAGCAACCTGCTGCTACACCACTTAGACACACACAAGTATAGGGGGCCACATGGGGCCCACACAAGGGCACTGACGGAACTGGCAGAGGTGCTCACCAAGCCATTCTCCGTCATTTATCAGCAGCCCTGGCTAACTGGGGAGGTCCCAGATGACTGGAGGTCGGCAAATGTGATGCCAATCTACAAGAAAGCCTGGAAGGAGGATCTGGGGAACTACAGGCCTGTCAGCTTGACCTCAGTGCCAGGGAAGGTTATGGACCAGATCATCTGAAGTGCCATCACGCAGCACGTTTGAGAAGAGTGGCTCGAAAGCTGCCTGGCAGAGAGGGATCTGGGGGTGCTGGTCAACAACCAGCTGAATATGAGCCAGCAGTGTGCCCAGGTGGCCAAGAAGGCCAACAGCATCCTGCCTTGTATCAGAAATAGTGTGGTCAGCAGGAGTAGGGAAGTGATCATGCCCCAGTACTCAGCACCTCAAATACTGTGTTCAGTTTTGGGCCCCTCACTACAAGAAGGACATTGAGGCACTGGAGCGCATCCAGAGAAGGGCAAGAAAGCTGGTGAAGGGTCTGGAGCACAAGTCTGATGAGGAGTGGCTGAGGGAGTGGGGTGGTTTAGTCGGGAGAAGAGGAGGCTGAGAGGATACCTTATTGCTCTCTATAACACCCTGAAAGGAAGTTGTAGCGAGGTGGGTGTTGGTCTCTTCTCCCAAGTAACGGGTGATAGGATGAGAGGAAACAGCCCCAAGTTGCACCAGGGGAGGTTTGGATTGGATGTTAGGAAAAGTTCCTTCACTGAAAGGGTTTTCAAGCATTGGAACAGGCTCCCCAGGGAAGTGGTTGAGTCCCAATCCCTGGAGGTATTTAAAAGATGTGTAAACGTAGTGCTTAGGGACATAGTTTTGTGGTGGGCCTGGCAATGTTAGGTTAACGGTTGGACTCGATGCTCTTAAAGGTCTTTTCCAACTTAAAGGATTCTGTGATGTTCTTGTAAGTTATAAGTTTAACCTTTCTGGAAACTAGACTGCTTCTTAAAATTAAGCAATGAATCAGACCTGTTCCTATCTACATCTTCATTGCAAAACCTCTGCAGTGATGACACCTCCAGCACCTGAACTTTACGGGCCAAACTTTCAAAAGCATCTGCTCCTTTCTATGCCTCAATAATCCCTCTGCTAAGACAGAACAGCTCAGCACCTTGAGCTGTGCCAAGTGCTTTGAGATCTTCTGATTTATGTAGTTATCAGTACTATATAAATGACAAGCATTTTATCATTAGAATCACAACCTCTAAACACATGATTTGTAACAACAAGATGAGTAAAAAATGCATGCTTTGGAGACGTTGAACTGTAATGGTTCTGATTTTTTGCCCAGTGTAGCAGGGAAGAGCAAAGTGGAGGTTGTTCATCAGTGTTCACTATGGTTTATGATCATTCAGTCTTCATGACTGCATTACACTTGAAGATATCACCCTTAAATGGAACCTTCTGAGACTCAAGTGATCTTTCATTTTCCTTCTTCCTCTCCGCTGCTGCAGAATGCTGGAATACGGGGAATACAAAGGGTACCTGTATGGTACCAGTATCGATGCAGTGCGGACAGTCCTCAATGAAGGAAAGATCTGCGTAATAGATTTAGAACCGCAGGTGAGTTGTAAAGGGGCACGGACTCTACAGTTCTTATCTCCTGGAAGGAAAAATAATAATCTGTACATTCTTGAGCTATTAGAATGGTGTTAGTTGCTTTGTCTTGGTTTTTTTGCTCATGGTGCTTGTTAATAATATTCTTTGGATGGATCTTGTGGGGGGAATACTACAGTGTCAAGCGCGTACAGATCAGTATCATTCATTTGCTTCCAAGTCAGCAGCTGCATTAGCAGGTGGAATGGTACAGAAATGAGTTTTCATACTGGCTTAAAGCAAGGATGATTCTCTCATGGGGAGACTGTTGCATGGGATTTCTTCCCCCTCCAAGCCCTGTTAGTTGAGAGTTCTGTCCTTCCATTAGCAGTCTCTGAACACCCTTTGGTGCAAGCAACTTATTAAAGTAATCAAGCAAAAACAGGTAACTATATAATGCGTTTATTTTTCTTCAGAAGTAACTTAACAGCTGGGAGTAGGCTGGTGGCACACAGGACCAAACAGCTTTGCAGGAACCCCCCAGCCAGTGCTTGCTGTGTAGACCACCACTCATCTAGGGACCACAGTTTGCAAATGTTTACTGTATGAGAAAGGGCATCTTGCACAGTTTCCACATATGCCCCAGCAGATATTGGCAAGAGGTGCTTCAAATGTTAGGGCAATTACCAGATGTTTCTCTGCTGGGCATTGCAAAAAAGCTTCCAATGCAGTCTTTGCATTCTTCTGTATTTCTTTTCTTAATTACTTTTATTACCTTTAACACTTCCAGAACTACTTACCATGCTAATCTTTTCACTTAGACACTATTCACTTTTTTCCTTCTATCTTTGCATTGAATTTGCTGATGAAGATAAGGCTAATAAAGGCCTGAGTTTCTAAATATCTAAGAGACATAAAGCTGTGTCCAGCAAAATCCTAGTACTCTGAATTACTTGCATATTTAGTACTTAGGAGTTGTTTAGGCTACTGGGTTTCAGCATCTCTTCTAAGTGAATGTAAAGAGCAACACCATAACTCAGTTAACTTTTAGAGACCTCCCTCTAGTTACACAGAGCCAGTGTAGTCAGAGCCTTAGGTTAGCATGAGTTTGTGCTGTCTGAGATAAAAGTGAAAGTTACATGATCTGTGGGGTACTACTCAAAATCCAAACTGCTACAAGGGACAGATTAGGCCACGCTTTAGTCTTCATTTCACATCTAAAAATGTCTGTGGATTTCTTCTGCTACACTTCTCCTAAATAAGGGGGGGGGGGGGGGGGGGGGGCAGACGTGCCACTATCAGTTCTTAGGGGGTGAGTTTAAAGGACAAGTTTTGGGAAAGGTATGAAGTAATAGCACGTAGCTGTTCTTCAGTAACTGCTGTGAGGTAGGAAAATTATTGCCGAGTTGCATACTTGTATTTTAAATCTGGTTTACATGCTGTGCTTTTTTTCTTTTTTTCTAGTTCCCTCCACTGCTTTGCAGTAGTTTAAAATTTATTATCATCAGGGAATGTTACACAGCAGAAAGATTTTCGAAAGCATGATACTTTCTTCTAGTATAGAACAATAAAGGTGTACTTTTTCCAAAGGTAGCTCCCCAGCAGTTAAAAAAAAAGAAAGATTTCAGAACCATCTTTAATGTTACTGATTGTAGAGATCTGTTGATGACAATGTCCCATCCCTCACTGGAGTTGAAAGCATCTCCTCATGAGGCTGCCAAGTGGAATTAAGTGATTGGTATGCTACAGTTGCTTAACAATGTCTGGTCCAGGGATTATTAGCGAGGTCATTTTAAAATAGACGTTCCTGAAAAAGATTACTGCTAGGTCTGGAGATAACAGCATGTTGTAAACAGTTTGGGGTTGGTTTTTTATGGTAGTAAAACTGGGATGAATACACTTGAAATACTTCAGCTTCTTTTTACTCTTAATTTGCAGGGCATACAAGTAGCCCGGACTCATGAATTAAAGCCCTACATTATATTCATCAAGCCATCCAGCATAAGCTGCATGAGGCAGACTCGTAAAAATGCCAGGATCATTACAGATTACTACGTAAACGTGAAATTCAAGGTGAGGTTTGGGCATTGAAAAGACTCATCTTATTATTCTGGAATTCTGTGTTTAGAACATAATGTGTCATACTATGTTAAGTCTTTAAAAGATTATTGTGTCTTTAGGATCAAATCTAAGTTACTCTTGTCTCTGGTTTGTTGGGATTTTTATTTCCCCTCCACATTTGCTTTGAAGGAGAAGGTTTGTAATTTGTACGTAGGGGATTGAGGCATTTTGCTTCAAAATGTCTTTAAAGGAGAAGCTATTTTGTACGTTTTTGTTTTTATTAACTGCCTTGTGACAAGATCTGAGTTAACACATACATTTACTGTTTGCACTGAAATACCTGGAATGTGCTTCATTCAGTAATTTAATCAATTTTTTATCTAGTTATAAGGATGTACTGTTATTTCATGTATGCTTAATGACAGTATCAGTATTAATTCTGTACCAAGTTCTATAGAAAAAACACAAATCCTGCTTGTAGGAAATGTGTATCTTGTATTTACAACGCATCTAGAGCATTGTCACTATAGTTTCCATGCAAATCATAATTAAGTTTAGCATCTTAAAATTTTGGAGACATCAGGTCATAACTGTATATGGAAATGAATCATGATCACTATGGCAGAAAGAAATGTGAACACTGGGGAAGTAAACTAACATGTGGAACGACGGCACAAGTGTTAGTGGATTTGCCATCCAGTCCCTAGCATCCCCTGCCAGCACTCGTCAGTAGAATAACCTTTTGGGGGTAAAAGGTGCATACTGAGAGACAAGGTATTTCTTGGGCAGGACATGGTGGTTGGCTGTTTCAGAGACTTGGAACTGACTGTAGCAGACATACTTTACTATAGCAAATGGTAAATGACATGAAGTACACTGGTACTATCTGTTCACCTCTTGATTACACAGCCCGAGGTGTTCTGCAGGTGCCGGGCAGGTATGTTTCCCTTTACAAGACTAAAGCTTTATAGACCTACTCTGTATCTTGCAGGAAGAAGATTTACAGGAGATGGAAGATTCGGCTAAGAAAATGGAAGCTCAGTTTGGTCAGTTCTTTGATCAAGTGATTGTGAACGACAATTTACAAGAAGCATCTGCACAGCTGCTGTCTGCAGTCCATCGTGCACAGGACGAGCCCCAGTGGGTCCCTGCAATATGGATATGCTCAGACACTCAGCCCTAATTCTGAGCAGCAGGCAGCTTCAGAAAGATTACAGCTTATGTTTTACTTCAAGAATAATCCTAATGTCAGGATTGCAAGAATTTATCTTTGTATGTGAGGGATTTGGAAGAGGATTAGGAAAGAAGCTGCTACAGGAGATATAATCATACTATATTCTGTGTAGATCTTCAGCTTTTTATATTACAGTTGCATCCACTTTTGTACAAAAAAGGAAATACTCTGAGCTCTCAATTACAAGAATAAAGAAAAATCTATTTTGTTGCATATATCTGCATAATTTACCCATACATAGCTACAGAAAATTCCTTTCCTTTCTTTTTATTATGGTCATTCTGATACTGTGATACCTGTACATTCTGGAAGCCTTACTGACAAAGGATACTCAGTCAATGTTCAGTCCAGAACATGCTGTCTTTGAGCAGTGTGTTATTCATTAAGGTATTGGTTTGCTGCTTATTCTTTTTACCTTTTAAGACAGGACCAGAGTGGAGGTGTCACAATAAAAATGACTCTAGAAACCAGAGTTATCTTCACAATGCATGTAGCATGTCTTATCTTTTGTTCCATCAACTCAAGTGAGTATAAACTGACATAACATGGATTTATCAAAAAGGGAGATAAAGTCTGAAGCCCTTTTTCCTATCGCTTTGCGCTTTCCTCATCAAATGGTGCGGTGCTTGCGGCAAACGTTCCTCACTCTCTTCACTTTGCATTACAGCCATCTTGCCCCCTGAGAAACAGTGCTGATTATTCTGTTGGCCTACCTCACCTTGGAGGAAACAACAAAAGCAGTTTGAACAGTCTAGAAGCAGATTGTTCAAAGCCGAATATCGCAGCTACCACCCTGCTGGCTTTTCTAGAGTCAGGCCTACTGTTCCTTGTTTAGAGGTGAAATGGGAGAGTCCTGATGTGTCACTGGTGTGAGGTATGTACAGCTCTGTGCTGGTGGTCCATGAGCAGCTCACCTAGCTGCTACCTAGGCTGGCCTTTGTTCTCAATTTCTCCTTGCCTGTTTTTCATGTGTTTGGTATGAGAGAAGAAAGATCTTCTCATTAGACTTGTGTTTGCTTCTTGTGGCCATTTGCACTGGAACGAAATTTTATCACACTAATTTTCTACTTTTTTTTTTTTCCTTTCCATGTACTGTGTATAACTTAATTTTGCAAATTGGGGGCTAGAAACCATGTTTTCATTTGATTTTGCTTGACCGCAGCCCGAGGGCTAAAGACCTGCGCCCGCCGCAGCACCTGGCCCCGCTGTGCGGATGGAGCCGCCGGAGAGGATAAGAACGCCGGAGCGAGAGGGAGGCCGGGCCTCCCCGCCGCTGGGGGGGCCGCAGCCCCGGCGCAGGGCGGAAGCGAGCGCCGGCCCCCCGGGGACCGGCGGCGGGGGGAAGGGGCCGGGGGGGGGGCCCCCGGGGGGCGGGGGAGGGCGGCAAAGAGCCGGTGGCCGCGGCACCCTGGTGCGCCCGGCTGTGAGCGCCGTGGCTGAGGAGCGGCACCGGGGCTGTCGGCGGCAGCAGCTGCTGCCGGGGGGAGGGAGCTGAAGCACGGCGGGGGGGGGCCCTGGCAGCGCGGCCCCTGCGTCCCCGCTCCGGCGGGAAGACGGCGGCGCCCGCCCCGCCGCTGCCCGCCGGCGGTGGGATGTAGCCGGCCGCGGGAGTGCACGTTTTGCTCATCCGTTGCTGGGGGCGCGAGCGAGTATTCTCTCATTGATTTTGTATTTTCATCCATATCTACATCTCGGAAAAAACGTATGCAAAGGTTTAAATCTGTAAAGACTGGTTAAGTGTTTTTAAACCTTCGAGTTTGTGCATAACTGCCCGCTCAGCACCACCTCCGAGGGCTGGCGGTGGCAGCTTAGCTCACCGCCCTCGGAGGGTAAATACATCTCCTTGCTGCCGTTTCATACCAGCCGCGCTTACGAGGTGAAGGCATTTTCTGCTCCGCACCCCTGAACGGACACCCGGGGCTTGGGTAGTTTGGTTTTTTCCCTCCCCTGCGTGAGAGTTCCCAGGCGCGTCCCGGCATCCTGCGGCCTGGCTCCTGTGCCCAAACACGGGGTTTCACCGAGGCAGCTCATGAAGCCACTGGTTTGTGGGAGTCTCTTGCCTTCAGGGGCACCATGGCTATGTTAGCGCTCAGCAGCTCTTCTGTCAAACAAAATGTCCCTAGAAGCCTGTGGCCAGACTCCCCCTTTCTATGGGGTTTGGAGTGAGTTCCTTCAGAGAAACTGGAAACTAAAGCTCATAATTGTATGTCAGAGTCAGGGACTTTAATACAGATGGGACAGATAAGTATTCACCCCTGCATGCTTAATGTGATTTGCTTTGTTGCAAGGAATAAATGATACATAAATTAATTTGCTTTTTGGTTGTTTCATGGAAGGTAACAAAATAGAGCGGTACTACAGAACACAGATGTACAACTGCACAGGCAGTGAATGCTGTATAAAAGCTTTAGTTTCATTTTAGGGGGCTTTTTTTAGATTTTAGTTTTTTAAAACATCAACTATCCTAAACTATCAGCTATTCTAACTACTTACTGCCACAGGAATGTAGGAAGGCAAGTAATGAACCCTGACCTTTATCGGTATTTTTTCTCCCTTACGGTGCACCTGTGTGGTGTGACCAGTCCTCACCAGTTTGCTGGGTGCTGCTCAGGGTGTGCTTGTTCTCTGTGTAAATGGCGCTCGCAGTCAGCCTTGGCCATGCATGTGAGCCAAAATCCAGATGAGCGATTTGAGGCCTAATCCTGCAAACCCTCCCTTGCACAAGGTGTCTCATTTGTTTTGGGTAAACCAAACGAAGTAAAACTTGCTCACTGGAGCCTGTACCAGCATATGGAGTTACAGGTTTTTTCAGTGCAAGTAACATTTGCTGTCACAGAACAAACTGCTTTTGTTTCAAACAGGAGTAGCACAGGGCCCTAACCCAGGGGCAAGAAGGTTCACGTCCAGCTAATCCTGGCTGCTAGAAGCCTATTTTTAGTTCAGAATTAGCTGAGGTTCAGCGTGAGCAGCGTGAGGGAGTGCAGAACAGTTCACAGTGCCTCTTTCAGGGAACAGCTTCAAATGATATGGGAAAGAAACAAGTGGTAAGTTTGTGGAGCCTTGAGTCTTACCAGTCTTATTTTTGATATCAACTGAATTTTTGGACAGTGGGAAATATTTACTCCTGTATACTCTTGCAATATAATACAAAAACTGCCTTTTTTTTGAATAATTTTTTTTTTTTAAAAAATTCTTTTTATTGCTTTTACTTAATATTGTTCTGAATTCACAACTTCATTAATAAAAAATACTCAGCTCATGCTATATACTGTGCAAGTATATTGAACGCATGAATTATTGCAGTATTTTGATATTTAAATAGAATGACTGATAGGCTCCCCAAGGAAAGCAGTACCTTACGTGAGAAGTGAAAATGATTCAAGTGAAGTTGAAATGCAGGCTGCGCCTCACGCAGAGCTGTTCGGTACATGTCCCTAATGCAGTGCCCATCAGAACTCTGGCAAAAACGTATTATTCCTGGGTTGTGCTTGAGCACTTTTATGTAACATCTTCATCAGGAGTCTCTCGCTACTTAAGAGGGGTATGAAACAAAACATATTTAGCATGTTCTTACCGTGTCTGGAAATAGCAGTTTTCTGTGAAGTGGTTTAACAGGCGCTCAGAAGAGAGGAGAAGTTGACTTGTCCTTGTCTTTCAGTGTCCGCCTCGTGCCCTCCCTCCAGTGCCAAGGTAAGATCAGTTCATTCCATGGAATTTATTGTGGTTCTGTACTGCAGTGTTCTTAAAAGTCATGAAATTAAGAGAAATAAGTATCTGAGTAGTAATACCAGCTTTAAAAATATTTGCTTTTCTCACTAATTTGTTGTCCCAGAACTCCTTACAAGGAATGCAAAGTTTTTTAAAGTTTTACAGAGGCCAAGAAATTTTACTGCATTACCTCAGTTTTAATACTCTGAGAGATAAACCCCTTTAAAAAGTTTCAGACAAATAGCTACTTTGGTTTTATTAAAATGTACTTCAGTTTTATCGATGTCCCTCTTTTCAGTCTCTTCCTTCCCTTTGTTTTGGTTCCTGTTCTTCAGTGTAGTTGAAGCAAAACTCCTTCAGAACAGGAATTTCTGAAATTAGACTAGATATTCTTGAATAGGTATGTAGGTGTATACTGTTTTGGCATAATAGTAATAGTAATAATAAGAGTAATAATAATTATAAAGATAATATAACATATTAAATAATAAATAATAATAATAATACTACAATAATAATAAATTTGGGCTTTTTTTTCAATCCCCTAGTGAGCAGTATGGAAGGAAAGGCAGTTATAGTTTTTATGACATGGAACTTCAGAATTCCTTCAAAGTACCTAAAAGCAAATGTGACATTCATGATTGATGGATGACATAATGATAGTGAGTTTTTAGTAATGTATGCACTCAGATGTTTCATAACTTTTGTTGGTTTGTTACATATCAGGTAGTAAGACAAGTTTTAATTAGCTGGGTGATTAAAGCTTTTAATCTGATCCACAGCTAGCCAATCAAGAAACTGCACATAGTCGCTAACAAAGGTTTGAGTCTTGACAACTGCTTCGTACCCTTAACCCTGTTGTACACAACTGCTCATAAAGAGAACTAAGAGCGGGGATAAGGAAATTAATCACAAAAGCAGCAGTGTGAATTTCACTGTCGTGCATTGTAATTGATTCAAAACTAATTTTCTTTTCATCTTTGTTCCTTTTACACGGCTGTTTTCTCCTTAAATGTTAAGTGGAAACCAAGGTGAGTTCTTCTGGCATTAAAGAGAATTATAAACATTTTGGCATTACTTCATCCTCTCTTTAAAGATTAGGGCCTTATGCTTTTCCTAAATGCAGGCTGATTATTTAAACTGCATGGATACCTGCTATGCTGTTGCTAGAACTGTCTGTTGTTTTTCTTTCTTTGTTCTCTTTACTGTTTGCTATATTCCATATCGAATCAAGGGATATCAACGGGAATGTTGTCACTGTGCTCTAAACAAGAAGTTTATTCTTCAGAGCATTATTCAGAGTATTTTAGTTTTTCACGTAACACATGTGCATGTGCATATTTAGCCTCTGTTGCACTTAAGACAGATTTTCTATCCTGTTTTCCTGCCATCTTCTGTACTACTCCTGCTTGTGTGAATTGGTGACTTGTCACCTTATCTGTAAAAGGTGGAGGATGTCTTCTCTTGTAAAAAGTGCTAACTAGCAACAGAGTGGCTGTTAAAAGGAAATGGAGCTCCATGCTGTGCACCTATACTTCTGGTTTATGTTCTGCAGATGAAATTCCACTCAGTCGTCCCAAAAAAAGAAAGCCCAAAGGAAAGACTCCGTTAGGTAAGATCTTGCCAAGACTGGAAACTGTTTGTAATCCTGGATGAGACACTGTGCTGTAGCCAAGCTCCTGACAGATACACAGTTTTCAGTCTCATACTCTGTTTTTGAATAGTGTTCTCAGCTAAGTCATTACAATTGATTTTGTATTGAACAACTGCAATCTTTTTCCCAAAGTGGTGTCATTTTAGAACAAGACTGTAATGCTATTTGGAGTAAGCTGTTCCATCCCCTGCTCTTTCTCTCTAGATCCATTCCCGGCTCTGCTAATACAGCATGTCTTGACACTGAACATTGTTATGTTGAATGTGTTCAAGTGCTTGTATTTTTGAATGAACTAAGATAAAACTCATTTAACAAACTGGCTCAATTTCAGTCCTTGGCCAAATAAAGTCACAAGTCAATCATTCCATTACCATCAAAGAGTTAAGAGCCTTAAGTATGGTAAACACCAGAGCTTTGTATTTTTAGAAGAAGTGGATCTGCAGAACAAAAATGATTTTAAGCAACATTACAAGTCTGATCTATTTTGATAAAGCAGAATGTGTTGATAGAATCTGGTGGATTTCTGTAAACCAACCAGTTGACTTGGGACTGTATGATGCTTTGATGAGTAAACCGCCTTTATTTGCTTAAAAGAGTGTACAATTGAGGGCTCACTGAAAGACCTTTAAATGCAACAGGTAGAGCTGTTGCTAGCAGGGTTTCCCAAGGATCAAGTTTTGTTTACTGTTGTTTTCAGTGAGCTGAATGATGGTGCAAAGTACACCTTGGCTTTGGCCATTACTTTGCTGGTTAATTTTGCATTTTGGCACAGAAAACCTTTCTAAAAGGTGGGAAAACCTGTGCTAGAACTGAAAACAAAGATAGATTCAGTTGTTATCATAAAAACTGCAGTACTTGAAAGACCTATAAAAAAGCAGATGTGATGTAAAATGGAGAAGTAGCTTTGTCTTTCTACTTCTAATCATGCAAGTTAATGCTATTGATGCTAGAGTATTTGATGAATTCATACTAACTTCTCATGGAAATGTAGTTCCTCCACAGTATCACAATTAATCTCCCAGACTTGAGTAAACATCCTTCAGTGTTGTTTTATTCTGCTCCTCCTTTACTCTTGTGTTTGTTTAGCATTTAAATTTCCCTATCTGTGTGAGTCAGCTTGTAACAAACCATTAATTTTTCTTGTGCCTTACATTATAATCTTTGCATGTAGAGAGGAAAAATAGAGATGTATAGTTCTTTCCTGGGGTAGGTTCCTTTCAGTCAGTCCTCTGTTGTATGCCCAAATGGGAACTGTGCTGCTTCTTGGATACCTAAATTTTCTCCTGGGCATGAAACTGTCAGGGTGAAAGGAGGGTTGTTAGTTATCACCTTGTTTGCTCTTACTTACCACATTTTTTCCCCAATTATATTTTCTAGCCAATACGTTTTCGTCTCAGCCGTAAGCTGGCCAAATACAGACATTCTGCACAATATAGCAAATGCCAGCTTTTTCTTGCCTGTTTCTCAGTGGCTCTGAACTAAGGTTGCTTGATCTTTTAATCTGTTTTTCAGATGGCATTGTCCAAGCAGCTGTTCGTCGGCAGTCTGAAAGCAGTGAGCCCCTAACTCCCGAACTTCATGATATCCCTCCTCAGAGGAAACGCAAGAAGAAGAAAATACCAACCGGTATGTGAAATAATTGTAGTTTGGAAAGAGCACTGAATAAAACTTGGTAACACAGAAATATGATTGGCCAACCTGTATTTTGGCTTGAAGCATTTCAAATCATTTGCTTTTGTACTTAAAACACCTGCAAGTAATCTCTGAGTGAATGGTAGCTTAGAGTTTCAGTTTTTGATTTCAGATTCCATTGGGTACAAACCCTCATGCACAGTTTTGGAAGTGATAAAATAGATTCTTTATATCATTCAAAGCTCAGAAAAGCATAACTTTTTTTGCTACTGCATTTATATAATAACTATTTATGCATGTACTTAATGTATTTCCATTTTTATGAAAGCTGTGAAACTGTCATGTGGTTTATTTTAAATCTTCAGATTCTGAGACCTCTTTTACCCAGCAAAATGTCGCATCCTTATTTCAGAATGGAAATGGCATGGATGTCCCTGAAGCTGAAGAAACAGTGATCCGCAAACAGAGAAAAAGAACAAAGTGAGACAAAACTAGTATAGCTCATAATTCAGAATAACTGTGATAGTGAATGTGGCTGAGTAGCATTTTACATTGTTACATTACAAAGCTGTAAAATCTTGAAGGCCACAATACCATCCAGCTTGTGTGATAAATAGCATCTGTGCAGTTCTTTCCAGGGTTAGTATCTAGCTTTCTTCACTTGTTTGTTTTATGGATACCTGGATGCATTGCAGTTCTGAATAAGTTTACGTGAACTTAGTATTTCAGTCACATACATGAGACAATCAGAACTGCTTTCTTTCATTCTTACTATCTTTTTCTGAGAAACTTAACTGCTTTCTCATCCATTTTATTTGCCTTTTCTCCAAGAACTATGCCTTTAAATCGTTTTAGTTGCCTTTCTACCAAAAGCATCCACTTCCTTGGCCTTCTATTTAGTTTGTATATTTTTTTTTTAATTGTTAATGTCTTGATAAGTATTTCTTCCTGCCTTAGTGATTTGACACAAGAAGGAATTTATATAGAGAGAAAACCCCCCAAATCAAGGATTAGCTTTAAGGTTTTAGTTAACTAACTCCGTAAGAACTTTAGTCCTTAAAATTATAAATGCAGGTAATATTGTACAGGCCTGATTGGTTCTTATCAGTCAAGTCAGACATGTTAAATGTTCATAGGAGCCTTCAGCTTTTACATTTGACTCCCTGTTCTTTCTCTGCCCCATTGTATGTTCTGTACTGATAGGAAACCTCGGCCAGCTGAAACACACTGTTCCAATGAGCTGGAAGTGGAGGAAGAAGACATCATTGAAGACGAGCACAGAAAGAGCCCAGATCAGCAGCCTGTGTTTGCTGCTCCCACTGGAATTAGCCAACCTGTTAGCAAAGTGTTTGTTGAAAAAAATCGTAAGTACATCTTGTGATTTAAGTAATTTAAGGACATTCTTGCAACTAAAGGAAGCATTATTGTATTTAAAATACAAATGCTGCACTACTGGGAAGAATTAAAGAAAAAGAAGTTTTCCAGCACTAAAATTACTGGAAATAAATATACATTATAATTTTTCAACTGTGACTGTTAGTGTTGCTGTGCTGGCATGTTTGATTGAATTTTTTAATTCCCTGATGTGGATGGAAAAGGCTGTTTGATAGTACCCAACTGAGCTTATTTGACCTAATACTGTCACAGTACCTTGAGAAGAAAGTATCATTTACTATATTGCAAAAAATCTTTCAAGTGGAATTTTTTGGGGTTGTTTGGTTTTTGGTTTGGTTTTTTTTTTGTACCAGGGAACACACTGATTAATTACCCAAGGAGCTCTGCACATTCTTAAATCCATAGCCTGACCCACCAGGATGCATCACACTGACGGAGTCATCCTGATACGAATGTAGGCTGACAAAGGGCAGGAAGGGTGGAGAAAAAAAATTCTGATGGAACTTTTGGTACTTACAGCTTTTTAACACTAATAAGTATTAATGTAGAAATGATGATGGAAGGTAACAGCACTCTCTAAAACTAATTTCCTAATCCTTTCAGGGCGTTTTCAGGCAGCTGACCGTGCAGAATTGATTAAAACCACTGAAAATATCAATGTACTTATGGATGTAAAGTCTTCATGGACTACCAGAGATGTCGCCCTCTCGGTGCACCGAAGTTTCAGGTGAAAGATAAATATTTTAATGTAAATAAGCAGAAGTCAGGTTTGGTTTTTTTTCTTCTCCCTGATAGTTAGCACCTTTCCTCTATCATTGTGATGTATCTTTATTTCTTTTGCATATTCATAATAAATGGTGGTTCAGGATGCAACGGGTATAAAGCTTCTCAGTCCCCTAGGTTTTGGTACTTGTTGTCAAGAATATCTATTTCTAGTCTAGACTTCACCTGTGAAATGCAACTTAAAAGAAGAGTAACTAAGGAAGTCGTATTGCAAAGATTCAGACAAAATCTGAATAGCAAGAGATTGATCTGGTAATAAAAATACTAGAGAACTACAGAAAGAAAGTGTTATAAAATTAGATTTGGCCATCACCTATAATATGACCAGAATGAAAATACCTGAATTCAGATAATTCTCAAAGAAAAATCCTGGTTGGTGAAAAAGAGGGAGGAATGAAATTGGACTGGGGTGTAAGCTTGCACACAACAGAAAAAATAATATTTTTTTTTTCTGTTTAATATGTGGTTGTATTGTGATACAGAATGGGAAGATGACAGCCATTGTCTTCTCTGGTGTACTTTATCTGGAAGCCTGTGCTTCCTTCTCAGCTTTTTCTTAGCAAGGAAGATAATGAAAAGACTGATTCGAGGACAAGTTTAAGAGCATTGTGTAAGTGTAAGAGGCACTGGTCTTGGGAAGCTACAGGCAAAATGAGAGTGTGTGGCGAGTTAAAGTATTTGATTTTAGCAGCAGTAATGAAGTGAAGTAATTATAGGATCAGGCAAAACATCTCAGTGTTCTTTGTTGAGTGCTCAGGTACTGGTGCAGTCTGTCAAGGGAGGAAACAGAAATCCCACTGCTTAGAATTCTTAATCTGTGTAAGGCTGGGATCCTGTCACAGCAGCAGGATTGAATAGGTGGATTCATAGGCCTTTTCTATCTGTAGTTCTTCACTAATTCGAGGTGTTAAACTTGTCTAATGTTCTTTCTCCCATTCAGGGTAATTGGACTCTTTACCCATGGCTTCCTTGCTGGGTATGCGGTATGGAACATCATTGTTATCTACATTTTGGCAGGAAATCAACTTTCCATGGTTTCTAATCTGCTCCAGCAGTATAAGACACTAGCATACCCAGCTCAAAGTTTGTTCTATTTGTTACTGTCTATCAGTACAGTCTCAGCCTTTGACAGGTAAAATATGCTTGTATTTGAAAGGTATACATAATTTGTATGCAATATGTTCCTTTCTCCTTCCTCTTGGCACATTTTGATCTGCTGTTGATGATTTAATGTGATGTACTTAAGAGAATGATTTTACACATGGCTGGCTATGCAGATGAAGGGTGTACTTGTGCATTCAGACCTTTGTTACTCATTTCTGTCCATTGCCTGCAGCCTTGCTTTAATGTGCCGGTGCTGTTTGTGTGATCATGAGGTGAACCAGATGGGAGAGCTGACCTGTTTGGTTTTTTTATGCGGGGGAGAGGGGTGGTAGAGAACAACTAGTGTTTCTGTCAGGTTATTTTTCATGTGAATCCATTCCCCAGTCAGGTTTGCAACAAGGCTACATAATCAGTTTTCTTGTCTTAGCTGGCGTTTCTGTATTACAGCTTAAGAGTGGGAATGAACAGAAAGAGGAGCAAAAAAGACCATAAACAGAGTAGATTCACAGACGTTTCTTTTAGTAATGGGTAGTTTCCATGGCAGCCAGGTAAGAAGTCTGGTAAGCCAGGGCAGAAGTCTGTTCTGGGCAAGAAATTGTGACTTTTCTTTTCATCGAGTGGTGGCAGGGAGGAGGCCCAAGTTATTCTTAATTGCTCCTGTACTAGTGCCGTTATATTGTCATAACTTGGTTGGTGGTGTGGACACTAAAACGAATGGTAAGGTTTACAGAGGGAATAGATCTCTCCACATTCTCCCTGTTCCAGAAGGGACTGCAGTGTGAAAGCTACAAATGTCATGGAACACCCTCCTTCGTTTCAATCTTTCTTGGATTTGGCATAATGAGGATAGTGGCTTGTGTGTGAAATATAGTTGTGTACTAAGGCACTGTAACAGAGGCAGAAAAAGCTATCTTGCAAAAAAGTAAAAGAACAGTAGAATACTGTTAGAGGAACAATATTATTATCTTATTGGGCTGTGTTAATGACTCTTGTTTTTGTAATCAGGATTGATTTGGCGAAAGCATCGGTTGCACTGCGGGGCTTTCTTACCCTAGACCCAGCAGCAGTAGCCTCTTTCTGTAAGTATTCTGAAGCGGATAGGAAGTTGTCCAAAAAAGACAGTAAATGGAGAAATCTTACATACAGTTTTCAGTGAAATCTTCCTCCCTGGTTGTTTTCTGCTTTAGAATAAATGACTTGCTAAGTAGTTGAAAATAGTATTCAAAGGCTATGAACACTTTGCTACATATTTTTTAAAGCATTTGCAATAATGCAATAAAGCATTAGTAGAGCTATTAGTGAGATGGTTCTTTTCCCACTTCTGAATACAGAACACAGACCTAGCAAAAACCAGAATCAAAAGATGCCACCTTTGATGTAGCTGATCAATTGCAAAAGTGCAGAAACAAGATTTTGATGGGTCAGGGGAATGTTGAAGAAGAGAGCATGAATTAAAGGAGACTATCATTGGAGGCAGTGGAGTGAAAGGAAATAAAAAGTAGTGATAATTACCATGTCATGATGAGACAGCATTTTGGGGGGTTTGTGTCTGACACTACTAATTCCATTTCTTCCAGTGTACTTTGCTGCTCTTATCTTATCCTTAAGCCAGCAGATGACATGTGACAGAATTAATCTCTACACACCACCTTTGGAAAATGGCAGCATCTGGTAGGAAACTTAAGAAATCACTTATGTGAATTATAACGTAGCTCACTTAGGAACCTTAGTCAAACTGGTGGATTGAAAAGGTTATACAGCATACATGAGAAAGTATTAATGAAGGATTTCATTACTAAACCTACCTTTGTCTGAGTTTTTCCTGAATCTTTGATAATTTCACTGAAAAATGAGAACTTAAGGATGGGTTTGGTCATGTTGGTTGTAAACCACTATACTTCAAACAAAAGCCTGTTGGAATGATGCTGAAAATGCTGTGTGGCAGGAACCTTAAGAATCTGTTTTGCTATAGAAATGAGGTAACCCTTTTGTGTTCAAGGACAGGATGTTCTGTAACCTGCTGAGGTAACCCTTTTGTGTTCAAGGACAGGATGTTCTGTAGAGATGCAACACTGTTTTTGAAGGAAATGGCTTAATCTGTCCTAAGAAATTAATGGCATGGCATTACAAAGAAGTGGTATGTCTGCCGCAAGATGCAAGGCCTTAGCAAACACTGCTGGCATTAAATATGAAGCATTGTTTCATGCTAGGAGATCCCATCCAAGCCTGTTACTGTATGAAATAGTTAAGGGACTTAAACTCCAGTAGCTGAAAACAGAAGTAGAACAAAAGCATTTACATGAAAATTTGCTGGTTTGGGCAGTTAGATAACTTTTGGGCTTTTTCAGGGCTTCTATAAATGTTTGTTGAGTTGTTTATTAAAAAGCCTAGATTCTAGTAACAAGACCACAACCTGCGGCTGTTACGACAGTAAGAAAAGTGTCAGCTAACTTAAATCATAACCTTCTTAAAGCCCTACCTCATCTACCCTGCAGCATCTGTACACAAGTCCTTGCACTGGCTTCCAGACAGACTTTACTGACGTGCTGCTCACTTGCCTTGCTGCCTCATGAGGAATTGCTTAAAAATAAGACTGACTGATGACACTGTGCGGTGTTGTTCACCACAGTAAAATCTGACCATGCATTTTGATTTTTATTTTCTGTCTCTTGGCCAAGAAAAGGAATTTGCTGTTGAAATCTACGAGTGGACATTCTCTGTGAGATAATGGGGTTTCTTAGCTGAGCCTCTGTCTTTGGTAGTCACTCTCTTTACCAGACCTTTGCAGTGCAAAGCCATCAGGATGGTACAAGTAGTTCTCTTTTCACATCTGGTTTAGCAAGCTTGTTTTTATGATACTCTGTTGAAATTATTATTGTGACCTGTATGTACCAGTGAACCCCTGACTGACTGACACGCTTTTCCCAGGATGGCAGGTACAGAGGAAGAAATTGTTCAGCCATGGATTGTGGTGAATCTGGTAGTGTCTATTCTAGTTGGGGCAAGTTGGATCTTCTTGTCTTATCGACCAGAGCTAGACCACAGTGAAGGTAGGAAACATTAATAGGCAAAATGTTGTTTGTTTGGACTTTTATCCACTGTGCTCTGCATTTGGTGTTCAGGACTAGTCCTGAGAAATTCTGTGGCTGAGGAAAAACAAGCATCTGCTAGCAGCTTTCCAAAGCAAGTGTTTCTTAGGATGCTGGTGTCTGTGTTTGGTCTTCTAAAGAAAAACAGTAATTTAAAAAGGAAAGATAAATCTTCTTTGTCCTGGCTGAAGCCACATGAATTTTGAAACATGAGAGAGCGTGTGTCTTTTGTTCATTGAAGGGAAAGATAATTTTTATTTTTAACAGCATTTTGAATATTTGAAATTTATTTATTCTGTTCGTGTTTTAGAAAATTCCCGAATGTTATTAATGTTCCTTTTGCAAATGCTGAATGCATTTTGAGTTCAGTATTATTTTCAGTAGAACGTTACAGTAGGCTTTTTCAACTCCCAAGCTTTAAAAAAGTCAGATTTCAGAACAGGACTTCAAACGAGGACTGCTTGTGTTAGTCCAGGCTGGAGGAGGGGGAAAGCACGATGTCCCCTTTTCTTAGAAGAACTTTTGCTCGAGACTAGGCCTTCCTTTTTTTGTTCCAACTGGGATCCAAAAGGTGTATCATAATTCAGCTTTCTTATCAAGTGCATGCAGCCTGTGACTTGAAGCTGTGCTGTACATAAAAATCCTAAGTTTCAACTTACAATTCAACAGGTATCCAAAGAGCATCATGAGTCAAAGCACAGATTTGTGCTTGGGAGGCTGAAGAAGATTCAACATGCTTCTTTAGAATTTTAATTTCTGTATTTCAGCTGGCGCCAGCTACTCTGCTTATTTCCAATAGCTCAATGAGTTTAAAAAAAAGCTAGGTGGCAGCCTTTACAATCTTTGAAAGTAAAATTTATAATAGATGTTTAAATTGCATTTGAAGACTATTTTTAAAATAATAAGGAAGCCAGTGGCAGGATTTAACTTGGGTTTTGATGAGCTTTTTTGATATTCACATGTGCCTACTAAGATTAGAAAACTTGCTTCAGAAATTTCAAGAGAGAAATTCTGTTAGGAATTATCCCAAATAGTAGAGAAAGTTTAGTCTACTAAGGGTAAAGTAGCAAAAACATGTGAATCTCAAACTTAAATGGATAAACCACACTGTTGCATGTACAGATTGTGTATCTTTACATGAAGCAGCACAGAGCTTCACAGGGGCTACCTCATCAGCTGCTTCGTGTGCCCAGCTGAATTTCTCTGCAAAGAGCTTCTTCACTGCTGACCTTAGGCTGTCTCCCGTGCCTGAGCTGCTCTGGTGACAGCTAGCTTTCAGCAATATCGCTCATGATTCTTTCTGTCCCAGGTTCTAATGTTGCTAACTTACACTGTGATACATAGAGCAGATATATCGATAAATTAATGGATCTCTAAACAGAGATCTTACTTCTTGAGTCTGACACTCTCAAAACTTTTAACAATCCCTCAATCTACTTTCAGATTTCTGTTTCAGCGTCCAGGTTGAATGCAGAATGATACTGCATATGATCAGCTGCTAACATCATCGCTATTTCTGTTAATTTTGGGGGGCAACAATAGTTTTCTCAAATCATTGTTGTCCCTTGATATTGCTAAGTTGTTGATACTATGATTGGGAAGAAAAGCAGGTGGCTTGGGGAAATGCCAGAGCACTTTTCAGGGATAATAAGATTGTATTCAGTTGAAACTTTTAAAAGAAAAGATAATTCTTCTCTTTCTCTTTTAGAACTGATGTTTCATGCTGAAATCGAGGAATTTCCCCAGGGAGATATCATACCCAGAGTCCAGCCATAGTGTGCAACAAACATCTGCAAATACTGTAGCTGTGACTGACGGCTCAACATGCTGTGTATTATAGCCATGTATAATAACTTTCTTAAAGAAAAAAAACCACTATTTTTGTATTGTATATATTGGATTTTGATCTTTTTATGTATGCTATAATTTCCAAATGTGATTGAAAACTCTTATACTTTCGCTTTTTATTTTACAAAGTAGATTATTATCTCTAGCGCACAAAGTCAAGGTGGCTTTGTAAACATTACTACCTATATAGCCAAAGAAACTAGATGGATGCAGAAGATTAGGTATTCAGTGCTTTTTTGACTGCTGTACAACAACCTGCTTTTGTTACTGATGCTGATGGCAGTTGGCTTGCTTGATTTGGCTAAATACTCTCTAGAGATGAAGAAAGTAGTCTAAGGAAGATTATAACAAAACAGAGGAAACAAAAATGACAGTTAGCAAGCATAAAATAATGTGGGTTTAGTTGTCATAAAAAGTATTTGCCAGGGTAAGGAATTGGATTGTCAGGGATTTTGTTTGATAATTCCTTAAAAGAGGATGCTTTATTTTTCTTCATTTAGTTCTCATGACCTTGATAAGTTCTTTCAAGTTGATGTAGACACAAGAAACTGAAGTTTTAATGTTGCAACAGTTTGGTCAGCTAATGAACACTTAAATACATCTTTTAATCAAGCAGGTTCTTTTTGGCTTGCCGACAGGACATGTACATCCTGTAATTTCTCAACAGTCAGGATGCATAAGTATTACAAAGCTATCCACAGGAATACTGCTCTGATTTCTCCTTATCTCATATGGCAAGAGCAATAGTGTTATTCACTGCTTTTTCTAAAGAAACTTGGATTTCACAGATGTTAAAAATGTTCCTACTTCTGCCTATTTTGATGAAGAATGATTTCCCCCAAAAGGATGTTTGTTGTTAGGATGGAATGGGAAAACTCTTCCTAAAATTGTAAGAAAATGCTTACAAAGCAAAACAAAAACCCTATAGCAACCCATCTTCTGCATAGGGATGTAGCAGTAATAGTGGCAGTTGGTGGGTTTTGATGATGAAAGCCAAGATTCTTTTATATTAAAGTGGCAAAATTAAAGCATTGCAGATAGGAATAAATACAGATCTCTTGCAGGATAAAACAGTCTTCTTAGCAGACATAGAAAAGAGCTCGCTTGAAATCCATTTCTCAAGAAAGTATCGCCTAAAGCCCCAAAACTATTTGTATATGTTACTTAATATGTATTGATTTTGCATTTTTATTTAATATGTGTGTCTAAGTGTGGTTGTAAAAGTTGTGCAGTTGTCAAAGTTTCCTGGAGAATTACTGCACATTCCAGTAGCGAAGGTAGGACTTGAAGGGGGAAGTTAAAGAGCCAGTAACTTTCAGTTCTGTTGCCAGAGTTGCTTTAGAACAAGGATGGGAACGTGAATAACTAGGGCTAGGACTTGAGTTCTGTTATGCTTATCCAGCAAAGTGAAGTAATAAAAAAATTCATTTTCATGACATTTTTTGGGGGGGGGGAGGGGGCACGGAGAGGAAGAGTTTACCAGAATTAAAAGGCTTTCCACAGCTGTTGGCTGTGTTCTGGGGCATTCCCTTTGTTGTGTGAAGGAGCTGAGCTGTTAACCTTTTCTGTAAATTGTTACGGTTCTTGTGTATTTTTTGCAAAACTGTAGAGCTGAATTGTAGCTGGCACTCCACTGTACTTTAAAATGGAAAGATTCAGCGTGTGCTGCTCCCCTTCAGTGTTACACTGGAGGTTCTTGTCATAATTTGGCTGTAGATGGGTGATGAGGCACTACGTAGTGTTCCCATGCAAGTTGCTACCACGCTTTCTCCAGATGTGTGATTTATAGGATTGTTGAGCTCCTGAAGATGAGATTAGTAATGGCTTCTCATTGTTGTTTGACATTTTTGTCATCTTGGCATGGTAAGAAGTATAATTTTGCCCATCAAAGATGGAGCTCAGGCACAATAGTGCTAAAGCATCAAATCAGTTCAGGAAAAACTTGAATACCATCATTGCTTGATTGCTGATATTATTACTAGGTATTGGCCTTCTAAGTATCCCTTGGACAAGTGTGATGCCAGCCAAGAGCCAAATTCGTTCTCATTGTGAAACACAGTAGTTTGTTTAGATGCTTAATGGGATCAATATTTCAAACCGGACTTGCCTTTCCAGTTTATATTTTTGGGAGGGTTTAAGTATATACATACTTGAATTAATGAGGTTTGAGGTTTGCCACTTAAAATCACACTTAATGAACAATTTGATGGCTTATTACCTGTTTTACAAAATACTTTTCATTCCATTAAGACTCACAATGGAATATGAACTGAGCTTTTTTGTTTAGTTACTTGGAAAGTTTTAGAACAAGTTTACAAAATAGGTGTTTAATTACAGAACATGCAGTATCTGTAGAAGCCTTAACTGAAATGCCTTTGTGTGTTTCCATACCATTGTTTTTAATGCAGTATTTTTGTGTTAATGAAAAAATTACAAAGATGTTAGTGCCAATTTCTTGGTTTCACATACATGAAATAATTAAACTACTGCTCTAAACTGTTAGAAATTACTACGTTGTCCTGTTTCCAAATGATTTGTCTCTTTATTATGTATAATATACAAGCTCTGAACAGGTGACTATGGGAGAACATTTTTTTCTTTATTTGTGGTAGTGTTGTAAATAATGGCTTTGCTTTTTCTTGATCAGGTTCCTGCTGCTGTAGTGGCCTTTTGTGCAATCAGAAATGGTACTGTAAGCTGGCAAGTAAAGTGTATTTAATCAGTTAATGGGGATTGTTTAGACTAAAAGAAGGATATTAAGTGGGGAATCTGAACACTGCCTTTAACCACTTAAGTGGTGCTTACAAAGAGGAGGAGAGTCAGACTCTTTTCAAGCTGCACAGTGAAAGGATAAGCAGAAATGGTCACAGGCAGCATCAGGAAAATTCCTGTTAGCTGCTATAGCAGTTTTGACAGTGAGAACTTGGGACGTGGGAGCCCAGAGAGGCTGTGGGGAGCTCCATCCCGGAGCTGCTCTGGACCTGGGGGGACAGAGCCCTGTGCAGCTTGAGCAAGTGGGACTAGATGGGCCTCCAGAGTCCTTTCTATGCTAAATTGTTCTTTCTTTGCTTCTTAAAAGGCAGTCATTTAAAATTTGGTTCAATTCCAGTTGTTTGTTCTTTTAAATGTGTCTCTCAATCACGTTTTCTCAATGTGAAGCCAGGTGGCATAAATTTGAAAAATAAGTGTCTTTTAAAGGTTTTTTTGGCATTGCCAAGGTAAACTTCAGGAGGGTTATGGTCAGGTCAGAATTACTCACTTGCATATTTGTAGCAGAATTAATTTAAATGACTGAAGGCTTTGGGACAACAGAGTGAATCATCAGGTACGTATTTTTTTTTGCTAAGCCTTACCTTTCTCTGCCTTTTTCCTTATAGTGGTGTGGAAGATACTGTTGTATTCTTCAGTGTAGCTGCGCTTGAAATTGGTCTGTGAATCCACAGACACTTAAATATTTTTTTTCCCTTTTTTTTTTTCTTCACACACACCCCCCCCCGCCCCCGGGTGTTAATATTCTGTGCTGCCCGGGGGCTGCGGGCTCTCTTCACGGAGGGTAGGGAGGCGAGCTGCCAGCTGGGCGAGGATCGTTGCTCAGCCGCATGGAGCCCGCCGGCTGCTGCTTCTCGGACAGGTGCTTTTGGGGATGGTTTTTTTCCCCTGATCCCCCCTGTCGGGGACAATTTGTGTGTCGTCATCCCCTCCCCGGTCCATTTATTTATCGATCGAGCCTCAGCATTTCGTACCCCTTCTCCACCTCAGCCCAGAGCCGTTGCCCGCCGCCTGCTCCCGCCGGGCCGGCAGGGGGCGCCCCACGCGCGGAGCGCGTAATGGCTGAGGGGAGGGCGGTCGACCAGCGGGGCGCCGCTCCGGGGGGGGGGGGGGGCCCCTGGAGGAGGCGGCCGCGCCCCGGCCGCCGGTGGCCGCGTTTTCCCGCCTGCGCGCCGGGGAGCGGTCGCTGCAACTCCCTCGCTCTCAAGCAGGAGGGAGCCGAGCAGAAGGGGGCACTGTGGCCTTCGGGCTGCGGGCGGCGCCGCGGGAGAGGGGGAGCCGGGCGATGGGCGCGCTGGGCCCGTCAGCCCCCACGGGCGCAAGGGTACGGGGCGAAGGGAGCCGCTTTATGCTACACCGCTGTTCGCGGTCTTTCTCTCCTCTTACTGGGCGTCGCTGCGGGCTGGTGTGCCTGTGGAAGGGGAGCAAGGAGGGAAGCCTGCTTGCTCAGTAGGCTAGTTTCCATCCCTGCTTCATCTGGGGATGAAAAGACTTCCTTCCTCACCGGAATAGAGCTGGCTTCCTCTGCATCTTCATCCCCCTTTATTTGGGCGTGGCAGCCAATGCATGCCTGGCTAGTAGCCACAGTCGAAACGGGGAACCCACTCAAAGAAAAAATTACTGTGTTCTATGCACAAACGAAACTTTGCTTTAATTCCGTATTTTAAACTTCTGTGATCTTTCCTTCAAACGTAAAAAATTTTAGAGTCCTCCCTAGCTAAGGCAGTTTCCTGTACTGATTTCCTGTACTGTATTCAAAAAAATAGCATGGCTTTTCAGATTGATAAAGGCAGGCGTCAGACAGATAATGATATATAGACGAGGAAAAAAAAGCAAGGTCTTGTGGGAAAATGTCCACACCCACTGATAGATGTAGTAGTAAACCTACACAGTGAAAACCAAACAGTTTAATGTACTGTTGGGGGGGAAAAAAACCCAACCAAAAAAACCAACCAACAAAGAAAAACCCCAAACCAAAACCCACAAAAAACCAAAAAAAAGACCAACCCCCAAAAAACCACTTGAAAAAAAATAGTACTGTCAATAAAAGCTTTTGAAATTGTTAAAACAGAAGTCTCATGATAAAAGAGCAAGAAGAAATACCTGAAACAGTAAATTCTTCCATTTAAATGCTTGTGATGCTACTATTCAAGCAGAATACCCATGTAGGCCATGGCTCTCCTTTCCAGCAACTTGCCCAAAACATGTCCTTTTACAAGCTGAGCATGAGGAAAAAGTCAATTCATCAAGAAATCCTGACTGGAAGTCGAAAGACAAGCGATGTAGTAAGGCTCCTAAGAAATGTGCCATGCCACCAACATCTATAGCTAATATTAACAAGTACACAATTTAAGAAGGAAAAAAATTCCTACTTTGAGGAAATCTAGTGATGTTGTAAAGAAAAAAGTACAGAAAGCCACAAATTTTGAGTGCTTCTGTTTTTTGCTTCATGACTGTTACAGCTGCTTACATGTTGCTACTAACCATAGTTTGCATTTTTTTTTCTTGATTCAAATACTGCTTCCACATAGCTGGTGCAATTAGCCTTTTTTCCTCCCTCCTTGTTGTAAACATCATAGATTACACTTCTGAAAGGATGAGATACCAGTCTTGTTTGGGACAAATTGTTTAGTCAATGCTCCTGTAGATTTTCCCTATAATTTTCATCCCACATGACACTTCCTGCTTTCTGCTCTAAACTGTCATGTTAGAGTTGGTTGTCTTCCCTTTACATTCCAGAGGTAGGTTGAATTAAGTGGATAAACGAGCTGCTAAAGTTGCTAAAGGGCAGTGGTGACTGAGATCCTTGAACAAAATGTACTTAGTCCTCTTCTTGTGAGTGCGTAGCTGTTACAAATATTCTAATGGCTTCACAGGAATCCTGTAAAATCTGTTAATAATGTATTTCTTATCCTTATTTTGTGTTAGTACATTACATTTTATTACTACTGCTACTAATAGAATAAACCCAGTTAGTAAGTTGTGAGATATATCAAGAAGGGAACAGATAGAGGGCAATAGGTTCTAGATAAAGTGTTTTAGAGCCAATACATTTGGGCATACATACGTTGCCACTGAATGTGAAGTCTGAATATTCTTTTTTATTGATAAGAAAAAATATAATCTCTTTGATGTTGGCTGCCACCTTTAAAATTTTTTCAAGGATCAAATTAGCTTAACATACTTTCAGAATTACGCAAGCAAAGAAGATATAAACATGGATATAAACCAGAATCGTGCAAAAGCAACAGAGACTGCTCTACATGATTTAGGAGCTCCAGGAGAATGAGCCAGCCACTGTATTCTGCACAACCCTATACTGGTTCCCCATATTTGTAGGTCAGCTAAAGAGACCTCCAGAGTACAGTCTGTAAATTCTTACATTGCATCGCTGGTTTCCTCTGTCAGTAAAGTTACAGGAAATACTACCAGCTTGAAGTTTGAGACTCAAAATGTTCAAGCAGAGCAAATGGAAATCAATCCTAAGAAGAGAGTGAATTCAGTGAAATTCTCCAAGCGTTATTACTTGAAGAATATAGAATGCTCTTCCAAAGAAAAGTGAGAGGACAAGGAAACACTTACATGGAATCTCACTTGGGAAGATAATGTTCCCATGTTGTGATGAAAAAAAAGTATAGTAGCAGTAGTAGTAATAATAATCTTGCAATGTCTTTATTGCATCTTTCACTTTAAGTAATCTGTTAACCAGCATTAAATGTGTTGTTTTCACACTGCAGTGGACCTTTGGATTTGGTAACAGGTGGGACTTTTTGATAAGAAACAGACATTTATGTAATTAATTTATGGAATAGAATCAGGTTTTTTTTTCATTTGGGAAGGATGGAGGCTTCCACAGGAATCTGTTTAAAGCTAGTATTCTTTCCTTCATCCTATCTCAAGTTTCTGGATAGGTTTGATTATGTTAAATACCCAGTGTTCTTCTGCTAGCTGGTTATTAGTAGACTACCTCAATTTTTCAGTGCTTTTTTAAATCCTTAAGTCTTTACTGGTCTGTTACATCAAATAATAGCTCTATTTCATAGTATCGTTCTTACTCAGTCTTTTGAGGTCTGTCTCACTGGATGTGTTGCATAGTATCTCTGAATTTTAGTAGTTTTCTTCCTCATTCATAGAGGATAGGGATGATGATCATCAAGGCAGATCATTACAGCTAGGTTAGTTGTTTTAGATGTTCATTAGACAACCTAATATACTTTAGCAAAGCTACTTACTAGCATTAAAGACAGGGTATGTATGTAAATCACCTACCATGGGTGTCTCGTATCAGAGACATTCAGAACAATGGTTTTCAAATGCTGTCACATTATTTCTCCCATCCTCTAGGCTAAAAACTGTTTTTACAGCACTTGAGGAGAAGGTGGGGGTGGGGAAAAGACAGAGGCAAAATAAAACTCATTAATATTTTTCTAATACTTTTGTTTCTTAATAGCATCAAGTGGAAGAAATTGTTATCTCATCAGGGATATTTATTGCATGGAGATTCTTTAACATGAGTAGTTCATATAGCAGACCAAGTTGATTCTGACACGTTTTCCTGTGTTGATGCATTCAATCATGCAGACACTGCTGTGGTATCAGACCAAGACAGTAAGAAGCTTCACAGCATTGAGCACATATTCAGGATAATGTTAATTTGCGTAAGTTTTCTATTCTTACAGGTATTTCAATATTTTATGTAGTGTTAAATGCAGAAAAAAACCCAACTTGTTTTCACAGTATTGCAAAAGTAACCAAGCTAAAACTGTCTCATTCACCATGAAATTTTGTAAACGTATAAAAGTTTTAGAAGCCCCTTTGAAAACACCTCACATTGAGCCTAAATGTAAGATACTTGAAAATTTCAAGTCCAAGTTCAGTTCTAGTTCATATGCTGATAACACTGGTATGCTGATAGGACGATACCTAGTTCATATGTTGATAATATTGGTATGAGTAACAGTGAGTAAACAAGTGCTCCAAAAAAGAAAAATTATTGTTCTTAGAACTATGTCAGCTTGGAATAGAAGGTCTCTGCAACTTGAATCTTAACAATGCAGATCATCTCAGATTTTGAAAACACTTAACTGTATGCAAAAACTTCAGCTTTTCAGTAGAACACAAGTTGTTTCCAAGAACTTCTTTTCAGTGACAGGTAGTTGAAACCTCCTTAACAATATGATGTATAATTTTTTTTGTTAACTGGTATTTCTTATTTTGCATTACTCCTTAATAGAAAGAATCACAGTTAATGACCAAAACTGCAGCAAACCTTTCAGCAAACATAATCCAGTGTCTAGTTTCAAGTTTTTCTGGTTATTCTAAGAATTACTAGAAGTCACAGTGCCTCCTAATTGCCTTTGTTTGAAAATACTGTAGTTGTTGAAAAGCAATAGCTCTAATAGTAACGACTTGGGCGCTTTCTAACTTGAAAACCTGTATTTCATTTGTGTCTTAGAAGTTATGTCAGTACAGAAGGTGGATCAGTATTTAAAAGTATGTGTAACTTTTTCCACAGAAAGAGACAGCAGCAAAGTAACTCCACTGGAACACATGGTTGTTTAAATCAATTTTTACTGACTTTGTTATTAGTATCCAAGTTCATTTTTATAGAGAGAGTGCATGGCCCTATTGTTTCAAGAGAAGCTACAATACTAGCAGTTAAGCTGCCTTGAAGTTTTCTGCAGTTTGTTTCTTTTTAAAAAAGAGTGCATACTGAAGTTACTGATACTTTTATGATCAGAGTAATTTTGTAGTTTAGAAAACTATTTTCATACCTAATGACTGACATAAGTATGAAACTTCTTTCCTGCAGTAACAAGAAGCTGTTATTATGGACTATGGTGAAAACAGAAGTAGAAGAATTACACAAATAAATGAAGACAGATAGGGTAAGTTTATTGAAAAGTTTTTAATCTTAAGTTTCATGTATTATATTTTGAAATATAGAGCTCTCTTCACAGCATAATGAGTAGAAATCAACTTTTTTGTTAATACTTTAAGGTGGTCGTTGAGAGTTTTGTGTCTGTCTCAGGCTTGCGTTTTGGTCATTTGGTCTTCAAGGCTTTGTAGTGAAGCTGCTTGAGGTTGGCTGCAGACCACCTCAGCTATGGAAGACTTAAGGACTTAATGTGGAATGTTGTTTATGTTGAAAATTTAGAATATATTCATTTAATATCTATTTATACATTTTTACTACAGCGAGAACTTACATCAGTAAAGTACTAGTGGCTTTGGGACACAACTTTTGCTAAAATACGATGAGAATGTGCAGCTTTTTTCAAAAGAAGCTGCTTTTGTTCAGCTTGAGTTGCCTGGTACAGTGTGAGAGATGAGAACTTACTGAATTGTAGGGAGAAGAAAGGCAGTTTTTCATCTGACTTAGAACAGATAAATTCACTAGGATCCTACAGGGTTTATTAGGTTCTTGTTATGGCTGAATGGGAATTTAACTGTGGCTTGCAGAAGAGGTTTGTTTGCCAGGAGCAGTGCCAGTGCAGCTGAATGCGTGTTGCCTATTCTTTTAAGAAAACAGTATTAGGTTCTGGTAAGTTCTGGTGGTGAACAGGAATACAGCATAAATAAAAATACGTACAGTAACTTTAGATTATTTAATATGATTCTTCAAAATTAACCTGTACCTGTTAAAACTTGAGACTTACTTTGCATAGTAAGAGGTCCTCAGATTAATTGCTAAAATGACACAACAATAAATGGAGATGCAAAAGCACAAATTTGTACTAAGAACGTAGACAAATGCAAGAACATGAGTCACATCTTCAAGTAACTTCTTTGGGAAACACACAGTACTAAAACTGCATGAAAAATAATGCATAGCTAACTTGTGGCTGTCGTACATCAAGTGAGAAAAATTCCTTTTAGGATGCATGACAAGAAAAATATTTATTTGCATAAGCAAGTAATTTGTGCAATTTCAAATTTGGACTTGGAGGATTTCTCCTCACCAAATAATCTGGGTGATTATGAAAAGACAAATAGTTTAAGTTAAGGTCACAGACAAAACCCAAGCCTGAATTAAGAAAGGCACATGGACTGCAGCAATATGAGCTGAAAATACAGTGTAGAGTAAATTTACAGCAGGAACTCTCTTGTTAAGAAATATTTTGAAAGAGGGAGATAAGCATTCAGCCATTCTCTATATACAGTTTTCCTTGCAGTCAGAAAGTGAGGCACACTGTACTTCATGATTTCAACAGAGGAAGTAGTTAATGAAATATGGCCACTTCAATGGCATTTTCAAGTATACCTTGTCTAATTGTATTTTAACTCTATACAAACTAAAGCAGCAAATACAAATCACATTTTTCTTCTCTGAAGCACAGGAGAGGTATGATTGTTTGGTATTTATTTAGAATTCCCAGTCTGCATCATCTTGATTTGCAGTAATATGTCCAAATTCAGTCCCAACTGCCGTTGAGGGCAGTGCCAAGAACTCTGATGTGTTATTTTGAATAGGAGGTGGTAATAGAGACAGTAGTGAATTCTGTGTTTGTTCTTTTATCTAGAAAGAAGAAAAGTTAAAACAGGGCTGCAAATATAAGTCTGCATAACCTTGCATCTGACTTCATTAAAAGCATGTGAAATCAGAGCCATGTTCTTGCATGTTACAACATTGAAAATAACAGGATGAGGGGTTTAGTTTTCCTCCCTCAAGAGTATGTTGAATTAGTCTTTCACGACTAATTAAATTACCTATGCAGTTTTTCTGCTTTTAATTAAGAATGTTAACCATTATTCTTACTAGTTAGGCTGACTTAAGTTAAACCAATTATGCTTCCTATACTCTTATCAGTATCATCTTGATAAAAAAGAAATTGTCTGAAGCAGGTATGCTGTTACAGGATGGTTTTTGGCTCCAGCTAACTTTATTTTGTAATCCAACTCTTAAGATTTTGTAGCTTAGTTAACTTATAGCTGTGTCATTTAAAAAAATGTAGTAAACTCACCTGTTTGAAGAACGTATGTGAAAGCAAACTGCTTGCTGATGGCCTGAATCATAAAATAAACAATATAATTATGTTTTGGAAAGAAAAATACTGCTTTTGGAAAATGGGCCAAACTGACAAAACAATTTAAGCCCTGTGGTTTTTCATCCATAGGACAAATATGAAGTGTGAGAAAAGCAGCACAGAATTCCTACATTCTATGCATCAACTTGTAGTGAAGGCACTACTAAAGAAATCTTTTTTTTAAAGGCTTTTTCACTTTTCTGTTTAACAAGGAATTTAATGCCTCATTCAGAGGAGACATAGTACTGAAAACATACACTTCAGATTTCTGATTTTTCTTGGACAAAGTACATGTTTAAAAGTTAATTTTACTTGTTGCAAAGTACATTCATATTACAAGAAATTCAGGGGTCAAATTACTTTAAAATAATGGTTCCGTTATCAGACAAGATAATTCTTAAATTACAAAACCAAAGGTAAGCGTAGTGTTTTGCATAGTACCTCTGGTCTGAAATTCTGACTTTAACGGTATTCAACCGATTACTGTATCCTAAATTGTGGGCCTTGGTCTTAGATTGAAATGACAGAAAATTAGTTTTCACCAGAAGGTTACCTTTTCTCAGGGTCCTGTTGCAAACAAAGTTCTACCAAGTTGTGGAAAGCAGGTGAAAACGTTTTGGAAAAGGGAATTTGTAGTCTTTCACTGGTCATTGTGTGTGTCATGCTCTCACCAATTCCAGAATCGACACCTGACCGGGAATTCTTTATCCTGGATTCCCCACGGGGAAAGGTATTTATGTCCCAAGGACAATACGTGGGACCTTTCAGCTTTTGTAGCAGCATCTAGTAGAAAGGAACAGCAGTATGAGAGTCCAGTAGCTATCCAGACCTGTGAAGCTGTGAAACTCCAGGAGTAGAAGGATTATTTGATCTAGAAAGAAGCACGCATATTTGAAATAACAAAAAGCAGCCTCCATTTCAGCAGTAATAGCATTGGTTTCTCTGAGTAAAACAAAAAAAAGCTCAGAGTGTTTTGAAGTAGAAATAGTTTAGTGTCATACCTGAGTGCGAGGCATATCTTGAAAAGGAACATGTCCATTTGCTAATTCACATGCTGTAATTCCCACACTGTAAATGTCAGATTTCATGTTATACCCAGACAAATCCTGTGAGAAAAAGAAAACTCTACTGGATCACTGATGCCATTGAGCAGTGCTGACAAAAATAAAAGTGTCTGTTTCAGGACAAGATTCTAATACCCTGTAATCGGGATTGAGGCAATTAAATTGTAAAACCTCAGGCTTTGTTCAGAAATCTGATGGTTGTACTGAAGACAAGTTTTAGGATCTGCAGTAGTTTTCAGGAAGGTCAGGTAACAAGACTTAGTACAGCACCACCTTACCAACAGCTTTAAAACCAGTTCTCTTTTGGAGAATTACAAATTCAGTATGTCTATGTCTTTTAAAAAGTTGCAGTTCAACAGCTTCCATTGCACTTCTAGAAGCATACTTAAGTTAGAAGTTGAGTACTTCCAGTAACTTTGAATAGGAAAAATGAAGTGTAATTTATACTAACCTGTCTCAGTAGTTCAGGACTCAGCCAAGGAAGCACGGATGTACTAAATTGGGGGAAATCATATACCACCTTTGACTTTTGTCCATTGCTAATTAAACTGTAGAGGTTGTTTAAGCCAGAGAGAGAAACCAGCCCATCCCCTGAAATCAGAATGTGGCTAGCTTTAATATTCCTGTAACATAAAGTGGTAAATTTTAGTTATAAGAATTACTCAAAGCACTACTAGAGTAGAAAGGCTTTCATATTCCATTAACTTATACTGAGATGTTAGCATGCTGTTCTACTTAGCAGATTATTTTCATGTAAATTCTTCGCTCAGTATGGGTTGTCTTTTTAATACAGTGCCAAGACATAGGAGAGGTGATCAGCAAGAAGAAACTGCCAGAAACAGAAATAGAAGGGCTCTATTTCCCTTCAAAGGGTGTAAAGTAAGGAAGCCCTTTCTACAACTCTGATTCTCCCACTTCAAAGAAACAAAGCCAGGCAGATGTATAATCCTGTAACAATTAGCTTTAAATAATGTATGAATACCATTCTTGTTAAGCTTCTACAAATTCGGTTCTGCTGTATTATTGAGAAAAATGTTTCTGCACTGATGTACGAAGGTATATAGGAAAAGGAAGGAGATAACACTTAAGCTGAGAATTAGTTTTGAAGTGAAACTAAATACTTAGTAAACTGGATGCTGTAATCTGATTACTACCTATTGACATTATCCTACCTGTGGATGTAGCCGTTCTGGTGCATGTAATTTAATCCTCTGATTGCACCAAATAGAATGTTTCCTATCAAAGCTTCACTCATTCCTTCAGGAAAATAAGTCTTCAGCAGGTGTCTAGCTGAACCTGGAAGTGAAAAAAAAACTAGCTAAGCCTAACATGTCTTGTTAAACTACTTGTCTATGCTTGCTTCACTGTACACATCATTCTCATCTTTATATTGACCATAGTACATCAGGAACAATTAAGTGGATGCAACTGATGTATCCATCAGGCAAAGACTGCACTCAAGTCATGCTTCTGTTAACTGAAAGTCTATGCCAAACCTGTATTCAATCCAGACAAGTTTTCTGTTGGCAAAATTCAAAATTGCATAAAGTCAAATACATCTCCCAATTATCATCCCTCTCATAGTGGGTGTTAGGAGGATTAAGAGCAATTTAATGCAGTTCAAATACTAATCTCCACTGGGAAGGAAGATTATGAACATAAGACTTCTCTAAACAAAATGGGAAAATTTGGGAAAGTTTGGTTTTTCTGTAAGACAAAAGATGCTTAAAGAAAAACCACTCATGGACCATGTGGTCCAAATTGTATCAGCTCTTTTTCCAATTCCAAAATTGCAGTTAACAGTTCTTACCATAGGCCATGAATGGGGAGATGACCCAAAGCCAACTACCAGCTGTAAACACTGTCCAAAGCGTCATTACGTTGGGATGCTGGAAAAAGTGGGATAAAACCACCTCATTCTATGGAATTAAATAAAAGTGGATGTGTTAACCACAAGACAAGAGTCTTACTAAGAGCATTAAGTATGTCAGTACTCAGTAGAAAGAACTGTTCCCTGTGTGTGTTTATATGAAGTTGTAGGTGATGTGCATAGCCTGCAATAGGAATGTAAATAGCTTGCCTATAATTGTATTTGTCTGAAGTAAATCTAGTTTGCTCATAGTCTGAAGTTTTGGTGTAAAATACAGAATACAGAACATGTTTCAAAGAAGTTGTACAATTACAGAAATATTTCTAACACACTTGTCAGCTGTTCTCTTCAGAAAGCAACTCTCAAATTTACACATGCCTTCTGTTCATATTCTACTCCTTTGAAGGAAAAACTTGACTGAAATGACACAGTACAAACATAAAGGCTACCTCTGTTTAGTAACCTCGTATGTATTAACTACTGTCTTCATAAGACTTGTGCAGAAATGCTGTTGCTTTACCTGTAAGGCTTTCAAATGCTCTTCAGAGCAGTTTTCTAGGTCTGTGATTCTTACAGCAACTTGCATTCCTGTAGGTGTATGCCGTGCAAGGTAGACTGAAGTTAAGTTGTTGAACCTCCTTCCTGAAACCAGAAGTGGATACCTTAACATTGGAAAATATAATAATCCACCACATAATTTCCTTCATATTTAGAGATAATTTTACAGTTCTAAAATTACAACTGATAGCAGCATGACCTTTTCTTTAAGAATGTCAAGAACTTTAGCTGCAGCAAGATACACCCAGTAAATTAGTTAAAGCATGGCTCTGCTATTTTTAGAACAACTAAAAATGTTTAAACATTTGTCAGTATCAATTATACATCTAAATGAACAACACTTTTAGCATGCATATTCACATATACATATGCATGGACAGTAGGATTCCCATCCTTGGGACAATCAACTGAGGCAGCCAAGTTGACAAGACATGATGTTACTTAATGCTGTATTGTTCGCATACCACAGATTTAGAAAACTGACATGCACATGCACCAACACCAATAAAAAAAAAAATCAGGTAATTGTTGATCCGTCTTATATCTTAAAATAAGTGATTACTGAAACGTAAGCAATGTTCTGCACTTTTCTCAACTAAGGAGACACAAGAATAGTTCTAGCCGGCTGATAATACATTTCCCAAACTTAGGTTATTGCTAACTGCAGTAAATACTATCGAGAGCATGCATCTGGAGGAACAAGAAATATTTTAAGACACACTTATGTTACCTATTTCCAGCTGGAGTTCATAGTGAGAGACATTAGAAGAGCAAAATACCATTTCATTCTTTCCTGTAGATGGAGGAATCCAGGCTAGATCAGAATCAGCCTAGCAGTGAGGAAAAACAGTTCTCAAAATGACAATGTAATTTTTAAACATTTACATGTTTAAAATTAACACAGAACTATCATTAATTAGAATGCTAAGATCAAGTACTCAGAATATTCAAGCTGGTGCTTTTACCATTACACTTAGTTTTTTGAGCTACTGCGGTTTTTTTTTCACAGAATCGTAGAACTGTTTAGGTTGGAAAAGACCTTTAAGATCATGAAGTCCAACTGTTAACCTAACCCTGCCATCCCACCACTAAACCATGTCCCTAAGCACCTTGCCTACCCGTCTTTTAAATACCTCCAGGGATGGGGACTTGACCACTTCCCTAAGCAGCCTGTTCCAACAATTGACAATGCTTTCGGTGAAAAAATTTTTCCTAATGTCCAGCCTAACCTGCCCTGGTGCAACCTGAGGCCATTTCCCCTCATCCTATTCACCAACACCCACCTCGCTACAGCCTCCCTGTAGTTGTAGAGGGCGGTAAGGTCTCCCCTCAGCCCCCTTTTCTCTTTTCGTGTGTGTGTGTGTTTTGTTTTTAAACTGGTACAAGATTAAGAGTAACACTTAGGCTATAGTTTTCTTACAGAGTGGAAGCCCTGAAGTACTCTGGTTATTTTTCCTGTTAACATTTTAAGAAGTACCCCCTAATGAGATTATTTTTAATATGCACCGGCTTCGTATTTAACATTGCCAGTTAACGTTTCTATTTTCTTTTTACCAGGCATTCATGGACATTGCTCTGAGATAGCTCTTCTGGTCTGATTGATTCAACTGGTGTACGGAGAATACAGGAACAGTCCTTGAGAACAGAAACAACTGAGTGTTAGTGGAGTTGCTGCAGTGGGAAAGCATCAAAAGTAGCCCATACAAGCAGAGTTCAGAAAGTTTTCTGCTACAAGTCAGTCAAGCAAGACGTTAAGAAATAGCATAGAGCACATGCATGGCAGATCTAGAAGAGATACTAAACACTGTCCTTCACCAAAAGTTAATACAACAAAGTTTAAGCATCTCAGCACAGTGGAAATCCCCTCAAGCAAGACATTTCACCAGAACTTTTTCACATTAAGGTATGACTGTGTAACAAGGTACGGCTGCCAAAGGTTTTTAAATACAAACTTACCAAACAAGACATGGAACCGCTTTAGATCAGGGGACAAGTCATACACACCCATTTATCCTAGAAAAATTAAAGTAGCAATATAAGATTGTACATAAACCTATGATAAATATGCCTCTTTAATTGTAACTGTGAGGCATTCCTCTCAGTTAACACACACACACAAAAAAGAGCCCCAAACTACAGCTCTGGGAAAGCCTGCTTCTATTGAGCCTTGAAGCAGCACATGGATTTCAAACTCCATACTGAGGCTATGCAATATACCTTCCAACTCAAGTTTTCCTTCTTGACTCATGGGTTTAGAGATCTTATTACCGCTTCTGAACAAACAATTTAATTGCAAGTTAACTGCATAAGTGCAGGCAGTGAAAAGGAACAGATTCATGAATCCCTGGCAGTTCTTAAGAAAAAATAATGTCTGTTGTTTTAAAGGAGCACAGCCATGCTAGTCAGGTATCGGCTCAGCTGTTACAGCTGAACTGGCTCACAAAAAAGGCAAGCCAGAAGCAATTGCACTTTGCATTTCACAAGTGAGAGAGGAAATACTGTAAGGGGCTTTGCGTTAAAAAAAAAGGGGAACCAACTCAGATAATTTTCACTTTACTTAGGCTACAGAATCAGCATTCAAACACCCTCACAGATCAGAGCAGCCACTGTAAAATTCCTCCAGCAGACTTTCTGTCTCATGCTTTGAAAGCTTAGGCAATGAGGAGAGGGATATGATTATGTCTAGTAAGCATATCGAAGCTTCTGAAGTGTAGAGTGGGACTAGCTAATTTACTTCAGCTACAACCAAGTCTTGTACCATGATGAATCCTACTTGGTGGCTGACAAAGTCAGCTACAGGAGTCAGTTCCATGTTAATATGCAATTATTGCTTGAACGTTAACTTTAAAAAGGTGAAGTACTATATCATAAACTGGTAATTTTATCAAGGAGCTAAACTGGATTATATCCTGCATTCCTTTTACATTATGTATGCTATTTAATGAAGGCAATACTCTTGAAAAGCTAACAAGCTCCTATTGCCAAATATCCAAGCTACTCCTAATCCTCAATATTTTTACCCTGAAAATCTGCTTGATATAAATAAATACTGTAATTCCTCATTAAAGATGAAAAACGGAGACAAAAGGAAATCCTTAGTAGGTGTTTGGTGCCTTCAGAGGACCAGGGCTTGACTTATCCAACTTCACTGAGGAAGTCTGTGGCAGATTAAGAAAAAATATGCAGGTGCTTCAAGATACTGGCCAGTACTGTAACGGCTACAGCATCTTTCTCCTACCTGGAAAGAAGATACCTCATTCTGTTATACAAGATAATTTATTCTGTTGCTTGCAATGTGAAACCACAAGACCTAAGCTGAAGAATAATGTCATAATAACTGATACACTAAAGTCAGATCATTGTAGAATTTGCTCAAAGTGGTATAGCCAGCCAACAGAAACATCCATGATCCACATTTGTTCAAATAACATTACATTTGTAAAATTTTGGGGGTTCTTATGTAGTTTAACATTGCTTCCATTTTCAGTACGGTTTTGGATCATGTCTCTACACGCTTGAAGCTCCTGCTTCAGTGCTTGGAGTGAGTGAGGCAGCTCTCGGTGGTGGCTCTCGAGTCACCGTGACAAAAGTAACGGAGCGTGAGAAAATGACGCCCCGGCGGCTCTCCCAGCAGAGCTCCTCACTTGCTCCCTTAAACTCGTACCTCGCCTTCCCCGCGGCGCCCCCGCCTCCTCCCGCGCCAGGCGACGGTTTAACGGCGCCCCCGCCTCCCTCCGGCCCCCCGCGGCGGCGGGACAGGGCTGCAGCCCTGCCAGCGCGGCGGCCCCGATGCCCCCCGCGCCGCCCCCCGGCGGCCCCCCCCTCCCGCGCGGCCGGCCCGGAGCCCCGGCGTCCTCGCCGCGGCCGGGAAGCCCAGGGGCCGGGGTGGCGGGGGCCGCCCGCATCAGGCGGCCCGGCGCATTGTGGGGCTTGTCGTTCGCGCTGGCGGGCGGCCCCTGCGCGGCGCGCGGCGAGCCGGGGGCTGTAGTTCTGGGGCGGCAGCCGGGCGGAAGCCATCGGGCTGCTTCCTCAGTCGCCGCTTTATTGCACGGCGGGGCCGTCGCCCGTCGGCCTCGGGCGGCGGTGGGGAGGAGGAGCGCCGGAGGAAGTGCGGGGCCGGTGAGAGGAGCTCAGCGCGGACTCGGGGTGACTCGGTCGCCTCAGGGGCGATTTAGCGAGCTCTCCCCTCTCTGCCCCGCACGTTAACCTCTTCAGGGCCGCGCCCATCCCTCCTCTCTCCCTTGGGGTCGTTCCCCGCCGAGCCGCGGCACCAGCCAGGCTTTGCCGGGGCATCCGCTGTGCCTGGCGCAGGCTGCCGAGGTCAGCGGGCCGCGGCGGGCTGCGCGGTGGCGTAGGAGCATGGGGGCTGAGCGTGAGGGGCCGGGCCCGCGGCCGGCCGTGCGGCGCGGGGGAAGCTGTGCGGTCCCGGGTGGCGTACCCTCCCGGCGGGAGGGGGGAGGTAGATAAGGGATTCCTCTTCCTTTCTTGTGTTGCAGCGGACAGAACTCTCTTCGCGCTGGTAATGTAGATAGGTATTATGTTAAGCTTTATCCGTTCGATATACGTGCTTCGATTGCGGCCAAATGCTGGGCTGTGACTGCAGGCGGGGTGGCTGGCGTGACCTTCAGCGTGCTCGAGAGTTCCTTCCTGCGTTAGGAGCACCCGTAATTGCATGGGCTCTCCCTGGAGCTTTATGTCGCTGCTCTTGGAGGGTAAAGCTTGACGACATTTTAGTTGTGGTCCTGCTTATATATGGATTTGAGGGCAAGGAGATTTTGGCTGCTGTCAGCCTTTTAATCACGTTGTTACATTCTCATCAGCCAATTAAACTGTTAGTAAATGCCCTTTATTCTGTCAGTCATCCTAGTGAAAAAGTGCTATGTGAAGTTGCATCCTTGTATTTTTATTTTTTTTAATGCAATCTTCAACTGTAGGCTGTTGCATACATGCTCATTTTTTGGATTATGTTTCAGAGTTATTGTTAACTGATTGTGAGAGTCTGATGCAAATAATATACTAGCAAATAACTTTTTACACAACATCACAAGGCAACATAGTAAATTTTAGGTTTGCTTTCAGATCGTAGAATGGTTTGGGTTGGAAGGGACCTTTAGAGGTCATCTAGTTCAATCCCCTGCAATGAGCAGGGACATCTTCAACCAGATCAGGTTGCTCAGAGCCCCGTCCAGCATGACCTTGAATGTTTCCAGGGGTGGGGCATCCACCACCTCTCTAGGCAGCCTGTTTCAGTGTTTCACCACCCTCACTGTAAAAAAATTCTTTTTTATATCTAGTCTGGATCTACCCTCTTTTAGTTTAAAACGATTACCCCTTGTCTTATCACAGCAGGTCCTGCTAAAAAGTCTGTCCCCATCTTTCTTATAAGCCCCCTTTAAGTATTGAAAGGCTGCAGTAAGGTCTCCCTGGAGCCGTCTCTTCTCCAGGCTGAGCAATCCCAACTCTCTTAGCCTTTCTTCATGGGAGAGGTGTTCCATCCCTCTGATTGTTTTTGTGGCCCTCGTCTGGACCCGCTCCAACAGGTCCGTATTTTTTGTCTTTCAAAAGATGTATTTCTGAGTAAAACGAAGTAGACTTCTTTTTAATTACACTTATAACACTGAAGTTAAATTGAGAAAAAAATTAATTTCCAATACCTGAAATTTGCCAACTCTCTAGTGATGGTGTCATCTGTTAGAACTGTATCAATTTATCAAATTTCTGTTAAGAGTATCTGAAAATATGACTTAGAGTACAGTGTTGGAAAATCACAGACTTTTCTGATGGTGGTTTGCCTCTAGTAGTGGGCTTGCTGGGATAAATATTGTGCAGTAGGAGTGCAGTCTTTCAGGAAGGATAAATATGATTCATTGATTAATTTTCCAAGATGTAAAAATAGCATTCTCACAGGGATGGTTACAAAAGAGGTGACAGATCCTTTTATCTAGTTAGATTGCTGCTAATGGTAGTCTGATGACTGAGCCATATAGATCAGTCTGGTTTATTCTAATAAATACAGAACTGTAACTGTTAAAATGCTGAGCACTGGCTGGGGTATATATATTAAGAAACTTAAACCACTTCCTTGGGTGAATTCAGCTACGCATCAAGTGAAAGCATTAGTGATTTCAGCTAACTTAAATGTTATTTAAGTTCACTTCAAGTATTCTTTATAGAGGACAAGCTTCAGTTTTAAAAGAAGCCTCTAACAACCTTTATAATGAAATATTAGCACAGCACTTGCCTCAAGAGCATATGTCACGTTTTTGTACTCGCTAACCAACAAATACTCATGACATATTCATGACAGGTTTTTTTTTTTCTCTAAAAGAAGAGATTGGATCCCTTGTGATCATAACATTACTACCTGTATACATTATTTCTTGCAGGTAGACTTCTTTTTTCCTCTGAAAAAAAAAGAATCTTCTTTTTTTTCCTTATGATTGTGCATTTATGGAAAAGAATTAGGAGTTAATAAAACTTGATATGGGTATTTCATGTAGTCATCATTCATAGTTTCAGATGAAGTTAGACTTCCATTAAGCATATGCTATTTTTACACTGTGTGCTAAGGGTTATATAGACAACCTTCAAGCATGTAGGACTGAACAAAAAATCTTAACTACCAAACTGTGGTATTCAACAGTATATGTGTATACATATACATAAAGCATATATACATGTATTTAACAGGTAGTTTTGCCACTTATGGAGAATACGGATTATGACAAATGACTGACGATGAGAAAACACGAGTCTGGCTTGGTGTAAGTCTGGATAAACAGGGTGAGGGAACTGTTGTGGCCAGCTTCATGACCCTCTTGATATTCATCATCCTCTACGAGGTGTTCTTCAGCTTCCCCTTCGAAGCCTTATCCCCACCCCAAATTAAAAAAAAGCCAGGAGATGGGGGGTGTGTGTTGTTTTGTTTTCTTACAGTTCCTTTCTTATACCATGCTATTTATGGTTGAAGGTCTGTTGCAGGTTTGTTTATGATTATTACACTTGTTACTAGGATTGTGTTGGTGTACTCTTTTAAATTTATTTTTTTTTCCTTACATGAGAGAAACACAAGCAGTAAGTAGGTTTCTGTAGGGATAGTAATGGCTGAAAATAACAGTTGTTAGGCACAACAGCAAGTGTTAATTGTGATAGAGGAAGTTCATGTTCACATAGGGGTTTGGGTTTTTTTTTTTCAGTATATAGTCCTTTGTCCTTCATCTCATACTATATAGTGTTGAAAGATTTGGCCTCTGCCTCTGAGCACTAGTCCCAGGAATGTTTTGGCAGCAATTCAGTGTGGTCGTGTTTGCTATAAGAATAGAACTGTTTCATTAACCTTGAAATGCAAAATATGTTTATTGTTATTAGCTGGCTTAACACCATTCCAATTTTAGTAATGAAAACAGTACTGTGTTAATGACTTGATGCAAATTTATTTCTAATTGCATATTTTCATAACAGTAAAATTCGGCATCCCAGAATAATTGACTCATTCAGTTGACTTCCTTTTCAAAAATGGATGTTGCCTTATGTCTTAATCAAGTTAGAGTCGTCTTTGTTGTTGAAATTTTGTTTGTGTTAGTTGTGGCCTGAAGTCTTGCATCCTGTAATTGTACAGAGGAGCAGGTCTAGTTTAGTCTTTCCAAGTGCTTGTGAGGAGACAATTGCTTTCAGCAAAGGGAAAGCAGCAGGAATAACAGGATATTTATGTTTGAGTTTGGATGTTGTCAAAACAGATGCCAGCGTTTTGGATATGTTTTTAACTTTTTAGGCACAAAGAAATTAACACATACATTTGTTTGTCTACGGTTTCCAGTTGTAAAAGCAACTCATATCACCTTTCTGATAATTCAGATTTGAATTAGAGTTCTCTGGTGGTAGAATGTCTTCAGATTGCATTCTGAAGTAAGATGGCACAACTGTCTTTTTGCATCCATCTTGAATTGTTCAAAGCAGTAATTACAAAGATAAGACAATAATTTTTAATATTTTATAGCTATTTCAACTTTTCTAAGGCTTTACTCAGTATTGCTTTGGCAAGTTAATCTTGGCTGAGATCTTCTGACTCACTGAAGGAAAAATTAATAAAATCTCCTGTCATGTGGTCAGGAGAACTCATTTTTTGTCTCTGCTACTAAGATTAAACCATATGCTGAAATATGAGTGGTTGAATGGAATATGTGGTTCCTACTCTTTTAGTTTTCCTTTTTTTAACCTATACACTGTGACGTCTTGCCACTCATTAGACAGTTGATGTGTATTTCTCATAATGCTCTTAACATGTTTTTCTAGCCCTTAATATTTTTTTGTTGGTTATGCTTTCATTTTTGCAGTTTTCTTTGGGAGTTTGTCAGGTCTTGTTACAACACTGGTGAACAATAAGACTGTTGCTTGGATCATAAGAGATAGCCCTCCATACTTCTTGGCATGAACATGCATTGCCTTTCTTTTTGAGTTTCTTTTCCATTTTCTATGCACAGATGATCTATCAAACCTCAGAGCAACTTGGATTCTGTGGGGCAGATGTAAAAGGCCTAGGACTTGTTCTCACTTCTACAAGGGGGCTTTTTCTTAAGTGTGCTATAGGTACTCCTGGTTCTAGCTTACTCTTTCAAGCAACATGATAGTTGAAATGTGAAATCACACATTATGGAGTAAAATGTGATTTAGAGAGCACAGAAATACACAGAATGAGATAGGTGTGTATGTATATAAAACGTTGCCTGATATTTCCATTTCTCTTGAGCCTTCCTTGAAGAAAGCCTCCTGAGAGCACCACTCCTCTATATAGGCCGTTCTCCAATATTTGAATTCTCCTTGGTTTTTCCATGTTCAATTAACTTACTCGTAAAAGACTCAAACATCAATGGGAAATTGGCATATGAGGAAGTAGGGGGACAAAACTGGTAAGAAGTACATCTGTGTGTAATGAATATAGTAAATTGGCAGTGGAAATAATCTTTATAAATAAAATTTTAAAATAGTACCTGAGAAGGTTTTCTGGCTTCTGATTTGGACATGTCTTTCTGCATGATTTAACAATTTTAATTTCTAGACCATCTTTTTATAGTGCGGTCATGTATTGTAAATCCGTGTTGTAAATTTTGTGGTGTTTATGCAAATGTATTTAATTTTAGTTGCAACTTGCGGAAGGAATCTGGACTTACTAAATAGTTTTATAGCTGCAGACTGAAAGGGTTATGGAGTCACTTTCAGGGTGGTACTGCACAGTGTGTTGGCTGGTTGAATTTCCAGAGAAGTTGCCCCATGGCACACTAAACTAAAGCTATGAGAAGCATTGGAAAAGTGAGCATTAACTTTTATGGTGTTTGCTTATCTAGTAAACTTCTCAAAGGTTTTACAAATGAGGTTGCCCTTTCAATTTGATAGCTTGATGTTGGCCTGATGCTCTAGAAAACTTTGAGCCAAATTATTTTTTTCTTTGTCTCTCTTTCTCTCTTCTTTGGCTGAACTGAGATTGACCGCAACACATAGTGTTTCTGTTTTGCACTACTTAGAAGAGAGATTAAATCCAACCTTGAGAGGCAGTGTCATTCTTTTTTACATTATTAAAACTCAAAGGAGAAAGATGCAGTGCTGTGAAGAAACTGTCTTATGCTGCTGAACTTTGTCTCGCTCTACAGTGACCCTTTTTATTACAAGATAAAATGTTGGCTGTGGATCTACAGCAGTCGTCTTAAGTGTCGTCTTCTGCTGTATTGTGTTGTTCGGGGGGTGGTGGTGTAGGTAATGCTTTTCTGCAATCCATTTGAAAAACAGCCTCTTGAAAAAAATCAGTAGATAGTGTTGGAAGCAGGTAAACACTGAGATAGCAAATGTTTTCTGAAATCTCAGTCTTACTGTTTTAATAAGTGTCTAATATGGATAATAATTAAAACTGGTAAGTAAAGTATATATATAAATACATTACAAAGCAAGAAGATCCTGCTCACAAGTATGAGCTGACCCTAATGGATGAAAGTTCTTTATTGATCTCCTGCCAAAGTCTGCAAGCAGATAAACTGACAGGCTCTATCTAGGATTTCTTTAAAAAGCTCCTGCACTGTCCATCTTGATCTTGTCAAATGAGAGGTTGCTACAGGCAGCGAGACAAACTTGTGATTGTTGTGCTTGGTGATGGGGGATCTTAGGGAAAATGTTAAGAGCAAATTTGAAATTAATGTAAGATTTCAAGAGAATTTTATGTTTACTGACTGCAGGAGGAAGGAAAATGAGACTTCCATTCTCTTTCTGTTTATATTTTTCTGTCATCTAGGACTACTCTTGTATTTTACATGGAAGATGATTGATCAGTCTTGGCAAGGGAACAGCAGAATTTTTACTTTATTAAACTGTTCTGGTAGACTACCTCAGTTAGTCATGGTAGTTTCATTTCCAGTTTAAATGAGTCCCTGCTGAAAAGGAAACACAAACTTTGTAATGATCCACGAAGTAAATTTCTGATAGATCCAATTTTTAATTAACAGACTTCTAAAGGGGAAGAGTTTAAAGCAAACAGTCCTATAAAACTTTTTGTTTTAACGATCAAAATTCTAAGAATGACAGTTTTGAAATCCTGCCTTTAGAATCCATTGCTTTAAATAAATGTAGTAGCTGGAAGAAAATATGTTTAGTTGGAGCTGCTGTTCTTTCGAGTAAAAAGGAAATGCCTCTTTTCAGTGAATGAACCTGTCATACACTAAACATTATATGGAAGAGGAGGAATGGTATAGACAAATAGGTAATTTGACAAAGTAGATGCTGAAGGCGAGATGTTCTGTCTGCAGGGAAAAGACATATTTTTAATGCTACCTTTTACATGGAATGTGTAAACTGGGGATTAAAATGTTTGTTTGCTTTTTTTTTTTAGTTAAATGATAGTACAGGGAGGAAATTCAGACTGAAAGAGATGAAGTCACATTAATTTACCTGTCTCGTTTGAAAGAGTGACACCTGTTAAACTTGTCATTCTCTTTGTTTTCTTTCTAGATGGTGGCTGAGCTGAGAAGCTCATGAAGCTTACATGAAATATCCTATAGATGCTTCTACTGATCGGTAGTAGCCCAGATGAAATAAGCATGTCCTAAGATGGCAATAGGTCTGGAGTATGAACCAGTATGAACTACAGAAGTGAGTTGATGCCAGATTTGTTAGTGTCTTGGTGGCTTGATGGCCTTCACTTTGTCTATAAACCAAAGCCATCTTTCCACCAAAGCAATAAAGGGACAGTGCACAATCTGACTACAGAATGCTATTTCCAAAGAAGTGAACTGTGAAGGAAGGACTCATGAATTTTGATCACAGGGGCTTGGAGAGCGTCTCTGGTAAGTTGAAGAATTAACTGTTACAAATGCTGAATGTATCTAACATCTTATAGAACATCAATCTGAAGACAACCTTAAGTTTCACATTCTTTATATTGCTTATCTGGTATTGCAAATGAACAAAAATAGTGAGTCCTCTTAACTACCTTGTAAAATCAGCTTCCACTGTAAAATGTTGTTTGTAAAATTCTCAGTATCAATAATCAACATTTTCCACTGAAAGATATTGAAGATAATCTTCATCTTTAGTGGAAATGTTGGAAATATTATAATCTTACACCTTTGATATGCAGTATTTTAGTGACTTAGAATTCATGTTTCCTTTTTTTGTAATAATTGTGAAGAGATTTTGGGGGGGGGGGGCCACGCAACACAGGAAGAGCTGAACTTCCTTTCCAGGATTTTGAGTATTGTTTTTCTCTGAGTGTTATTCCATATGGAAGATAATGGAATTTTATATTTGTTCCCTGATTTCAAGGCAGTATTCAATTGATTTTTGTAGTTACTTAAAGATTGTTTACATCCGTGTTCATTAACAAACAAAAGAATAAACAGAAGAACAAGAAAAATGTGAATTTCCTTCAGAAATGGGAAATGTATGCTAAAGCCAATGAAACTACAAAATCAATAGCTGGTAAAATGTAGGTCTGTGTTTTAGTTCAATGAACAGGAAAAGAGACATACATCATTACATACATCATATTCAAGAAGACAGAGGGAATCATGGCTGGACCAGCTTTCCAGGAAGGTGTGGAGTCTGTGAGGATGAAGAACTTTCAATACTTGATTTACATTGTAATATTTGTTTCAATAAGTATTCTGGTAATTTGTCCAGTACAGAATAATTACTTTCAAATCTACTGATGGTTTATAAAGTATTTTATAGTATATAGAATGTATACTACTGTAGCAATATTATGTATATGTCATATTTAATAGTAATATGCTATTACTGGCTTTTACTCACTTTCAGATGTCTGCTCCAGCGAGAACCTTCCTGAGGTAGAGTTGGTGAGCATGCTAGAAGAACAGTTGCCAGATTACAAGTTACGAGTGGACTCTCTGTATCTATATGAAAATCAAGACTGGGTTCAGTCCCCTGCCTGCCATGGCCATCTTCCTGAAATCACTTCTCCAGTTAATGATGATGAGCCCTTCCGTTACCTGAGTGAGTATATCTGGGCCTAGAATTTTTTTTTTTTTTTCAATTATTGAAGAGACAACTGCAAATATAAGATTAATATTATTAATATTATATCGTGTTCAAATCTGGAAAACTTTGGACAGGTGGAAGAAAAAGCTGAGTTCAGGGGAAATGCTTGCAGTTCAGCACTGCAATTCTAAGGACTGACCTAGGACGTTCCATGGCTGCCTGATCATTAGATTCCACACAGAAGTAAGAGTGGGAACATGTAATAGTGAAAAAGAGTCAGGAACCTAGAATTGCTCTAGATTAGGTGTAATATGAGAGGTATGGAGTATGCAGCAGCTCTGTTTTCAGGAATGTTAATGATGCTATTGTTCTTATGATGATGTTTCCCTTGATGTTTTGTGTCAATGTTGCTTTTGAAATGTTGTTAATAGTTACTTCTGGAGATAGAAATGGTGTGAATGCCATATAGGTGGATACTAGATTGGTGTTATTCACTGTCTTCCAGCTTTGAAAATACTAAGTAACTTATCCTTAAACCTAGCAGATCATAAGGAAGAAAATGGATAGCTTCCAATCACATGAAAAAACCTTTAATATGTTAAAAATCAAATGTATAGCAGGCTACCAAAAGAACTGAACACTTACTTGCCTGTAGTTTCAAGTGTTTTCATATGAAAAGAGGAGAATACATTGTAATAATTTTTGAGAAATGGGGAATTCCTGTTTCCTCCATATATTGGAACTATTGCAGCAAACCACTTAAGGGAGTGAACTTGGTATTTATATACAGTCTGTAATTATTACCTCTTCCTTTACATGCCACCGCTGAAAGTTTTTTTTGTTGTTCTTTGTGCTTTAAGCTTTCACCCAGGGTGTACAGCAAATGAGTAAGTAAAAGTAAAATATTACCTCCTAAGAATGCAGTACTCAACAATTTAAGGCAATCTTCTTATCAGTTGAACTTGCAGACTTGGAACTCTTTTTAACTGTGGAAAGTATTTGGAAAGCCATTTAATGTTTATTGCTCAGTCTGTTTCTGATAATAACATTGCAAGCATAAATGATTTTTTTTTAGTTGAGTGAACACTTTTGTAGCTCACTGGAAGCTGTTGTGTAGTCAGTGTGTACTTGCCTCCAAGTTTTAATTATAAAGAGGTGGGATCAGAGTCTGTCAGTGGTGGAAGGAACTTTACATCAAACATGGCTCTGCTGAAGCTTGTTGGTTGACATCTTCAGTTCCAGTATGATGAAGCAGAGAGCTCTGAGAGAAGGACCTTCAGCCAGTGTGAGCTGTAACAATGACTGACGTTAAGTTAAAAGATTATGATCAGGCATAACATACAAAACTAATTCTGTCATTTAATAACACTGTTGTAACTGCTGAGTCATATAAACTCAAGATAAGTACGGTTTATGTTTCTCCTAGAAACTGTCCGAAGAGATTGAATATAGTAGTCATCATCTTAGCTTTTTTGAGCCTGGTAACTTACAGGGAGGTACTGGGAAGGTCCCAGACAAATACAGATGTAAAACAAGATCTAGTTACAATCATTGCTGAATAGCTTGTTAGGTGAAATTTGCATCTTTCTTTCTGTTGACTGGAATTGGAAATAAATGTGACAATCATACTATTGAAGCATAGCTTGGGCTTTTTATGTGTGTATCTCCTCCTCCCTATATATGTATGGAAACATTTTTGTAACTTTTTCCTAAAGAGAATGCTAAAGTCATGGTTTGAGTGAATTTGTAGTTGACATCCAAGAGAAAAAAAAATAAAACAACAGAACAGTTATTGCACTTGAGCTCCTCCTATTTTTATGGCTGCTGCTGCCTATTAGAAGGTTTATCTAATGACCGGTTGAGTTCCCACTGGCAGTGTTTTCAGTGAGGTGGAAGAGTATTTTCTCTTCACTGTGGTAACATAAGAAGCCCCGAATTCCAAAACATGTCTTTAGAACTACTTTGTATGTGTGAATAAAGGGACATGGCACAACGTAACAAGGATATTAACCAAAATGAAGAGTTGCTTGCAGCTTTCACTTGGCAAGGTGAGTGAGGAGAGATTACACGTGTATGTGTTCACAAGAAAGAATTATAACAAACTATGTATAATTTTGATCCTGTACTGTGAGAAAATAATGAAGGTTGTATAGAGCTCAGTTTCAAACTGTTCTGTGATGTCATTTATCAGAGTAAATATATTTGCTTTTGATTTTAGGAACCTACCTGAGTAAGCTTTTACGTAATTAGTGTAAATCTTTATTAAGGTGACTTAGCACTGGATAGAAACTTTTAACTTGAAATCACCTGGTGGGAGCAGTTACAACAGCAGAGCTGGCTATAATATTCTGCCTGGAATGGCTGAAAGTTACTTATGTATGTGCAGTGAATTTTCCAAATACTAGTAAGCCATATGTGTTTGGAGTCCCCTCTTGGCAACCAATAGCAGCAACCAAGCGGTACAGTAAAACTGACCTCGCAAATGCATGTTATGCTACTGAGAGATAGGTACTTTAAATTTTGTGAAGAGTTTCTATTTTTGCCCTGCTTAGACATACAGTTAGTAAATGGCATTGCTGTAAGTTGAAAGCTCCTAAATACTTGAACAGCATGTGTTGGGTTTTCATGCCTACTGATCTACTTGATAAAAAGTGTTTGATTTGTTAGTTTGGTTTATTTTGCTGTTAAGCTCTTAGAGAAACAGTTCAGTAAACCTTTTTCTTCTATTTTGTTCTTTCTGTTCTCCTGTCTTTCAAGACTGCAATAAAGTTTTTTCTATACTAAAATGCAACTTGGTTTTGTTCCTAGCATAGCCTTAGTGTTATGTTTTAAAAGGTTAATTATGGATGTTATGTATGTAGAGGACATACATAGCTTAAATAGCATATTTAAATAAAGTTAGTGTGCACTTCAGCTTGGCATTTCACTGTCTCATAACTGAGTATGCAGTCCTCAACAAAAACAAAGAATGAAAAAAGCTGAGAACCAATACCACAATGTATTCAGAGTATGAATCAGATTCAAACAAGGTAGAAGAGTCGAGGAAATCTTCAGAAATAGGTTTAGACCAAATCCATAGTAATCTTATTTTGCAGTGCAGCAATGATGGAATTAGTTTCAAAACAGGTTAACTTAGACCTTCAGCTGAAGCAAATACTTCCATATTTGTTAAATTTACATTGCTGCCTTCTTTACTTCCATGATTCTGATTCCATAAAGCAAAAATAGCAAATTTCTGTTGCACTTGGACAAGCATAAACATCCATCACCTACAAGTGAGATGTATAATTCTGCTTCTGAAGGGAATAATATTTAAATGGTTCTTTAAAAGTTCCAAGAAAGTTTTAACAGTGTAAAAAGTGTGTTTACATATGCATTTATTTTTTGGTGGTGGTGGATACATGCAAATCGCCTATTTCCTTACATTTTAATTCTTTCTCTTCTTTGTTCCTTTTTTCCCCCTTATCTTTCATTTTCTGTCACTCTAGCTCTTATTGAACTTCCTTCCTCCTCTTTGGCTGGATCTCACAAATTTGCACAAGGTAATTAAGATTGCTTCTTCACTAGCATCTTCTGTTTCTCAGGACAAGAACTAGAGCAGACCAGTGCTTTGTGTTTTGGCACTGTGTTTTGTTCAGAGTTGTCGCAAATTCTTCATGCTTTGTTTATTCTTGACTCAGTCCTGTTTTTCAAATCCTACTTGTTCTCAGTTTTTTAATAGTTTTACAAACTCACTTTTTCAAATGTCAGAGTCACTCAGTCAGTAAGATAGGATTTACTGAGATCTAAATTGCAGACATACATTATCTCTTTTTTTTTAACTGTTTCCAAGATGATCAAGCACTTAATAAATATGTTTCCATGACTAGTCTCTGGGTTCTCCATACTTCCTATCTATAGCTGTCATGCACACTAACGGGAATTTTATTTCAAGAATAAGGTCTGCAGGTGTAATCGGCTGTATTTGGATATACTCCAATATACTCTTCCCTCTCTCCCCAGCAGGCTGGATGATTTAATAGCTTAGCTGTATTCAAAAAGTTGATCTTAGGAGATTTTTCTCCTTTTTCTAAATTTGAAGGATGTGTGAGCACCTCAAGTTTTAGCTAATATTGCTCAAAACTGTAAATGTTCGATACCTCATTGTATCAGTCTCCCAAATGAGTATTGTTTCGTATTTCTGAAGATAAGATGCATTTTCACAGCCTCTGCTGGTTTCATCAACTAAGTACTGTATTTGTATATAAACAACATCCTCTGAGTTTTAGATCTCTTCCTTCCCAGAAGTCTTCTTGTACTTAAGCTACTTCAGTAAGTATGTTTTTCTCTTCTCAGTTCTTGGCACGGATAATGTGGAGCAGAAAACCTACAGTGATGCTGACATGGTCAAACATGTGTTAGCTGAGGTATGCTCATCTGTAATGCTGGGATAATATATTTGAGGACATGTATTTGAGGAAGGGTTTTATTCAGCTACTGGAAATTTTGGTTCAGTTATCTTCAGGAGCTGCTTATCAAACACATGGGTAATGAGAAGCTCCCCATTTGGTTGCACTGTCTCAGAAACAAAATTTAGCAAAACTATGGGCACCCATGGAACCAGCGAAGTGTAAGAAAGAAGCAGTTTTCTTCTGCTTCCAGTTGCTTCTACCCTCTTGACACTATTCAGGTTAAGCAGCCTGTTCTGGAAAAAGTGTCACTTGAAAGACCACAGGCCTAAGTATTTGTGGCTTCTTTGCAGGATTCAACAGAGCCTATATAACCTCTCCAATACTCAGCACAAAACCCCAAACTGTCCTTAGGTTTGGTGCTTTCCCATCCCCCTGTTGCTGCAAATGACTGTAGAAGAGAACGTGCTATATCAATAACACAGTTATGGATGTGTTCTGAATCCAAATGATGAAGCATTAATCATTGTTCTAATAATGTTGATCCACTTGAAGTGAAGGGGGATCTCAGAGTGGCAATGCATTAAACAATAGCTAGGAAAGTCTAAAACTACCCTGAATTTAAACCTTATCTGATCAAAAGTAAACATTTGTTCTCATTTTGTGAGCAGAAAGAACGGGACCTGGAACTGGCAGCTCGAATTGGACAAGCCCTCCTTAAGCGAAACCATCTGTTGACGGAACAGAATGAAGCACTAGAAGAACAGTTAGGACAAACTCTAGATCGAGTGAGTGATCTTTTTTCCCCCTTTCTTTTTCTTTCTTCCCTTTTTTCCCCCATTTCTTTCTTTTTTGTTTTATGATGAAGGTAAGAAGATCAATAGAAATACATTATTTCATTGTGAAAGCAGGTGATTTGCTGCTCTCAAACTACAGAAGTATACTTAGGTGTCATTCTCCTAATTGTCATCATTCAATCAGCTTTCTCAGTCCAAGAATTGACTATGAAGATTGCATGTTGTAATTACTGACAAATTATGAGGGTGTTAGGTATTATTATGATATATCTACAGCAGGATTGCATTTTCAAAGTGTTTATTTTGACCATCAGTATGATATCCTGCTATTAAACTAAGAATCTAATAATCTAAGTCAAAATAAGTAGTTGGTATTTGACATGACCTGCTATATAACAACTGCACAGGTGAGGAAACAGCCAGAAGATGAGCTGGCTTAATAGGGTGCTTACACTAAGAATAAATTAAATAAATAAATAAAATGTAATGAAAACTTAATTCTGCTCAAGATCTTCACTCCATCTCTTCCTTCAAGCACAGATTCTTGATCTAATCTTGTCTTTGTTTTCCTTTCTTGAAAAAGAATTAAATAGTTGACAAAGATGAAATATCCCAAGTTTTTTAACCCTGGAGTCAGCAGATGTAATCTAAATTACCATGAAATGGATTCAGCTGCTTGTATAAAACAGTATGCTGGTAATAAAACCATACTCATAATTAGCTGTAGGACAGTATAAACTTACATATTCATATAAACATTTAGACATGCAAAATAGAATTTGCCTAAATGAGATCTGTCTCTTCTCTTGTTTTTATTTGTCCTACAGTTAATTTAATGTTCAGGCTTGGGGGATACCAGTCTATACGCATAAATAGATGTCTATCAGTCCTTTTCTCCAGGAAGTTACAGTTCAGAAAAGTGGTCATAATCAAAAAGATAGTTAGCATGTTAAAATGTAAACATGTATCAAAGCAGCTGGAAAATTATTTTGAAGTAAACTATTTAAAAAAAAAGGTTCTGTTGTCCATTCTTGTGTTATCTTGAATTTTCAGTCTCCCTTACAGTGTTAAAATTATGATTTTGTGACCTTCCTATAAAATAAAGGTCAAATCTTCTGTGCAAATATGAATAAATGGATCATGACCTGTGAGCTATTTTTTATTTTCATTTTAGACCTGAGCAATGATGTTCCAAGAGGCTGCATAAATAATAGACTGTAATATTGTATAGCTAAAGTATATTTCACAAGCTGGTGATCTTCTTTTGTCATAGGTTAACCAGCTGCAGCATGAACTGTCAAAGAAAGATGACCTGCTTCGTATTGTTTCGATCGCTTCCGAGGAGAGTGAAACAGATTCCAGCTGTTCCACACCACTTCGTTTCAATGAGTCTTTCAATGTATCACACGACCTGTTGCAGCTGGATGTCTTGCAAGATAAACTCAGAGAGCTGGAAGAGGAGAACCTTGCTCTCCGATCGAAGGTATATCCGACTTACAGTGTATACTGTATATGATGGATATGAAATAAATGAGGATGGTTAAAAAATCCAGCACCTGGGTTTCTCTTGAAGCATATGACTATTTTGTATCACTGTATACAAATCATACCCATACTGTCCCTCCACTCCTCATAGCCTTCTGCTTCCTTCACTACTACTCATTATCTCCCAAGTCCTCTAGAAGTCCTTCCTCAATGCATTTATGGTATGTGAAAGAATTTGGAACATACGTAAGCACCCAACAAAAGTATTTGGACCCATCAAGCCCTCGAGCTTGTGCAACCTGTTTTGATATATGTCTGACTGTGATTAGGAGTAGTAGTATTTTGGGAACTCCATTGTGTTACCATCGTCAGCCTATATTCAATATTAAGGGTTAATAAGCTTCAACTCAAATTCTTTTAAAGACACACTTAGTTTTGACTGTGTGATTAGCCTCTGTATTTTAATTGGTGTCTCTTGTGTATAAAATATGAATACAGGCCCTGTGCCTTTACAGGGATAGATGCTACATGGCCAGACAAAATAATGGCTATGAAAGTCATGGAACCAACAGCAAAGGTTGAAAGAATTGGAATCTACAGATACAGTGTCTCTTCTTCAGAGGTGGAGAGTGGAACTTGTAAAATAGGAGATTGGTTAGAAGTAGGTTCTTTTGTTTTTAAGGAGAGAGGGGTGGTGTTTGTAAGAAAGGGGGGGGGGTGTTATTTAGGGGGGGGGCTGGTTTGGTTTTGGTTTTTATGTGAGCCTTGCCCAATATAAGCTAGTTACAGCAGTACAACAGAGACTAGATTCCTTTAATATGAACAAAATATACTCTTCCCCTTGTTTTGTCTCCAAAATATTCAGCCTCATATGCACTTGCTTCCTAAAACTCCCTAAGACCAAATGGATAGTTTAGTAGTGTTGTAGGAGAAAATAGAGGAGATCAGACTGCTTTTGTTGTGCTCCCAACCCTATATATCATTACAGAACTTTACAGACCAGGGATTAATTTAGTCTACCATAGTGTGAAAAATGGAGTTGAAAAGAGACTGCTATCATTCAGTGATGTAACAGAACCTTCAGTGACTGGAAATAGCCTCAATCATATTGAGCCTATATTTGCTTTTTTTTATTATTTTTATATGACAGCATTATGTAAAGAAGTGTGTTTGCATGCACTTGTGTAGCTGTACTTCTACTTGCTTGGATAATCTTTAAACCCATTTACTTAAGTTTTATGGTGAGTCACTTACTGGCAAACAGTCCTGAATATAGAAGACTTATCTGTGCAAAGTTTAATACTCTCATCCTTACAATTGAAATGGAAGTGGGAACTGAGTATGCTCAATCTTGTTTAGACCTGTTGTGATACTCTGTCTCTGGCCCAGAAAATTTACAGTGTAAATAGACTAGTTGGGGAGAAAAGCTGTTCTACTGAGAGCTTTTCAGTGCCATAACGGTTTGGCTAACATCATTCAGTTTTCAAATTTTCTTTGCCTTAAGAAGTTTTGAAGCAAATTCAATTGCTTACCTCTGATTACTGTGTTGGTTTACTTTCGCTACAAAATTAAATATTTTTACAACTTTTTTTTCATTAGAGGCGAGAAATCAGATTTTGTTCATGTGTCCGTGTGTCTTTCACTCAAACAACCTATACAATTCAGGGAGACAGGTTACAGTGGAAAAAGTGGTTAGAAAGTATGGCCAGATGCATAGGAATTATAAAGATAGATAGAGGGGATACTCTTGAGTTACAAGAATTTCAGAAATAAAAATTTATAATATTAATATATGTATAGATAAACTGAAATTGGAATACCAATAATTTTCTTGAAGGCTTGCCACCTGAAGACAGAAACCATTACATATGAAGAGAAGGAACAGCAGCTGGTCAATGACTGTGTCAAAGAGCTCCGTGAGTATCCAGGCTATATCTTGCAATGGCAAAATCGTATTTGAAATACCTAGTGCCTGCACCTTCTTAGTTATACTTGAATCAAAAGATGAGCTTCAGTAATTTATGCCAATTACTCAAGTCTTGCTCTTTACCCAAGTGCAAAATTGTTTCTGTATTCATCAAGTTTCACACTGGCATTCAGCTTCAGATACATGTACTGTGTTTAGAGACAGAAAATTAACACAAAATCTAATGTCCATAAACCTCCTAAACTGAAGCCTACACACACTGGAAAATCGTCAAAATATACTCTTGTGTAGACTATTTGGCACACTTGACGCTGAAATGTATCAGTGCGTAGACTCTTAAATGATCATTCTAAATTACTATATATCTATGAACACATCAGTTGATTTTAAAATATATGTTATGAACCAAAGCATTTAAATTGGCAAGTGTTTTAATTTGTGTAGAACAGTTGTCTGTATTTGCTTTGGGAACTACTTATTTGCAAAGAATTGCAGCTACTCTTATACAAATGCATGTGAAGTATTCTGAAACAATAAGGAACAATCCTTTTTTTTTGTGTGGTGATCATGTAACCTGTTAGTGCAATTTTTTATCTGTAGACATGTGATGTGTGCTACTTCCTTCGTGCGTAATAAGCTTATATTTTAAGATTTTTTTTTTCTGTTTAACCACCATAAAAAAGACTGGGTTTCTCCTTTTTTTTTTTTCTTGTTCCAGATGTCCTTAAAATACTATGAATTGATACTTAGTTGGTTGTTAATTTACTCTGTTCCCTATGAGAAAATATCTGTTGCAAAAGGAAGTTATTTCAATAAGCTCTTCTATTTTCCTTAAGTGAGAATATCTGTCAGTTCTTTGTCCAATTCTATAGTGCATATAGGCATGCTAGGTAACGTAGACTCACAGAAAGAATCTTCTCCCAAAGAATGTCTAGTCTACAGCGTTAAAATTTGCATCTTCAGGAAAAAGGTATCTGACTGTGAGCTTAAATGTCCACAGGCCCATGGACAGGACCTTGTTCTGCAGTAAATCTGTGAGGTACAATAGCCACTGAATTTGTAGTGAGACCTTTATGCAAGATTGATCAGACTTTATTATGACTTTGCTATGCTTTCTGGAAAATATACAGGCAAGACTAACTGCATAAAAATATTTCATCTTCTTGAGCTGCTTTGTCGTCTCACTTGATGAAGTGCTTGCTCAAAGAAAAAAGGAAACTAGAAATTGTATGTAGTGGGTCTTTGGGGAATAGATAGTGACCAGGGTTCAGAACTAAACAGGTATATGTTACACTTGGTAAGGTCTGACAAAATGCCTTTGCTTACAGGGAATGGTAGTTAATAACAAGATAAATTCAGAGCCTGACTTCTTCAGCATATTCCAAGTCTGGCCTTGGTCATGAGCCAGTATGTCATTTGAAAGTGTTAATAGCAGCTTACCTTGGATTTGTTATGGTCATTTCACATACCTGTGATAGGTATTTCAGGTTCTGCATACTTAGCACTTAATATGTTACACCAGCATTTGAAGTTAACTCTCTTTCTCTTCCATCTCCCCACTGTTTGTCTTTATCTTTTCCTTGTGGATGTTCTAAGGCACCTACTCTTATCTGCTATGAATTCATTTCCTAAGAGTATTGGTCATTTTGCCAATTGTGTATGACTTTCACTGATCTTTTCTGAGTTTGGGGTTTGTTTTGGTTTTTTGTCATGTGTTGAGAAAAGCTCTCTACTAAGTTCCTTTTATGTTTTGCAGGGCAAACAAATGCTCAAATTTCCAGAATAACAGAGGAGTTGTCAGAGAAGAGTGAGGAGGTGGTTCACTACCAGGAAGAGATCTCATCCCTCTTGTCTCAGATTGTTGATCTTCAACATAAACTCAAAGAAGTAAGGGAATGCTGATGAAGGGTGTGTGCATGCGTGCGTGCATATGCGCAATCCAGTGCTTACAGCAGGTAAAAAATGACTTGCAAGCCAGGGGGGGTTGCACTGCAAGAGAGTGGCTGTTTCAGGAAGTATGGCACAGGATAAACTCTCTCGGGGAAATTGGCTGAGAAAATTATGAGCACCTTTTTGTGCTTTCAGCATGTGATTGAAAAGGAGGAGCTGAAACTTCACTTACAAGCTTCCAAAGATGCTCAGAGACAACTGACAGCAGAGGTACTTGAGGTTTCTATATATGTACACTTAGATAAATGTTTGCAATAGAAACAAGAGAGAATGGGAACTATTGCTTTTTAATTATGTAGGGCTTTTCATTTTTCATTGTGATTGGAGTAATTTGTTTGGAGGAAAAGAATAATTATTTTTATTTAAGTTTACACAAATATTTTGGTACTTCATAGGAGTATGAAAAGCAAGGAAAGTATTCCAAGTAGGGAGGTTGTATTGGGTCAAGCTGCATAGTGCTGTGCTTTCTACTGGTATGTAGAAAGGTGTTGATAACACACCGATGTTTTGGCTACTGCTGAGCAGTGCTCGCACAGCATCAAGGCTGTGTCTCCAACATTCCCCCACCACTACCAGTGGGCTGGGAGGGGGCGAGATCTTGAGAGGGGACATAGCCAAGACACCTGACCCAAACTGACCAAAGGGATATTCCCTTTCTTAATATTCTTAGGAGTTAGGAGAAAGAGAGTGTTTTAGTGTGAATATTCCTGATTATATCAACAATACTGTAGCTCATTAGATTTTAAGGAAGTTCTCTTTTTGGCTTCTTTTGCATCAGCAGTTATTGTATTTGCAGAGTTTTTGATGTATTTTCCTTTGGATTTCATCATACTTTTTCCTCTTTCGAGTCTTAATTTGGACTTCATGCTTCACCACTAAAATTGGTGCGGGTGCTATGTTGACCGTTGTCCATTCCGGATGTTGGCATGTGCCATGCAGTTGGAAAAATATTAGTGTTGAATCAGTCAGTGTAGGTTTCTGTAGGAGTTAATTCAGTTTCATTCTGTCTTTTTCTTTGAAGCTTACTGGTATCATGTGATGGCCTCTTTGCTCTTTCAGCTACATGAGTTGCAAGATCGGAATGCAGAGTGTCTAGGGATGTTGCACGAATCACAAGAAGAAGTGAAGTTGCTGCGCAGCAGAGCCAGCTCTGTTGCTTGTCTCTGCCACCCCCAGTCATGTGGAGCATTTCCTGTGGTAATAAATACTGCTAGTATGGCATACACCTACTGGTGCATATGGCCTGTAGTAGCGTACAACCGTATGAGTAAAACAGCCATTACAGGATGTGCAGCAGGAACTTTTTTGTAGTAGGCAAAGGAGCTGATCTAATGTTTTTTCAGCTCTTCATTGTGTATACTCTTGAGAATTTTATGTATTAGGAAACTAACCATTCACTTGACACATTGTGGTACTAAAATTATTTTTCCTTTTTATATACCTTTTATGTTAAAGAAGGGAATTGGCGTCTTCTACAGCTAATGCTCAGTTGTGCTAGTTCAATGTTGATGTGAATTTTATAACTTGACGGTGTTTCTTTAAGAAACAAAGCATCTTTTCAAGAGTTCAAAGAGTATTTTTTTTCTTAATTTTCCTTTTAAATTTTATGCATCATCAGAAATGTATGACCTTAGGCTAGTTGCCAGAGATGACTAAACCAATGGAAAAGGGTTAAAGGCATTTATTTTTCATGTCTTATCAGCGTCAGGTGTGTTCTGATTACTGTACTCTGAAAAATTTCTGGGATGCACTGGGAATTTGTCAGATTTTGGTTGGTTGTTCTGTGTATACAGAATCCCTCATGTACGTGTTTGGCCTTGTAAGAAGCGCCCTTACAATTGTAGGTTGTTCTTAAAAAAACAACATAAAGAGTACCAAGAAAAAGCAGACGTTGCTAATGAAAGCTGAACCCATACTGGTTACACATGAGTGTAGTTATGGTAGAAACTCCCCCCCCATGCCCTTCCTTCAGAGACCAAAGGATTTGTCCGAAACATAGTGATACCAGGGAAACAAATGGAGATTTTTTGAGTATTGTTTAGAGATGTTTGCTGCTGAAATTGTTAGGAGGAAGACTTGAATCCAATTTGTCAACTCCTCTGGTTTCCATTTTTCTCTAGGATTCCCTTGCAGCAGAAATTGAAGGGACAATGCGGAAGGAATTGAATCAGGGTGATGAATCTGTTCTCTCCAAGAAAAAGTATGTTTCCTGATCTCTGTGTGCTATTTTGATATTTTTCTATATACTTGTATTAAGTAAGGTGAAACTGATTTCTGGAAATCTATAAATACAATATAATTAATAAATATAATAAAAATTATATAATAATATAGGTAATATAAGTTTTCTACATAACTTCATAAAAAAAGCTGTGTAGTATTTGGTAATCTTTTCAACTTTGAAACCTACTATTCTTTGATTCTATGAGGAAGCTGGGAATTTGCTAGAAGGATGGTATTTCGTTCTTTAATTTGTGAGATTTTTTTGATGCAAATTCTCTGATGCACAGCACCAGTTTTATCCTTTTATTTCTTTTAATGCTGATAGAAAAATTCTCAGGCAAATGAAATTACAGCTGAAAGATTGATAATGGTTTCCAAAACCCTGAAGACCTGTTACTGGATCTTTTACTTCTGAGCAAGAAGTATTAAATTAGATGTATCCTTCTGAAAGTATATATAAATTAAATAAACAAAATACATGCTCCTGAATGTTCTCAAGTGGTTATTAATAGATGGTACAGGTCTTTCACGTCAAAGTAAGTGGTAATTCTGATATTTAATAGAATAGTACTCATGAAAACATGACTGTCTTAGGCAATCCTGTTCTTCTGCGCTTAAATCGTTTTAGTCAGATCTCTGCAGACTTTTGAAAGTCTGTTGTCCAGAGCTTTTTCTTTATTATATCTTTCTCAAAACGCTTCTGAAAACCACATTTGTTTGCTTGTCTTTTCTGCAGGGGTCAACAGAAACGAGTATTTGACACTGTCAAGGTTGCTAATGTCACTCGTGGCCGATCCTCTTCCTTTCCTGCTCCATTGCCCATCCCTGGATCTAATCAGTCAAGTGTTGTTATGACAGCAAAGCCCTTCCAGTCTGGCGTACACCAGTTGGAGAGCCACACACAGATGACCCAGAGGAGCAGCTCTGAGAAGAATTTGAAGTAGGAAACACAGCCTATTATTGTCTTTCTAAACCAACTGATTAAAAAATAAATCCAGACTGCACCTCAGCTGTGTAAGAGAGAAATAGTTAATTTAATGGTCTTGATATCTGTTATTATTTCATGTTTCTCACAGAGACGCTCATAATCCTGGCCAGCCAGGAACCCCTGGAGACAACGACTTAGTCACAGCTCTGCACAGGCTCTCTCTCCGTCGTCAGAACTACCTGAGTGAGAAGCAGTTCTTTGAGGAGGAGTGGGAGAGAAAAATGTATTTACTGGCTGAGCAGAAAGAAGGGGCTAGTGGCTGTAGTACACCGACAGAAAGTTGTTTTTCCCTGGGTACAAACTCAGAATTCACCGATCTCTCTGCCAGCTCTAGTAATCTCCGTGTCCTCCTACCAGAAAAATTGCAAATTGTCAAACCCATTGAAGGTAAGAGTATGATCCCCCTTCTCTCATCAACAGAAAAGGATTTTCTATTAATCTGCCAACTAAATCATTGTTGGAGTGTGCATAGCTAGGTATGATATGCAGTAAGAGGAAGTAGTAGTATTTGGTAGGCTGTATGCCAACTAGCTCATCAGTATCACTTTCTTCTTGGCTTTCTTACATGGTGCTAACTGCTAGGCTTTCTCTTGGCATTGCCATCCAAGTGCGTCATGTGTATCACAGTGTCAGCACCAGTTGGCTGGAGTTGTTTTGATCACGAATTCGTGTAACTCAATACAATAGTAGGTAATGGCTCTCTGACACTCTTCTCTTTTGTCACACCAGGATCTCAGACCCTTTTTCATTGGCAGCAGCTTGCTCGACCCAACCTAGGCACCATTCTTGACCCAAGACCAGGTGTTGTTACAAAAGGTTTTACCCCTCTGTCTGATGATACTGTGTACCACATCTCTGACTTGGAGGAGGATGATGAAGAAGAAGGTGAAGGAGGTATAACATTTAAAGTGCAACAGTCCTTCCCGGAGGAAAAGAAATGCACAGTGGCAAAGCCAGTGACAGGGATTTTCCTGCCACCTATTACTTCAGCAGCAGTACCGCTCACTGGTAAGAAGCATGGTTAGTGTTTTTTCCTCTTTTTATTTTGCAGTGTCTTTTGCTCAATGGAAAGTATTTGACCTTGCAGTAATGCTGTCTTTGCTCTCTTTGTTCTCCATTGAAAAAAAAAAAAAATTAGCAGTGATAATAACATTATCTTAAACTCTGCTTTGATTAGCTCTTACCTGTCTTTATTTTTACCCTCAACGGATGTAAATTCTCCACATTGCAGCCTCGAATCCAGGGAAGTGTCTGTCTTCCACAAACTCCACGTTTACCTTTACTACCTGTAGGATCCTTCACCCGTCTGATGTCACTCAAGTTACTCCCAGGTATGATGACTGCTGACATCCTAAATGTGGCTGCTTAGGATTAAACAGTTGCTTTCTGGCTTCTGATATATAGACCAGTTTTATAAAATACCAAGGCAGCTAGGCAACACATAGGATGTTACTCATACAAATAGTTGTAATTACAAAGGGAAAACTTGAAATCCTCTAGAGTGAGAGTTAAAACAGGTTACGGTAACTTAAAGGAAGTAAATTTATACTCTTAAATACCAAATGCCTTGTATCATATACCTATTGTAAAAAAAAATTTATTCTATGGTATTTTTTTTTCCAATTCTGTCATAATTTTTTGAACCAAGTTATTACTGGACATCTATGTTGATATTCCATCTAATACAGTATCGGTGACCACAGAAGGTAAATTCATTGGTACTTACACCAAAACCTCTCTGTCAACCTAGTATCTTCTAAATACTTTGCAGAACAGTAATTATGAATCTACTAAAACTGAAACTGTCACAGCTAATAGCAATAATTTACTTTTTCTCAAGCCTTCTGTATACTAAAAAGCAAATACAGAGCAGAGCAGGTATAAAAATGTCTAATGTGTGCATCTTCTCTGTTTCATTTTTATTTTATTTCAGCTCCATGGGTTCACTTGGAAGTACTGGTAACAGTATTGGAAACCCAGTAATGAGCACTCCAGCTGTTTCTTACAGGCTTAGTATTGGAGAATTTCTCACCAACAGAAGAGATTCAACTACTACTTTCAGCAGCACAAGTAGTCTGGCAAAGCTTTTGCAAGAACGAGGCATCTCTGCCAAGGTTTACGATAGCCCTATGTTAGAAAAACTGCCTTTGCTACAGCCCCCTCGAACTCTCCCTATTCCTTCTACTCCACCAAATTCTCCCTCACCTTCACCTTGTCCTTCCCCTCCACTGTTTGAGCCTCGAGTGCATCACTCAGAAAATTTCCTGGCTTCTCGACCAGCAGAAACTTTCTTGCAAGAAATGTATGGCCTAAAGCCTGCCCGTAATGCTCCAGATGTAGGCCAGCTGAAGATGAACCTAGTGGACAGACTGAAGAGGCTGGGTATTGCCAGGGTGATCAAGCCCCCTGAGACACAGGACCACAGGAAGAATCAAGGGCCAGAGGTTAGCTTGCGGAGGCAGGACTCGGCTGTGGTTTTAAATGCAGGTAGCAACTTAATGGCACGACTGAGAAGAAACCAGAGCCTTCCAGCTATGATTGGAGCATTGGGAGCTCCAGTTTGCACACAGTCATCAAAAATGGATATCCTAAAGGAGGACTGACTGGTCTGAAAAATGGTTGACTTCTAGCATAGTAAATAACATATGAGGGATAAACATCCAGTACAGGCATTGTTAGATGAGTTACAGAAGAGTTGGAGAAGGCACGTGCATGTCAAAGATGTGGGAGAGAGAGGCGTTGGGATCAAGGAGAAAAATAACATTGCTTGGGTTTGAGGAAGAAGGCTTTTGTGGAAGATAAGAAAGAAGAAACCAAAGTGTAGTTTTAAGACACCCTTCAGCATCTGTCTTAACTTAAGCAAAAATAAAAGACCATTGTAGTAATTCTCAGTATTTTAACCTCTGAAACAGTATGTGTAGAACTGTCTTGCAGGTGCTGTTTTATTTTTTTCCACCATATGACCATAGTTACCAGTCAGGCTGTATCATTTAAATATAGTATTAATATAAGTCAGTCTGACCAGCAGTATTGGTCCAAATTCCTCTCTGTAGCAAACAAATATGAAAACTTGGATTTTGTTTTTTTATTCTTGCATTTTCCATTTCAGAAACTGTACTCTTGAACTCCTCTCCACTTTGAGAAGCAGGGGAGAGAACCTTTAGCTTTATGTAAGAAAACAAAACTTCTGTTTGTGAACACAGAAACTGGTGGTCAGGATTCATATTTTGAAAGAGTGCAATTGTGCTAGTGAGGAATTAACAGCAGTTCATTTCTTTCCAGAGCTTCTGAAGCACAAGGAAGGTGCAATGAGTAAGAATTAACAAGCAGGAATGTATTAGGGTGAAAACTTCAAGCTAAGAAATCTGTTCAAAGTGTGCTGTGCATCTTTTTAAATGAGGGTACTTTTGCACACACACAAAAAAAAATCTCAGGCACATTTCCGTGTTGCAAAAGGAAATAAAACCTAGGTGCTCGATTCAGGGTTTCTTTTTATTTGTCATAAGCAGAGAGCATTTTCTTCAAGACAAGTGTTGGAAATCCAGTAACCTGACTCTTCTCTTGACTGGTAGACATTATATATATTTGAGAGTTCTGCAGTAAACTTCATGCCTTTCATTCACTTATTTCTGATTTTAGGCAGGATTTTGTTTAAAAGATTTTATTAAGAGCAAAATTTACCAGTCTATTTTCAGAAACAGGGAAATGAAAGCTAGTGTTCTTTGTAGCATTTTAATGAACATAAATCAGTATTGTCTACATTGAAATCCTGTGTTTTGATGATGGAGAGTGGTTCTGAACCTGATTCTGAACAAAGCTGAGGCAGACTTCCCATCTCAAAAGAGAAGTCTGTTTTAGAAATCTGATTTCTGTGTGGTAATCAGCAAAGTATTAACTGCCCATGCTGATTTTTTGATTCCTTCCTGTCCAAGGTTCTAGTCATAACTGAATAATCTACAATAGATTTATAGTGTAACTTAAAGAAGAAAAAATGTTTGCCTAGAATTCCTTGGAGGAATGGGACTTTGCTAGTGACCTGCATGGAAACAGGTTCTTAATCTTTATGTAATTTTTTATTGTACGTATCAACATTTTTAAATTATTTTAACATTTAGTTTCCATACACTTTAAAATTATTTTAGTTTCCATACAATTCGATAAAACAGTCAAAAGTTTACCTTGCTTGTTACAGTGTATGTGGGATACAGCTGGCACCTGTCTGGGCACGCAGTGTGAAGCATCAGTATAATTACACTGATCTTCATTTGCCGTAAGGCACATCTGCCGTACTCAGCACCCTTGTTGCTGCAGGGTTGGGTGGAGAAGGGCAGGAGAAGAAAGCTTCTTAACCTGGTTTATAGGAAATTTGTAAAGTGGCCTTTCTGCTTTTACAGTTCTATAGATCTTGTGATGACTCTTTGATACAACAGTGGTTTTTTTAGTAAAAGGAGTAACCACTTCAAACTTGCACAGGGATTCATAGCAGAAACTTGTCTGTCAGCAGCGCACAGAAATATTCAGGAACTCCTGGAGTTGCCTTTTGCTCTCTAAGCAAAATCTTACACTTATAAAAGGTGAATTTTATTTAAAATACTACATACGGGTTAATTTTGTTTTTTAAATTAAAAATATTTAATTTCTTCATGTAAGTATTCATGTTTGTACATACTTAGCTGTGCCTAGCTAAATAAAGTAAGAGTGAAAGGAGGGGGGGGAGGCAGTTTTGCTCTCCAGTGAACCAAGACCGGTATGTCTGCTGTGTATTCGTACCTTCTAGGGAAACACCAGGAATGAGTTAACAAAAGATTGGGAAACACCAGGAATGAGTTAACAAAAGATTAGACAGTATCAACAGAGAAGTGTATAGTGTGTCAAAATATGTCCATTTTATTGTGTTTTTATAGGAATACATAAATTCTAACTAGCTTCATTAGATAACTCCAGCCATTGGATCATTCTGTGTGTTACTAGCAGAATCAGCAAATCAGCTAAATCAGAATTCCTTTGGCAGACCAGGTTTCAGTTAAAGTTAATCTAAAAGCACATTAATTAAATGCATGTTTCTCTTTGGGACGCTTCCATATTCCATAGCCCAACAATATAAACTGGTTCAGGTCAAACAATACTGCAGATATGTCGAGAGGGGTTTTTTGTTTGTTTGTTTTCTGTAAGATGATGTATCATCAGATACTTCACGCAAGGCAAGAAGAAAATGGAAGAATCTTTATACCGTTGTGTTTGTGTGTTTATCCAGTTGGTTGATGCTGTGGTGCAGTGTTGTCAAAATTCTGTCATGCATTTATACCTTTGGATGGTCATGTGCATTTTGTATATATGTGCTTGGCCTGGGAAAATTGGTACTTCTTCCAAGTTTACTGTTCTGTGCCAAAACCTGGAAGATAAACTTTTTTGAATAACACGCGTGTTTCTGAGAACATACTAAAAGTTGCCATCATTCTAGGAACTGATCTGGCTTCTCTTGCCTCCTATAAGAGAGGAGCAAACTTGCATGACTTAAGATAGCTGAGATCCTGCACAAGTGTGATTTGGTTGAGCGCGAGGTAGAACTAGAAGGAATGGAGAATTGCATTTCGGAAAGGTTCTGTTATCTTGCAGGTTTGAGACAAAAACAGATGCTAGAAAGAAAGGACTTACCCACAGTTGTGAAAGTTTCAAGAGACGGAAGGAAATTCTTACAGTATTTACCTTTATTCGGATGGGCTTAAACCAAGCACAGATGTATAGCTTTCTAGTTTCACTGTTTTTGATAAATTCAGTGATGCCTGCATGATCAAAATTCCTGTGGTCAAAGTTAAAAGTCTACTGGAGTCAAACAGCAGCAGAGGGAAGGAGAATATTGGGTTTGGGCCTCATTTGGCTGTTACATGAGGGGATTACACACAGTGTTTGAACGGTCTGGAAACTTCATGGTATTTTTTTTTCACCTGCTTTTTTGCACCTACTGTTGTTTCATAGTGGAATGTAAATTTGATAATAAACATGTATAACGTGCCATTTTTCAGTATATTGCTCACCTTGTGTCGTTTGTTCCAGATGTCATCTTCTATACATTCTATATGTTCTAGAATAAACCTAAAATAGGCCTTTTTTGGCTAAAGTGTAGTGATTGTTACACTGTACATGAGCTTAGTGAGTTGGTATCTGCACAAGTGGTGGCTCTAAAAGCTGAGAAATTGACTTAAAAACTTGGTCAGGCTGGGCTGGGCTGTTTGCTGTTGTGTTTATACCTCAGCAGTTCAAGGTGGCAGACGTGCAGTACAAGCTGTGGTCTGACTTTGCACAGTGAATGTGTGACGCTTAAACTTGGAGCAGAACACTTACAGAGTACCTCCTGCTGCCGTTTGAAAAGCCTTTTACTTGAGAATGAGAAACTTCACAAATGAAGAATAGCTCATCAACCTCTAGACAGAATATTTGAATGAGAGCCTCACTTTAAATGAATGTGTTCATGTTTTCTGGAACTTTGGGGAGGTTTTGCTTGTGTGTGTGTGTGTGGTGTTTTGGTTTTTTTCCTGCTGTTATTTTACAGGGAATAAAGGAAATGTTCCTCTAGAATTACAGTGTTAGACAACACTGTTGTTTAACAACACTACTGTTGTTTTTCTATCTCAGTAGCTGATGATGTGTCAGCCCTCTGTATTTGTGCTAAAATGGGGGTGGAGATTGCAACCAAGCTACTTACCCTTTAAGAGTACTCCTTTGTGTAGGTCACACTGAAGTTCTCTTGGCACAGAGGTGCCAAATTCTTGCCACTCCTGTCAGCCTCTGCATGCCACCTTCAGTACAAGCCCCTATGCTCACATTTCAGGCTGGAAGGTTCTGATCATTTTCCCCAAAACACTCAGTTCATTTAGTGGTACAGAATGGGAACCACACCGATTTGCAGCTAACAGGTTCTTACTTGAATTAATCTAACAGTTATTGACAGCGGTTCTGCTGGTAGTCTGAGTGCATGACATCTCAAAGAACCGAGAACCACCATTATCCTAAGGTAAGTATCCTGTATGTATTTAGGTTTCTTGTTTTTCCAACATGAGGAGAAGGGCTTGCACTCTTGTCAGACTGAAATTGTCTTTTCAGCTCACCTTTTCATATGCTGAAGCTTGAGCTGGACATTTTGAGGAGACGTTCTCGAGCTGCAAGCTGGAACACCAGCATCTGGATTGCAAGGGACGTTGACCAAGTTTCCTTCACCAGCAAGTAGGTAACTTGCACTGTTCCCTAATAATAATTGTATTTATGCACATGAGTACTTCACATGTTTGCATTTGTATTTGCATGTCCTCAGAACAAAGGCCTGTGTTACCAACTTAACTAGTAACATTACAGAAGTGCGTTCCACAGCGGAGAAGCATTATGGCCATAGGCAGCTAAATGGTACTGGGGGAACATTAGGTATTAGTAGAATTGGGATTTCTGGCTATGTATTCTCCCAGCATCAAAGCTGTTCCTGGTACATATGGAAAGAAAATTAATGTCAGTATACAAAATCCTGTTGAACTCAGCTGTCCTGAAACACCTAAGCCAAGGGCTACAGCTGGCTGTAAGAGTGTACATGCTATGTAAGAGTTTGGGGAGTCTTTTTTTCAACTTGTTCTCCAGCACTTCGGATGTAGTAAGAGAAGAGAGCTGTAACCCCTTTGAAGCTGCAAGAAAACAGCTAGAGCTAATCACAAAAGCTCAAGCGTGCCTGAGGAAGAGCCTCCTGGAGAAAACAGGTTTATTAAGCCACCTAAATCAATGGGACTTTGGCAATTCTGAAAAGAAATTCTGGAGTGATACTGCACAGATAAGACTTGGAAATGCCTTGAGCTCCCTCCTTGTTTTCCTTTTAGTTGGTCACACTGCTAAGACTTTTGGCAGTCTCCCAGGAGCAAGGGCCTTTAAATACCATTTTATACAATGCAGAAGCAAATGCACGTAAGGCCTTTTGTGTGGGTTGGAATCTCCACTTGGAAATATCTCTAACTAACTCTTGCAGTTGAGCTCTTGGTGCATAGGTTTGGATAACCCAAGAGAAGCTGTGCTTTTAGCAGAAATTTTCAAATTAATTGGAAGGACAGAAAACCTCTGTATTTGTTTTAGCTGGGGTAGAGTTAAGTAGCCAGTATGGGGCTATGTTTTGGATTTGTGCTGGAAACAGTGTTGATAACCCAGGGATGTTTTCATTACTGCTGAGCAGGGCTGACACAGAGTCAAGGCCTTTTCTGCTTCTTGCCCCACCAGTGAGTAGGCTGGGGGTGCACAAGGACTTGGGGGGGGGGGGGGAGACATGACACATACACAGCCGGAACAGCTGACCCCAGATGGCTAAAGGGATATTCCACACCATATGGTGTCATGCTCAGCATATAAAGCTGGGGAAGAAGGCAGAAGGCGGGGGCCATTTGGAGTGATGGTGGTTGTCTTCCCAAGTAACCATTACATGTGACGGAGCCCTGCTTTCCTGGAGATGGCTGAACCCCTGCCTGCTGATGGGAGTAGCGAATTCCTCGCTTTGCTTTGCTTTGTTTCCACACATCTTTTGCTTTCCCTATTAAACTCTTTATCTCACCCCCTGAGTTTTCTCACTCTCACCCTTCCTGTGCTCTCCCCCATCCCACTGGTGATGCCTACCAGGGTTAAACCACAACCTGTTTCTGTTTCATTTTGCTGGTGGCTTAGCTTACCTCACTAGTTCTCATGCATTTCAAGCTAAGAAAACTTCTAGTTAAAGGACTGCTAAATGCTGTTCATCCCAACCCAGTCATTAGGAACCAACAGAAAGGGAACACATAGCCAAAGTGCAACATTGAGCTGTGTCCCCTTCACTGCACCATGTAATCAGAACCATCAGTAGTGCAATAGGCGGATGAGCGCACTATGCTGTGAAGAGCTCTGTACACACGTGTTTTCCTTACATGCTGCTTTCACAGCTTGCTTCAAGAAACTCACAGAAGTCATTGGCTTGCAAGAACATTTCCAGACGTTACTGAAGATTAAGAGAGCAGCTGCTCAAGAAAAGCTGGGTATTGGCAAAACTTTGTGCAAAATTCTGTGTAACTGTGTTTATAGTTAGGCTTTTAGGTCATCAAATTACCCGATAATCTGTCTCTACAATCTTAACTCTGAACCCAGAACAAGAATGGCACCAAGGGGAGGGACACAATGATGGTGATACCCTGAGTCTGTGAGCCAGAACTGCCTGCCTCCTTCATATGGCTGAGCGTAATTGCTCTGTGGAGCTGCTCAGGGCTCCTTGTGAATGGGCTAGAGGTCAGTTGCTTTATCTGAGGAGCCTAGCTGTGGTGACTAGTAATTGACAGATTTGATTCCTAACTAATGAAGAATTCCTAATCAGATTCATAACTCATACGAGGAGTTCCCTAACAAGACCTGGTTTATAACATGCATTAAATCTTGCTGGAAAATTCCCCCAGATTTTTATACCGTGAACTCCTGAAAAAAAATAGTTCCTTGAACGTAGCCAACTGTTTGTATTTGATGTATCTTCTTCCTTTTGAATCCCAAGGAAAAAGTTGTCTGCATGAGCATGACATCAGTCAGACGCCTCTGACTTCAGAATCTCGGCTCACTGAAGAAGATCCAGCCTCCCCCTCTAAGCAAAAGGGGAACTTTGAGAAAGTTGGGTACTTTTGGTCTGCTTGCTCCTGGTTGCACCTACAGTGTGACAGGCAGGGTAGTGTAGCAGGGGAAGAAGGGAGCCCAGGACGTATGCGTAGGTACTGGAAAGTTGCTGAAGAACACAGGTGACTTGTAAAAGGTAAAGTGCTGAGCAGTATGTGTGGAGAGAAAGGATCTAGGAAGAAAATCCACAGTAAAACAGGTTGCATTAATTATTTTGACCATGGAGTAGTATGCTTGTTTGCTTATATTTCTGGCCATGTCCAAGTAATAGACAAACTTTGGTGTACGAGCTGTCCTTGCTTCAGCACAACTTTCAGTGGTTTCATGATGAATCCCTAAATGAACATCAACAACTATACTGGAAAATTATTCCCAGAATTTGGAGGCACAGATCTGCCTGTTTCTGTAACTGCTTGCTGCATCTGTAGTTAAGGTTCTAATCATAGAATCACCTCGGTGGGAAAAGACCTTTAAGATCATCAAGTCCAACCGTTAACCTAGCACTGCCATCCCACCACTAAACCATGTCCCTAAGCACCTCATCTATCCTTCTTTTAAATACCTCCAGGGATGAGGACTCCACCACCTCCCTGGGCAGCCCATTCCAGAGCCTGACAACCCTCTCAGTGAAGAAGTTTTTCCTAATGTCTAGCCTAAACCTGCCCTGGCGCAGCTTCAAGCCATTCCCCCTCGTCCTATCATCTGTTACCAGGGAGAAGAGGCCGACCCCCACCTCACTACAGCCTCCTTTCAGGTAGTTGTAGAGGGCGATCAGGTCTCCCCTCAGCCTCCTCTTCTCCAGACTAAACAACCCCAGTTCCCTCAGCCGCTCCTCGTATGACTTGTGTTCCAGACCCCTCACCAGCTTGGTTGCTCTCCTCTGGACCTGTTCCAGCAAGGCAACATCTTTCTTGTACTGAGGGGCCCAAAACTGAACACAGTCTACAAGCTCTCTGCCCGTTATCTTCACAGACACAAACTGGTACCAAAGAGAGAAATATTCAGCACAAGAGTCCAGGGAAGGACTTAGATCTTCACAGGAATTATTTTAAGAGCCTATCTGTTCAGTTAAATAATCACACCTACATTGATACCATGACTAATGCTGAAAGCTGTAGCAAGGGTGTAAGAAAAAGAACATCTCATCTTTTGAATGAGACTTACAAAGCTTTAGCTTCTCCTCAGAGCTTGTAAAAGTCTCCGTTCTGTTTGCATACGAATCACAAGAGGCAATACAAAAATGTTTTTAAGGAGCTGCATACTTCTCTAGCAACTTCTTTTGCTGTGCCTAGAACTGAGACTCAAAGATCAGCAAGGTAAGTGAACACAGGACAGCCGGACATCTTCAACCATGAAGCTGTACCCGAGCAATTGATTTTCACAGCTGAAGACTACTCTAAGTAGAGGATACTCTGAAATGCAGGTCACAGCCACATCCTGCTGAGGATGCTGGAGGTCAAGTCCTTGACTCTTCCTTGAGGTGTACCAAGGCACTAAAAAAGAATGACTTAAGTGGTGGGGAGAAGTAACAAAACACACTGATGTGAGCTGATTGATTATATCCTGTAAAATTTGCAGCAGCTCCCCCCCTTTATTTTGCAAAAGTTAAGCATAAAATACACAAGGCTGTGTAACAGTTGTCTTAAAATTTGCATTGGAAAGACCCCTTACTAAAGCAACAGAAATGTAGACACCAAGCTTGTTTTAGCTAACAAACCACAATACGGAGACCAGCTCAGAGACACTCTCAAGTATAAAGTGTCATACACATTAACACTGATTTCTATGCTTTTGCTCCTCAGCTGTGCTCTTGTGGTAGGAGCAGACACTGAAAGTTTGTTATGTTTTATCAAAGTCTTAGCTGATACCAGCTGATCTCAGGCTGCTGCAGCTCCCTCTGCCATGCAGTTCCCTCCCATTTAGTTGACAGGAAAGATGAGCTTTTTCCTCAGTGTGAAACTGGGCTGTGGCATCTGCTTCTCCGCATTTGGCTTGCAACTCTTTCTGCTCACCTCTTGATTCACTGCTGTCAGGATGGTGAGAATATCTTCTCCTCTGCGAAAACACATTTTGTATTAGGGAAGCAGTTGATGTCAGAAAAAATTACCACATTCTCACATATCTTGATCTATACCAGTGCTAGCAGTTCCTGTTTTAAACAGACTTCAAAGCAGTTAGCTAAGCTGCTTTGAACAATCTGCATGGTATTGCTCTGTCCTATGTTACTGTGTTCACTCTGAGCGAGCACTCCCACTGCATATCGTCTACCTCTGCATGCAAATCAAATTCCTGCCATTCAGAAGGAAAATACAGGCATTGCCAGAAAAGCAGCTTATGGAAACATCGTTACCGAGGACAGCTGTACTCCAAGTGCTGGCACAATGCCTGTATGTACCAGGTCCCCTCCCTCGGGCTTCTGTAGGAAACGTAATCTTGCAGGGTAGCCATGCCCAAGAGGAAGTCTGCCTCTGCGGGAATGCAGTCAAGCTGAAATCTTGCATCTGTTTCTACAGAAGAATCTTCCTCTCCAGCATCTGTTTCTACGGTCACACCTTGCTGGCAAGCATCACCTTGGCAGGCCTGAACAAAAAAGACTTTTGGTTTTCCAGCAAGTGAGCGGCAATTCTGTCCAGTGAAAGAAGTGGTCAGTTCCTGGATAGGTACTTCCTGCCCATCAACACCATATATAATGCCTTTTTTCCCATGAGACAGGATACAGCAAACAAAACAGTCTTTGTTCTTGTGGTCTTCACAGCGGTAGATGTTCACAGTCTTACGGATCTCCTCTGCGGTGAGGTCATTGTATTCTGCTATTGTAAAATGAAGCTTGCTAAAGACTCTTCTCAGAGCCGCTGGAAAGTAAACAGAAGGGGAATTGGAGCCATTTCATTGTATGAAATTTGGACTCTGCAATTGCAAACTGCATTTCTAGACATAAAAGATCTTTTTTTTAAATCCTGCTGCACTACTATGCAGGTAGTTACATTCCCGCTCTGAAAATAATCTAGTAATCACTAGTCACATCTCTACTGAGGCTGTATCTCTTTCCCCCACCCACTTTACAACTAGTCCCTTCACCTCTCAAAAGGTGTTGAACAGTGAAGTTGCTTTACCCAAGAGAAGAGGGCACCACCCACTGGGGTAGTACCTGCGTCACAGGAAGAGAAACCTTGCACTCTGACTCATTGAAGTTGGAGTTCAATTCAATCAGGGAAGGCCCATTGATGAATTTTATCTCTTGGCAGAGATAGTGCAAATACACCCATCTCACAGACCCCAGGACCTGCAATGACATACTCTGCTGCTGCTGCAGGACAGCCTACTAAAATCTGGGCCCGTGCACAGGAAGGTTAATAGAGTCCCTAAATTCCAACATGCTCCCTCGTTTTTGGTTTTTGTTTGTTTGTTTTTTTAAGTTGGCTGTTAAACAACTAACACCCAATTCTGGTGTAGCAGCAAATCTGTTTCTGATTGTGCACATTTTAGAAGTAGTATGCGTAAGGCTGACAAAAAGCTAGCCTAGCGTGTAAAGTCCAGGCTGAGGTTGCTGCTTAAGGTTGCCGCCTAAGGTTGCAGTTAAACCAGCAAAATGCTAGTGAACTGTTCTGAGTCAGCCAGTAAAAGCTTGATGAGTTGATTAGGGTGTGTCAGCACAGGAAACAGAGCTGACTCAGCCACTACAACAGATGTATCCTAGAAAGGGAAGGTTGAAATTCAGACCTTTAATGCAGGAAAAGAAGCGAGATTTCTATTTTTGAAGGCACACAAACTCATCTGTAATGTTCACTGTACCTGCATCCACGTTTGTCCCGTTTCGATCTTTCATGTTTTTGGGTTCCGGCACTGCTTCCCTGGCTTTTGCAAAACTGTGATTATTCAGGATCAGGCACACTCCACGGGGTCGGCTAGTCATTTTGTAAGCTTCAAGCTGTCGAAAAGAAAGACTACTGGTGAAACTACTGCACTCTCCTCCAGGCGCTTCTCAGCCCTTGCTAAGTGGCACAGCAGGGTAACGAGGCAGCTGGCTTCCTCTTTAGGCAGCTTTCCCTATAGAGCTTTGACTCCCAGGACCTGGCAATGCATTGCCCCACCGCCTTTGGGAGTCTGTGTGCAGAGTGACCCACATTATCATGCTCAGCCCACATGGGGTGCTGCACTCTCCTGCTTCTCCATGCCCAGCCATCTGCCAACTGCGTATCTCCCAGTATAATAAACTTGGCCTATCTTGCTACCCTTGCAAACGTTTCTGAAGTTTTAACGCTGCAGTGGCTGCTGCCTGTGACTTAGCTTCAGAATAAAGGATGTTACAAAGTGGTGCATTTTTCTTTTTCTAGACAGCGCTTTTTAACAGTCAGGCTTGTAATAACTGTTCACTTCATGGAGGGATGATCTCTTTGAGATAAAATTATGATGTTTCTAAGAAACAAACTAACTTACCTGGGAAGATTCATTCCAACTGCCAGGAGAATCAGGTGCCACAGATGACGCCAGCCATCTGACATGGGCTGAACACAGACAAAAAAGTTTAAGTACAGAATGTAGCACTAGAGAAAGGAGAGAAGCTCTGTTCCTATTCTCCATCTCCACAAGTACCTCCCGGGGTAAAACTGTTCTCTGAAAACACTGAACAGTTGAATGGCTGTTCAATAAGCCACTAGGGTAATCAAGTAAAAGGGAGTAAAACGTGATCAGTTAGTAAGTAACTGGACACTTGATCACTTTTTAGAGAGGCAACTGTGTAAAAAAGTGAGACACAAGTGGTGTAAAAAGTCCAAAAGCTGAACTAGAGTGAAAAATCTAAACATTGATTTTTTGAGAGTTTCAATTACCTTCAGGGCCTCCTCTGCTGCCCCTCTGTTCCCCTGTGATGAGCATCTCTTCTTCACCTGAAAATAATTTATTAGTCCTGTATGATACCTATGTGTCACTTCAAGAATAACTATAGGAAAGAGGCCTTTTTGTTTCGTTTTGTTTTACCAAATTCATACTCTTCAATTTTCTTCAACAGGCTGATGTTAATTTTTGCACAGAGACTCTTCAGGATACTTAGGTCATCTTCTCCCAAAATCCCCTTCTTCTCCATCTCAGTGAAAACGTCGAGCATTGTCTGGGTAATCAGAAAGGTAGTTTGCTCTTAGGGCACATCCATGCTGCCACTGGGAGGGAAGCTGCAACATGTGCACGTGACCTAAGCTTTAATATACTGACAGCACATGCAATCCCCAGAGTCAGTCCAGCTGACTGGTAGCTCAGTTGAGACCTCAGCTGAGTCAATTAAACCCAGTTCAACAAAACTTACAAGTACAAAGCTCTTCTCAAAACATACTCATTTCCCTTCCGCAGCTCAGAGATGCTGAAATCTAGTAAGATCTAATCCAGGAGATCTAATGGTGATCATACAGGAATGTGTAATGTCATTTTTAACGACTGCTTTCATTCATTTGACTTCCAGTGGCTACCTTGTACACCTAACTGAAACACAAGAATCACTTGCGTTTCAAGTGACCATCTTGAGCAATGGCAAAAATGGGTATAACCAAGCAAGTATGGTGTAGACATTGCTCTGAAGCAAAAGGGGACCCAAGGGACAGGAGTTCTTGCCAAACAGTGAGTGGCAGAACACAGTGGCGGCCCCAAGGATTTACTAGAACAGCCATCACTCTATGGTCACAGTCTCTCCTCTAAGAGGGAAAATGCTACAAGAGTTTTCATTACCCAGAACAAAGTACCCTGCAGTCAGAACTGCAGGCTGAGATAGTGTAAGAGCAGCTGGATCTCCCGCAAGCCTATTTGTAAACTCCAAGCTCTTGGGCTTGGTAAGGATCTGCTGCTTAGATCCGTATTTTCCGAGTTTGGAAATAAAAAGAACAAAAGCATAAAGTAATAGCCACAGTGGGTGATTTTCTGTGTTTGGTAATGGCTCAGAAAGCAGCCAAAAGAAAATCAGTTGGGCAAGATGAGTGGATACACTCATCGGTCTCCCACTGATCAAAGCCACTGAGTCCCCTAAGCCCCGCATGGTGCTTGGACACAAAGGCCCCTGTGCCTGGCACAGGGCAGGCCCATGCTCTCTGCGCTGTGTCACTGCTGCAGAAGCTACACATAACACCAGCACAGACAAGTCCCACATGCACAGGAGAGCCTATAATGCCTTTCCAGGTGCACCCTTTTTCTTACGGCGTTTTCACCATAATAAGAGTGACACCATAAGATTGACAGTCATTCCCCTCATAGCAACCCAAATGCCTCTATGGATGATAATTTAAGAAAGAAAAAAAATTAAATAAATTCTTACAGTCTTAGGGTTTAGCCTGCATTTTGGTAATTCTTTCCCCAAAAGAAACTTGAAAGACTTCAGCTCATCTTTAGTGATGTCTTCTGACAGCTGAAAGAGCAGATATCTACAAAGAGGAGTAGAGGACGCTGTTTCATCGTGTTCCCGAGCATGTCCCTTAGCACAATTTAACACCATACCGTTGAACTGCTCCCTTCGCCCCCCTCCCACCCCAAGCGCATATTTCCCCCCCCCCCCATTTTTTTTTCTCCCTTTTTAAATGGGGGGACGTCAGTCCCAGGACAGCCTGAAGTCGAACCTTTCTCAGTTTCCATCAGAAAGATCTCAGTTTTCCTAAAATGAAAGCCATGCTGAAACTTTCTGGGGCCGAGGCCGCCGGCTCGCCCCCGGCCGCTTACCGCGCCCCGCAGCCGCGCCAGGGCGGGGAGGCCCCGGGGGCCGCTAAGCGCCTCAGAAAAGCGCGGCGTCGGTTTTCTCCCTTTTACTGGACTGAAATTTCACCTCTGCCTACGGCTCGTAACCTGCTCCCTCTCGGAAGACGCCTGCCTGCTTCCAAGCCTTAGCCCGGCGTTCAGCTCGTCGGTAAAGGCCCAGGCCGACCACCGGGGAAGGGCAGCCCCCCCCCAGCGGGCGAGCTCCGGCCGCCGCCACCGCCGCCCCGCCCAGGCCCCGCCCGCTGAAGCGCCCCGCCGGCCACTCACCTGTAGGCCGACACCCGTGCCCTGCCTGGGATCTGAAGCTCTCTCTCCATCTCCTTTCGGCTGGAGCCCAGCTGGGCTTCCAGGAGGTCGATCCGACCGATGCGGTAGAGCAGCTCCTTCAGGAAGAACAAGTTCCCTGCCTCGATCATGCCTTTCTCCTGCAGCGCCTCGAAGAAGTCCTGCGCCTTCTGGATGGCTTCCAGCTTCCTCATGGGGACGTGCTCCAGGCTGAGGAACTTCAGAGCCGCCAGCTCGGCCTCCACCAGCTCCTCGCTGACCACCAGCAGCCGCCGCCTAGGCAACTCCATCGCCGCGCACCGGCGCCAGCCCCGGGCCTGCAGGGCCCTGCCCCGCCCGCCCCCCGCGCTTCCGCCCGCCGCCGGAGCCCCTGGGAGCTGTAGTTCCGCCGGGATTTCTAAGTGAACAAACACACCAACCCCAAAACCCCGCGACTTGACTTAAAAACTACGCGTCTGCCGGAGGGGACTTCTCTCAAGTGCGTTTGAGGCCCCCTCCGCTCACAGGGATGAAGCGCTGAGCGGTCCCGAGTCCGTTCTTGAGGCTACTGAAGCTGCTGGCGCAGGGCTAAAGGTCTCCCTCTGCCCCGGTTCTTCCTGCAGTCGCCTCCCTCTAGTTTTCAGGCGCTCACAATTCGTTGCCGCTTAAATACACACAGAAAGAAGCTCGTAACGCCCCTGGCTCGACTTTCCCCTTGCGAGCCTTTTGGGGCTCCCGGCACGCAATGCAGCACACTCGGTGCGGTGCGGGTGTTCAGCCTTGTACCCTAACAGCCATGGAGCCGGCTCCCCTCCCAGATTTACCGAAGACCCTTCTAGCCACAGGAGCAGGCTCGCAGGAGCACTGCGGGGTGGCGTGAGACCCTGGGCTGGTGCACCCCCTCTGACAGACCTTGTGGTGCAGCATGCTCGATAGATGGTATTTCACAACAACAGCAGGGAGGAGGGAAGTGATTTTACCAGCTGGCATTTCACCTTTCTGAAAACAACCCTTAACACCTTGGTGCTCAGCCTTGAGCAGGAGAGCCACTCTCAGAGCATCTGTACTCTCCAAATAAAGAAACAGTCTTCCCGCTAAGCGCTGATTTAAAACTGGAGTCACTTCCCCCCCCAAAACCGGGAAAAAACAGATGACGATAAATTAAGCAGAAGTCTTTACAACATTATCACAGAAGTGGCTTTTCAATGGTTCAAAAACCCTACGTGTGATTACTGCCTGTGTGGCAGGTTGGGTCAAAGGTGGAAGTAATCTGAATATGGTAAGACACTTTTTAACAGCTCATGAGCTGTTGAGCCCTCAAGTCATGTTAAAACAAGTTCTTTCTAGTAAATAGACCAACCGAGGTACCAGTTCTTCTCTTTGCACTGAAATGCCTGGACAAATCAGACACAAAGCGGCTACACAAATGTAGAACTCCTGTAAAAGGCCTAGGCCAAGCTCAGAAGACATATCCAGAGTAATGTTCCACCTGGCTAGAAATGTATTACAGTTGGCACCCACAAGAGCCAGCCATGTTTGGGGCTTGGGGAATTCCAGTGGCTGTCAAAACCAGAACAGCTATAGTGAAAAGCAAAAGGCACAGTTACAGAAAGGACACACAGAAATGAGTATCTGGGAATTCCCAAACATCTCAGCTATATTTTTTAGTGCATTGCATAGAAGTCATTGCAGATTAAACATGCCACTCTTTGTTCATAATTTGAGACATCTCTAGCTGAAAAGAGGCAGATCTGAATAATTTCAGAGAGAATGTGCCCATGTTAGTTAGGGGTCAGAATAAAAAGGGTAACCAGCAAGGGCTGAACACCTAACACCTCCTGAGAAAAGTCTAGCTCTGGACTCCCAGCTCTATAGCTTAATCTCCTAAATGGTGTGTATTTTGTTTCCGCTTCTCCGTGGGCTTCAAGATTTCCTGCAGGAGATCTTACAGATCACAGGCATAGCCAACAGTTCAGCTGATCAAAACTCCGTGGTCCCTGAATTTCGCACCGCCTTGAGAACTAAGAGTGAACCCTTATATAGGTGGTGGGAGAACACATACTTACAGCAGCCCGTGCAATGGGAGAAGCTGGCAGCAATCTGACCACCGGCAGGCTCCTCACATGCACCACTAACCCATCCCAAGAGTAGCACACTAGGAAGCCACCCTAAAACCATGCTGGTGGAGAGAATGACCAACTTCCTACGAAAGGTGGGCGTAAACAGCTCCCTGGGAAACTGATGTTAAACTGAACGAATAGGTAGCAAGATGCAAATGACTGGGCAGGGATTCATGCCACTGAATAACATTATTTCCGCCTCTGCACTAAAAAAAAAAAAAAAAAAAAAAGTCCTCCCCAACTCTTCTAAGCATTTCCCTTTTCAAACAGCACCACTCTGATCTTGCCTGCTCGCAGCTCAAGCCTGCAGGACTTCATCTCACCAACTTTGCTTTCCTACCAACCTTCTGACTCCACTTTCTGCTGGCCGAATACAAAACACAGAATCGAGCGCCAGGGTTGTTTTGCCATTTGCCGTAATATTTGGCCTCCCAGCCAGGAGCTGAAGAAAAGGGAGGACAGGCAAAGTAACCATAGCTGAGGGCCTTCAGAGAGGAAAGGCAATTGCCCCTCACCATTCTCTAAGTTAACCTACAGAGGAAAAACGAGTCAGAAAATTGCAGATCCACCGGCCACCTTACCTCTCGGTTCTGTGGGAGGGTGACAAATACGTGCAACAACATACCAGCCACCCTGCCATGGGTGTGCTCGCGCATACTTTGCTCAGAACCATAAAACTGAAAGTGTGTTTTCTCCTTCCTTGATGACTGCATGAGCCACATATAAATTCACAGTACAGCTACTTCCTGCAGTCCTTTAGAGGATTTTGACGGGGCTTTCCCTCCCTTCTAGTAGGTCTTAATGAGCAGGCAATAATGTTAGCTATGGAGGTGGCCTGATTTTAACAGGTAGAACAAAATACCATGCCAATTTAAGGACAGGGTGTGACTGAACAGGACACCTCCCCCATAGTGGAGAACAGCTCAGAGGAGAAGGGCAAAAACCCCAAGGATCTCAGGGAAGAATATATCCTAAAGAAAACTCAATTTACCTGAACATCAGGGAGACTGGAGGGTAACTGTAGCTTTAGAGAAAATGGCTCCACCTGTGAATCATCAGGTTCTCCAAGACAATTAACAGAGGATAATGTCTTCCTGAGCTAGCCAGACCAGCATGTAGGGTGTGAATACATGGCTCAGCCCAACACAAAAGTATAAAAACTGGACAACTGAACATTGAAACTTTGAAAAGAGCTACAGGCTTGAGCTGGCTTCAACCCACGTGTTCCATCGTGACTGGGGATGCCCAATGTCATGATGGTGAGCGTAGAGAGACAGGTAATGAGAATCATGTTTGTACTGTAGTTCAACTGTATATTGCAATTGCTAAATTATGCTTGTGTTGTGATTTCAGAACCCCATATAGAACCAAATATACCAAAGAAGTAAACTTGAGATCCAATTCCTCCCCATGTGGAATATCTGAAAGAACTTGGTCAGAGAGTATTGAACTCTGACACGGAGAATTATGAAAGAACAGAAATGCTGTGGGTTCACAACTTCACTACTGGAACAGCCTCCACCTTCCAGCAAGTTTCTCCCACAGGAAGCAGTTATTTCATTTAAGATATATTTCCTTATCACAAAACAACATTCACAAATATAATTACTAACTTCATATCAGGGTCTTATTTATGAAAACGTTATAAAAATGTAAATTATTATTGCCACATTTCCTAAATGGTTAACCAAATGTCAGCCACAGAACTGCATCATACCCAGTAACACCTTCTGGTAACTCTTGCCACAAACAGCACTCTCATTTACATAGTGCTTGTAATGTCTATTTATAACTTAGGAAACCTGTGTGAACAGAGCTGTGATTCTAAGAACGGGCGTTCTCCCTTTTATTTGGAAGGTGATAAAGGGTAAGGGGAGCAAAATACAACTGCCAATACATTGTGTGGAATTAGAAAAAAAAAATTCGCTTCAAGAACACAAGCAGGATTGAATAAAGAACCCCTGCTTCACGGCTACACATGGATTTCCAAACAATGCAAACTAAAAAAAAAGCAAAAGTTACAAAATATCTCAAATCCATCATTTATCTTGTTATAAACTCAAAAGGAATGTAGCCTTTAGAACCCCATACAGTTCCCACATGCCACCCACACATTGCTGAGGATGCAAGGTAAGAACAGCCTCACTGGCACCAGTTGCCATTATCATGAAAGTCCTGAACTTAAACTCACTCTTTCCTACCATCTCTCCAGCTGCTAATGAAGGGGTATCAATATGCTGCCCCTCGGGGTGGCTGCCATCAAATACTTCAGTGAGAGCAAAGTAACTTCTGCTGCTGAAGTAAAAGGTTTGTTGTGCTGACTGTCCCTCAGTCAACTCATCCAGAAGAGACGCACACCACAAAGGTGATATGAAAACCGAGAGTATTTATTACAACAGAAACAGGAGTCCACAGGAGGTACAGTCAGTTGCCAGAAGGAGACAGCATCTCAGAGTAGTGGATGAAATGGAGTGGGGCCTTCCTTCCAGAGGTGGACAGTAATTCAAAACAGACTGTCCCCTAAGAGCTCTGAGAAAAAAACACAATTAGAACCCTTACTATTAAAAAAACCTGAACAGCAGTGCTGTTTAGCCACATAAATTAGAACATAAAGCAAACCAAATATTTGGAGGGAAAGAACCAAGCTTGTATTATCATATTTTTTTGGTCCTTCTAGACAGGGATATTATTTTCCATGAAGAATTATGCAGCTTCCAGAGACAGCTGATGATTCACCTCTGGGTAAATCAGCTACAATCTTACACACGTTCCCTGGGAGGGGATCTAGCATTCTGAATCTATCTATTCTTTTCTTCAGATTTCAGGGACTTACAGCTCCTTGGACAGAAATGGGACTTCCACTGGCATTTCCAGTGACTCTTAAAAATCGTACTACTTGGAAGTGCTTCCTCACTTGAAACCCAGACTGAACAGACTCCACTGCTTCTGCAGGACAGAAAGCCAGATCTGTACTCCTCCATGGCCTTACCACACTGCTACAGATCCAGGTGCCAGGAGACTGATCAAACATGGGAATCAGAAAATTTAGGTCCCATGGCCCCTAGGGCTGGGGCTAACTACACAGATCCAGATAATTTCTCTTGCAAATTCTCTTCCCTGTGGAAGCCCATTCCAGATGTGATTCCTAATTGAGTGTATTCTTATTTTCTACTTTTCAGTTGATGGACATTGTGGAATTTGGAAGATCAACTGCTTCCGTAGGGTTGATGTTATCTTTGGCATCTGCTTCCATCCACCTAATACTCTTCCTGCCACTTCCTTGTTCACTTCTGTCAGGATGGTTATGAGATCCTTCTGTCTTGAGCAAAAATGAAGAAAAGTTACATTGAAATACATTGTACTTGCAGCCAGGCCAAGAAGCTGATCTATGTTTGCCCCAATAAAGTGGTATCTCAGGGAAGGCTGGTATCTTCCCCTTACCCTGCCTGTCACTGACACTGCACACTCCATTGTGTAACCACAGAATTTAGCGTGTTTGAGGGAATAAAAGCGACCTCTGTGTAGCATCGCTTTACCAGCAAATGCAGTCCCCTACTTTGGTTGTAGTCAGAAGGCGGCACTAAGATGAAACAGAACCAAACCTCCATTCTCCAAGCCCTCTTCTGGATACCATGCAAAAGTGATACCTGAAGAGAAATTCTACTTTCTGTATCAAATTTATGATGGGGATGGGAGGGAGGCAACAATGACAATTATGACTAAAGAACACTGATTTCTTTGGTCTGTGCATTCACTCAACAAATTTGCCTCTCATCATATGTCACTGGAAGAAAAATTATGCACACACATACACACAATTGTTTATATGAAATGTTCCAGCATTATAACCCTGGTTCTGCCACAGGAAAACTAGGGGAAGTCCCTTGTACTTTGGTTCATGTGTAGAATGACAATGCCCAATTCCAGAATAATTACTGTTCTGCACTGTCTTGCAGGTGAAAAGCATTATATAGCACAAATGCAAAATAGTGATGTTGCAGCACAGCATGCTTAAGTATGTATGTCTGCAATACCCCCAATGTACATGGATGAAAAATAGCACTTACTGTGGGCAAAGCAACTCCATCTTGGCACAGAGGCATTGAATATAAATGCTGCCAGTCCTTATACAGCGGTAGCACTGATAGTCTTCCACTGTAGCCATGCCAACCAGAGTATCAGCCTGATCAGGAATGGAAGTCAGAGGGGTAGCATCCGTCTCAAGATGGCCAGAAAAGTCTTCTTTTATTGGGACAGCTGGATGACCTACAGAGCCTTGGCAAGCCTGGATGAAAAACAGCTTGGGTTTTCCAGCAAGAGAAGGACAATTAGATCCACTGAAGCAGGAGAGTAAATCTTTAATATTTACAAAGTCATCATCAACGCCTTTTATTTTGTCTTTTTCACCGTGGGAAAGAATGAAGCAAACAAAACAGTCCATGTTACTGTGATCTTTTTTACTGTATTCTTTAACTTTTGCATACATTTGGTTTGCTTCTAGATCCATGTGCTCAACTGTCTCAAACTGAAGCCACTCAAAGACCCTCTTCACGGCCTCTAGGAAAAAAAGTCGGAAGGCACTTGTTAAACATAAACAGTGACAAGGAAGATGCTGAAACATAAGTATCTGTGTGGCAGAACAGATAGCGGAAGTGTTCAGATCCCACCAATAAACTCACCTGACTGACTCAGCCTGCCAACTCTAATTAGAAAAACCCAAATGCCTAATTTTATTTTTTTTTAAACAGAACTGGGTTAAGCATCACACCATCTAAAACAAAAACAGGTTTCAGATTATTTGATTAATAGGTACAAATTAGTGAAACTTACTGTGTTAAAGCAAGCTTTAACTGTGCATTGCATAGTAATCTCAGGTGCTTAAGAACACCACTTAGCAAGTTAAAGAAGAGGTACCTCTTCAGAATGACAAATGCTGCCACTCTTAAATGAAGTAGGTAGTTCTGTGAGAATGATCAATGCAACAAGAAGGAAGGCAGGGTAACCCACTAACAAATGCTATGCAGACTTCTCAGCAAATATTGACTTAATTGTTGCATGGGTGGTAAGAAAGTAGCTGGGAAGCAAGCAGCCTGTAAACAGGCTGGATGGAGTTAAAATATCAGTGATGTGTGCTTTCATGACATAGATTTTACTTTTTTAAGATAAAACTCTTGTCTACCTTAAAAGTGACTCTTGCAGGAAAACAGGCTTTAAGGAAAATTATAACGCAGTAGCATTTATTTGAGCATTAAATAGAATTTAAGGACTTAAAAATTTTACTCCGTGATAACTAAATTAAAAACAATCAAGAAGTGAAAAGGTGGAATAGTAATCCCTCCTTCAACATCTGGTACATTTGACCAATTAAGACAATGCTTTTTACCTAGAACAGGAAGCGGTTCCTTCTTTAAGCCATCAGCTAAACTGTTGGAAGTGGCATATTTCCCATTTCTACAGTGACTGTCACTCCAGTTACTCTGGAGGCAAAGGAGCTCAGTGGACATGATTCTTTTTCACAGGAAAGATGAGACAATTCTTTGAGAGAATTATCAGCAAAAAAACCAAACCAGTAACTGGATTAAAAAAGTACTTACCTCCATCTTTCACTGTTCCTTCTCTGTCTTCACGTGGATTTTTAAAAGCATAGTTGTTAAGAATCACACAGTAACCATGGGGATTATTTTTCATTTTATATGCTTCCACAAGCTGTAGAAACAAAGAAAGCAGGTAAGAAAGAGGTGCCAAGCATCCAAAAGATAAATATGCTATACACAGATTGTTGGTCCTTCATGTCCAAGTGCAAAAAAATCATGAGGGCCAAGACACAATAAAGGAAAAGCCTAAGAAAACAAGCTAGCTACAGGGGACAGGAATCTGCTCTGTCTCCCTGAATCTCTCCTCCTATGTCTCTGTGGTTAGGCTATGATTTTGGCATGGGAGAAAGTGACTATCCAGAAACACAAATTTACATGTGCAGAGGAAAATTCCTGCACCCTACCACTCCTTCTGAGAGTCCTTGTGGGTTTCTAGTGAGGTAGCAGATTCTGTTGTTCTCCTCCCATCTGTCCAGGAGCATCCTGGCCAGGACTTTAATGTCCCAGTCTCCATTATCGTTAAGATTGGTTTTCTTCATGCAATAGTTACTCCTTCATTTCTTGACTAAAAAGCTGCTGACAGCAGGGTCCTCAAAAAGGAACAAGGCTTGGTCCTGTTTTGAACATAGGAATTTTTCCAAGGCCTACATATAAAGCCAGAACCCCTCCCTTTCAGCTCTTCCACCTGCTTAGTCTTAAGAATTTATGGTCCCTGCTCCTAGGAGCTGGATAAAAACTTTAAAGGTAATCTCAAGGTATTTCTCACCAGGTGTGGTGTCTCTCCCTCTGCTCCTTGTTCTGCTGGATGGACAACAGACACAGGCACTGGATAGTGGAGTTTTCCCTTGGAATCATTTTCTAAGAGGGAGAAGATAAACAGAACACTTGGGACTAAAAAGATAATTCTTCCATTGTGCATATTTCAAGACTCAAAAAAACAGTGCAAGGAGTGAGATGGAGGAAGGTTTCAACATCGCTGAGACACCATCATTTTGTAGAGCTGAGCCAAAAAGGGCTCCAGTTTCACAGACTGCTGGTTATTGAAGCTGTACAGAGCTGTGCTCTGTTTCTTCTCTGCTCTTTTACTGGTAGCAAGATCCAGATAATAAAAGGTTGAATGTGAGTAGTCACCCCAGGCAAGCCATTCACTAGCATCTCTACTATGGGATACATAAGTGAAAGAGAAGACCCATTTTTGCACAGTGGTACACTACAGCTAGTTCATTTATTTTGCAGGCCGTTGTCTCTTCTCCAGAGAACTTTACTGTTTGGGTGGACACACCAATGATGCAGAATACCAGCATAACAGAAGATCTCCTCAAAGCAATAAAACACTTCTTTGAATACAACTGCCTGAAATAAGTGAAGAAATCATCAAACCCATGATTCTACCCAAGGAAATAAATCACAGTATCCCTTTTACAAGTTACACAGATGTGTTTAAATGGAATTTAGTTGTCCAGGCAACAAGATCTGTAAGATGTGCTCTTTTTCTGCTTACCAAGGAGGATAAAGTAATAACTACTCCTAAAAAGCCATTCCCCTGACATGGGGCTTGCTTACACTAGTCACCCTTGGCAGTTTTCTTCTGATCTTTTAAAGACACAAGCACAGGTCAGCAGCACAAAGACATGCTGGTGAAACTAGTCGGTATCTCTGCAGGAAACTGCATGGGCTGTATAGATGTGTCTAAGGAAACACACATTCTGAGTCATCCAAAAGTAAGTTCTGGGGGAAAATATAATAGGTCTCAGTTGTTGGTTGATGCATCCTGTTTCCTAAAGAGTAAGGCCCAGCTGAGGTGTCACAAGTCACCACCTCAGCTGCAAAAGTGCAGATATACTGGAGTCCTTAAAATTTCACATCTGGTACAAAAAGCTGTGGTTATGCTTTAACCAAGCACCTGGTCTCCAGGGACTCTTCCTTTGACTAAGAGCAGACAACCTGGCTATCAGAAAATAATGCTGACAATCTGCCAATACAAGTTTTCCCAAGGCACCTGTCACCTCCAGTCTCTTTCAGTGACTGAAAAGCTATCCTAGTCCAAAACCAGCACTGCACTATTTCCTGAAGAGAAAAATTGCATTTAGGGCAAAGAGGAGGGAGAAGCAGACTGTTTACAAGACACAGAACATACTTCAAGGAGAGATACAAGAAGGTATGATGGGATAGTGAAGTAGCAGGGAACTTCAGAAACCACAGGTACCAAGAGCTGCTCTGCCTATCCTAGGTTACTGTAAGGTCTCTCATCTCTGGACTCCTGAGCTGCCAAAGATGGCGGCATAAAAATCACAAAAACCCCATCCCTACTCTTAAACAGCAGATTAAATAATTTACCTTTTTTTTTTTCTTCATAGGCATCGATTTTTTTCTTTACATCAGCTCTAAATCCCTTTAATATATCTTTCAGCACTGTCACATCATCTTCTTTAATTATCCCATTTCTTTCCATTTCCAGTAACACCTTCAACATTGACTGGTAAAACAAAAACACATAACCCAAACTCATACAGTGACCTTCAATAACTGCAGTATCAGGCACTTCTGGACAGAGCAGAAGACACCTTCCTCATTCCCAGAGATTGACCAGCTGAAGACCAATTTCTTTTTCTTCCAAACCTCATTAAAACAAGGGTCAGGATGCAATGCAACTGAAGAAACACATCATTACAGTTAAGAGAGGATCATTAGAAATTGCTTATGGATACGTTATTCTGCTTTGTTTCAGCACTGCAAAACACTGATGTAGATAACACCATGGCATCCTGTTGGGCCTCTGTGTTCAGATGAAGTGCTATTAAGTCATTTGGCTGTGCTATTTTAGATTTTCTATTACAGAAGAGGTGTTCAGGGCTAATTTTGTTTTTTAAAGCTCAATAGTCCACCAAGTTGGAGGTAAATCTGCTAGTTTTCCTACAGGTGCCAGAACACAAATAGGGCTTTTAAGGAAGCTTCTTAATAATACCAGGTATTTTTATAACATGGTTCATTATTTACAATACAAGTCTTAAACTAGCTTATCAAACCTCTAAATACTTTTGTGGAGGAGTTGTTGTTACCCCAGATTACAATAAAGAATAAAATGTACCCAATGACACACAGATGATTTGTGGTTGAACTCACATTAGAACTGTCTCCAAAACATGTTTTTTTCTTCCAGCAAACATCACTCTTCCTAGATACAGCATATGTTCAAATGTCTTTATAAATGCCAAGGAAAGACGAAAGGAAGAGCATGATGGATTTTGCAAGAAGAAAAGATTAGGGAGACAGGTGGTGAAGGGACAATAGGAACAGGAGAGCAAAAAAGGGCAGAGAAAAGATGCAATGAGAAAAAAAAGTCCATTCTTTCACACAGCAGCTATCAGCTAACATCACAGTTCTTTCAACAACAGATTTTAGTGAGAGCAGACTGCTTTCTCTTTCCTCCCTTCTCACAAGTACTAGCAGACTCTCAATTAGCCTTGCAAGAAACTTATCAAGATCACTTTGCATACAGCATTATCCTGAAGCTTGTTCTTTGGTATTTGTTTTTGGAGCAGGAACTTCACACGTTTAACATCATCTGGAGTCAAGTCCTCTGTAATTCCATACAGCAGTTGCCTGGCAATAAAGAACAGAGAAAGCCTGATTAAGAAAGTTATGAGAAGTAAACACCACAATTACACATTTTAGCTGCAAAACATAAAACTCACAGTGGCAGGTAGTCATGCTGTAATAAACACAGTTATGCTGGGATATTCATAAGACAACAGTGCAGACAGAAAACAAGACAGTACACAACAAAACTGTTGTACATTTTGCATGTAAAGGTTTACTACTTCTGTGCTTACCTGTAGGCCGACACTTGTGCCCTGCCTGGGATCTGAAGCTCTCTCTCCATCTCTTTTCGACTGGAGCCCAGCAGGGCATCCAGGAGGTCAATTCGATGGATCCGGTAGAGCAGCTCCTTCAGGAAGAACAAGTTCCCTGCCTCGATCATGCCTTTCTCCTGCAGTGCCTCAAAGAAGGCCTTGGGCTCCTGGATGGCTTCCAGCTTCCTCGTGGCTATGTAGTCCAGGCTGAGGAACTTCAGAGACGCCAGTTCATCTGTGACCAAAGCCTCAGAAATGTCAAAAAGGAGTCTCTGGAAGTCTGTACTCATTTCACATCAGGATTTGGATCTAAACACAAACAGAAGTGTCAGTAACAGTAGTGCCAACAACCTGATTATAAAAGGTATAACATCATGCAAAACAGCCCAAAATAAATACGTGCAATCAAAACAGCAGAGACAGGCTGTCTTGCTATCATAGCTTTGGTGCTTAGCTCTTTCAGTTCTCTTGACTTAACAAGGAATATGAAAAACTGTACTAAGTGAAATTGAGAGAGAAAGTCACAGATTGTTCTCGCTTCCTATGGCGCCTCTAGACAGCGGGAAGTAACAATGTACAGGATGTACAATCCTTGCAGGCTGCTGCTGTTTTGGTTTTGTTTGGGTTTTTTATTTTTGAGGTTTGATCCTATTTGGGAGCAAGAGCCACTTGCCAGTCTGAAACACAGACTATGTAGTAAATGAGACTGCCAGTTTTTATACCATAACAAAGATAAAGCTTTTACATCATAACAAAGGTAGCAGTCCACATGAGTATAGCTCTTCTAAGCTATTTGGCTTTGCTTTTCTTTATACGCTGCTTCTCACCCTGGTCAATATAGCCAAAGCACCTCTTCTTGTTTTGGATTATCTGCATCAAATAAAACTCAGTTCCCAGCTCTCAATCAATTTGTAATATTAAAATCAAATACAGATCATGTCAATCCTTTTAAAAAGGCCAGGAGAATTCTTGTCAAACAAGTTATGTTTTACTGAGCACCAAATAGCACCTCCCTCCTCCACCACTTCCTCCATCAGCTTTAGAAATATTAAACTTGGCTTATGGATCGAACTTCTGACCACAAGAAAAAGTAAGAAAATACCAAGTGCAAATCTTCCAATTATCTCACCCTGACACTTAAAGACCTGCCTCCACTGCCTCTCTGGTAAGAGAACCATTTGTCTCTTTACTCTCTCTGCCTTAGATCTAGGACACCTAGGAATCTCTGAAGAGAAACTCTAGAAGAAACGCGTTCAGTAGAGGTCTCTTGTCCCACTGGATTCACTGGGAGACAGAAAAGTTGACAACAGCAAATCAAAACTTCCTACACTATGGAGTATTAGGCAATCCATTTTAAGGTTACTGCTACTGCAAATGTTGCAATACCAGGGCTAGTAGCTCTAAAGTAGCCCAGCTGACTAACTCAATCAGTACTACCATAAATATTAAAAAAAATAATTAGCAGACAATCATGCTCCCCTTTCCTCCAAGGACCACTCTACAGCAAAGCAGCTTTTTGTGGCGTACCCTTGGTCAGCAGTCTGTTAGTTAGCAAGAGTGAACATACAACTGAATCTTAAACCGTTGTCTCTCAAAAAAACGATAAAACAGCAAAACATACGCTGTGATGCAGCAAATACGATTCATGCTCTGCCCTCAAATACTGTTTTTGTCAAATCCATTCAAACAGAACTTTTAAACAGATTAGAATCCACACCACTCAGCCCGTATCACCACAAAACCACTAGTATCTGAATAAATCATATGTGCTTAACCTCATGATTCAATGATCTCAGATCTGACTGTATATTTTCATATCCACATGGGAAACAGAATACTTTCTTGGTAGCTAGTTATGAAGTTATCTTCTTTCTCATATAAATGTTTTTAAAGTACAAGGCATGTGCTTATAAAAGTAAATCTATCTGGTAAAGGAAATATTAATTTTTATTTCTCGAAGGCTATAAGTTTCAAACCCACAAAATTATTGCAATTAGAACAGACCTGCCACCTACACACTATATTTAAGCCTGTTTGTAAATACAGGGAGCACACTAAAACAATGTTTAACTGCTTCTTTTTCTCCCACTTTACTAAATTAAATATGGAACCAATACCACATGCAAACTGTTTAATGATAATAATAACAACAATAACAATAATAATTTTATGTCACTTACATGGGAGGACAGGCTGGAGGACTGCTGGAACAACTCTGAAAAAAGTGAGACAGCCACGGCCTCTAAAGTTCCAGGAAAAGTCCTGCCTTTTGTACTATGGTCTATATGGTCACATGACTTACGAAAAGTATAACAAAGTAATAAGCTGTGGTCATAATGCAGCGTTCTCTAGTCCACCTATCATGCATCATTCCAGTTTCAGAAAATTAATCACTACAGTGTTTGTGAGAAAAATTGGTAAACAAGCCACAAAAGTAACCAGGTTTTCCTTTTGGTTTAAGGGGACACACTAAGCAGCATAGCCAGGACTTTCTAGCACACAGAACAGCTCAGTGTATTTGCTCCCATACATAAATCCTAATTAAAAGACAGTAAGGGAAGGGTGAATCAATTATATCTTCCCATTTAGAAATCTCAGTCCCACTGTCCTGCTGTATCACCAGATCCTCCGTGACTTACCTCTTTTCTCTGAAGTTCCTCTCCAACTGACCCTAACCTATTTTTAACATGCACTTTCATGGAAGATTATTTCCTAAATTAAAAAAAAGTCAATTATCAGCACCGAATTCAGTAGCAGTACTCAGTGAACACAGGGAACCGAAAGGCTAAACATTCCTTTGAAATTATTTATGTAATCTACTTCCCCATTTGCAAGATAATTGAAGCAATAATTAACTTTTGGCATTTTTACACTCTTTAAAGTACAGAACTCTGCCTTCAATGGTAAGGTTCCCAGTATGGTCTGCTGGTCACCAGTATCTTCCCTGCAGCAGGAAATACATGATCAGCAATCAGTACAGCTACCAGACTCTCGGAAGCTTGTGAAGTCAGCATTATGAAGAGAGCCAATTAGGAGAGCCAAAATTCGTTAAAATTTTGCAATTAAAATAATCATTGATTGCAACCTATCTACCCTTATAAACTCAAAATTATAACATACCCTTCAACAGAATGAGGCATACAAATTCCTTCCAAAAGGCACACGCTAGTAACAGTTCAGAAAACACGTCTGACTTATTTCACTGGCGCGAGTTGTCCTTTTATCCAAAGGCTGGCTGAGAGTAGCACAGAGGGACACCACAATCTTCAGGTCCAAAATTGTTGTGTCTCCATGTCATCCCATGCCTCAGTGTCTGTCTCCCTGCATCAGTTCCTCTGTGTCTTAACTGAATGAAGACTCCGTGGCAGTTTGAAAGAGTGAAAAGTATTTGTGGACAAGACCAAGCCCAGGTTTGGCTTTTCACATAGAGGCTTCTCCCATCATGCAGCAGTTTCAAGGACCAGCCCTCCTGGCACTGTTCTTCCTCTTTGTCTTTACTGTTTCACTTTTTATTTCTTCCTCTCTTGCCCTTCCCCAACACGTTGCTGTCCTTTTGTTAGCTTACAGCCTTTCCAATTTCCCTCAGCTCCCTGGCACCCTGGTTTTGTCCCTCCTGCTTCCTTTAGAACTGTCTCAGTGGGCCAATCTATTCCTTGTACAACAGTCTGCCAAAAATTCATCTCTCCCAGAAAGGCTGGTCTTGAGGAAGTGAAAACGGGGAGGCTACTGATTACTCAGCAACTGTAGTGACTGTGTCCTCTACTGGCACAAGGCAGGATACACAGCTCCTGCACAAAAACTGGCAGACAGGATACAAGAGACTTGTGGACATTACAAATCCCACTTCAAGACCATAATCTTCCCGGGATGCCAACTTTCCAACAGAAAGGCTCTTTTTACACCAGTTGCACTTAAAGCTATCTAAACAAGGGTTGCACAAGTCACAACTGTTGTCCCTCAATCGGGGCTTAGGTCCATGCCCAGTGTGCAGGAGCCAGTGAGCACACAGAATCGAGATCCACCTTCTAACCTTTCTGTACAGAAAGGGGTCCCAGGCGATAGTTTGTAAAGCTAGCACCCCTCTTTGGAGAAGCTGTGCGCTTTTATACAGGTTACAACAGAGGAAGTTGCACCATATTCATTCATTGGTCAACTTCCGATTAGGTAACTGATGCACTTCTGAGCATGTTCCAAACAGTGGTTAGTTCATTATACAGAGGCAGTCGGACATTAGCATGTAAGGTCCCCTTCCAGAGGTGTGATTTTTATCATGCTAATTCCTTTATCATGCTAGGTTCCTTTCAGGCAATCCTACTTCTTTCTCCCACATCCCCCTAGTCAGGAGGTGATTGGCATTAGCATATTGTCATTCTGATGTTACCTTGTTGTGATTCTTTACTTTGAGGACCACACAGCCCTACTTTAATTCTGTAGGTGGAGAGCGTGCACATGCGCATATGCGTCTGTATGCCATCACTAAGCCTTAACAGAAACCAATCACGTTTTGTTTGTTTGTTTTGGGCTGATTTCTTTCTGGCACAGCTCTGTATTACTGGAGTTACACTGAAGGTGTACAGTGACGACAGCAAGGAGTGATAAATATCTAAGTTGTATGAAAACCACCTGTTCTCCCCCAAGACTTTCAAACTGCTATCTTACAATACACTGCAGGAGAAACGTCCAACAATCTTGATGAATGGCAACTGCGGTTATAGTGCTAAGGCTACCCTGCCTTTGGGCTTGTGCTGAGAGAGTACCATTTTGCATGCACCCAAGTATTACAATGTTGTCCTGGTTTTGGCTGGGATAGTTCATTTTCTTCCTAGTAGCTGGCGTAGCGCTATGTTTTGGATTTAGTATGAGAAGAACGTTGATAACACACTGATGGTTTAGTTGTTGCTAAGCAGTGCTTACACTAGTCAAGGACTTTTCAGCTTCCCATGCTCTGCCAGGTGCACAAGAAGCTGGGAGGGGGCACAGCCAGGACAGCTAACCCAAACTGGCCAAAGGGCTATTCCATATCATATGATGTCATGCTCAGTATATAAACTGGGGGGAGCTGGCTGGGGGGCAGTGATTGCTACTCAGGGAGTGGCAGGGTGTTAGTTGGTAGGTGATGAGTTGTTGTGTCACTTGTTTTTATTTCCGGGTTTTGTTTCTCTCTCTGTTTCCCTTTTCATTACATAATCATAATCATTACTATTATTATTATTATTTCAATTATGAAACTGTTCTTACCTCAGTCCACGAGTTTTCTTACTTTTGCTCTTCTGATTCTCTCCCCCATCCCACCTGGGAGGGGAGGGTGAGTGAGAGGCCATGTGGTGCTTAGTTGCCAGCTGCAGCTAAACCATGAGTATGAGAAATGTGCAGCCATATAAACACAGCCTTCAACACACACAAGCAAAATATTCACACTGAATAGTACAAATCATGGTAGTGTAAACTGTGTTTGAACAAACCTTCTTATGAACGAGGGAGACTTTGTACCAGTCTTTTATATTTCACAAGTGTGGATCGCTCTCCCCAGGGAACTCAAAGCAGAAGTCAGCTTAGACTCTTCTGACTGCCTTTACCTATCCATGATTTAACTGGAGATTACCCAGGCAGAGGTCTCTACAGAGAAAGCAAGATAACATGATGATGTTCTTTGTCTACCAAACTTAAAAATGAAAACAAGATCCTGCAAAACAAGGTCGAAATTGTTGTCAGTGTTTACTCCATACTGATGAAAATTCAATCGTTACCTAAACATAAAAACCAAGAGTGCACCAAGCCTGAACAGTAACTGCGAGCCTGAAACTTCATGATTCTATTACAGTATGTTATATATTCTATTAACAGATAAAAGATTTTCTATCTCTGGCACAGATATGACTTCAAGTGTGGCAGCTGTATTAACTTAGAAGACTAAAAATGTGATGGGTCATACAACTCTCAATTCATCGTGATAAAAAGTGACCATTATGTTTTGGCAAAATGGCTGCATTTCAATGCTCTGTATGATGCAAAACTCCCTTCCTAAAAATCCCTGATAGTGCAAGCTAAAAATTGCGTCCAACAGCGCTAGACAGACTCTTTCAAATCTTCACCCTAACTTATGGCTAGTAATCATATATAACAATCAGTGTTCTGTTGAAATAAACTCAGCTTAAACCCTGAGGCAACAAAGTGCAGGGGCCAGTCAGAAAGGATAAGCCTTACCCCAGTACATAATTTTATCTCACCAAGCTCTTAAAAAGAAGTACGAATTTAATGCAGTAATGAACAGGAAGGACACAGACATACATAGTAAATGCTCATAACAAAACATGACATCATTTCAGTTAACTCACAAAATGCTGTTAGAAGCTTAATTAACAAGGAGCTTTGTTTCCTATATAACTGCATTTTAGACCTTAAAACAAGAAATGATAATCAGAAAATTTAATGCTTAACAAAGTTAACCAACCTGATAAACCTATACCTATACTACTGAATGCCATATTTCATAGTGTGAAAATCATCTACCCTAACTTTTCTTCCCAGAAGTGATGGAGAAATGACAGTTCACAAGGTTTCACAGAGGAAATACTATACAGCATTTTGGCTTTACTCTGTTTTGGAAAGATCTCATTGCACATGAAGTTTATGTTAGCCATTAGGTGGTATCAGTGTACATTGTGGAACAAATTACTGATTTCTGTAGTTAACTGGTTAAATGTAATTTAAATTAGAGATGGAAGAAATCCTTTTCCACTTACTACTTAAGCTTTCTCCTCTTCATTCCCACCTTTGTCTTTCTCTATGAACATAGGTAGTGGATTCAGAGGCAGGACTTAGAATTGTTAGCCTGCAAAATAAAACACAGTAAGCCTAAACCAGACCATTAACAATCCTGGTTTAGATATGGAAGGCTACATGCAACCCTTATGCTGTCAGGAAAATGCTTTTATACCTGCAGTCTGTGCAGGTACAAAAATGTTTAACATGATAGAAGCATGCTTCTCACAACCCTGATGTAAATGTTTAATGTAAATGTAAAGATGATGTAAATAGCTGGCACATGGATTGTTTTAATTGTGCCTCCTCCAGTTTCACAGTTTGTTTGGCAAAAAAATTTATGAGGCCTTGCCTTGAAGCTAACAGTTCCTCAGGGTTCTGGATAACTGCCTTAAAACAGGTAGTGTGGTGAACAGCATTTAAATGAGATGTGCTGATAAAAGGATGTATTTTCAAAGCCTCAATGTTGCTGTGAAGGAGGAGGGTCTCTAGGTATTGGGAATATAAATTTTCTTCTTAAAGTATATGCTGGTTGGGGCATCTGCTTCTTTGTCCCCAAGCGGTCAACACGTCTGCTCACATCTTCATTAACTTCTGTAAGAATTGACAAAATATCTTCACCCCTACAGACAGGAGGAGAGCAAAAATTAAAAAAATTACTTATTAATGAGCAGATGGCATTCCATTTAACACCTCCGAGATCATCCAGAAGATACAGTATAAACATTTAAAACACAAAAAAGACATTCTTTTCTCCACATTTCTCTTTTATTCTCATTTGAGTCATATTAAAAACAAAAGACCTTTTCTTACTCTGTCTTGCTTGATTCAACTGGTAAAGAAAAATAATGGAATCAAGTATCCACTCAAGAAACAGATGGCTCTGCTTTAAAGAATATAGATGGGAGGTTTTGAGGTTTTTTACAATAAACTTCATGTTCTCCATATTATCTCTATGGTACTAGCAGCATTAATGTAAATTTGTCAGTGGCAAGCAAACAAATCATCAGTTTAACTAATCTTGTCCACCTCAGAACATGGGTTAGTGTTCCTATGTAAATTTGCCTTTGGAGAAAAAAAAAGGGGGAAGTTCCTCCCGTTTTTTCATGGAATGGCTAAGCAAAGTATTTACCTTGGTACCAACAACTGTAGCTTGCTGCACAGGGCCTGGATATACCAAGCACCCTGTTGAATGTGCCGGAAAGAGACATATCCATCAATTGTGGCCATGCCTAGGAGGAAATCAGCCTCTTCAGGAATACTTTCAGAAGGAGAAACACTCTGTTGCGTGTAAGACAAGTCAGGAATCCGTGCATCAGCTTCAACATAGACAGGACACTGTATCTCTTTACCCTGGCATGCTTGGATAAAGAAGAGTTTGGGTTTTTCAGCCAGCTGTGGACATTGTTTGGCAGTGAAGTGGGACATGATTGTACGGATTGATACAAGTTCCTCATCTTTCCCATAGATCGCTCCTGACTCTCCATGAGATAGAATACAACATATAAAACAGTCCCTGTCTTTGTGATCTTGCAAACGCTGCCAAGTTCGCATGAGATTTTTGATCTCCTGAGATGTCAGATCTGTGTACATCCTCACATCCAGACCAAGCCATGTGAATACTCGCTCCAGTTCACCTGTAATTTTAAGAAAGATAAAAGGAAAAATTGAGGCAGTAGAAAACCATTTTATGAAGTCACCATGCAAGCTAATCTGAACCAGGAAAGAACTTACACCCTGATACTTCTGCAGAATCATCCTTATGCTAGTATCAACTAAAGGTTAACTCAAATTAAAAAAGATGGCATCAACTCAAACACAGAGTTCCTGGATTTTTCCAGACAAGTTTCAGAAAATACAATGACATTTTACAATGTATAATGACACACTAAGTGAACTCACAAATGACACCTGAAAATATGAGGGCCTCCCTCACGAGTTTCAGATTAGATCTTTCAAAATCTTCCTCACATCATTATTTTCCAGTTGCAGTTTTGACTATTAGAGTTTCATACACAAGAGATAAATAGAATTAACAGAATAAAATAAGAAGTATGCACAGAGTTGCCTGATTATGGAATTTTGAATTTGGAGAATGATGGTTTAGTTTAGTTTAAGTTCTTTATTATAGCTATAGATAAAGGCTAAGTAAAAAGAAGTTCTTAAAATGATTTAAGAATGATCCAACTGCATCAGAAGCTCGGTGGTTATTCAACCTGTAACCCTTCCTCCCCTAGGATACTCAAATGACATAATTTAACACATACCAAACATTTTATTCGTTAAGAATATTAACTAAAAGATAGACAATAAAGTATAGAGCAATACTAGACAATCGACTCACATGGGGAAAGACAGAGACTAATCCTCCAAAAATCTTACTTCAGTAACTTACCAGCATCTTTGCAAGAACCTTTCCTCTCCTGAAGAGACCTATCGAATTTAACATTATTAATAACAAGACAAAATCCTCTGTGTGGTCTATCCATTTTGTAGCTTGTCATCTTCTGTAGAAAGGAGAGGAAAAAAGCTTACAGCCTCAATGAATTTATTCAACTTACTCATATTTCCTCAACATGTCTCAAAATTGGCATCCAAGAATTAGAGGCACCTAAGACTGTGGTACTCAGTGATGCCTCCTTGTGTGAAAAAGACATGGGTGAAGCCTCAAGCACACTCTGTCACCATACTATCAAACTGTAGAGAGAAGGTTTAGCAGCTGGGTTGGTCATCTGTATGCAAAAGGGAGGATTCAGCAGCCAAACTCTGCAATCTGAATCGGTGATGGGGATAGAAGTCCCCAACTGTTTCCGATGTCATAATAAGATTTTAACTTCAGACAGCAGAGGGTTCACTGTGAAGCTATAAGATGTTAGACATCTGAGATTTTTTTTTCAAGAATACTGATAAATACCTGGAGCAGGTAGTTCATACTGATCCACTGGAAAGGGATGCAAGCAGATCAGACATCTCAGAAGTGCATAAACCTGCCACACTACCAGTTTTGCTAAGACTTAAAAGTTACCTCTCACTCTTAAGAAAGAATGTTTTAGAAACTGAAAAGTCACCAAAACTTCAAGTACCATCTCTTCAAGTCTAACCCTGGGTTGAAATAAAAAACTCCCTCCACTCCAGTTCCTTTCTGTTCACCAGAGAAAGCAACAAACATCTGCTTTTGCACATTTTAGTAGAACACAATGAAGGCAGCATTCCAAGCTTCTTCAACAGCAGCAACAAGTACTTTTGCTACAGCAGTCCGAACATCAGCTGATGAAAAGGTATGTTATTGCACAGAACTTCAAGAAATTAAATAGCTATAAACAAATTAACAACTTGCTCCCTCAATATCCATGCTCATCAGAAGGAAAAAGCTAGAGGGAGAATTCAGTGGTTACACTGCTGTACAAAGTTAAAGAGTGCACATAAGGCTCCTAAGAAGTAATCTCACAAAAGTGATCTTTTCTCCTGTACCAAGACCTCTGGTTTAGTGAGGAAGATTGTTACATGCCTGCAATAGCTTACTAAAAACTCTTGCCCTCTTTTATCGTTCTCACAAGGTTTTTGCATGCTACCCCTTATCACTCTTAATTTCAAGATGCCCTAAAGCTTTTTCTAAACCAGATCCAGAGAGAACTGTGAAGCTACGTTTGTCTCTGTTGTCTTGCACATACTGCTTCAGTCTCCAAAATACACAACTTCAGAAAATGCCAAATGTTTTGCCTGTATCAGGAAGACAAGCAGATGCAGTGATGTGTGGATAACATCAAAAGTCTTATGCCTGTTTTGCCTCCACCACACCTTTCAATACTGCTAAGTTTCTGACCTCCAACATTAAAATATCCTTAGAAACGTCCCAGTTCATCAGACCACTCAAAAGAACCTTCATGAGACACACAGACATCTCACATGTCCTTGCAGGATAAATGTCATTATGGGGATGAAGACCTCACACACCCAGGTATCCAAAAAGAAGGATTTAAGAGATTGTCTCAAACCTTGGATTCATTTTCTACATTGTTGAATTTTCCAGGCAGCTCCAGGTTCATTTCAGAGAAGCCTTGTGTAAGATTAACTGCTTTGCTATCTAGGAAAAAAACCCAGCATAGATATTTATGAAGAGAAATCCAGTATTAGTGGATGTTGCAAAAGGAGTTTAGCTACAGTACAGCACTTTTTGTATTTGAAATACTGTTTCATTGAAAGGAGTAATTTGTGTGATCTATTTGAACATCTCCATTATTTATTTTTTTAAAAATTTTTTTTTAAAGGAAGGTTTCTATTTGCATTGGTATTGTGGAACAAAGATATCTATGGTACAAAGATAGATTCTGAGACATTCAAATTAATTTTTCATTTGGAAATCAGCTTAGAAAGAAACTGTATTGTAAGAAGGATCTGCAATGTTACTACTGAAGCTCCCATTACAGATTTTTTTGTTGTTGTTCCTGAATTTCTGACAGTAACTCTGAGACCGACTTTCAGAGCAAGGTGGCATTGACAGAGCTTGAAAGCGGAAAAGAGCTGACAGGTGGTGTGCTGCTATACTTTGCAACTGGTCAATTTGGCATGGAGTCACAAAGATGGATGCAAACCACCCACTTTTATTGTACCAAATCTTTTCAGAGATCTGATCAAAAATGTAACTTCATTTATTGCTGCTTTATTTACTTCTCCCTAAAACACTTGTCTCTTTTTGCACCAATCACACACTATTTAATGCATTCAAAACATCCATCTCTACTATACTCAACGTAATGATCTATATAGCAAATGAAGTTAGAGGTAAAATCCTGCACCCAAAAAATTAACATTTCAGTTTTTTAAACAGAAAACTTGTTTTTTTGTTTTCAGGAAAGAAATAATCTTTTTGTTTCTGATCAGACAAGCCTTATTAGTTAGTTTTTAGTCAATGACTGACCATGTACACAGGATTTGCCAATTTTCTCTTGCCTCTTTTATATAAGAACAGAAATCCGTCAAATCTATTTGTGCAGAAAGCAAAAGACCCTTCCAAGAAGACAGCAAGGTAAGTGTGTTGCATTAAACCAAATGCTAGAAATTTCCCAGAGAAAGTAAAGGAACACAACATTAAACATAAAGGTAATAAAAACCAAACATATTTTCAGAAATTCTTACCCTTGACATTAGAACCAACAGATTTGATTGAGGTCTCCTATTTTTTGAATGAGGGGAATACCAAGTTAAAAATCATTATTATATATAAGTTTTTATAGTGATTTTAGCAAAATAGCCTTAATACAAAGCTCTTTAAGTAGTGAGTATGGACAATACTGAATTTCTAACAGCAGCAAAGCATTTAATAATGAAATTACAAAAAACTTCCTCACTTACAGCAAATCTCATGGAGCTAGAAACAACAATATTATCTCTTAAGGATAAAGGGAAACACAAAGTTTTTTTTTTTTCCCTTCCAAATGATCCTCTTACTATAGGGATAGGCAGTCACTATAAACAAAATAAAGGTCCCAACATCGTTCCGTAGCAATTCTCTTGGACAGTCAATTATTTGAGTATAAATCATTATAACTAGTGATTCTAGTCCTGCCTAAGAGACATCATCTAGCATTAAGTGTCAATGGCTTATTATACAGCATGGAAAAAGTGTATGACCTCTCATCATTTTAAAGAAAAGATCAAACATGATCATCAGGATTATGGAAACAGTCTCTCAGTATTTTTGAAATATTGTTTTAAATCTATGTTTTCTTAATAAAGCTACATTCATTTTCTTACTGTGCCAAGTGCCATGCATAAGGGTTTCCCAAACCCTCTGCACATGTAGAGCAGATGAGGCTCAAAGCAGCAGTAATGCAAACCCTTCTGATATTAAATAGCTCATTTTCTTCAGCTCTTGTCTACTAGAACTGCACTTCTGGAAAGTATCCTTAGAAAGATCACTGGTTTTTCTTCATCCAGAACCGGGTTAGAACTCCCTCCTTTCCCCTCTTCTTCCTCAAAAAAGATATCATTTATAGCCCTGGTAAGTTTCCTGATCCGATTCATCATGCAGCTGCAGGAGGGGTTTAACTGATCAAGGGCTGGTACATTAAGAAAACGGGACTGCTTCCTTTAGCAGCAGCAGTTTGAACTGATCACCAGAGTACGGTGTTAGTCTTTAGAGATAGTTTTATGTTGATCAGCTGGAACTTTAAAAATCAGGACCAACTGACCCATTCTCCAGAAGGCACCTGTCTAGCTTTTTCTCTCACTTAACCCTCTTCCTAATAGTAGTTTTTCCCCAATTGCACATGACTAATAGTAGTATTTTTGACTTCCACTATTTGATACTATATGCAGCTGTGTTTCTTACATGCTGAACAAATATGCTTGTTCCCTTCCTAAACCAAGTAAGAAGATTTAGCAAAAAATCTCACAGCCAGTACGGTTTCAAAACAGAGGCAAGAAAAAACCCCAACCCCCAAACTATTAAGACCCAAGCTAGCAGTACATACTGCAGTGTACCTGAGGGGAAGTGAATACTCTGATGCCTCTGGTGTGAGACACTGAAGATTCCTTGACCGGCAGAGTATTCTCCTGCTGAGGCAGACACACTAAGAACAGAAAGAGACCAAAATGAGAGAAGCTAAGTGCCTTTTAGTTAAACCAATATGAACCTGCACATTAGGCAAATGCAGATCTATGCTTACTGAAAGTTGTACTAAAATAGAATGCACCTTTGAAACACACTAACAAAGCATGGGAGAATGGAATTCATAAATCGCTGAGTGCCCTTGCACCTACTGGGGAGACATAGCTTTGTACTTCCCAGAATTTTTTTTCCCCAGTGCTTAAATAAATGGATATAGAACTTTTTCCCCAGTATGCTTAGAGTCACTCCACAGGACGTTAAATGAAGGAATATTACAAACTGCAGTATAACCCCTGGTAATGTGAATCACACATTTAATAACAAAGCCTACCACGTATCAGACATATTCACACAGTTTGCCTCGCCAGCTTATTAGCAGTCAACTGCCTTGTTGTAGTGTACATTCATACATCACAAAGTGCCTTTTACAGGACAGTCATCATCATCTCAATACTATTCATGGGGAAATGGAGAAGTGCGACATAACTATAAATAGGTTTTCGGTTTCCCAGCCTATTCTGTATGTGCTGGACTGCTCTGTGTGGCCTCAGATATTCCAGCACATCCCTACTTGAATTCAGCTAGGAAGTAATACAAGCTAGGGACTGTTATGCCGAATTTGTGTGTGAAGATGAGCAATCCCACTCCAGCTCTTGTTCCAGCAATGCACACATAGGACCTTGAGGTTCAGTTGCGGAGACCCCAGCATTTTAGCAAACCTACCCCGACTCTGAATTTCTCACCTTTTTCCCTTTTGTAGCTGTTTACTGTTTCAAGAAGATCAGGTGAAACATTCATACAGACTTCCTCCAGCATCTGTACATTGTTTTCAGTTAAAAGGCCCTTTTTTTCCAATATAATCAGCAATTCCAGAGCAGACTGACAGTCAAAAGGAAAGAGTAAAATATAGTTATCGTACCATAGAACTCAAAACTTACCCGCTTTGCTTCCTACCAATAAGGTCCAAACAGTCAATTTTGCATCACTGTGGGGGGTGGAAGTGTTGCTCTATGGAAAGCTACTGGTTGCGTTATTATTTGGTATGGTCTTGTTTAAACAGATTCACCAAAACCATATTAATGACTCTTGGCTTTGAGAAGGCTTTATTGCTGTGAAATGCTACCAACAACACAGGAACATGAATCTCCTTTGCACATGGCTCAAGCAAGAAGATTTGATCTGTCACCCTTCTATGATCTAATGCAAGACTGTGGACTGTCAGAAACTGACCTGGGCATAAAGCATCAAATTCCATGCTTACCTGTCAACACCTTCCTCCTTGCTAACCGTATAAATACCAACCAGCCTAGCTGCAGATTATGCCCTATTCTGCCAAATATTTTTCATGCTTTTCCTCCTATTTCCCCCCCTCCTTCTTCCCTTCCCACCAATTTGGCTCTCTCCTCACATACAAGTATTATCCGTCGCTTTGGAAGATGGTTTTGCAGGAGGAATATGATATCCTTCAACATCTCATTGGTAATATTCTCTGACAATTCATACAGCATCTGCCTGTAACAGAAATCCAGTGAGATAAAAGCAGAACAGAAGACCATGTAAAAACTAAAAGCAATCTGAGAATTTAAAAACAAAAAGGGAAACAGTATTGCATAAATGGCAATAATGGAGAGAACAGAATCCCGCTGCAAGCTGACCTATATGGAGACACTCTTCCCTTCTTAGGCAGACATTCTTGCACTTTCTCCTTGGTATAACCAAGTTTCTTGAGCAAGGAGTGACATTTCATTCTGTATAAGAGTTCAGCTACTAGGAAAGTATCTTCCTCATTCAGATATTCTGCAGCTATGAGAAGCTGAAAGATGTCCACTGCTGACTTTGCACTTTCTAGTTTTCTGAAGGGGAGCAAGTCAGTACAGAGAAATTTTAAAGCTGCTAAATCTTCGGCCACCAGATTTTCATCAATGAGCAGAAGCTGCTGACGGAACTTCAAGCTGACATCATGCTCCATGTTGCTGGAACCAACAGTCTCTGCCTGGAAATAGAAAGCAAACACTAGTAACACTTGAATCTCCAATACAACAAAGATTTCATCCAACAGCTGTTTGGAAACCCTGAATTCTCTGCAGAAGAGGAGTTTCCTTTTAAATAAACTTGAAACTTACTTCCTCCTCCAAACACAAGACTACAACAAAGACCAGATCTTGCAGAAGCTCTGAAGAACCCAGCCTAAATTTGAAGTTAGCCCTGCTCTGAGCAGAAAACCAGGCTAGATGACCTCAAGAGGTCCCCAAGTTCTTCTTTTCTTTCAAACATCTTCCACATTCAGATCTTTGCTTCTCTCCACTGTAGGTGGGAAAAGTCCCTGCCGTAACTTACTACAACTCTCGGTGGAGAGAGCACAGTGGTTCACACACATTCCTTTATCTGCAGTCCAAGGGTTCGTTCTCCTCTGGCTGTAGCAGGGAGGTGTTCCTCTGTTACAAGCCTGACACCCAACCCAGAGCTGTGAATATCCATCCACTCCCAGTCATATCTTGCTACTAGACTGTGTTTCACATTTGGCATCGGAAAACCCTAAAGCCTCCCTTATATGTAAATGTCAACTAAAATGTAATAGTGCTCAGCGCTCAGTCTTAGTAGGCTCTGTACAAGCAACTCAATCTTACTGAAGTGTAATAGAGACTAATTACCTTTCCACTACACTAACTTCTTCCATGTAGCATAGGCAGCTCTTTTCTGCCTGTGGAAGGTTATACAGGTAAAAAGGGGCTTCAGTGCCTTCTGCCCAAATGGGCAGGTAAGTCTTTAGTCTTTTGCCTAGAGCAGCTGGAAGCAGCAGAGCTTTCTACATGAGGAAGCACAAGAAAAAAACAGGGAAGCGGAATAGGGACAGAACCTCTGAATCCAAAGCACTTGAAGCATCTGGGAGGACAGCTCAGCGGATAAACCATAGAGGATATCATAGCATGTGGGGGCACAGAGAAGAGACTTGCTTTTTTGTGGTCAGCGGCAGACAGAAAGTATAATCCCCAAATCCAGATGCTCAGTTAGGAAATGAGGTTTGACAGAACCCAGGAATCCCAGACCATGTCCTGTTCTAAGTCACAAGTCAGAGCAAAAAAAAGTCAGATTGCTTTTTCTTGTATCCAAACTTACTCTCCCATAGCTCAGTTATTGTTCTTCACATTCCTTCTCTCCTCCTATGAAATCCCATGTGTTGTGACACCCTCTTGACTTAAACTACTATCAAAAAGGTTCAGATAGCCTGTTATCTACACACATAAATTGTATCACTTCACAGTAAATCAGACTTTAAATTAATTTAGCTAAAAGCTACTTTAAAATCCTATCTAGATGCTTTAATCAACTAAATTTAGCAGAATAAAGTTGAACTGATTCCTGCCTAAACTAACAAGCCCATATATTCCAGGTTCAAACTGAATTACAACAGTTCAAAATTTACAGCCAATGATTTCCACTAACTGAGTTTAAAAATCATCGCTTTAGAACAGGGGCAAGTTGTACATAGTCATTTCATCAGCAAATCAAACTCAAGTAAGATACAGCACAAATTCCTTCACCTACCTTTAAAGTAGTTTTCAAGCCTGTGTTGCTGCCGTTCTTGGAAAGCTTTTTTCACTCCAAACGTTTCCTGCTTGAGTTTGGAATACCCTCAAGACCTCTTAATGCATGCTGCATTTACTAGTTGTCTGTCACCTCTCTTCTCCCCAACTTTCTCCCAGCACTACAATGCAAGGAAATACTGCCAGCTCACTGCCTGCTCATCCACTGATCAGCTTATCTGCTACAGTGTTTTTAGAATCCTCTACTGCTTCATGCATTTTACAAGCCGTTATCCTATGTATATATTTATATTACAAAAATATATAAATTTATTTATATATTTATTTTTATCATCATGGCAAAAAAAATATTTGAGTCCCAAAGCAAAGAAGGAAAACAAGCAAACAATCCCTGTTCCAGGAAAACAAAATGCTGCTAAACACCCAGCACTAACACACACGGGACCCAGGACCTACCTGCTGCCCAGGTTTGCCGCGGCTCGCCCTACCCTTTACAGCTAGAGCTAGCAGGACATTAGCAGGCAGAACATTGACACATAGAAAGGTGATGGATCAGCGTTTCTAATTTGTGTTTGGTGATATATCCTAAGAGACGGGAAAGCACATAAAATAAGCAATAAGGATTATCAAATTACTATTTTTTCCCTTTAAAGTTTTATTGATCGGGACACCGCCAGACTGAAAGATTTAATAATAATGCAAAACCACGGAGCACAGGGGAACGCCGAGGCTCAACCGGCAACCCTACAAGCAAGGGGAGTACTCGGCTCCGGCCCGGCGGGCAGCCTGCAGCGCAATACTGAAAAGAAGCAGCGGGATTTAGGCTCCGGACACGGGAGCGGAAGCCTTCCTTCGTTCCCTCTCCATTTCAGTCCCCCCTTTCTTACCTCTCACATGAGTGCCGATCCCGTCCACTCTCCCGGCAGCTACTCTAAGGGCGGCGCTCAGCGGGGCGCGGTTTACTTCTCGGCCGGCCGCAGCCGGCGGTGCGTCCCGAAGCGCTGAGTCATGACCCCGGGCCCGCCCGCGGGGCGACGCGGAGCCTCACGCCCTGCAGGAGCTGGGAACGGCAGCGCCCGAGGCCGTGCGGGAAGGAGGCGGCCGTCACGGTAGCAGGGGCGGCAACTGGGACAAAGTCGACCGGGGGAGAAGGAGTCGGGAGCACGTCCGCGGAGCGCGACACCGCTGGCACTGGGCGGGCGGGCGGGCTCTCGCGGAGTGCGGCAGCCTTCGCAGGGGTTGGCCACTGCCGGGAAGCGGCCGCCCTTCCCCTGCGGCCGAGCCGGGGCCCACCCAGCACTCGGCCTTGGGGCTTGTCAACCTGCTGCCCGTCCCCGCGGCCGAGGAACTTCGCGAGGTAATCAGAAAAAAGCAACCGACAGTGCTTCCAGGACGAAATACAGGAAATGACCAGTAACTTTTCACTTTTGCTCTCAGGCCGTGTTAAAGCAGGCTACATAGGTGACCTCTGGAGGTCCCTTCCAACCCAAAGCGTTCTCTGATTATACATCGCAAAAAAGCCCCAAGTGCTTTTGGCAGGTGGTTTTTTTTTCTTCCCCACTGACAAGAAGCTCGGGAGTAGTGCTTGGGGGAGAGGGCTTCAGTACCATTTTTATGCCAGTCCGTCCCCTCCACCCCTGCTGCAGTAAGGGGAGGAGGAGGAAGGTAAGCAGGCCCTGGCGCACAAAGGCTCCTCAGGGCTTTCAGCATCTCCAGTCGTACCTGTATACCCCCCTACCCTCCCCAGATCAATGGAGCCAGAATGGGAAGAGTCTCCTTGCTCACCCCAAAGAGCTGCTGTCCCAAACACAGAAACAACGGCCAAGTTATCTCTTGAAACGAAAAGACTCGCTGTTCTTTGTTCAGTCAGCTCAGTTTTAATATGGCTGTAGAACTTCACAGCCAAATTTAACAAGCTGTAGAGGTCTACAAGATGAGTTGACCAATGATTTAAAGTTATTCTGTGGTCTGGAGGGAGACAGGGTCAATCAGTCTGACTGCATGCAGGTATTTTCTTCAGAAAATCTGCTTGAAATCCAGTATTTATAATTTAGAAGTAATAGTAATTGAGTAGTCGTAGTAACAGCACCAATTTTGCTAAATCATGATGCTATTTTAGTAATGGCACCAATTGAAGTCACATTTCTTATCATGGTTTCTACAAAACGTGAAAACACACGATCAGAGTAACACAGATTTGAAAATACGACATGTACAGAAAGGCACAATCCACAAAACCAAAATTCCTAGAAGACTTGCAGTGTCTTACTGATTCTAATACAGAAGGTGAAAAAAAGTCTCCAAAACAGCCAAAAAAAAAGATACAGTTTAAATGGAACTGAGTCAGATACACAGCAGATCATCCACACAGATGGCAGTTTCTTCTCAGCAACATCATCCTGCATGTCAGAAATGTAAAACTCCAGGTATCAGAAAAGAATTCTCAGAAACTGTCATAAAAAGCTTCTCTGGCTCAGGTATCTATACCAGCTGAAAGGGGAGATCGGTCATACAGCATGCTCCATCTACAACTGTTAGTACCATGACTTCCTCTTGAATATAACTTTTCTGGATAATGAGTTGGCAACCATTCTAAGACACCAGTATGTAACAGTGCAAAGTAAACTGGATTTATGGCTCAGTCATGTCAATGTAGGTAGCTGAGAAAAATGCAGCGTAAGCCTGGTGCAAACCACCACAGAATCTCCTGCCTCATGGGTACACCTGAGCCACTGAAAGGCATCATCTATATTCTGCCAATTCTCTTTTCCTTCTTCCATATACACAGTACATACGGAAGTAGAACAAATGTTTAGTTCAGTTACCAGAAAGCAAAACTGAAATTCAGTGCCGTGGAGCAGTGAGTCTGACAGCCCTGTTCCAGACTGACAACACAGGAGCGGAGGAGTGGCTTGGTTTATCTTGTTCAGCAGCAGGTTCTGAAAACTAGACATTTTGGCAGTGTGTGACCATGAAGTTTCACCAGCATGTCACTTTTTATGTTCCTGTGCTAACACCCTAAACTCACAATGGATCCAGAATTTATTCTTTTCCCCCTTTTCTTTTGGCTACTGAATGCAAGTTTGATACCATTTAACCACTCTATCTGCAATACAGGTACAACCTGATGCAATTCAGGTCCTGCATCCAGTCACTTTCCAGACTCAAATTTTAGGTGCACAGCACAGCAGGAACAGACAGTCCCTATCACGTGTACGGAGGGACACAAAAAGCTATGAGAGAAGTGGCAGACAACTTCTGGCATCGCAAAATTCCTGTGTGTTAATAAATAATTACTTCAGTGCTACTTTTCACTATGCAGCGAATACAGGGAATCAATCTACCCACACACCACTCTTGAAAGAGGTGCCAAGGCAGTAAATACTGCTTACCACTTAATGATTACAGAATGAATACTGCTGTGGTTTAAGAAGCTACTGAGAGTCAAGATGTCAGTGTAGAAAAATCAGTATCTGACATCCACAAATGCTGCACAATACATCGTATGTCCCCACAACTCTTTGGTCATTAGAGGGCTGTGATCACTTCCAACCAAAGCAGCCAGACACATAGACTCCCTTCCTTTTTCATTGCAAGCGTTATTTACAGGAGCCTCTACAGTTTTCAAAAGTATTTCTTTGTGATTTCTTAAGGGGATATAGACTTTACTTACTGTGTCATGCACTAAGGTGAAGAACGTGTACACTTCATAACCCCCAAACCTACACTGTCACAAAACTATCAGAAACAGAATATATCCTATTGCTAATACTTTAAGTAAATAGTTCTATTTAGCATCACTCAAAAAACCCCAAAACAACCAACCCACAAAACCCCACCATATCATTAGATCCTGTAAGGACAGCCACTATTATTCTTACTTCGCTTCTCCCTTTTCTCCTGTTTTCTTCTTTCTCCTTCCAATATTGATGCTGTATTTCTTTCCAAATCTTCTTTTCCCTTTTTTTTTTCTTCTTGTTCCTGCTTGACATTTCCGTATTTCTTTCCCTCATCTCTCTGCCTCCTTTTGGTTCCATTATCCCTGCTTTTGGTTGTCTATAAGGCAGCAGAAGTGCTCATCACATGCAAAAGCTAGTAAGGGAAATGGGAAAAAGCTAAGTTAATTTGTGAAAGAAATCACACATATTAACATCACATACATATATATAGTAACTAGGAAGCATATCTGATTTCTACAACCACAGAAAAACATTTGTTTCACACCATTTGCTTCACTTGCCAGCCACTACAGGAAGTAACTTCTAAGATTCCATATCTGTCATTTTATAATCCTTCTCTTACCCATGAATCATGAGCAAGGTAGTTTCAAAATTACACTTGCACTTTATTTTACTGTAAGATAGTCAGTTCTTAAATATTCAGGGTTAGAAATTAATGCTATTTTTTATTACCTATCACATATAATACAGACTCTTCTGTTGATGCAATGCAATAAATTCTTTGCTTGAGTGTGTGGAATACATATGAATGTAATTTTAAGGCATAAAGTATTTTTAAAGCCAGAAGCAATATGGCACTTCTTTAGAAAACAGTAAACAGAAAGACAGACCTGCCCCCTCTCCCTGCCCTGCTATGATGCATTTATTTCCACAGCTAGAACATCATGAAATTGGATTTAGTATTTCTAAATGCTCGCAGAGAACAAGCTCTATTCTCCCTCTTATGCCTGTTTCTACATAAGATTACAGTAACACAACACATGTACCCATAGTTTAACAAAATTTTGGGTTGCATTTCCTGCTTCACAGCTATTAAAAATTTTCCACACACTTTTATTAAAGAGAACACTATAGTGTATGAAGTGGAAAGAGGAAAGTATGGAATGCACAGGCTTGCAATACAGGTGAATTATTTTCCTAAATTGTGCAAAAATTCTTCTCATCACAATCATGTATGTAACTTTCTAGAGTTTATATGCAAATGAAACAATACAAAATTTAAAAAAAGATAACGAATGAAGATTTAATCACAGTAATATAAAATGTACTTTATACATTATACAAAATGGTACATTACTATAAATAAATATGTATTTTATCTTAACATTTTAGATGGATGAAGACTATAAGGTAAAACTTGTTCAGTGGGTTTCTCCTCTTGGTACACTCTTAACAATCCTCATCCATCAGCTGTTTAGGAACCTCTTAAGCCCGGAAGAGACTGGGTCTACATGACATAACAAGAAAGGACTCCTGCGTACTTTTTAGACTTCGATACCTACTCTTTGCCAAGTAAGAGTGATTTCTACTTCCAATTATAGAAGCTACTTAAAAACACATTTGGGTTTTTTTTCTGAATTAAACTTAAGAAGCCTGGTTTCAAAAAGAAGTTAATAAAAATGATGTCAAGCCAACATGTAAGAAGTACAACTGAGGAATAAAAAAATCACTGATATCAGAGTAAATTTACTGGCCAAGCCCTCATTATTATTATTAATATACTAATGTATACTGATAGCATACAATGTATAGTATCAATAGGCTAGCTGCCTGTTAGGCTTGGTCTACAATAAAAAGCATTGTTGGTGAAGTTATATATGTAAGCACACCTGCTCTTTGCACAAATCAAATGCAGCTACATTATGAAAAAATCTTTTTGCAGTGTATTTGCTCAAGGAACTAGAGCAAAAGCAATGGGAGTGGGGTGTTTAATTTAACCCAGTCTTAAGAGTCAGTGGCTGCTACACAACATTTAGGTTCAAATAGGATAAAGTGTACTATTACAACTATGTCTGGTGCAGCAAGTGTGAATCTTGTTTCAGCTTCCACAAAACATCTGCCAAAATCCCACTCTTTTTAACCATGTGGTAGATTACTGTAAAGCCCTGCCACATGTAGACTTATTTTTGCATCAATGCAGAACATAGCCCAAAACATAGCAGATTCTCATTTATTAATGTATAACCCTTGTGTGCTGTGGACAGTACTGATGATGCAGAGTTCTGGGTGAATCACAACCTCTAATGCATCAGGCAGATAGAATCCAAATTATTTAAAAAACCCATCTCTCTCCCTCTCCTGTTTTGCTAGTCTGTGGAGGTACGCAAGCCAGAACTTGTTAAGGAAGAACTGGCAGTGCTGGGTATGCATTCTTTCCTGACACATTTTCCATTACTAGGTGCTGGGGAAAACACCCAGTCAATTTCAGTGGTTTGCAATGGTTTGTATTTGTTTTAAGCATCAACAGAAGAAGGTAGATTGGTGCACTGCTAATAGGTATACTAAAAAACAACCCATGAAACAATACAAACACAAAACTCTGGAAAAACCAACAGCTATATAGTTTAGAGCTCTTTCCACCATGTTTACCTGTTGTACTTGGTTGTAAGATCTGCTGCAGTGCTATACGCTATCTGCCATTCTTAATCCAAGCTTTCAGAGCCTTCTGTATTAAAATATAAAACCTAGCGCCTTAATATACCAGAATGCTTCTAAATCCCTGGGTTTGGAAGCAACAGGCACTTTAGATATACATACAATAACAATGCATAAAGTATGTGCAAAACTATCTGGATCATAGTTAAGTGTTTCTCATTAGCCACTTCAGACATGTCCTTTCCAACAGCAGTTAAGTGGGAGAAAGAAAAAGTTTCTTCCTCAGTGTGTGCTGGAGCAGAAGTGAGTATTGTTGGCTTGGGTCAGCGGTCTTATTCCATTCATAGACTTTACTGTTCAGTTCCGTGTGGATATCCAATATAGAGAATTTCCTGCAGCAAAAGAAATAAAAGCTTAAAGCAAGACACCATTTAAGAATCCACAAGAGAGAAGACAACTTTAGAATCAGCAAGGAGAAATTTTCAAATTTCATTTTTTATTGCAGAGGTTACACCTCTAAAACCCAAGGCTGAATATGCACCTTGGAGACAATCTGTTATAACCCAAATCACTGCTGTGATACTGATTATGCTGACGTGATGATCTGTGATTTCATTACAAGGTTTTAGGGTTTGTAAAAAGGTACTAAATGTTAACCCTGCAACTACCTTGAAAAACAGCTGCTAGCTCCCCAGATCAGTTGTACAAAGAAAACCTTTGTTGGTAAGCTATATATCCAAACATATCTGATTTTTGCTCAGATTCCTTTTGATAACCTCTTTATATAGACTGAAGTTTTCTGATAGTTTAAATTCACAGAATCACAGAATGGCAAGGGTTGGAAGGGGCCTCAGGAGATCATCTAGTCCAACCCTGCCGCTAAAGCAGGTTCACCTAGATTCAAGATTACAGATTGGCAATTTAGTGGCTCCCTGAGCAGAGGTTTAATGAGATCTAAAGGACGGACAAAATCCTTCCCCTCTCAACTGCTTTTCCCCAAACTTGGGCATTGACTTGCAAGCAGAGCCCTTCTTAATGATAAAAGGCAATCCTCAATTTGACAGAAGCCTGGTGTGTGCCTTGTTATCCTGGAGAAGGGAGATTTCCAATCCTGTCTAAAGCACTGACATACATTACCCAGGCCAGTTCTTCCCTTCTCACTCTGCAAGCCCCAGTGCTATACTTTTACCCTCCAGAATCAGAAACTTCATTCCTACTTTGGACTATCTTCCTGTGCCATTGTTCCAGGATCAGGTATACTTGCCTTTTAACCTATGTCACAGCACGAAGACACTTTTCAGGACCAGACAGGATGAAATGTAAGGTTTCTGATTCTCTAGGACAGCAGGCTGTCATAGGAAAAGGTTTCTTTTTTCCTCCTTTTTTATTTACCTTTTATGAGGATTGCGGAGTAGCTCAGCCAGACAACACAGATAATATGAGGATGAACTGGGAGATTTTTCTAGTGTAGACACATCTACCTTGCACTGACTCCAAAAGATGTCTGCTACTTGGGGTATAGTGACTTTCCAAGGGATTTTTGTGTTAGCAATTATTTTCTCATCATTCCCATCTACTTCCAACAGACTAGTACATTCTTGATCATTTTCTGGCACAATGTAGCTCTGAATAAAAAAAAGCTTCGGTTTTCCTAGGAGTCCAGGACATGAGTCTGCTGTAAAGTATTTCTTTATTTGTTCCAAAGGGAGTCCAGAAAAGGTATGGTCTGTACAGAAGATGCTCTGAGGACTTCCACGGCTGACCAATATACAAATGAAGCTGTCACAATTTCTGTGCTTTTGCATCCTTGCAACTTCAAGCAATGTTTGATTCATTGTGTTCATATTTAAATATCTGTAACAACGAACGTCATAGCCTAAGTCTCTGAAGGTATCTTCCAACATATCTGAAAAAAGCAAGAGGTAATGAAATCACAGCACATCAAGGCTCAATCTCAACTACCTTGAATTACAGTATTTATAGTATTCCATAATTGGAAAGAAGATGTTTATTTTATCACAATAATTAAAAAATTTGGAGTACTTGATGTTGATCACAGTACACTACTTAGAGTTCTATATGCATGTTGTCTTTAATATGAATTATGCACTTCATGACAGCAAAACCACTATTGTTTGTCATGTGATCTGTTCCAAATTCCACAGACACTTGTATGCTTTCATTTAGAGCCAGTATCCCAAGTTCCTAGGACTTAAAATATCAAGTAAGAGGAAACATTAGAAAATGCTTCACACAGAACATTCTTGAAATGGTAAGGAGTGATCTGGATAGCATGGGAAACATGTTTTGCCTTTTAACTTGTCACAATTACTCTGAATGGTTATTATAGATACACAGAACTGCAGAGGAAACAGGGACTCCCATTCATCAAAGAGGAACCTACTGCAGTCATTTATGCTTCCTATTATTCAAAACGGACTTTTTAAGCAATGAATTACAGGTGGAGAATGGACACTGCAGTCTTAACTGTGGCAGAATAGCATTTTCAGAGGAAAAAAAAAGCTGAACAATGAACCTTTTCAAATGTGTTAGAAATTAAAACTGTAGCTAGCCATTAACTCTACTGTATTTGTGTTAACCTGTGCTGCAAGAAAATGTGCTATGCTCTGATAACTACTTTGGATGTTTGTTAATATGGGAGTGAAACCACATACATGGTGGCTAAAACCACAGGTATTTTTTAAGTGTTCAGAGAACCACTATGACTCATACCTGTAGCATTGTATCTTTAGTATAAACCACGTATACATCACCCATGCACAGTTTCTGATATGATAGGAAATATCAAGTGGCATGTTTATGTAAAATGCCTTACAGACACAGGAAATTAGACTGTTCCTTGACTTCAAAAGTCTAACAACCCCTAATTAGCAGAGGCTATTTCAGAGGTAACTGGAAGCAAAGCAGGAGTCCTACTACCACACTGTTCTCCTCAAAAAGCCCATGGTGAAAACAGGGAGCAGAATTTGTAACTTTCCTCAGCAAAATAGAGCATAGATACAAACTCTATACTATAGTGAGGTGTAAACAGGAACTACAGAGTTTCATTACAGTTCTGTTGGTTTGATTACATTTTGTAAAACAATTTCAAAACCTTCCAGACGTTTTTTGATTTGGAAATAGAACGGAAAATCCCCTCTATCTTAGGTAATAAAATGTGCTCTCAAAATTCAGGTGGAAGGTTCAGTATTAATAACGTTTAGCAGTCATATACTCGATGAAGCACTTAATCCATTAGAGGGCAGTAGTACATATGCAAAACGAGAGTTACAGCAACAAGAGTACTTTTCCTGTAATTTACTGCTCTCACTAGCATGTACATATACACACAAAGATACAGAACTTGGCATCACCTTACACCATACATGCACTCTTAAGTGTCACAATTAAAAATAAATTAAACCCAGCAAACTTAGAGCCGACACCTTAATTTAACAACAAATCAGAAATTACACATGGCAACCTTTGGATACAACAATTTTACTTTAAGGCAAGACAAAACACAGCGTTACATGCTGTATCCTGACATCAGAAAACATGTTTCTTCAACAGTAATAATTTCCCAACAACCCTCCACTGACTTTTGAGCATTTCCACTCTACATAAAAAAATACCCTTTTCTCCCCTTGATTGCTTACAATGTAAAGATAAAAACTGGCTTCCAAATGGAAAAGTCAAAAGCAGCTATTTACAAAACGGCAAGACTCCATTTACAAAACAGCAAGGTGCATTTCAGTTTGAATTTTATCAGCATCTGATGAATTCACATTATTTACACTGGACATTTTCAATTGTTGTAATCCTTGATCCTACAGTATCTATTACTGGTTTAGCTTTCTCAGATTAAATCTTGGGATAGCTACAGACTGTAATGCATGCCACAGATACAATTCCTAACGTTCTTGTTGCCATCTTCTCCTTCTTTGGTATTTTCAGACTTAAGAACTAGCATGGCACAACAACTCTATAGAGTAGTGAATGTCTTTTTAACAAACTCCTTTAAACAATGCCATATGTCCTGCCTCTCCTGAATCTCACTAGCAGAGTAATGTATTTCAGTGAAAATCTTGATTTCTATCATGTTAAAATGCTGATGATGCACTGGTAACAATCAACATCTGAGACATACATATGATTTAATTGCTTTGGCACTGCACCACATGCATGGAGACTGAGTCACACTACGACTTGCTTTGGGTGGTTTTGGCATAACAGCAGCAGAGCCATGATTTGCAGGTGCATCTGACATGCCAGATGCTAAATGTGTAACCCATTTTGTCCTTTCCAATCAGCAGACTTCCTCTAACACATTTACCCTTTCTGTTCTCGTACAAGTACTGATATGACCATATGAGCTCATGAAAAGCACATGCATTGATTTTTTTTTTTTATTTTGTGAACATTTTTGTATTTAGTAGTAATTGCTGTGACAAAGGGGTCAGCACAGTATGTTCCCTGCACAAAAGGTCTGTGCCTTCTAGGGAAGAACAGATCTAAATTTATGTATCTGTGACTATGAACAGATATAGCAGTTCCTTCTTTACTTCCTGTTTTCTCTAGTTTACGTGCCTTACCTGCTTTTATACTTACTGCTTCATTTAAAAAACTGAGACCTGGCATAGTAAAATACTCCTGTTCAATAAATCAGGTCAGCACATGCTCATTTCCCATTAGAAACAATGAAATGTAAAAAGGTTTTTTTTTAACAAGACTATTTTCACACCTCATGTTTTCTTTAGCTCTCCACACTGAAATTTCTCTAACAATCCTTCTTGCATTTGCTTTTAAGAAACAAAACTCCAAGTAATAAGTAATTATTTTGGTACTGGAGCAGACTATCATGCTACCTTCTAGATTAAGGCTGCATAGTAAGTTTCTTGCATCAACAGGGTAATTTCTTGACTAAAGCTACCATGAAAGAGAAAAAAAAATTTCCCCCCCCTCCTTGTTTTTTTTTTTTTTTTTTTTTTTTGGTCAGGGTTCATTGATGAACTTGGTAGGACAGACCAAAATGAGATCCCAAGGATGCTTCCCAGCTGGACGTAACTCAGTATAGTACCTTCCTTGTCCCTCTTCTCCATGCATGGCAGGACTGTGAATCAGTTCTAGTTCCTGTTACCCTAATGGGAAACTAAGTGTCTTATTTTATATCATTTACCTAAAATACTACTGTCAAGCAAACATCAACATTTTATTTTCTGTGCCTGTGCTCTGCATCCACTGCTCTTCAGCAACTACATCAATAACTTAATTTGGTCCATCTGCTGGATGAGAAAGAGAAAAGATATGCCCACAAACCATCTCCTTCCCCTGCATTTCCTAGTCTATTACAGAACTGACTGCAACTACTCTCTTCATTTTTGTTTTTAGCCTCGTGTTCCAATGATTAGAGAGCGGGGTTTTTTTGCTTATGCAAGAATCTTAATTTTTGGATTCTACAAAGGTAATCAGGAAAACCCCACATTTTAACCATGGCACTGACTACCTTGAGTTCTACATGCAAACTGTTTTTTTTGGTTTTTTAACTAAACCAAGAGGGAAAGAAGAAAAATTCCTTTCCCTATAAAGCTATGGTGACGGTTTCAGTTTAACTGTGCAAGACATAACAGAAGCCTAGGTGCATTATTAATAAAGGACCACAGGCCTTCAGCTATTCAAAATCTGTGATGTCCACTATGATTATGTTTCAAATCCGCAACAGCTTTGGTTTTGGTTTTGTTAATTGGTGGGAAACACTATCTTTACCATCTCTGCCAATAACCTGCTGTATGACTGTAGCTTAATTATTCTGTTGGTCTCTGAACATCCTTTTTCTCCCTCCCAAAATTCAGTCTATTCCCTTGTAAGTTCTTTCGTTCAGAGATTCTGTGCCAAAAGCCAAATATTGTTTGCAATAGTTAGGAAAGTTGGCTTTAACCTCAGGATGGGCCTTGCAACTCTCTGCTTTAGAAAACTCACTAGAATTGATAGACTAGCCGACTAGGACAACATTACTCTAGTCTGTCTGGTAAATGTACATGATATTCTTTATATTGAATTGTGCTAATTATCCGAGATTAACAAGATAAGGAACTTCAAATTCCAGACACTTACCTGTGTCATTGCCAATACAGTCTATTATCAGGCATATTCCTAAAGGTTGACTTTGCATTCTGTACTGATCATCAGACACCTGAGAATGTGAAGGACAAATACTAAGTTAATATCACTCTCTCAACTTACAGACTTCATTCTTTTCTCAAATTTAACCACCTCAGATCTATTAAATTATATCCTGTTGCTTTTCCATAGAGTAGCTAGCAGAAGTCTATCTACTGGTTTGTAATATGTCTCACCTACAAAACAAAACAAAAAATCAAGAGACATTGCCTAATTTTTTTCCCCCCTATTTCTAGTACAGGCTTAATTTTTGCATCCTTGTGCTATGCAACCTTGCTACCACAATGATCCTTAAACAAAGACTAAGACTGTACCAGAAATGACAGAAGCAAGTCTGAAACTGAACCTTAACTCTGGACAGGTCTTCAAATGTAAAAGCAGCAAGCACCCTCTCCAGCCTCCCCTGCCATTTCTAATGCAGATGACAAGAGGTCTGACTTCCAAAAGGTTTTGACTTAGCCTCCACTAATAAATATACAAGTTCTGTATGCACATCATATATACATGCATTTTGCATACTGCTGCTTCTATTTTATATTAAAAGTATATTCTGCAAAAGCAGTTCATAGAACCTGTTTATGGCTGAGGAAGATATGGATGTACAAATCCTTCTGTTTGCATGCAATTAAAGGAAATCTCAAAATGAAACACAAGGAAAAGGTAAAAACTGTAGAGGCTTTTATTATATTTAAATGCATACATATGCACAAGCACATACCTTATGTGACACTGGTCCTGATTCCTGAATGGACATGTGGACTGATTCTCCTGCAATTAAAACATACAGAAGTAATCTCAGTATGTAGATACCAGTGACATTTCTTTGAAATCAAATCAGTTAAGTGGAACCGATCTAGTCCAGTTAAGTTGTCACTCATCTGGACCTCTTAGTTGCTATGTATGCTACTGAAGTTAAGAAAAAAAAACCAACCCCCAAAAAAACACACCAAAAATTTTCACCTCTCAAATTGAATTGCATTCTACATTGCTTGTGACTAGAATAAACAAACAAACAATCATTCCTACACTGAAAGAATTCAGCCAACTACTCCTTTAAAAATCACCATATCTGAGAATTATTTTGGGTTTCGAGAAAGAACACAACATACATAGTAAGAACCTGGTACTCACTGGACAACTTCCTGGCTGGCCTGGTGGAGAGTCCACCAGTGAACAGACACAAAAACTTCCTGCTCAAGACTTAATGGACACAGCTGCACTACATGGGCCTCCAGGGATGGCAAGTCAATCTTTTCCATGATTTTATTAATAAACTATTCTGTTAAAAAGTTGTGACAGTGGAAGCCCACACCAATTTCAATAAAGTTTTAAGATCCGGCAGCACAAGCAAAGCAAATACAAGAGCAAACAATAAGGCAAGGCTTCGTTTTCAGAAACGACAGTCCTTTTGATACAATGAAATGTATTGTTTGGCTCTTTTAGATTATCAAAACTCAGATAAAATGCTCTTACCCAGACTAAGACTTTGTCCATTTTGTGGTTTTTCTTTATCCACATTCTGCATCTAAAATGAAGAAAAAGGTGTGTATTTTCCCTCTCTCCTTCAAGAATTAGTAATCATGTGTTCCAAAATATAACAGAATAGTATTTTTCTTCCTCAATAGAAGGATTACATATATTAGAGTCACATCTATCAGCTAATTAGATTTAAAACGTAACCATTAAAACCCCCCTGCTAAACCCACAAACAAACAAAAAACCCAAACTCCTTCTCAGAAAAAAATTACTAGTTTACCATGAACAGCAAAGAAAAACTTAATACCTAATATAGTAAAAAAACCCCAAAAAAATTTTGTTTCCTATAGAGCAGCAGGGAGGAACTTTGTTGTAACAATATTACCATAATATGGGAAGTCAATGCAAAACCTTTCCCATTAGTAGTGTGGAAAACAAAGCTGTTGCGGCTTTGTTAAAGACAAACTGCATCACTGGTGTTTTGTACATAAGCTTTATACATACATATTTACTGAACACATGACAGAAATAATCTCATCAAATTAATTTAGTAAGGCTAAAGACTTTAATAAAGGTCATTCTATTACAATATCAGACCTAACCCAAGTATAAATAATATTGCATGCAATAGGATTTGGTGACTTGACATACTGAGGTATCTTCATTAAAATGAGATTAAAACAAAACACAAAAAATCTGAAAAGCTCTCCTTAAAAAGCCATAAACTTCAGCTTCCAAAGCTAAAAAGCTACTTTCCCTGCAAAGTCCAGAAGTACAGAGAATAACACATTTTGCAAAGAACAGTCAAACCAAACCTTTTTACTCCCCATAGTAGTGGAGAAAACTTACAAGATACAGATTTTCTATGCCCAACTAATAGGGAAAAATTCACAGATGCTCTTAAAGGTGATCTTTCTCAGAAGATTTAAGTCAGACCCTAAACCCAGCAAATAACAGGAATAAGAGAAATAAACTAAGTAATATTTTAGTTACTGGCCATCTCTCATTCCTTAGGCTCTGCAAAGATGAATCCCCTTTCAATGTCTGACAATATTTAGAAATATTGTTTGATATTTAGAAATAATTTGATTTATTGTATACTTACCTCTGAATTACAAGGAGGATCAATCAGACTGAGATTAGGGAGAGATGCCTGAAGTGCATTTAGATATACTGGTGGAGAATGAACAGAGGACATTAAAGCTGAAACAGAAACACACATAGAAATACACCATCATGTACAACTGTTTTAAAAGCCTAAATCTGTGAAGCATTCAAATACTCTGACGTAACTCATAATTTTATCTTCAGTAAGAGCACATCTGATACTTGCTATCAAGAGTAACCAGTGCAAGAACAGCATCTTACCTTTGTGTTTGTACTTCTCAATCTTCCTAATCAGGTCTATCCTGTGAATATTTCGAAAACAATTTTCTATCAAATCCAGCTGATTAGGAGCCACCAAATTTAGTTTCTCCAGGTCAATCACAAGAGCTAAAAAACTCTAGAATAGCAAGAGAAAACCAAACTGTCATATCAGTAATTTGTTCTCTATCAGTAAGTAACAAAGCAACCCAGGAAATAACATGGGGAGGTCATAAAGGTTGTATATTCAAGAACTAGGGACATTACCTTCTGAAATACTAAGGTTAGTGTTATCTGGAAGGCATAAAAATTCTTGGTATTATCATAGGAGTAATGAAAACTAGGATGTGATATTCTTAAAAACAGATCAAACTTTTTGAGGAAAGTTTTGGACTTGTTGCTACAAAGCCAGCCACTGGGAATGTCACCTCACATGCCACAAAGCAAGAGGTAAGAAAAGCTTTGGGGAATTTGCAGGGCCTCTCTCCTTCTTTGGTTAAAGAGAGAAAAAGAAAAAACCTCAAAGGAAGAAGACAGAAATCTTCAGTCTTCTATGCACAGTGGTCAAGTTTTTTGAACCCTCTCTACTGAATCTTTCCTTTCTCAAAGCACTTAAATATGCAGGATGCAAATGTACAGAGAAAGACATAATTAAAATAAAACTGTTCTTCTGTAAGTGAAGCAGAGCACAAACATAAAACATGACCTTGTAATTCAAAATACACTTCATATGACTATTGGTTTCAGATCTTTCATAAATGAACTTTCATATCAGTAATACTGAAGAAAGATTTTTTTTTATGCCTGTGAGGTTCATGCTAACACCATTCACTATGGCAAGTCTTCTCTGTTCCCTCTTACTGCTTCTCATGGTTCTTTCCTTGAACTAAAAACCAAAAATGAAACCAAAGCCACTACTCCTTCCCCACTTCCTGTCTTCTGTCTACTCCTGCCTCACTACCCCTTGTAGTAGTCTGCCCTCCTTTGCTGTCTAGCTACTTCCCTTTTTACTTTAATCTCTCATTGCTCCAGAGAAGACCAGCAGAAAGACATTACCTTATCTTTTGCCATTTTCATACGAGGTGCACAATCTCTGAGTAGAAAAATAAGAGAACTCACTTCTTCTTTTTCTAGATTCTCATTAATCTCTACCATTAGTACCCTGAAATAAAGTTGAGACATTTCTAAAGGATTAGCTTCCAGCAAGATCCCACCTGTACCAAACTACCCAACTTTTCCCATGTTTTAATGTACCATTCCCAATTACACAACAGGAAAAGCACCTACCCTGCTCCAAAATCCAGTTATAAAATACCTACTCTTGCTCATCAGCACCTGCATTACTCAGACTGACTGTGTAACAGCCACTGCTAGGAAAACAGAAGTCTCCTTAATATTTCAATGGAGATGAAGACAATGAGACAACAGAACACACCTCTTAACTTTTTCATCCAATAGTTACAGGGTTTCTATTTCAGTGAGAAGTTAACACAGGAAAATCTTCCTTATGATTATATATATTTCTTTCTGAAGTCTCTCAAAGAAAGTAACTGCAGCTTCTTAATTTAAGCATCTTAAAACTACAGAGTGAAAAGTAGCAAGACACAGGTCCCCCGAGAAAAGCTATGTGCCACAATGCCATGTGCCCAAAGCAAACTAGAAAAGAAAGCATCTCTAACTAACGATGATCCTCTAAAGCATCATTTCTATCTGCTGATCTAGAACTGTACAAGCATCACTGGTTTTACTGATTAACATATATAAATTCCTTAAAGATAGATGCTTTTAATGCCTTGACTTGTAAGAAGCTACTAAGGCTTATTTTAGGGACTAAACTTGACATATTCTTTTCACTATAGCCCTAGATATGATGCCCTTTTCTGCTTTTCTTTTACCTTCAAGACATATTTTAAAAAGAATCAAAAAACAACACACACACCCCCAACAACAACCCACACACATATTGAACAAAACAGAGTAGCCTTGAAATCTGAAATAGATGTATTACCTGTAATCAGGGACAATTCTGATGCTCCTAGCAAGGTTAGCTTCCACTGTTTCTTTCTCAGTCTTCAAGATTCTTCTCAGCAAGTCAAACCTCTTAACTCTGTACAACAGCTCAGACAAGCCAAGAAAAGACAATTTCTCCCTATCACTCAAAGCCACCAAGAGCTCTCTAAGGTTGGCAGTGGCCAAGTCAGGTGCAAGGTCTCGGCATAGGAAAACCATCATTTCTTCTTCTTCTTTATCCAATTCTTGTTCAATCTGGTGAATAAGGACAGCTGGCACTTGGCACCTGGTCATCACTTTGTCGCTGTCCCTTTAAAATTGCCAGCCTACTGCCTTTTAAACAGGAAGCCAACATGACATGAAGCCCATGTCTACCACAGCACTTCTCTGGTGTTCATTCTTAACTAGATGCATTTTTACATAGGCAGTTCTGTGGGAGAGAATTAAAAGGGTACTAAATCAGTGATCTGCTGCACAAGTTCACAGATAACTCTCCTATCTGATGTATTTCACTTACAACTAAATTACTAATGTAGTCTACACAGACCTCCTGTTCTCAAGGGGTTCTCCCAGCTGTTCATTACAGAACAAAAAGTACTTGGTAGGTCATATTAATCATAAAAAATGGAAGTTCTTTTTAAAGTAAAATTACCTTAACATAAGCCTGTAAATTCCATAGGAAGTGAAACAAAAGTCATCAGCTTGCTGATGAGTGATATTTCAAGTATTTCTGGAAATAAGAGTTAAGTTCCACAGCAGTTTAAGTCTAAAGCTCTGATCTCTGGCCAGCAACCCTCTATCTCCCTGCTCACCACCACCTTTTCTCCCCTAATAAAAAGTCTCAATGCATTTTTCAGGAAGAGCTTTCGGAGCTAAGAGGTAGCATAACCATACATTGTAGACAAAAGAATTAAACACCCTTCCCCCTTCCATGTATAAAACCACTGCTATCAGGCATGCACTTCACCTTAAATGAAGTCAAAATAAAGGAAATAATCACAATATGTAATATTTTAAAAGATTAATTATCTATAAATTCAGGGATGTGTGGGTTTTCCTACTTATCAGTCTCATTTAAAGGGATTCCAATCTGAATGGATTACTGGGGTTTTAAGGATTCCCCACAGATCCCCTCCAAGCTCAAAAAGATCGAAGAACCACACAAAGAAAAAATTCCAACCTTAAGTGCACAAATTGGTTAACGCTGAAGGTATAGATAAGCCACAGACCACCTTTTTCTTCATGTGACATTCATGGTTCACCACACTGAAAAATGATATAAAAATTCAAACCTAGAAAAAAACTCCACCCTTGTGATTAACAAAATAAGTAGAGTCCTATGTGCAATTTCCACTGCCACCAACTATGGAAATTCTACCTAACCTTCTTTGATCCCCATTAACTACATAGAGAAAGGTGAAATGAGCAATCTGAAGACAAATCTTACCCCTTAAAAGAAGTTCAGTCACTATACTGCATAGTTTTGTTTAAACCACTCTGAAAAGCAAAAGCCAATTCAACTTCAAAGCCTAATACACTGAAAAATTCTAGCACCTGGATAACATTTTTTGAAGCATTTTCAGCCTTTTGTTACACATTCTGGAAGTCACAATCAACAATGTAACATATTGTGTCCATGCATTAAGGAGACGAGATAAACTCATCTACAATTTTTTTTTTTCATTCCAACATTGTTTAAATGAAAAATAGCTCTATACATCCACCTGATTTTCCTCAGAGAAGGATTAACAGCTGGATTCAATTAAACCCATGGATTGGGTTCCACTACCCACTAAAAGAGCATATTCAAATTCAAGTTCCTAGGGCAAACTCTCTTTTACCTGCATCTATCCCAGTGAAACATTTTCTATGGAGTCAAAGACTGCAGTGGCTTTCTCCTCCAACACTGCTGATGACAGTCACAATAGCAAGTCATTGGTATTTAAAAAAAAAAAAGCACCATTAATCTTGCTGACAGCATGTCTGAATCACTAGAGGAATGTAACACAAGTAGCTGTTATGACCTCAAGGTCCCACCTTCAAAAGCAAACTAGAAGGGGGAGGTAAGGAAGGGCAGCACAGGCAAGCTGTAAAATATCATAAACCCACCACATTAGAAGACCCAAGCGTTACTCTGCTTAAGTTTTCCTGCACTTCCATACCAGTGTAAATGAGACCTAATGTATATGCAACAGTCCTCAAAACAGCACTGAGGCCACTTTGGCTCATTTTCAGAAGCACACATACAACTGCAGCTGACAGTTAAGAAGGCTGCAGATACCCTGCTTAGCCCATTGCAGCTTCCTATGTGCATTCTACACAGACTGTGCTCAATACGTAGAGAAAACACACAATTACAGTACTCCTGTTACAGCACACAACCAGAAAAAAACACCACCTATCCTCTCTGATACAGTTCCATTCTTAAGAACCCCAAAGGGACAGGCACAAACACAGTGTTTCAGTGTTTTCCTTTATCACATCACACCATTTAGGAACTTGGGAGAACTAAATGTACCATTTGCTCCAAGAAGTGTAACAACATTTAACCCTAATGTAAGCAGTACAAACAGCAAAAAAACTCACAGACAGACATGAAACATCAGTAGAAGCTGCCCCTGTCATAAACCCTGTCAAAATACCACAGTATTTTTAATATAGCAAGCTGGAAAGTTTTGTTTCCAACAAAAAAAAACTGGGTAGACAAAGTATTTGTACTTTTAAACCTGTTCTATTTCATACATGGACCCACAATGGTATCATTTGTACAGCTGGGGTGGAAGGGCACAGTGGGAAAATTTTCAGGCCTCTGATAAGCAGAGGAACCCCTCATGCACTGGAATGCATTGCGTACAGTTTTCTATCAGAGGAAAAGCATATTTATTTCTAACTTCTTATTTTCAAGCTAGCACCAAACATTTCTGAGAATTCTACAAAAAGACAAAGACTGTTTTCATGACATAATGCAGTCAAGAAAGGGGAGCTACAAAACACTCACATGAAAGCCTTTCCCAAGTACCTACAACTGGGACTTTCAAAAGAGCTTGAGGAAGTCGTATTTATGACTCATTCTAAAGGGAGATGGGAATTTAACAACTTCCTGCCATTTTCAGAAATCTCAGATAAACATTTTATTTAAAAAAAATACTCTAGTTGATTTTTATCTAATATTTAAGAAATAGTTTAAAAAAAGAGGTGTGTGCAGGTGTGTGTGTCTGGTGGAATTTCCTACAGAGTTAAAATTTCAGACATTCAAAATTACTATTTTTATGTTATCTTAAAAATAATCTGCCTTTAAAAACACATACAAACTATTTATTTTTGTGATCTTCCTTTATACATGATAAACTGCATGCGCATTATAAAAAAAAGCTTATCAATACTTCCAGTGCTGAAACTCTCTTACCTGTATGCAAGTCTCTCCACAGGAACATTGGAAGACTGGCATTTGACCATTTCAGAATCACTGATCCAGATCCAGCACACATTGGTTTCCATCCAGTATTTTCCAATGATCGTCCACAGACAAAGCTGATTATATCAACTCGTTTTCTGTGGAACAAATATCAATGTCACAAAGGACTGCTGGGGGCTACTTCCTAATTTTAGTAGGGATTAAAACAAGGAAAAACAACCTAGGATCATGAATTCTTCTGTGTGATTCAACTGGTCCAGTGAACCAGGAATGATGCTTCAAATAAAAGGGAAAACAACTGCACACATACAGTGATTTGGCAATAACATGCATTCCCCCAGGGTTCTGAGTGTGGAATGAGTAAGAGCAACATGAACTAAGTACTTCGTATAACTAAAATAGTTTATAACTTTGCATCCAAAAACCACATCACCATATTTTGACAGCACGAATGTCACACTACTGAGGCAAGCCTGGTACATTCCATCTGCATCCGCTTCACCATGAAAGGTGAAGGGCATCATGCTTCACCCTTCTATCTGATACGACCACTTTTGCAAGCATCACAGATACAGTTATCATAGCTGTAACAATTAAAGAAAAAGAGAAAAGCAATGACAATGTAAAACCCAGCATCCTGGCTTTCAATTTGGATTACCTGGGCCCTGCAACAAGAAGAGTTATTGAATGTAAATTCTTTACAAAGAGGAGAGGAAAACCAGCTTATCTTCTCAAGAGGAAAGACAAAAGTTCATAGTCATCAGAGATAAAGCTGCCCCAATAGTTTGTGTGTTCATGTGCATATGTAATTTGCCGATATTGCTGCAAGAAAACACTCAAGATTTTCCTCTTCAGTTCAACGTTTCATCTATTGAGTAAAGACTTCAATGCAAAGCTTACGGAGCAGGAAGATGGTTAAAAAAAGAAACTTAAAAAGTACTACACATTCTCATTTATATTCCCAATTTATAAGTAATCCAGAATCACTGCAAATAGCTGAAGTCTAACACGACCACCACCACTGACAGATAAAAGGATACTGCAAGATCACATCAGTGAGTGAAAGGGGCAGGCCTGCACACGGAACAACAACAAAAAAATCTTTTTTCCTCCTGTATTCAAAGAACCAGAAAAACCCCAGCACGCTGACAGAAAATGACTGGTGAGGGGGTAGTTTTCTGTGTCTGGCTATTTTAGTTCACTATCACCCCAAATTTTCACAGAAGGACTCTTTTGGGAAATAGTCTTAGGGTCTCTGGAAAGAAAATCACTGATTCTAGGGTGACTCAGCTGTCCTCTTGTCCCCAAAAGAGGTCTGAGAGAAAACACATCTCAAGGAGGTAGTACCAAAGTGCACTTAAATACAAGTTTCTGGGATTACTTAACTTTCAGACTTTCCTGAACAAAGTGTAAGATTTTAAAGCTGATGAATTCCTCACATACTGCACAGGAAACCACCTTTGCCACAGGCATATTTGTCTAAGTCTGCACTGACTTTTGACCCTGGGTATTACACTGTAAACAAGGTTCACAAGAAGGAATTTTTTAAGGTAAACACCTGAGAATATTAGCAAGCATATTTACTCCTCAGACCACATATAATTTCCATTCCACACTAAAACAGACAGAAAAATATCTGTATGTTCACTAGCTTCTATGAAGCTAATAAAGTTAATTATACTCCAATTTTTGAACTCTTTCACACTGCCCCCAGTCCATACAGAATACAACCAAAATCAGGAACAGATTTTTTTCTTCTTTTTTTTTCCCCAATGAGCAGGAAATAACATACTAAATAACATACTAAAACTTGCTGTTTAATACCATGCATGAAACCCTTGTTCCCATGATTGCAACACAAATGCTGCACAATATACAAATACCAATGTGATTATCAAGGCAAAATGTGATAAATCAACATAACAGGCCTTTTATTAAGAAGGAAGGTCTTTTAAGAAAAGCAAGGGAACATTTCACACTGAGTCTGTAATTTCTGGCCGCATTTGTTTCTTGAATGTTTCACAACATTCCCTGCAGGAGCAAAAACAGGATATAACATCATGGGTTGGAAAATGACCTTTGTTCCACAGGATGAGCTCATAGGGAAGCCCCTATGCTAGGGGGAGAGCAGGAGGTTACTTTGCTACAGGAGACGCTAACTGCATTTTATCCTTCCTCTGCTCTGCCTTGTTTGAAGAGGTAGAGGTGGTGAAATCACACAAAAATTAACTGCATTTTAAGTCTGCGTCATCTGGCATTTTTCAAAGTGTTAAATTGTTTGGAGCACGCTCCACAAATTTCACATTTCCCTATAAAAGAAAGAGGATTTGTTACGAGATACAGGGAAACCCCGCACAAACTTTCACATTTCTCATTACTGTATCAGGCTTAACTAGGTTGTTCTCGGTGTAAACTAGTCACGACCGCGCTAATTTCCATTTAGAGATGTACTAGTTTAACACCCCAGTCCTCCTTATCAAATAACCAAACTAAAACTGGGTTTACCGTAGGGAGTTTATACAAATTTCGCGCAACTTTCTAACTGCGTCATTTTAAATCACACTTCAAAATGAAGCGAGCGGAAACTCCGCTCTTCAAGATAAAAAAGTTTCAGGAGGATGGGCAGCGCCGGGCTTCGCGTCTCCTCAGGAGCAAGGTCGGGCTCAGGCCCTAACTAGCGCCGGGCGCTCCAGCTCTCCGCACCCGGCTCAGCCCGCCCCCCGGTGAGAACCGGGCCTAGAAAGGGAGGAGGACGCGATACCGGAGCACAGTGTGTTGAGGCGGCTATACTGAGGCGCAGGATGGGAAAAGAGGTGTAAAGGAAAGGAAGAGGGAAAGGTATAACGCACCCAAACGTGCCGGGGAAGTCTCATCTACAGCAGCGGGGCCAGGTCCGGCATTGGGAACAGGGAGGAGGATGGGGCGGCACCGGGCGTGGTTTCCAGTATCGCTTCTCTTTCATATCAGCGAGAGGCGCGGAGCGCTTTTCGCTCGTACCTCTTACGGCTGTTGGAGGGACCTGAGCCGCCTCTACGCGTACGCAGAGACGCTGTTCAAGGCAGAGATCTCCCCTGCCTGAGGGATGAACAGGCTTTAGCCGCCTCACCATCATTATATATCTGCCGAGCCACGCTCACTGAACTCTTACAATTTTACCGTGAATCCGGCCGTTAAGTATTTTGGGGTGAGGCGAGAGAAGGATTATGCTTTTCGTTTTGCTTTATATTCTACGTCAGGAGATGAAACTCGGAGCTGCGCAAACAAACCTGCCCAGGTCCCACAAGATGGCGGCGGGGCTGTGGCGGAAAGGGATGTTTCGTCCCGCGCGCAATCTCCCGCCGGCGCCGTGTGGTGTCAGTTGCGTACAAAATGGCTTCCGACTAGCTGGGGCGCGGGGGTGTTAGCAGCGCTCTGGGGAGGCGAGTTTGGCAGCAGAGCGGTCTTGAGTTTAGTATGTGCGTAGACGTTTATGGGACCGTGCTGTTTATACTGCTGCTAGTATGAGGACAGACAAACCAGCTTTGTATTGGCCCCAGTAGCCACACAGTGGTAACAGACCGTTTTTCAGCGAGCAGTTACAGACGGGGTAAGTGCGGGCATGTGTTTTAAGGGGAATTTGTGTAGAAGCAAGCTCTTACTTGGCTCATGTCTTGCTCTATCACTCTTCATTCATAGAGTAATACTGTACAGGTGTGTGAAAATTGCATGCTTCCCATTGTTGTATAATTTTCAGCAAATTTTAAGCAATGCCTTGTCCCTGTGGACTGGGTGTTGTAATTCCCTTGGTATAAACTAGCAATTTCCATGAAGCAGTTTACTGTGAGGTGCTAGTGTTGTAGCTGGAGCTGCTCTCTTAAAGGCCTAAAATGTAAAATTCTGGACTATTTTATCAGCTGAACTAGAGAAAAGCCACCTCCATATGTGATGAAATTATACACATCATGTATAACTCCCAGATCAATGGATTTCAAAGCACTTACAAAACAGTAATTTTTGTGCTCCATTGTGTTGGAATCATTTAGCTGCTTTAACTTCTCTGTAACATACAAATTTGGAAGATTATGCTGAATGATGTAAATATTATAGGTAGCATTAGCAAAACCAATAGATAAATCGCAAGTATCTTTCCAGGTGAGCAGAAATAGCTTTCTGACTACTGATAGAGATGGGATTTCCACTTGCACTGCAGAAAATGGAGCATCATCAGTTCTGTTTTTCAGAACTTAAGATACAGAAAAAGTTTTCTTCACTGTGGTATTACAATCATGTATGTTCCTCACCTGTAGGTGCCACTGCTGTTTGTGACCCTGGGTCTTTGCACTGTAAGATATCTGTGCTGGTACAAAGCCTGTTTTAATGTAAGGACAGCCAGTGCTATGGTTACAGTGAAGACAGATTTGGTACTATTATTTTAATACACAGGAAACACTCCATCCCCAGGCAGGATTAGTATTGTAAGTCATGTGAAATAAGAATCTTTGAGTATTGCATGTATAATAGTGATGTTTTTATATTCCACAATATTGGCAAAATATGTTCATTATAAATTAAGGCAGTGGTTTAGGGCAGTGGCTTCTGGCTATTAAATTATACTATCTTAATTAATAAATTAATTAATTTTACCTACACTAGTCTAGTCTAACAGTGAATATGCCCAATATATTTGCTTATGTAGAATGTTGGTAAGGCTGATTCTTAAAAACTTCCCTATACAAGACAGGACTTATGCATGAATTTAATTTTTAAATCTTTAAAGTAGAGCATCTGTGGAAATTAAATTGAGATTACTTGCTTGCACGTAAGTTTTCTGGAAACTGGGTGAAATTAGAAGACATAAGACTTTGATTGTCTTAACTTCATATACAGTAAAGTCCTGATAAACGTGATCTGTTTTAAAAAATTATCAAATAATGCAGTAGTTTATACAACAGCCAAACTACATTTGTATGTCTTCTACATCTTTTAAATAAACTAAGCAACATAAGAAAGTTATGTACACTGAAAATAGGGTTACAGTAACTTTTAAATGTGTTCATCTGCTATTGCTTGAAAATAAACTAATGCATGAATAACTTTTCAGCTAGTGTAAATAAAACTCTTCGTGTTTTAACAGAACTGTCTGCTGTGTCAGTGAAGTGGCAGTCTTAGAGCATTTTAAAAGACTAATTGTACAGGAACTTGCAGCAACTCTGCCTCAGATTCTGAAGCATTTGATGTAGAACAAAAAAACCCAATGAGAAGCATACACACAGAAGAGCATGAAAACAAGCTTTCCTTATGGGAAACTAAATGGGACAGCAACTACTACTTAGGGGTTTTTTTAAGGCTTATGCTTTTGGAACAACAGAGTTGGGGCAGGGAGGAGCAGCCAGTCAGCACACAAGTACTGCATACCAAATTAAAATTACGAGGAGCAGCTGAAGTACAAGATTCACCAATACTGCATGTAATGCTAGCTGTGTTAATTGTTTTCCTGAACCATCTACAATTCAGTTATATTAATAAGTTTAGGCTTGGACCCAGATAGAAAACAAAGAGTGAATACCAGCCTTTGAAAGTGTGTACTCTGGGTGGGACAGTCTAAGGAACAACATGGACATACTTTGTGCAATAGACATTACACAGTGGATTCTTTAGGTTTGTTTTTTTTTTTCCAGGGAACAGTGCAACTGGATAGGGATGCTTGAGAAAGAATTAGGCAAGAAAAGTTTAGCAGAACAAACGTTTGCCCTGTGAACAGTGCCTTGAGCAATGTCATACTAAGATGACAAACTCCACTGAACAGTGCAGCTGCATTCCCAGAAAAACAGATGTTTAGTGCTCTAAAAATAAAGCTGTGTTACATCACTCAGATTGTGTGCTAATATATATTAAAATCTTTTAGCTATATTTTGGTAGGAACTTCAAGTTTCTTGTAAACCTGCAATTTGTGACATGATTACTTAAACTTCCCAGTTTCTTCACCATGTAAGTACATTATGTAATTGTCTAGTGTCATTTAAGTTTCTTGCTTGTGTAATTTTGCTTTTCTGTTTAGTGAGACAGATATCCTGTTGTTTGGATTGAAAAATGAGATAATATACCCTCCTTAGCTTATGTTACTAATGGCATAAGAAAATTTATAATAGGATATTCAGCCAATTCGAATTCCTAGCATTGCAGAGGATATATATTGCCAACAGTCCCTTTTCTATTACAGTTCTCACTTCAGGCATTCTTCAAGCACTCCAGAAGCTGTTGGATAATTTAAGGAAAAAAATAGGAAATTTAAAACAAATTATTAAGATGAGGTGTATAAATAAATAAACAAACAAGCCTGTGCCACTACAGATTTACAATGTAATACAACAGGACAAAGAAAAAAGCAATTGAACCTTCTCTTTTTTTTCACGTTACACTCAAGTATATTGGAAGTCATAATAAGATAAGGTAGAGTTATTGCTGAGTGAAACATTCTACTTTGCTTAATAAACATGGCAGCAATGTAACTTTTAATTTCAGGATATTACACAGCAGATTATTTTGGTACATACTATCTGCCAAATTAATTAACTCTTCAATAGGATTAAGTATAAGCTTTGGTATTTTCATATACTTTGAGACAGTTCTGGGTACTTTCTAAAGCTTTAAGGTAATAGTTCTTTTTATTTAGAGCCGTAAGAGTGAATAGTAACAAATTACACTTTTAAGAAGTGACAAGTCATTCATTACTACTTATCAGCAAATAATTATTATTAAACCTGTAATTAATGCAGTACAATTTTTCTCCTAAAAGCAACACACTTTCTCAATTTCATTAATAGAATGTTGGCAGGGCTTGAAAGAGCTGGGCCGATAGTTTCCTCTGTTCTTTAAAGGATGGTACAGCAAACCCAAGAGCGTACTCATGTCGGTTTTTTCCCCCCAGACTGAAGTCAGGTAAATTGTTCTGGTTATGTTTTTTGATCCTTCTACAAAAGTATAATAAAATCAAAGAAACATGTTGATTGCCCGTGATAGACTTTAATATGCATATTATAAATGTAGAGAGAGCAGCTTAGTAATGAGTATTAAGCTGTCATATTTAATCTTCAGTGATGGCCTCCGTTCTTCTTTGGAGGAAACAGTGTATATTCAATGCCAAGAGCTATGACGAAAGCTGCAAATCCCCACTTGAGTCCCCTAGTAAAGACTTCTGTTAAGGTGACAGGTTTTGCAAAGCCACCCATATATCTCCAGGCTTCATTACTAGAAGAAAAATGAAACCAAAAGAATAAAACAAGATCAATGGAGCCACTGTGATAAACATTAACAAGAGTATCTTTGTTTGGAAAAAAAGACGAAGGTATTTCAACTAGAGATAAATGAAAAAGTGTTATGGTCTCAATGTAAGTATCATTTAAGTAACAAGGAGTTGCCACATGTAAAGTTCATATTAATTGTAACCCTTTATGCCTATAATTTGAGATACGAGTAAAACCAGCAAACAACATAATTCTAGAATCACCTCCCCAAACTTGTTATGTAGTTGTTGTCTTCTGTTTACTCTTTGGAACAAAATCAGAACCCGCTAGCACATGCATGGAATGGAGCAAATACAAAGGTTAGACAGTATCTAGCCTAGTTAAATCTTAAAAGGGAAAGTTTTTCCAGCCTAGAAAACTCATCCCAGTATGGAGGCACTTTCTGTTTTACAATATGATGTTTAACTATATTAGGGTCAGAAAAGCTTACTAGAACTAAAAAGCTACAGAATATTTACAAACCTCACACTGCCCTGTCTTACTGTTTTCGACCTACATTGTTATTGAAACTTCTAGTCACTGCTATAACTGATTACAAGTATTTATGTGTAGCACAACCAATGTAATCTATAGAAGAGACAAACTATGTCCACCTCTAGAGACTCAAAGTCCTTAAGAAAAAGAAAAAAACATTTGCACAGAAACAAGCAATAAGATTAGAACCATAATTTCAGGAGAAGATAACAGGTTTTTTTAAACAAGGGGGTCAAGTATTTATGTTCATAGATAATGCCTTGTTCAGATGGTCTCTGTGACTTGGGGTGAAGGAATATGGGCATGGTAGAGTATCTTCTAGATGACAGCATAGGATACTACTTGATAAAGACTTAGGTTTCCAGATAGGACATCTTTCACACAGCTTATTCTGTATTGAGTATGTACATTAATGTGCATTTGCTACAAAAGGTGGAAAACTGGTACCCTGTTAAAAGGAACTTAACATATGAAAGAGGGGAGCCCCAGAGAGGGTTACTTTTTCAAGACAGTGCGAGGTATTATTGCAATCTTTTCCCAGATTACTGAAGCAAGTAACTTGATACTTTAATTTCTCCTTTGTAAGGAAGATTGGCATGATACATGTAGTTGTCCTATGGAACTGAAACATTACCTTACATAAAATTGGAAAAGTTCAGGAGTCATGTCATATTTTAACAGTTTAACTTTGTTCCTTACATAACTCCTCACATAACTGGCTCAATCCCCTTCTTGTACCAGAGAAACATTAATTCTTTTTTTCTAGGAAGGGCAACAAATACTACACAAGCTCTTTTCCAGTTTGCTGTTTTGCAGCACTTCCTGAACAGCTGGATGTGTATGCACTAAGAGTCAGGTTAATTTACACTAAATTTATTTATGATATTAAGGTGTGTCCATTTTTTATGGGAATAAGCCTATTGCTTGCTAAAACCAATTTTGTCTGAAGCAAAGGGGAAAAAAAAAGCTAACACTGCTTGCACTACACAGAAAAAGGCAATGTAAATGTGACACAGGCCTGGAAAGTTCACTGGTAACCGATAATCCTAAGGACTCACAGCTGAAGTGGTTTTTATCATCATCAAAACTATGTTTTACTCTATGCTTACAGCCTTAAACTGTTTCAAAGGAAGGAAAAAAGTCTCTCGATCCCAAACCCCTCCGGAGGTTACTGCACATAACTTTTTAACAGATTACCTGTTTGCTCTTATATTTTTCTTGTAGTGAATTGAAGTAAAAACATTGCTATGAAGGCTCCTGGAATAGTTTGCTCATGCAGCTTTTCCCTTGCAGAAGAATCAAGACTACACAGCACATTTAGCATTTTTATTCCCCAACATTAAAGAGTATTTGAGCAAAATATTACATAATTTATGACATGGGAGAAATATATTAAGCCCTGTTTTAACAGCTGCCTAAATGATCCAGAATTGCTCTAGCTAAAAAAAGAAGAGGTATTCATTGTAGAGTGGGGCAACTTGAGGTAAAAATCTGATCTTCCATTCTGTCACTCACTGCTTAGCAAAATGAAATGCACAGCTGAATCACATTCCACATTGTACACTAGTATAGCTCTTCTTTTCAAATAAAGGCCTCCAGTTGTACATGAGGAATGCTATTCCTACTCAGAATGTCAACATAAGTTCCATCAACTTCAGCAAGATCTGAGCACACAATCTCTGCTGAAAAGGGATAGGCTTACTCATATATGCAAGACCTAATGTTACACAAGTGTTTTGCTGGATGAGCTATTGGTCATTGTGCCTGATCTGTATCATCATGAAACATCACAAAGTGCAAGGGTGCCTTGTAAAATGTGGAGACTGGTCAAGGTGATGCAAGGTGCAACCTCCACGCAAAAAAGTAAACAAAGATTTAACTGAAATTCTGACTAATATATTCTAGATGCATTTTCACTGTTTTTACTAAGGAACAATCTGCAACGACAAGGTCCAGTTGATGCTACAAGATGACATATCAAGATTATTTTGTAAGCTCTTGCACTTACCGAGCCCACGGATCCCTAAGACCCCGTTTAGCTAGCCTTTCCTGGACCTTCTCTAGTGGAGTACCCTCTATCTTCCATTGCCTGTAGTCGGGGAGTTCCATTTTGCCATGGCCATGGCCATGTTCATTTCCATGACCCATACCTACAAGAAGAGAGTTTTTTGTTTCTCGGAGAGTATCAGTACACTGTAGAACAAAGAGACTTTATGCTGCATTTCAGAAGTTGGTGATTAAACACAGTAAGGCAAACTGCAGAGGTAAGTGTTACTGCATTGTAAGTCACCACCACCATTACATTCATGAAGCAGCTATATAAATTTTATGTGCCAGAAAAACAATTGTTTCCAACATTCATAAATACCCTTTAGCGACACCAGGGCCCACCAACTTGCAAGCTTCCCAGAGTACATCGAAAGGTCAGAGTTCAGTTTGAAATTTCTAATTTAGGTATGGCAGAGCTATGATCATCAAGCTCTAGAGAAAGACATGACTTGGCTCCTCCACTCCTTTTAAGTTGCCTCCAATTCAGTCAAATATAACTGTGGCGATAAACAGGTACAGGATAAATGAATGGACTAGCAGGTGCACCTTACTAGTCATGTCACGAAACTGGCAAATACACGCTTTGAGAGAACTAGGAAAATATTAAGGTTCTCATTAAAAACCGTGATCAAGGCAAACGGGAAGGTGAACATTTTCACTGAGTCATGAAGGACTGGAAGAAAACAATGGCTTTGAAGTCTCCATTTTCACAAAGCATCTGAAACTTCTTTGAGCCAGGATTTCCCATTTTAACACATCTACTAGCAAAGAACAGACTGAATGTCCTTAATTTTTAGGAGAATTGACTGTGGCACAATGGTGCCAAGAACACAGCTTTGAAGCCGGTAACTCTTGCAGACCCCAAGCGGTGGAGGCAAGGAAACAGGATTCTCTTGTATAAGGAAACCTGAAGAAGAGTTCCAATGCTGTCATTACCCGAAAAGCTCCCCCAGAATTAAACCCCTGTCTACACCCTTGCCATAAAACTCCAAGACCTCTCTCCTATCCATACTTACCTCTCTACAAGAAAGGGGTTTATGCGTAGGCGCACACTAGCGCCCACACGCCGCGGACAGCGGGCTGCACTGCAGCACCAGCCGGGCACTCTCTTGCAGCAAAACCGGCTAAAGCAGGGCCGAAAGGCCGCCCCAAGATGGGGCAGGGAGGCCGCGCTCAGCGCCGGCGGGGGGGCCGCCCGTCTAACGGCGCGCGGAGAAGGGCCACGGCGGCTGCGCGAGGCCGCTCCGGGCCGGGGGCGCAACCCCAAGCAGCAGACATCTCCGACACCCCCTCTCCTCCCAACCCCGCACACAGACACTCCCCGGGTGGGCAGCGGTTCAGGCAGGTCCCAGAGGGCGCCCGGGCCCGCCCCCCGCGTCTCCCGCCGACGGGTCCCCGGTACCTGCCCGCTCCGTGACCCTCCTTCAGGACGCAGCCGCCACCCGGAAGCGGAAGTCGGCGCGAGGACCGGGCGCCACAGGAAGCGCAGGCAGCCACGAGGGTTCCGGGCAGCTTCCGTTCCGGTTCCTCCCACTGTCTTGGAGAAGGCGCGAAGGCAGCAAGGGTGCTGCCCAGCCCTCCGCTGCTCGCGGCGCTCCCGGCGCGGTTTAACGAGGCAAGTCCTAAGCACGGAGCAGCGCCGCCGGCCCTGGCGGAGGAGCGGGAGATTGCGGGGGGGGGGGGACATACGGAGGAGAAAATGGCCAATCAGTGCGGGGCTTGTTGGGGCGGGAGCGGCCCAATGGGCGGGTGCGTTGTTGAGCTGCGGGGTTGGCAGTGGCTCGAGGTGGCAGCGGAGGAGAACAGGGTGAGGGGGCGGCGGTAATAGTAGTCGGTACCGGAGCCGTGGGCGGGTGGTGGAGGGGCAGTAGTGGCGGCGGGCGGGGCCTGGGCCTGGGCCTGGGCCTGGGCCGGGACCGGGACCGGGACGGCCCGCGAAGCCCGCAGGGTCTGCGCGTGCGGGGGCGCCAGCCGCTGCTCCCCCCACCCGCCATCGCCACCGCTGCTGGCGGGGGTGCGGGGCGCCGCGCTCGGCCTCCCTTTCCCTTCCCTCTCCCCGCGGACGGCGTCTCCCCGGGCACGGCAGAGGGGGGGGGCGGGGGGAGCGTCCCCGCGTCCCGCGGTTATGTAAGCCCCGGGCCCACGCGCCCCCGGCCCTGCCCGGAGAGCGGCGGAGCGGCCGCGGGGCCCGGGGCTGTGCCCGCTCGCTGCCTGCCCTTGGGGTTCACCTCGTCGGGGGAAGAAGTTGTGGGGTAGATCGGAGGTGCTCACAAGCCCGGCTGGCGCCAGGAGCAGACTTTTGGCTTTCAGTGGATATATCTTAAAAGAGCATCGTTGTTTCCTTCCGTAGGAGAAGTGGGGAGACATCCTGAAATCCTGCAACTGCACTGAAAGGTAAGTGAAAGTTAAGAATTCTCTTGACAGCTGTGGTTGCTTGGTTCCATTGAGTACCTGTCTCTGGGGAGCTCGGTCTTTTACATGCCCTGGCTATCTAATTGTGAAGTGTTGATTGCCTTAGTATCTGGATAATTACATTATTTTTTATGTTCCTCGAGGTTGAGTACATAGTCCCCTTCATCTGAAAAGAAACTGGTAAAAGTTAACTACTCAGTTAGTGACTTATAAAGGCTTAAATAATTTCTCAATTGTAGATGATAGAACAATGCTGTTTCTTTATAGCAGAATGCAAACTCTGTTATATTAATTTCTGATGCTCTTATAAGAATGAGAATAAATGCTGGTTTGTAGCGTCATGCTGGCAGAATTTTAGGACGGGCTAGTGCCTTTTTTTTTTCTTTAATATCCTGATGTAAAGCTCTTTCTGGGTTTCAGGTTTTTTTTATAGGGATATTGGGAGTGCATGAGAAGAGTTCCAGGAGGAATGCCATTATCATGTTATTAACAGTGAAACTGTTCTAAATAGAGTGCCATCTGTTTAATCCAGACTGCCTCTGTCTGGTTTCAGCATGGAATGTTTTTCACTGTGAGATAAAGTCTGCAAGATTCTGAGCAGTCTCTTCTGCTCTGCGGATGCAGAGTCAGGGTGAGAGGAGACACATTTTTTTTTTTTTTTTTCTAATATATGTGGGGTGCAATTGCAGGAGTGCTCTTTATTTGTGAGGTACCTAAATCTCTGTCTGATAGAGAACAAAGTTCTGTCAGATACCTGTGAAGTATTTCTTGTTTCTTATTGTGGCTGAAAGTTAATGGATATGTGTTCAAAGTCCGGCGTTGCTGAGGAATGTTGATATTTTCCTCAGAAAAAAATTTTTCAGTGACCCATAGACATGTTGGATACCAGACACCTTGGTTTTATTTTTTGAAGGAAAAATACAAGGTCCTAGTTTTATTTATAGGATTTTTTGGTTTGTTTTCTTTTCTTTTCTTCATGGTGTTTGGAAGCATGACTTGATTGTTTATGCATGAAGCCATACTTTATTGGTATTGCTGAGCCTGTCAACATGTTCAATTCTGATCACAGAATATTGACTTTGTGTGACCTATTGCAGTCGAACAGAATTGTAGCAGGGGAGTGCACTCGGCAATATTTGTCATCAAATACACTATCACTTTCAAGGTGTAGCAAGGTTTTGGGTAACCGTTTCCCCCCGACCAAGTACCTAAAAACCTTTGATAGGAAAAATTGCATGCAGTTGATAGATTCTCTTTGCCATGAGGTTGCTTAATGTTTTGCTTCCTAAACTTCCTTTTCTTTCAGCATGGACCATACTCTTTCTTTTAAAAATAAGATGGCTAATATGAGGGATGTGATGTTTTGGGAATATAGGAAGCTTTTTGAAGCTGTATCTTTACCAAATAAGTGAGTCTGCATAATTTAAAGGGGGCTTACTGTCTTGTTACAACCTGTTTTTGAGAAGGAAACTTCACCATCATAACAGTGTTTAGTTTGAAGAAATGAATAGTATGCACACACAAAGAATGAACATAAAAGAAATTTTCATCTGTGTAAAAAATGCTGGATGTCCTTTAGGATGGGAAGGTCATTGGGACTCCATGTGAAATAATCAGTACTTTCTGTGTTTTATGCAGGTGCTTTTTTTTGTACTATTCATGGTGGTGATAATTACTGAAAAGATTAAGTGTTCCAGGATAGTTATGTTAACATTTATCCAGCCATGCTAGTTATAATTTGCTGGGATTCCTGCTTATGTTGCTAGGTTAGAGGAAGGTGGCAGGATTTTCTTGAATAACTTTGAAATGCCCGTGTTTCCAGAAATTTGTGTTGATATGCATTCTGGATTAACAGATTGAGAGATACATTATTAAGTATTTTCAGTTTTGAGATCACAAAAAATGTTGTGGGGTTGTTTTGGGTTTTGGTGTGGGTTTGGGGTTTGTGGTGGGTTTTTTTGGCTCAATATATTAATACAGATTTGAACTATCTGAAACTAAATACTGCATCTTTTTTTTTGTTGTTGTTGTTTCCTGAAATTGCATGTTATTTTCTCTGGCTTTGTATTAGTAGTAATTTATAAGTCATTGGAAGCCTTTTGTCATTTGAATAAAATGGTCAATCCTGCTTTAACTTCAATAATGATAGAAAAGATCTTTCTTTAGTCCCCCTTGGTTTCTTTGGATATTTTTTAAAAAAGGTTATGAAATGTGGGGAAGCAAATTATCTTCTCAGGCAGCATTAGAGAGAGCGCTAAATATTCACAATCTCAAACCACTGTTTCACCTCTCTTTTGGAGAAGTGATGTGCTGGAGTCTTAGTTTCTTTCTGGTTTTTGTTGGGGGGGTGGGGGGGGGTGGGGTGTGGGGGTGTGTGTGGGGAGACCAGACAACCCAAAGGCCATTTTTCACTGGAACAGCCATACTGGTCTAATATGCTATTCTCTCTTGAAGCCTAAAGCTCTGGGATCCTGATATGGACAGGACCGTTGTTTCAAGTCCTGCTTGTTTCCCACAGCTAAGCACTATTTGACAGCAGGTGCTTTATTCATATACTCTTTTCTAGGCAAGCGTATAGGGTTACTCCTTAGGTCAGCTCTCCCAGTCTCTCAGCAGGGATGATGTTTTATATGGATTTTTATTCCATGGATATGCTTAATTTTTAAAAACTTCAGAGCCTGTGTATGGTTTTTGCATCTACCATGTTTTCTGGCAATAAGCACCATACTTCACATGTTGTGTGAATTCTTCTCTACTGTTTTCAACCTGTTATCTGAGAACTTCATGTGATACTCTCTATTTTCTGTACAAGGAGAGGCAGGACTGTTTGACTCTCTCCCAAGCAGTTTGATACGAGTTTAGAATCTTTAAAGATCAGATACGAGTTTAGAATCTTTAAAGATCACAGATAACATGTTCACTCAAACACTTGTCTGGGCAGGAAAATAATTCTAGATTCCATTAGTTTTCTTTATACTTGTTCCCTTATATTAGAATATGAACTAGTATCAGGAAGTGAAGCTGGAGGTTTCCCCAGCTGTCTCCTGGTGAAGGACATCTCTGCTATAGGAATGATCATTTAAGAAGTCCTGTGACTCTTTTCAGGAGAAATTGATCTGAGCGGAGACAGTCATCAGTAGTTTGACATGCTACTTTGCTCAATTATTTTCATTTCCAAACAGAATAGTTGTGAGAAGTAATTCTTGACTTACTTAATGCTGTTTTCCACAGTGTTTCCTTTGCAGTTATTTGCTTGTAGCATATAAAATTTTGTGCAGAGTTGTGTTCAAGGGTAGGTTAGCTTCTGAATTGTGCAAATTGTTCAGACATTTAATGTAGGCTGTAAAGGTAACTATAAAATAGAGGTTATGACTTTAAGAAAGATTTGCAGGTGTCAGGTATTATCTGATGATCTGTTGTTTTTCCTGAACCTTTCTTTTGTCATGGTCTTTGGCAGAAGTAGAGATTCTTAAAAACAGAATTGCAAGATGGTTGAGGTTGAAAGGGACCTCTGGTGATCATGTAGTTCAACCCCTTTGCTCAAAGCAGGGCCAACTAGGGCCGCTTCCTCAGGACATTGTCCAGTTGGATTTTGAATATCTCTGAAGACAGAGACTCCACAACGTCCCTGGGTAACTTGTTCCAGTGTTTAAATACCATCATGCTAAAGAATTTTTTTTTTACGTTTAAGTGGAATTTCTTGTATTTCAGTATGTGTCCAGGTAGGCACGAAGTTTTTTTGAGAGTAAGAAAGTGTTCTCAGTTTGTGCTTGTATCGCTAACTGTAGATAAAATAGTAAGTTGGTTGAATTTATCTTTCTGCACCTTTGCTTGGATAATTCATGCTTCTAATAACAAGAAATAATTTAAAATATATTTTTGTGTTGTGGGGTTTTTTTATAACTTTAATCACAGGACAGATTTATGGGAGTGACGCGGTCTCCTTTTTCACATAGAATCCTGACTTCAGTTTCTAAACTTGAAATACAAGGTCAAGAGGTAGAGGGCCAATTCTGATGAAATAAAATGTCGTTATCTAGTAAAACCCTACTGTAAACCAAAGTTCTTTATTGCCAGCAGTACCATAGAGAAGAGAACATGTAAATCTTGATCAGGGGCTAGGTACAGTTTGCAGACTATTTTAACACATGCTGCAGGTTATCAATAATAGTAAAAGTTTCGTATTGTAAGAAAAATGGCTGCATGGCCATTAGTCATTCTTCTGTTAGCATTACATTTTTCTGTCAAATATAATGAATTTGGGCACAGGCTTTTTTATATTGTTTTCCTTAGAGCCAGAGAACATAGAAGTGATGTGCTACAGATGTTTATTGTGTGACGTTTATGTTCATTATCATAGAATCATAGAATGTTTTAGGTTGGAAGGGACCCCTAGAGGTCGTCTAGTCCAAGCCCCCTGCAGTGAGCAGGGACACCACTAACTAGATCAGGTTGCTCAGAGCCCCATCCAACCTGACCTTGAATGTTTCCAGGGATGGGGCCTCCACCACCTCTCTGGGCAACCCGTTCCAGTGTTTCACCACCCTCGTTGTAAAGAATTTCCTCCTTATATCCAGTCTAAACCTACCCTAGTTTAGTTTAAAACCATTACCCCTTGTCCTGTCGTTATAGAGTTTTAAGAATAATAAGTTAGTGGTCATGGAACATATTTGTCTTAACAAACCATGTAGCTACTTCTAAACTAATCTGCATCTTTTAATGCTGCTATAGAGCAATTTGGATCTCATGTACCCTCATGAAGGATAATATCCTTTTCTTCTGAAATCCTGTTTCTCATACTATGTATTCTATTTGAAAATGTTTATGGGAATAAAAATCACTTCAGGTTATCTACCTCAGGAGACATTTCATTAGTAATCACAATTCAGGTGATTTGTAAAAGACAGAACTATCATTGGCAAGTCACCTTTTCAGTCTTTCCTTGATTGTTTCTGTTCTTCTGCAGGCAGTCTAGTTTGCCCCTGCTGCCCACTGCCTATGTCAGATCTGCTACCTTGACCTTCTGGTGTGATTCTGTAGAGCAGTATGGATTTTACGGTTCAAACTTACTAACTTCCTTTTGTGTGCCAGAGACATTTGGAAGGACATCTCACTTGGGTAGTGAAAGAAAATGTCAGGTGAATAACTATTGCAAAGTGGTAAACTTTATTTATTTATTTATTTATTTTTCTCTTAGTACTGAATATAATTACTTGGAAAATGCCAAGTTCCCTGTCTGTGTAATACTGTTCAGCATAGGACCTTATGGAGATGACTGGAACAGTTCAACCCTGTTAGAACACTCTTCTAGGTATTCACTCTTTCTGCATACTCTGGTTTTGTGGTTTGTTTTTTTTTTTCCTACAGGACTGAGTATTTAACAACACCTCATCTTCATGTAGAAATTATACATGTGTTTGACTAACAGTGAATTTTGCAGTCCAGAAATGCTAATGCTATGTTCTTGTGTGCAATAATTTAGCTAATCTTACTATGTTTTCATTTTACTTACTGTGATTCTTCAGAAAACTGAACTGGTTAAGTTTTCTGTATTGGTTTCTGCATTATGTATGGTTCATGAATTCTTTAAATAGTTATAATTACGTTCCTCTGGTTTGTATTTAAGTGAAATATTTGACATGGACATTTGTGGAGGCTGCATGACTGTAGTTTGCTGATTCACATAGGGCAATTTTGATACTTCCGGAATTTTTTTCTGTTTCCATTCCCTATGTTTAGTAGTTGTATTTAGGGTCTTCCTCTCCTCTTCTGCCCTGCCTTGACCCATATTTGGGCTGGGGAATTATTCTACATCTATCTGGAAAGCCAGTAAGAAAGTTTAAAAGACTGATCTTATTTTTCATGGCCATTCAGCTGAGAAGATACTGGGTTGAAAGATAATGAGGTGAGATATGTGTAAAATTTGCTTGTTTCTTTTTTCCTTCCTGGCTTCATTTATTTCCTTTTTATTCAAATAGGTTGGTTATTTTTGAGAGTTCTAGTGTCTGTTTCTTTTTTCCATCTCATCTGATTTTCTGCTTTGTCCTTTCTGTCTCCTTTAGGTTGGAGAATTTCTTGAGCTTTAGGAGAGGCTGGAGAGCAGCCCCCGCTTCCACATGCCTGCCTCTGTTCTGATTTGAAATAGGACAACAAGGTAGAAAACTTGATTTAGAAAAAATTCTGAAGAAGATCATAGTAGTCGTTCAAGCAACTTCCCTGAACATCCAAAGCATAAGATTTTGAAGACATGTGGGCATGAGTATAGAAGATTTTGTTTTAGAAATAGCTTGTTAGCTTGTCTCTGTAAATTTAAGTATGTTATTTCCTGAACATGAAAACAAATTGGCTAGAAATTATTAATTTTTTTATATTTTTTTTTTTTAACATGGACTTTGTGAAGATCTGACATCTTATGACCTGTGTGCCCCATTACCAGTGTAAGCCACACTGGTAATTCCACTATCTGCTTTAGACAGTGTGGTAGCAACATCGTGATGGCTGAACATAGGAGGGTCAATAACCTTCTAGCTGAGACATTTCAGAAAGCAAGAGGCTTTTATGTAAAGTTAGTTATAGAGGTGGTGGAGTGAGCAATTTATCAAACATCCTAGTATATGCCATCAGAATAGAGCAGGAAGAAAAATCTAAATGTTCAACTTCAAGTTTTGATATATCTTTATTACTCCAGGTTAGGTGTATACTTTTTTCAAAAAATTGTTGATACTTCTGCATATGAATGCTGTCCCTCATGCTTTATGGCTGGAAATGCACATGCAGTTAAAAACAGTAGTTAAAAAGAACTCCCTACTTAGAATGGTTGTTGTACTGGTCTTTACTATCTGCAAGTAACTTGATGAAAGATGCCAAATCCCTTGGTAAGTGTAGCTACCCGCTATCCAGATTTTGCAGATGAAAATTCTTCATGTTTCTGGCACAGCTGAAGTCAGTGCTAAGATTTATATTTACTTCTGCAAAATTAAAGTTAGAGTGTGAATTTCCAGGCTTCTGTTGTAACTATGTTGCTTTGCTAAATATGTAAAACTGAACTTCAGTAAACAAAACTAATGCATGTGTTTGTAGTTAGAACCCAGTCTTGATAGTACAAGTCTTTCTTTGTACAACAGCGATAGTATAAGAGTAAGAGGGGGTGTTAATATCTTTTCCAACTCTTAATATTTAATAACAGCAGTGGGATAGACAGAAAACTGGTTAAAGTCCATTTACTTTCATGAAATTACACAAGAAGTGATTGAGGAGTTTGTTAAGTAATAATAATGTGCCCTTTTACATAGAAATGTGAGGCACGCTGATGAAGGATTTATCCTAGCAAAAGCTCATGTTTCTTTGTGTGTAACAGTGGAGAACTTTCCATTGCTTTTTTTTTTTTTTTTTTTTTAAGACATTCAGTTGAGCTGGAACAGCATAGAGACGTGAGCTAAATATGGACACAGAGGAGAGCGAGGGGGGGTTTAGCTGTGGAATGGAAAAATGACTAGTTCCTTATGTGCATGGATTTTTTTTTTTTAAGCTGCTTTGTTTCTTGTTCTTAGCATAGAACAAGCCTTAGACAAAATTTCTGAGCTTCCAAAGCTGCTTCTAGATTGTTAATTGTGTGTCTGTTCTATTTGATAATTATGTAACTGACAAACCAGATACCTGAAGGTATCTCTTCGATGTTGCATCTGTGCAATAGTTTCAAATAGTAACATCATTAAGTTTCAGGAAGTTACTAAACCATATTTGTGGTAGTTTCTTGGGAAGATCGCAGAATGAGGTGCTGCTTTTGTCAGACTTCCTGTGAGCCGTTCTAGTAGCTTAATTCATGTTAATGAACTGCTGCAGACTGCAGCTCAAATCTTGCCATGTCACAGTAGCAAGAGCTTAATGAAAATCTCTGAAACAGTTAAGTGTTACCTATGGAAATACAAATAGAGGTGGGAATCCTGGGCTGGAGGCTAAGTTGATTCAAAGTAGAAAAGAAATACCTAAAATACTGAACCAATTTAAGCTAAGCATTCATAAGCTCTATTTCTGTGCTGTTTGTTTTCATAGACATTCTGTGACAGCAGCCCTTCCTTTGTCATAACTGTAACATGCATTTCATGATTCTCCAGTGAAAAGGATGCCTAGTAGCAGGCTACTACCTTTTCCATTTGTTTAGGACTGTGCGCCTGCCAAGGCTTGTTTCATGTGCTGTGACTCTTCAGCTTTGTCTTCACCCAGGTTACTGTAAACACCAGGTGAGTTTGAGAAGCCTGTGTTTATCTGTGGAATAAGAGAACTTCCTAGCTTTCTTTTTGTTTATTTGGGGTAGAAGGAAAGAACAAGTTTTTCTTTCAGTTATCAGTGTTAGAACTTGAGTCAGCAAATAAAAAATCTAAGATAATTTGCCCTGGATATTTGCCCAGTCTTTCCAGCTGATTGCTGGAATGGGAACAGTTTAGGCATGGCATGTTGTCCGTGAGTCTCCAGAGGACCAATTGCAAAAATAACTAAGATGCCCTTTTGCTTATGCAGGTGTTGAGTGGACTTGGAATATGCATTGCAATCCTTTAAGATGTATAGTAGTAGTCCTTTAACATGTATAGTGAGAATCAATAGTGAAAATATATACGCAGTCATTCTTTGTATGTACAGAAAAGAAACTTTTGGATTGTTACAGTCACTTCAGCCATAGAAAAGAAAATGTTTTTGAGGCATCTGGGTGTTTAAATCATTCAAATGGCAGCTGCGTTACACACACATATCTTGTGTTCCAGGAATCACTGCACTAAGCTCTCTGTCAGGGTGCATGCTTTACTTTTTTGCTCTCTACACAGGTTAAATCCTTTCAGTTAGCTACAAGTCTACTATGGGTTTCAGCAGTTCATTTTTACAGTTTACATGGTAAAACTAAAACTACCACACTAATTTCACTTTTTAATTGAAATGAAAATATTAGCATTTTATGTCTAATTGTTAACTTGCCAAGTTATCTCAAACTTAAACTCTGGAATTTTTAGGAAAATAGTTGGAGGTGCTTTAATACATTCCACAATAATGTTTATACATTAACTTTGTAATTTTACACACACACCCTTTTTTTTTTTTTTCCTAGCTACTTCAATATTTATAGTGAGTAAAATTCATGATGCTAAGGCAGAAAAATAAATGTGCAACTCTGGAATTCCACATTTGTTGTGCACAGAGTGCAAATTGGGTTAAGGTCTGTGGATGGATACCAGATGGAGTTAGGGGTCAATGGCCAACACTAATTGGCATTTGATGCTGCTGAAATAATATGAACAAGTATTGTGCTGATTGTCACGGGGTGTTTTGTGTGTGTGTCCTCCCCTCTTTACTTTATTTGGTGATGTATAATTAACCAAATGTTCAAAGGTTTTATTTATTCTGTGCCCTTTTTCTCAGACTTGCAGGTATTGGTCTGTGCTAAAGACAGAATACTGGGCTTGATGTAATAAAAGTAGAAGGAAATTCAAGGAAACTTAAGTAAAGAGGAGGATGCCTTTAGATGTTAATTTCATCTAATAAATTAAGATTTGATGTATCCTGCGGAAAGCTTTAAAGTGATCCATTGGGGATTGGGGGTGCTACGCTTTTTTTTGCCAGCCGCTAGGAAAGAGCTTCTTCAGCACGGCTGCTTGTCATTTTACTGAAATGTTTTGTAGGAACGTCACCACATTTGGCTGGTAGAGATGTGCGTAGGTGTGACAGTCAACTGCTCTTCTCTACTGATGATACTCCCATGATTGTAACCTACCAGAGATTGTATTTCATAGCTTATTTTGATAATAAATTTTTGGTCTTGTGAGAGAGAGAGGGGAGGGAACAGATCTTCAAATGGACATTATCATGCTAATTAGGAAACCGTAATCACCATTTAAAGAGTTTTCAGCTTTATCAGGTTTTGAGGTATTTCAAATTCATACTCTGATGGAGAGATTTTGATAGACAAAATATTTTTGCTGCATGTACTGGCTTTATTACTGGAATTTTGTGTAGTTATTCCTATTTCTATGAACTATTGGGGCATTCTGCTTTAGTAATGTGTGTTGTCTTTGAATAGATTGTGATGATTATCTTTTTGTCTCTGTGAATGCAGGCTTTATAGCTTTCTGAAATGCGTAATGTTGCTATAAGTAAATTCTGCATGTTTACTCATATGCGTCACATCTCTGGAAAATGCAGAAGGGTTTTATTAACATTTATTTTTATATTGCAGGAGAATGTTTGAAGTTACAATCTTATTTCTTGGTTTTAATTATTCAAATGAAACAGAACCAGTTAGGAAACAAAAACATTAAAATATGGTTACAAAAGTCTTTTCAATGTGCCAGTTGGATAGCTGGCAGTTAAAGCAAAAAGCATGAGGATTTCCTGCCACCCCCCAAGTATGAAAATCCTGCTGCTTACTGATAAAAATAATTATTGCATAATCATCTTAACTTGGAGATCTGCACATAATTGCAAGTACCAGGGTGTTAGGTCTGGATTTGTATTTTGTTCAGAACAGTTTTCTTATGTACTGAAGTAGTGACATGTGGACGGTGTGGTTTTGGTTTGGATTTTTTTTGTTGTTATGGTGGGGTTTGTTGGTTGGTTGGTTGGTTTTATGCCTGATCAACCATACATTCTGAGAAGTTACTCAATGCTCTGCAGTCTCCACTGTCTGCCTGCCAATAACCTCAGTATTCCTAAACCTTCTAAGTTGCCCTTGAAGGCTACATGCATTTTGTGAAGCATGCTGTATGAAAGGCGTTAGAGAATTATATTCCTTATACCAAACCCATATAATTTAAGAATTTCCGGTGCGTGAACTTTGGTAAATGCTGCTAATTCCTATCAGTGCAGTTGCATAGGGAAACAGAAGAGTGACACTCTTGGTAGGCTATTTAATTAAAAACTCGGGATTTGATTAAAAATTTTTGATCATGTGTTTGAAGATAATGAACTGAATTTGCTTTATTGCCAATATAATTAATAAAAAAAGTATAATGTCATGTACATTACCTAGATGGGCAGTGTGACCTACCTGTAAAAGAATAAGGAAACCATATATGTTTAGTATAGTTCATGTGGATGTATTTCTATTTCAAGTAGATCTAATATAGAGAATTTGCTGAAGAAAATTAATGTTGCAAAAACCAGTAGTATAACTCTTCGACATGTTTGCACATAAGGCCATCTTTGGTCTTTTTTCAAAGGTAAGTTTACAGAGGAGACTCGAGGGAAGGAAAAACACTGTTCTACCAACTGATTTTGAAGTTTGTTTTTAGCAGGAAAACTGTTTAGTATTACAAACAAAATCCCAGAGTTTCTCTGTGTGCAGGTGAGATTATGTAAAAATGGCTGAAGTTTAGAACATTGAGTCCTTGTTGAGAATTTCCGCTGTTTTATTTGAGTGCAAGAAAATATGTTTGAAAACCTAGAACATTGTAAAATTGACCATGTGTAAATAAATTGCATTCCTCCCTCCACACCAAACAAACTTGAGGAAGGCTGCATGGATTTTCAAGGCTGCCTGTTAAATCTGTCATTTTTCATGATCTTGAAAGACTACTGCTTTTGTGAATGTAACTTAAACAGTATTTGATAAAAACATTTTAATTTTGTTCAGGCTATGAGTAGAAAAATACACAAAAATTGTAGTATGCATTTAATATCTTGCTCTTGTTTCTGCAATGTGAAGGGGGGAATAGGACTGTGCATTTCAATTGAAGTCATCAAGGCTATACCTGTGGAAGGCGGCTTTTTTTTTTTTTAATACTGATCTATAGCTTAGATAAATGAAAAGCATTGTGGAAAGTCTTGCCTAACAGGGTGCATAAAAGATCTGGTTGGTTTAAGTTATTTGTGCTGGGTTTACATTATGTTCCTAGAGAGGTTGTGTGCAAAGTTTTGCCCCAGAAAAAAAGACTTTAAATTTCAGATTAAAAAAAAACCAAAACCACAAAACCCAACCAAACACTCTCCCTCCCCTCCCCCCCCCAGAAACACCCCTGCGTGTATTAGTAACTTAGTGTTCCTCACTATTTAAAAAATGTATAACAAATTAACTACTTCACACTAAAATATTAACTAGTCTTTCCTTCAGGCAGTCTCTATTCTTTTAATTTTTTAACATAAAAATAACGACTGTGTAAACAGTATGCATTGTGTTTAACTATTCAACAGGGAAGTTTAATAATTAAACTCATACCAAGACAGAAGGGGAAACTGGTGTAGTTGTTGCACCAGTTTACTGATGTTTTAATTCTCATACAGTTATTTCACAAAGTAGCAGCATAATGCCAAGTATAGTTAACCTGAGTTTCAGAATTTCATGAGAGCTTCTAATAAGGTGATTAAAAAAGGGTTGTTCTTTCTTTAGAGGCACTGTTTATTTTTCTGTTTTCTGTGAAGGAGAGACTCCAACAAGGGCCATGTAATTTCTTGCTCTGGAGGAATCATAATGAAGTTACTGGGTTGGTCATGAGCATCGATTTTTATAGCATAGTCACCTTAATCAATTGGGTCAGCTATGTGGATAGTTGATGTTAAGGTAGTTCTTAATGGATTGTGTTATACAGAGTTAAGATGGTCAGGAATGTGTGTTACTTATGTGTGGAAATTCTGACTTGTATGGTCTGTCTAATCTCAACATAAAATAACAGTGTTTTTCTTCTCCTTTTGTGAGATTATTCTTTGCAGTTCTTAAAACCTCTTTCTAAATTTCAGAAAACAAGTGTGAGATTGAAAACGATTGCCACTGAAATAATGCTGATGCATGACATGGAAGAAGACAATTTGTTTCCTGTAAAGTAACAATTGGAAGTAGTAAAGGCAGCTACAGTCTGAGCACTTTTGATTGAGTTGAAGCAGAGCTTATATTTCTGGATTTTTGATGCTATTCTGCTTTACCTGTGAATAGCAAGCAGCCTCTGTGTGTGCCTTAAGTCCTCTTCATGTTTTCTATGCAGAGCTCGACTTCTTCGTATATTGTTAGGTCAAGCAGAAGAGATCTGTGCTGTTCTGAAGTTGTGTCATCTTGATGAGTAGTGGTGAGATCAGTGATGTTTCATGTAACTATATTTGTTATTCAGTTTGCTTTTTAAAGTCTGGGAACTTGTATTGGAAAAGCAAGACCAGAATGTCAATCAGAATTAATTTTATCCTTGAAAACCGTACATCTGAAATGTGAATGATGCATCTGAGTCACACGGATTAAATTTATGGCATCATGCAATAAAGGAATATATCCTAGTACTTATGGACCTTTAACTCTGGCATTTTGAAAGTTTATGTTGGAACTTTGTATTTTTACTGTATCATTAAAAAAAACCAGTAATGTGACATAATTCTGGCTATAATTGAAGTAAATTCAAATAAATTTGAAGATTCCACTTATTTAAGAATTTGTGGATGTGTAAGTAGGTGTATAGATGGCGGGGGGAACCTGTCACCTCAGTTTCATTTACTTACACTCTACTTCCTGGAGGTGAAGGCTTTACCATCTGGAAGTTGGAAAGATTAGAATGAGGGATTTCATTACTTTCAGCAGAGGATCCTTTAAGTTAGATCTCTTTGGGAATACTTAGGGTAGAAGAAAGGAGGTTAGGTAAATTAATTAATGAATATGTAACTTAAATTCCAGTTCATGTGAATTACAGTTGGTAGCAGATACTGCAGCGAGAAATATGTATTGATAATTTATTGATCTGGAATTGATAGGGGACTTCATTTTTATGGCCATTTTCATAATATAACACATTTATTTCTATCAATTGAGGAGGTTACACCTCAAAAATAGGAAGCTGCTTAGAATCTACAGTTCGTATATCTAGAACTGTTTCTGCATGCATTTCTTTCCTTTGCAGGCAAGATAGTGATCTTTCTCAGCATAACGTTTGCAGTCCTATTGCAAAGAGTGTGTGGATGGGTTTTTGGTGGTGTGGGGTTTTTTGTTGATTTTTTGGCTTTGTTTTTTAATTTTGTTTTGGTTTTTTTGTTCCCACAAAAATTCTGTTTCAAGATTTCTCCTAGTCCATGCTTGTTAGTTTTTAGTACTTAGCTTTGAGTGTCCCTTAACTGTGGTTTTGCAAGTGTTAGTTTGCTGTTAGATTTTTTTTTTTTTACACTCCATTTTTACTATGCATTTTCTATCTTTAGTTAAGTCTTTCTAGATTTAATTGACTTCATGAACCAAAACTGTGAACCAAGAAGGTGTTTGGGAGAGGTTGGGTTACACGGAAAGTAATTTGCATGGAAATGTTTTCTTAAGTAAAGAAATTCATGAGTTGCAGACAAACTAGCATAGGAAGAGTTATTGCATATGAACTGATGCAAAGGAAGGACGAGACTGTATTGTTTAGCGTAGGATGGGTTATCACACAGGATCCTGACAAGAATGTTTTAGGTTTTGTGTAGGATGACTACATGGAGTTGTTTCTAAGGAAACTGGTGCTGAGAGAATAAGGTAACATTTCTATGGCTAACCTACGTGTGTGTGTGTATTTATATTTTTAAGTGTGTCGAGTCTTTATAATAGAATAATTAACATGTGTTTTGCTGTATTTAAGGCTGCAGGATAATTTCTTCATTATATTATTGTTTCCCAAAGCCCGTAAGTAAAGTAGAGGAGTATTGTGTTCATATACAGAAGATAAATGTCTCCTTCCACTTTCTCGATCTTCTTAACTCTTTTCTGCTTCATTGATTGCTTGGACTCCTAAGAGGGGGATTTAGCTACAAGTGTACAATTGTGTTTTATTCAGGCTCTTAGACTGTGAGGCAGATGGGACTTAAATTTTTCTCTAGAGTCACCTGACTTCTGTAGCTTTCTACAACTACTCTGCAATACAATGAAAACATCAGCTTTATAGTAATTTTTAAACTGTTACAAAGTATCTATTTTAAGTGTTGTATTTTCCGTCATACTGCCCTAATTGTTTGTCTTCAGCAATTTTGTATCTGCAAAGCACAGTTTCACTATAGTAATTGTAGAAAGATAGAAGGTTTGGCAGCTGACCTTTCTGGTGCTTGAAAAGGCACAGAAGATTGTTTAGGGCTTAAATGACTTAGAGGAAGCTTTTTGGAACAGATGGACTGTGTCTGTTCTTTACCCCTTTTTTGGCAGAAAATTTTGGCTGAAATTGATGCAACCTTTTTTATAAGAAACTGAGCTCATGGTGCAAGTATGGTACCATGAAAATTTACAGGAGTATTGTCAGTCATCTTTGACTTCACTGTGGTAAGGCTTTCTCCCATCATTCTCACATAACTTTCTTTGTTGCTGGTATCCAAAAAGAAAGTTTTTTTAGCCTGGTTATTACTAGTGAGTCAGAGTGGGCAGGGAAGAAATGTCTTATCCAAGTTGTTTTGCATGACTAAGGCTTGGCTAATAAGACTGGCAACCTAAATCCCACATATAGAATATGTCAGCATTTATATTTTAAAGTTGGAATGCATGTCTGTCTGCTTAAGCTTGCAATTAAATTACCTAAGAACTGGAGTTGGAAGAGAGCTCTCTTTCTATTAAAGACAATGCTTGAGCTGATGATTTAAATTAATGACTGTCCAGAGAATGTTTTGTTTCTTTCTGCCTTTGTCAGTTTTGTACCTTGTAGAAGTTTGTGTTTCTCTGTGCTGTAGAGCTGTATGGCCAAGAGAGTTCTGGCAGAATGCTTGTATGTGTTTCTAATGCAAAATTGCAGTTCTACTTCCGATTGTTGAGGACAACAGTTTTTTAAATTGTTTTTTATGTCCTTACCAAAATGGCAGTTTATATAAGTGTTTATTAAATATGATTATGATAGAATAATAAATATGGTTGTGATAGAATAATATATTTATGTAGATGGATAAAGGGAATTACAATGGTATTTGTGATAAGTTTATTATAAGAAACATATTATTATACATGTACTTCTAAATAAGTACAAGAAGTAATTACCAAAATTGAACATTCCCAAGGCTAATCTTATTTTCTCTTGGGATCAAATTAACCTAAGAGTCAGTCCCTCTTCCAGTGTGGAAATCAAACCATACTGTGGTTGTTTAATATAGTCCACAATGTAACTTGACAGTATCTGGACGAAGCTGTATACACTTGTATACTGAGCAATTAAGGAAGGAGATGCTCCTATAAGTTTTTTGTAAAGTCTATCCATTAAGAAGTGCTAGCTTACACCATTAAGTTTTCTTCTTTACTCTTCTTGTTGTACAAAAGAAGTAATTTTGTAAAACAGGTGTTACAATATTTATCTAGCATCTCTTCTCATTGCCATCATGATATTTTATGATAATGAGTCCTACTCTTACAGTTTGAGAAACAGTATACTGTTAGCAGTCTAACATTTCTACCTTGTTACATTTTAATGTTTTATTTTGTATTACTTTGTTACAAAAAATCCATTCTGCCTTCTCTTCCAGTTAATTCCATGTGCTTCTAAGACAGAGTTCTTTTTTCTTTGAATTTTTAAAATTATTCCCATATCCAGGTTAGAAGTTACTTTTCACGATCTTTGTCATTAACTGCCTCTTAACTACTTTTCTGCCTTATACATACCTTGTACCATTTCTGTGTGGTGAAACATCTTGATTTCTGTTCTGGCTGCTGATACATTCCTGAGCAGATGTTTTGATTAAGTTGTTGAATGTTTTATCCGGGCTTCTTTCATTTGGTCTTTTAAACCTCTGCATTCTGGGACCTGATGAGTTACATCCCACAGTCCTGAGAGAATTGGCTGATGTAGTCGCCAAGCCACTCTCCATGATATTTGAAAGGTCATGGCAGTCAGGTGAAGTCCCTGGTGACTGGAAGAAGGGAAACATTGTGCCCCTTTTCAAAAAGGGTAGAAAGGAAGACCCTGGGACTACCGACCTGTCAGCCTCACCTCTGTGCCTGGGAAGATCATGGAACAGATCCTCCTAGAAGCTAAGGCACGTGGAGGCCAGGGAGGTAATTCGAGATAGCCAGCATGGCTTCACCAAGGGCAAGTCCTGCCTGACAAACCTAGTGGCCTTCTATGATGGTGTGACAACAACAGTGGACAAGGGAAAACCAATGGACGTCATCTGTCTGGACTTCTGCAAAGCCTTTGACCCGGTCCCCCACAACATCCTTCTCTCTAAATTGGAGAGCTATGGATTTGATGGGTGGACTGTTCGGTGGATAAGGAACTGGCTGGATGGCCGCATCCAGAGGGTAGCGGTCAACAGCTCGATGTCCAGATGGAGACCGGTGACAAGTGGTGTCCCTCAGGGGTCCGTACTGGGACCAATGCTGTTTAATGTTTTCATCAATGACTTAGCGAGATCGAGTGTACCCTCAGCAAGTTTGCAGATGACACCAAACTGAGTGGTGCAGTTGACACACCAGAAGGACGGGATGTCATCCAGAGAGACCTGGACAGGCTGGAGAGGTGGGCCTGTGTGAACCTCATGAGGTTCAATAAGGCCAAGTGCAAGGTGGTCCTGCACCTGGGTCGGGGTAACCCCCGTTATCAGTACAGGCTGGGGGAAGAAAGGATCGAGAGCAGCCCTGCCGAGAGGGACTTGGGGGTGCTGGTGGATGAAAAGCTGGACATGAGCCAGCAATGTGCGCTGGCGGCCCAGAAGGCCAACCGTACTCTGGGCTGCATCAGGAGAAGCGTGGCCAGCAGGTCAAGGGAGGTGATTCTGCCCCTCTACTCTGCTCTGGTGAGACCTCACCTAGAGGACTGCGTCCACCTCTGGACCCCTCAGCACAAGAAGGACATGGAACTGTTGGAGTGGGTCCAGAGTAGAGCTACAAAAATGATCCGAGGGCTGGAGCACCTCTCTTACGAGGACAGGCTGAGAGAGTTGGGCTTGTTCAGCCTGGAGAAGAGAAGGCTGCGGGGAGACCTGATTGCAGCCCTTCAGTACTTAAAGGGGGCCTATAGGAAAGATGGGGAAAATCTTTTTAGTAGGGCCAGCTGTGACAGGACAAGGGGTAATGGTTTTAAACTGAAGCAGGGTAGGTTTAGACTGGATCTAAGGAAGAAATTCTTTACAATGAGGGTAGTGAAACACTGGAATGGGTTGCCCAGAGAGGTGGTGGAGGCCCCATCCTTGGAAACATTCAAGGCCAGGTTGGATGGGGCTCTGAGCACCCTGATCTAGTTAGTGGTGTCCCTGCTCACTGCAGGGGGGTTGGACTAGATGACCTCTAGGGGTCCCTTCCAACCCAAAACATTCTATGATTCAGGAATGTCATGAGAAGTTCAATCTGGTTTATTATTATCTGCATTTGTCAGCATGTTGCCCAGTTTCCTTTCTCCAGAGTTCATTAGTCTTGTTAAAGCGTATGTGTGGTGGGGAAACATTTTTCCTGTGTAGTTCTGACCATCTTAGCTCATGTTGTTTTTTATCTATTCTGCTTCTCAGCACGTTAATTATATTAAACGAAGGTGCTTTTGTTATGGAGCTATGAACATTCTTGATCAAAGGAATTGAATGTAGATTTAGTTCAAAGTAAGGACACATTCTTGATGCCTTTCCATACTACTTTTTTACAGAAGTAGCATGGAAAAATCTTTTTTTAAATACACTTCTTTCCATGTTCAGTAATGAATTACAGATACAAGGGTAGTATATATATAGCTTGGAAAAACAAACTATATTGATAATTGAGTTTTCTGTTCTTTTAGACCTTAATGTTCTCTTGGATGAGTAGCACTGGAAAGAGATCATGCAGCTTGAAGATTTGTTCTTGTTGAAACAGCCCAGGTTTTAATTGCAAAATATTCTTGCCGTAACCTTTGAGGTAAAAATATATATTATTATTGTTATTCATCATGCAGCTAGGACTCAGTTGCATTATATACATCATGACTTCTAGTATCTAATGGCAAAAAAAAAAAAGATTCATTCTTGAAGTGCGTGTCCCGTTTATGTAACCTCTCCCATGTATTTTCAAGCCAGTATAAAGTCTTAGCTTCTTTAAAACAAACAAGCAAAAACCACAAATGAAGTACAAACCAACAACAAAAAAACCTCTGCATACTTGAATAGTCATATCTTCTTAAATGTCAGCAATTATTAATATCTAATTGGTAGCGCTTTTTTTTTTTCTTTTTAATCCTCACTGTAAGAGTTGGTATATCTGTATTGCGAGTGCTATTGGCTCTGATTATTTAGTTAATCATTTTGCTGTTGCAAATTGGTCTTGGTTAGTGGTTTATATGCAGACTGGTAAACAGTAATGTATTTATTCAGTACGTTTTTACACTAAGTGTAAATGAAAAATGTGCTGTCTGATGAGAGAAGTTGTTTTTCATGTCTGTTGCTTTAGAAGACAGAAGTTCTTGGGCCGTTATCAGAGTTTTACATTTCATTGTTTTGATAGTGTATTACTGTAATAAGTTTTATTTCAGACTGATATTTTCAAAGACTAATATAGACAATGGTGAATTGGTATCTTTAAAATGAGAATCTATTTCTAGGTAAGCAAATAAAAGGATTGTAACTTAAACATAAACTCATGGTATTGCAGTCTGTTGGTAACTTCATTGTCTCTTGGTTTATACATGTGTTATAACTAGTCTAATCCTCCCCAAACTGACATCATAAGAGTGCCTGGAAAGTCAAAGCTGTGAAGTGCTATTTCATATATCCCAATGAAAGTTAAGTTCTTAAACATCTAGGCAGCTCATGTGTTAACATCAGGAGTTAGCCCATCATTTCATGCTTTTTTATTTGTGTGCATAGCATGAGCTAGGAGAGTGCTTTTGCGTGGTAAAATTCTGATTAGATCTCAACTGTAACTGGCAGGTGTATGATGCAAGACACATTAAGTGTAAAGATTCCAGGTCTAATGATTTAACAGCCTTATGTCTCTTATTCTGCCCCTTTACACCAGATAAAATAATTAAGAAGTTTTCTTCTAAACTTACTGTGCTTTTTTTGGGAAGCTTTTCAGTAGTTGATTTTCATATCTGATCTTAACATTGAGTGACTGTGTTCCCAACTATAACTTTTCTGTTCCAAGCTTTAGTGTGAATTTAAACTTGCTTGCTTCTTTGGCATTTAAGGAATCTTAACAGTCAGTCCATATGTAAAAATATATTGGTATATTTCATTATTACTGCTCCTAATAACTAAATTCCTGCTTAGCTATCATCCTTCCTGCATATTGTAAGAACCTTTGAGCCATAGTAGGGAGAAAAAAAAAATCTAGTCTTTTTAAAATAAACATGCAAAATCTCCTATATACCCTGTATTTTGTTTGCTTTGGGAGAGATGTGAACACTCTGGAAATGAAATTCAATACTCTTAGTTCAGGCCACTTCAACTTTGAATAAATATGCACAGGATTTAGAGCAGTTGAACCAGTTTATTTTGGAGACACACCCACACAGTGCTTGAAATATTCCCCCCCCCCCCCCCCAAAAAAAAAAGGTACAGCAAACCAGGGAGTGGATGTAAGCAAGAGGTGTGCTTTGCAGATGCTCTTGTGAAAATCCCAGAGTACTGTCTGCGTGTTAGGCTGAGACAGTCACACAGCTGTTGTGCTTGTGTTCCTCTCTAGCAAAAGTGTCCAAGTGCATCAGATGCAGCCTGGCTGGTGCGGAGCAGAATGGTGGGGCAGCACTCCCTCCTCCGATGGGGCCGCTGGAAGGGTGGGCACAGTGGGGGAGGCACAGTCACTGAGCTAAGATGCTCACTGTGCTTTTGTTTTCTTGTACGGAGTCAATGCAGAGTTAGTGTACTGTAAACCCATGACCTGACTATCTTGCCTATTTGTACAAGTCCCTAAAAATGTTTTTAATACCCAGGCAGATAATTTGGAAGGGAGAGATGATTTGTCCTAAACTGAACTAGTAGAGTAACCCTAGCTGGAATAGGTGTGGGCTACTTCTGCATTGATACAGCAGAGCTATATGTCTACACCTTTTTAAGCCACATGAGCATGCAAGGATTAACATCTGAAAAAGTCTTCTAGAAAGGATGCAAATGTAGCATTGGAGAAATGAAATAGTTTGTGGGCTTTTTTTCTATAAACGTGGTGCAATACTGACACATAGATAAAGGTGCTTCTCCTCCTGAGATATAGTTCATATTATTGGTCTTTAACATACACCCTGTCAAAAATGTTCTGAAGGCATCAGAACAATTAGCTGTATTTATATAAGCAATCACACAAAGCTGCCTTTAGAATCTTCACTGAGTGAAAATGGACAGATCATACAGTAGAAGTGGCCAAAAAGATCTATTGGGTAAAGCTCTCTTTCCCCCATTTTCCTAACAAATACACAGAAAGCACTATACAGCATCCTTTTCTTCAGGGATGAATAAGCACAAGATTCCTGTGGTATATGCCCCATATTCTAATCCTTTGTGTACTTCGGAGATTATCACATACAACCTTAAAAAAAATTGTTCTGCTTTTTCAAAGTACCACTGTTAAAATCTTACTGTACCACATGTAAGAAAACACTGCACTGGATTTTGTTTCTGGCATTGTTCTTAAAGGGCACAGCATAAGCTCTGTGCTTCAGCAGTTTTTCTCAAGATGGCTGCTTTCCTAGGCAGCAGGTATGGCTTTGGTTCTGAAGCTGACTTATTCTGGAAGAAGTCCCCAAACAGGGCTTGCTTGAAGGTCAATGCACGGCACAAACATTGGGACAGAAATATGTTGGATACTGGAGGGGAAGGCTGACTTTTCGTTTTTCATGGTAGCTAGCCAGTAGATGGGCGTAATTATAATACCAAACTGCACCCAAATTTTGACACCAGCACAGGTTGAGTTTTTAACTTTGTGAGTTGACTTGTTTGACAAACAGCTATATGTGGACTTTCTGTAAGGCTCAATAGACTTCTGTAAGAGGAGTTAATTTCTTAGGTAGGTTAGGTGTTACGCAATTATGATACTTGACATTTTTTACTTCTGTGGTAGGACCATTGGGATCTGTGTTCGTGGTAAGGCATTTGAATCATTCTTGCGACTCTTGGTGTGTAATTGCTTTAGATATGCCAGGCTAAATCCTGATTCCAAAGAATTGCTAATTCTTCAATTCATTAATTTCACTTCTTTGTAGTATTCTTCCCTTACTCCAAACTACTACATTTTTACTGGCCTAATGCATGTGTTTCTTGATAGCCTTGTGCATTTCCTTATGTCTGCCACGGTTAGCTTGCTTAGTGATCTTGCAGTCTTGCTCTGAATTTTAGTGCCATAGGGCAAGAAACACTTGTTGCTACTTAAAATATGCAATAGTATCTGGTGCTCAGTGGAGCTTTATTGAATACAAGTTTTGCTTTCCTGTTGGAGCTGTGCTGTAGTTTCATACACATTGCTGTAGACTGGAGTGTAAAGAGAAGGGGGATTTGTGTTTTGGTGTGGGTTTTTTTTTTTGTTGTTCTTGGGTTTTTTTGTTTGGTTTTAAGCATAATCTTATTTCCTCCTTGCAATGTTTCTCCAAGGAAATAGTCAGCTTCCTACAGACTCAGTGTAATCTCTTGGAGTTGATAACAGTGCTAGAGGAGAGCAGCTGCTTTCCTCCAAATTTTAACGGGATCTTCCAAGCTGAAGTAATCCTTTAGGGGAGAGGGGAATTTTTGGCTGTGAGTTACAGCTGATGTTTGCCTCTTATTTAAGGGCAGTTATGTACTGTTTTCTATGTGTAAAACAGTTTAAACCCCCACACCCCATTTGTGATGCCATGTAATGTAATTTTTTTTATTATCTTCTACTTAAACTTAATTCTAGAAAATCTGCAGATTTAGTTTGTAAGCAAACTGACAAGTGAATGAAAAATTTTGAGCTGTTACAGCCTGATTCTCTAACCAGGTCTGTGCACATCTGCTTGTGCTTAGTCCTTTTGTGGGAAAAACTACAGAAAAAGTTCCCTTGTCTGATTTGCTGGTATATAACTGTGATTCTTGTTTTGGGGCTAAAATAACCTGAGTTCCTATCCAGGAAAAAATTATGTCTAGAAATGCAGCTCTGGAAAGGTCCACCTAGTGAACTTCCAGGATCTGTGGTTTTGGTTTTGACAGTAGGGATAGCAGGTTAGGTACAACTGGACCTCTAGGTAACAAATGTAGTAACTTAGAGCTAGTTGGGAACCCATGACATTTCTAGAGAGTAGTGTATATGAGATATCATGTCTGGATATAGAAGTTGTTTCTAGCATGTTGTAAAACTTGGGAAGCTTCTAGAAGTCCTGAATCAAGTCTTACAGGCCTGATACTCTGTCTTGAAGATGCGTGCCTGATAATTGCAAGAAGCAACTGATAATAAGTTAAATACATACACGTATTTTGTCTTTCAAGACTCCTCTGCGTATTTAAAAATCTGTATGTAATTGGCTACAGTGTGCCTATAGGGTAGAAATTTGTTTCTTTTTTTTTTTCAAACCACTCATAAATATTGTCAGGGAAAGAAGAGGATTTGAATTTCATTCGTTCGGAAGTGTATTATGATATCTGCAAGGAGTTGCATTTTTTTTAAAAAGTTGATTTTAGAAAATTGATAGAGAACATTGGTTTGTGTATACCATCTTGTGATAAAAGCTTTCACTTGCCAATGTAGCCTGAAAAGGATGGTACCTCTTGCTAGCCTGTCTCTAATTAGCATGGAGGAGGGAAAAAAAAAAAGGGACCTTTTAGTAATTCAGTAATTTGGAAAATAATGAATTGAATAAGCAGTATGGAATGGAATACAGCTATTGTTTGTATACTTCAGTTTCCTATTAGAGGTCTCCAGATACTCTAATTTACTTAGAGCAGGTTCATTTGTGTGTTGTTTACCTCATGCTCAGTATGAAGGGAATGTGCAGTGAAAGGTGAACTTTAGTATAATACATGATTTTTGCAATGGCATTAAAATTTTGGCTCTGTAAGGAATATGTATTAAGAACAATGATATTAAGGAAAAGTCTTTAATGTATTCCATTTAAGAGGTATATGTTCTCCAGAGTCAGGGTATTGATTCAGCTTATGTTTTATAAAAGTATTACTCTCTTTTATCTTGCATCTTTCTTGAACAGTTCTTCGTAGGAAATAGTGCTTCAGTTTTCCTTTCTAGTATGCTTGTAGTACTGTGCACCACTAATATGTAAGGGTTTTCCACATACGTGACAAAGCCTTCTTTTTGGATGAAGGCAGTCTCTCCCTTCTTCCCTCTGCTAAAACGCCAAGCCTTTTATTTTTTTTTATGGCAAATTGCTTTGTTACAGAAGGACATGGATATGCTTTAGTGGATTTGATAAACTTCAGTTTGTAAGGTCAAAAAATATATGCATTACTGTTTGGTTTACTTTACTATATTTCTCCTTATTTTGTGATCATCAGAATTTCTTTTCACCTTTCAGAAAACAGGGCAGTACTTGAAGGCTTGACAAATGCATCCCAGGTTGAAAAACTGCTGCATTCCTCCTCCTCTTCCTCCTTTAGAAAATTGACTTCTTTAAAGAGGTAAAGTTGAATGTTGCACTTTCTGTAGAAAAAGTTTGGGGTTTTTTCCAGGCAAAGTGAACTATATCTCAACTTCTGTAGTATGTCCTGTGGTGTTTTAAATTAACTTATATCCATGTCTCATTCTGATGACTGGTATCTGTTCCCCTATGTATTGAAAAGGATGTCTTTGGAAACCTTTGTCTGCAGAGATCTATTTAGTTGTGTTGTGTTATTTTATAGAACTATTTGTCAGTGCTTCTGCTGAAATAAGTCACCCAAGTGTTACTTGAATTTAAATTAATCTAATGTTATTTCTGAATCTGATATCTTTTAGGATCTTTAAACATGCTTTTGAAATCTGAGGCAGTTCCTTAACCACAGGAGTTTGTATTCTCTGAATGACTTGCTGCCAGGGGCCACGCTAAATGCTATATGTAGCCCTGTTCATACAAAGTTGCCAACATTAAACTTACAGCTTCCCAACACAATTTTTATATCTTATTTCATTTTCTGTTTAACAAATACAAATCTGTTCTTAAATACAAATCTTCTTTTGGAGATCAAAAGAAGTATGTGCTGAGACCAGAATAGGTGATTCCAATTATCTAGTCTGGCTATTTATCATAGGGCTTACATGATGTAGCTTATATATCAAACCCATAACTTTTGGTTGAGCCTAAATAATTTTCAAAACATCTGAAAGAAAATTGTACAAAGTAAATAATTCATTTCATGTTTACCTTTCTTTTTCTTATAATTTTTACAATAAATTCTGCAAATAGTAGCACTTAATATATTCTTGACATTAATTGTATGAAGTTGATGAGCATAAGTGTTTTTGGGATTAAACATGATTGTAGCAGTCTTCATCTTGTTATCATCTGTTTGTGGAAATGTTTCCCTTTTTTTCCCCATCCCAGGCTAAAAGAACTTCAGAAAAAGTTGACTGTAATGAAGGAAAAATACTAACTAAAAAAAAAAAGGGGGGGGGGGGGCTTTGAAGCTGATGGGTATTTGTAGTTTTTAGGGAAAACGTGGTAAAGATAATATGACAGCATGTGACAGCTTTGTTGCATATAATTGTTATACAGCAATATCAACTTCTTTAAAAAAAAAAAAAAAAAAGTGTGACCAAAGTATCTTTTAAAATACAGTACTTAAGATTTTCTTTTTTATTTTGTTAGGAAGTTAACCTAGGTCCTGTCAAAAATAAACTTTTATGAAACCTTAACTAAGAATCACTGTCTTCATATGTCTAGTATGGCTTCAGACAGCTCTTGTATTTTACTGTCTTCCCAATTTATGCCTTTTCAGGTCACTATTAGGCTTTAGTCTCTAGTATTAGGCTACAGCTTCATTTCACTTCATCATTCACTTAAAATTTTTGGACTTTAATGACTTCCAGGTATTGCCAACCTGTGCTGAGGTCACACAGAAAGACAAAATGATCCTTGTTGCTTAGAATCTATTTAAACATCAAGCAAAGGTATCTAATGATGCCTTGTGTTTTAAACATTTGTGCTATTGCCTTGAGAATTAAATTTATAAGAATTCAAAAGATGATCTATATAAAATGGAAAACAGTAACAACCATTGTCCCTGCAATTTTTTTTTTGTTTCTGAGAATTCCAACATACTTTTAGAAGAGCTAAATCTTGCAGTTTGAATGACAAGCCTCAAAATTCTTTTAAGAACAAACTTTAAGGAGTAAATTTCTGCTATTAGGATTTCTAACAACTGGTTTTGTGAAACTGATTTCCTTCAAGCTGTATCTAGAGCTGTCATTACAAGGTCTCACGTGATTTGTTCCATGATGCTCTTTACTTTCCTCCACTTGTCTTTTCTTTGTACTATATTTGGTAAGGGAGCAAGAATGGGATGATGTGTCTGTCTTAAATAATGTATGTTTTGGCCTGAAGCACTGAATCCTTTTTCTTCCTCCCTCATTAATGTGCTGTACTTTTGACTGAAAGTTTAGTCATTGTTAGAAAATGGGACCAGTTGTCTGAAATGCAGCTTTTCTTATTGTTTGATATTATATAATTCTGTTGGGAATATGTTAACAGCTTTTCATTGGGGTAGGATTTTACAAAACTAACTTTTGCTGCCAGAATTCTTTTTTAATTTCTTTTTTCTTTTCTCTTCTAAAGGTAAGAGAGAAGCAAAAGTAGTAAGAAAATGCTGGGATCAGAACGAGGTGTCGTGGAAGAATGGTTGTCAGAATTCAAGGTGAGCTGAGAAGATGAATGGTAGCTATACCCATTGGCTTTCTGCCACAGAACATATTTTTTTTTTTTAATATCCAATAATTAACATTTTAAATACCTATTATTTTATCTTTCAATTTCTTATAATGCATAAAGCATGCAAAGGTCTATGTAAATGAGTCAGCTGGTACATAATATGCAATGCATAGTTCTAGTAGTTTATTTTAATGGTTTATTATTGTAGAGCAAAACACTTCTATAGCAATGTGGTTTTTTAAAGCATATATTTCTATGTAGATCAAGCTGATAGAATTTAACTAACAGGTAGATAGTGCTGACCAAATTTCTAATTCAGCAACTTGTCTACTAATTTTTATGAAATAAAAATATTTGGAGTTTAAAAAAATATTAAAGAAAAATATTTGGCTGGGTTTTTTTCCTATGGTCTACATACAGTGAATTGTTTTGTCATGAAGAATCTGAAGTATTTTTAAGCTATTTTGCGTATTGACAATTATGCTGAATGAAATACAAGATAATGCACAAATAAGAAAACTGTATTTCAGGACTGATATGAAATTAATTTGTTACTTAAATTAAGAATTAGTAATTCCTCACATTACTGATACATTTATACACAATAAGTCATTACATGCTGGTTTTGGAAATTTGTTGAGGAGCCAAGCATGCAAAATCCACAGCCATGGTTGCTTCATGGGACTTGACACTGTCCATGCTCATTGTAGATTATCCACACCTCTTAAAAATTCAGGTAGATTTGATAGACTTTTAAAAGTACCTGTTAAATATAGTATATCAAGAAAGAGAGTCCTCATATCAAGCTGGAAAAAATTATTTTATGAAAGATAAATCTGAAACTGCTTTTGATTTAACCCTGAAAGTTGGTATGTGCCCCCAAATGCTCTTCATTCAGGAGAACAACTGATACTGAATGGACTACGTTACAAGTCTGAAAATTTACTGAACTTCAGGAATTTCTCTTGATGTTGGGATGAGACTGAATCCTTTTGAGGAGATCTTTAATGCTTGGAAGCATTGATTTATCAGGGTAACACTTTTTTTTTAATTTTTTTATTTTTTTATTTTTTTTTTAGGCATTACCTGAAACACAAATATCCAGCTATGCAGCTACATTGCACCGAAAAAAACCACTGGTACCAGCTCTTTATAAGGTCATTCAAGACCCAAATAATGAGGTAGGAGACTTTAAAAAAGATTTTTTCACGTTCTTATGTCTTCCACCTCTACAACTAAAACTTGAGAAATTGAGAAGCAGAGGTAGAAAGCAAGATTCTTCGATTCTCCTTTCTAATGTAGTCTAACATGGGTGTCATCCCTCTTTTTACTCTCTTGTTTTTTGACAGTTACTTTAATGCCTTTCTGGTAAGACATAACCTCATCTGCTCCCAAAAATACAGTTTATGCTGTCTGCTAGATTTTACTTGCCACAGCTGACTGTTACACTTGATTTGGCATTTAGGTTCCCCCCCCGCCCCTGAAACCACCTTTCAGTCGTAACAGAGACAAAGTAGGCCTTACAGTGAAGCTCAATAAGACCAGTGTGCTTCTCACCTGGTGGCTTATTACAGTGGAAGATGAAATCAGTTTATTAAATACTATTAAAGTAACTGGATCTTCTTTTGTTTATAGTAGTATCACATTTGTGTAATTTGGTTTACACTGCTGTAAACAAGAGCAGAACCAGATCCCCAAAATATAAATATACACAATGAAAACTTAGCTTACCCTTGTATATAATTCATTTTGCAAATGACATTAAACTGAGCTTTCTATTCCACTGGCTTCTGCTATGAGCATTTCTGGGAAAGTATGTGAAATACACCTTCCGAATAAGTTATGCAAGAATACCATTCTCTGCTGTGTAAACTACTCTAGATAAAATGCTTCAAAATATTTGATTTATCATGTGATCTCTTGTGTATTTAAAAATTAAATAGCAAGTGTACACAGCAAGGAAGTTCTTTATTTTCCTAAGCACAGCTCAGCTGCTTTTGGAAGCTGAATGCTTGATTGAGCTTAAAGGAGATTGCATAATGCTCATGCAATAAAAAAAAAAAAACCACAAACAAAACTGCTTAGTAGCTGTCAACTTCATTTCAGCATTACAAACTTGCATAGTGACCTTTTTCTTTGTACTGAAGCTACTGTTACTCTCTCCAACCTCAAGCTACCATAGCTGCTGTTGTCTTTTAGTATATATGTATTTCTTTGTATGTATACTTCTGAAAATGTAGAAGTTTTCCTTTGCTTTGAGAATAAACATTTGATTTTTTTTTTTAATGATGCAGTGAACCAGATTTGCAAAAAGAATATTTTCTTAAGGGTGTGACAGTAATCTTATGTTATTGCACACTGATGCTTGGCAAATATTATTCTTTGGAACTGCTATTGCTGTTTGGGCCTGATTCTGATGTCAGGTATAAGATAAGCAATCCCAGACTCGAAGATGACTAACTTCAGGTTCTGCTTGTTAAGGCATCATGTTTTTTCTTCCAAGTTTCTTCCAAACTTGTGTGCATGTGAGGAGTATTAACCATAGTAAATTCATTACTTTGCATAATTCTGTGGTAATCTTTAGCTCTAAGTGAGGGGTTTTTAAAATATGCTTTATAGGGCATTATTTGTTAGAAGGATGACTGATTGCTTGTGAAGATAAAGCTTATGTGGTAGACTATTATAAAAATGTACTTGCTGAGTCCTTAAACTTGATGGACAAGTAATTTTTTAGTACAACTTAATCATAAAGTTGACCTTTTTTAAAAATTTCCTGAAAGGTGCGAACAGTTTAGGGTAAATGTGAATTTTTGTAGAATCACAATTATGTTATTTTTATAAGACTAGAATTATCAATTTAACATGGAATCAGCATGTTTAGGAACCAAAACAAACCACCAAGGTATTTCTCTTTTTTGACAGCTGGCTACCAATTTGAGATCTACCAAATGAAGGCAATCATACTGTCAAGTTAAATATAAATGTTACTGTTTACCTTTTAGGAAATTCCCTGGCTTTTTTTACTATGGAGAAGATAATGACTGGAATGGAAAGTTACATAAAGAGTAGAGTGATCTTGCTCATAAACAGCTTATTTAACTGAATCATGTATTGATTTTTGCATAATATTTGGATTCTAAAGTAAAGTGCTTTTGAAGTACTGGGGTTTTAGATAGTTTTATAATTTTTGGAATTGGTTTATAGTTGTAGGCATAAATACTCCAGGGGTTTTAAGTTAATGCAGTACTGAAATCTAAACATTGAATGTTCATGTGGGGCTGTTTAGGTTTAACTTGGAAAGCTTAGCCTCGAAACAAAATGAGATCACCTTTGCAAGCACCAAGCACTTCCCAGAGCCAGTAATCTTCGGAAAGTAACTAATTTCACCCATTATGTTATAGCTAAGCCTAAAATGAGCACATAATTTTCAACCATGATTGAATTCTTCAAAAAGGCAAGCATTTCCAATCTTTGTCATGCATTTTATAATACATTATATTTAACTTCAATGTATGGCTTTTAAGATTTGGCAAACTTGTGAAATAAGCCAAACTAAAGCTATTCATCAGCTTCCTTAAAACATGACTAGTCTGCATCTCTGTGAGGTGTAAAAACAAAATCTGCAAATTATATCATTGTCACTTACTGTATTTGAGAAAAAAATTCATTTGTAATTGTTATGCTAATCGCTGTTTGTGCTAATAGAAAATGTAAATTTTTAGTTTGTCAGAAAAGAGGCGGTTATAAAAGACTATTTACTTTGGATTTGTTGGCTGACTGCTGTGCTACTCAGTTTCCTTTGACTTTGGACTGAAAGATCTTTGGAATTACAAAAGTGTGTGCCACTTAATTTATACACCTACTACCGGTGACAAAAGCTCCATTTCCTCTGTTTATCCAGTGTCTTCTCAATATTTATATTCAGAGAATTAATTGGAAGAGGCTGGTTCTCTGAAAGGCCAGATAACTAGGATGCAAGGAAAACATTAGTTCTTTCTTAGTGTCATGTTTTGTCTTTCCAGCTGGGAGATGATCATACTATGCTTTGATAGGGAAAAGTTGAGTGCTTGTATCTTTGAAAATTTTTGTGTTGTAGCATCTTTGTGATGGCAGCTTTTTCTTGTGGACTTAAGGCTCTGAACACACCAAAAGTGCTATAGGAGTTGCTACAAACAACTTTCAGGTTTTCACCTAAGTAATTTGCAGTTGGTAAACCTTTTGCACAACTAATACAACAACTACTAGAAATGAGGGTTATTTGCATGGATTGTAGCACCAGTGACTGGATATTGCTTGTATCTTCCTAGGGAGCATGGTTTCACTAAAAGACTAATTTTATAAAATTTTTATTTGAAAGAAAGTAGAATAAACTCAGTAACTGCTGTGGTTTAGTCTCATCTGAGTTTAGCTGAAGTAAATGTTTCTTTTCCACTGTTTTTAATGGGCCTTGGATTAGACTGGCTAATTTCAAATAGGAAACAGCTTTGGGCTGCTGTTATCTCTAATCTAACAGAAGCCCTATTTATAGCAATGCTGCTGTATATATCTGGTTTCTGATAATATTTGTTTAGCTTTTCTTGCACCTGTTATCTCCTTGCAGATATGCTTGTATTTATTGTTTCCAGAGATTTCTTCTTTTTCTTTACGTTAGCTTCTTGCTCATATTTTCTTTTAAAGAAAACCTACAAATTTATTCAGTGATCTCTGAATTATTTATTAACCTTTTTTTTTTTTTATTTGAACATCTGAAATGTGCTAGACCTTTCATAAAACAAGGATACAGTTCTGTCTCTGAGGATTTGGACATTTACTGTAATGGATGGTCACTTAGTCAATTAGTCAATTAGTGTCACTTAGTCAATTAGTGTCACTTAGATAGGAGTTTCTACTAAGTAAATATTAATTAAGAAAGAATATACTTATGAATCTTTTGAACATAAAGTGCTACATATGTACAAAATACTAGGATAAATATACTAGATAAAATAATACATGCTCAACTTCATAGAGAAAGCCCTAGCATTGTTTTATTAAAATTATTGCAATAGAAGATTTACAGTCTTCTAATTTCATTTAGATCCAAACCCAAAAATTAGGTCTTGAGGTATTTTACATATATGGCTTGTAAAAAAAACCAAAAAACCCCCCCACACAAACAAACAAACAAAAAACAAAAACCAAAAAAACCCCAGAACTGTGTGCTCCAAATTACTGGACTTTTCTCATTGTGTATCAACGTTGTCAGTGTCAGCTTTCTTCCCTCCCTCTCTTATGCAGTCTGTCTTTGCTTCTGTTGTAAAAACGGGCTTTTAGCTTAGAGTAACTAGGCTGTAAATCAAAAGCCTTGTTACACAAGGTACTTATACTAGAGCCTTCTATAAGAAGAGATTTGTCCGATAGTGAAGTTTTGTTTTACATAGATGTCATGTTATGGCTTATGTAATCAATGGTTTAAACATGGTATGCTTCATTGACCAGAATACTGTGTGTTAGAAATAAAACTAATGTGCTCACCTGTTCTTGGGTGATGGTTTCTTAAGGCAGCTATCTTGATAGAAAATTCTGTCAAATTTATTTTTCGTGTTTGTGGTATATTAGAGTAAAATATCTAAATATGTATATTTGGAGTTGTACAGTCATACAGATTTGTGGCACTGCACATTTATCAAACATTCAGCTAATCACTTGTAGAAACGTCTGTCCCTCTGCTGATAGCAAGGGACTTCTTCAAAGTTTTTTAAGAGGATAGATGGTTCGCAACAAACTACAGAAGTACATCTTCATACAGCATAGCAAAAGAGCAACAGTGAAATCTACAGGAAATTCTGGGTACTAAGATTTTGATGAATAGAGAAATTAATGAAAGAAGAATACATCAAAGTCTAGGAAACATACTGCTATTGCTCTGAAAGTCCTAAGGTGCATATCCCTGGGAGTGAGAGTGTATGCTGGAAAAGGAGTCATATATGCCTTCTCTGATCTTCTGCTCTGCACTGATATTTCCTATTTTTGCCTTTTTGTCTCACGAGTACAGCTGTTATTGTGTTAGTCAAATGTAGGGGGTTTATTGCTCTAAAAAATTAGATGTATGATTTAATGTTTAATATTATCATGTATGTATATGAGAGCTGTATAAAGCATGTATGGCTAGAAAGAAGATTTGAGATTCTGGCCTCTATTTTCTGACTCTGTCTCTTCTGTGTGAATATAGACACTTTAGGTTACATGGATACCTCTGTTTTTTTGGATGTTGAATCTCACGAGTATGTTCCTTAGGTCAGATCATCCCATTTCTTAGAATGTAATATTAGGTACTGGTCACAGACCTTATCAAAACTCCTCTCTGATTTTATTTTATATTTTTTTTTAGTTTTTGACTTTGGTATTAAAAACTGGATTAGTTGTGGGAGAGGGGGAGACAGTCTGATGTGATTCTTTTTCTTTTCCCTGTTCATTCACAGTTCTGTGGATGCATCTTAACTATTGGTTTGGCATAGTAGACTCTTAAAATGGCAGTGCTTGTATCACACTGACTTGATAAAGGCCTGTTTTGATTCTTGTACTGAAACCTGAAGGGCAGTTCAAGATGAAAAAAATCACTTTGCATTGTAATAAACAAATACACACTTGTTGGGTTTGAGGCTAAAAAGCTGTAGGTAAGAAATTAATTCGTATTTCTGTCAATAGACTTGTCATTAGCAGCTAATCTTTAACCCTTGTACTCTTATAAACCTTACAACTGCATCATTGAAGTTTTATAGTGCACATAGTTCAAGCCATGTGTCTGTCACGTGCCTTCAATTAGTACTTGTATGCAGAATAATCTTATACTGACAGCCCTAGAGAATAATGCTTTCAAAACACAAGATGATAGTGGCTGTAGTAGGGCTGCATTTCCCAATACTGCATACCAGTGCCTCTCTGGTATATCCTTATAGATCTCCTTAAAAGGAATGCAGATACCATTTTAGCTCATTCACTTACTGGCCATCAAGGAATGTCATTTTTACTGGCTGCAGTGGCTATATGATACAGCCCCTGTATTTGCTATTTCAATCTCCCTTAATAGAGAAGCCTAACTAATTCATTAGCCTTTCTGCCTTTCCACAGCTCCTGGAGCCTGTCTGCCACCAGCTTTTTGAACTTTATCGTAGTTCCGAAGTTCGGCTCAAGAGATTCACGCTGCAGTTTTTGCCAGAGTTGATCTGGGTATATCTGCGTCTTACTGCCAGCAGGGATAGGCAGAGTAATGGTTGCATTGAAGCATTGCTGCTTGGCATTTACAACTTGGTAAGTGAGATGAGTGGGAATGGCTGAGGAAAGCTTTGATCTGAGGTTTTGCATCAGTGACCACTAGGAATAAAGTAAATTATTGGAACAACAAATTTAAAATTATAATATGCTTACATGAAAGGGTATTTAATCTGGAGAAGAGCATAATGTAATGAATAATGAAGGTTTATTTGCAAAAATATTTTTTATAGCAAACTTTTTATAGTAATCTTTAAAAAGGATCATGTCATGGGCTTTCTTGAACTGTTATATATTTGTGTTTGTAAGGAAATGAAGTAACCCGCCTTAATGTTGAAAAATACAACTTCTGTGGAGATGACTGTCAGGCCAATGTGCTTGCTCAGTCTTCATGTATCACTTCCTCCTGCTTATTCTGAATACGTTTTATTAAGGGTAATTTGAAGCTGAAACCACTCATCATGCTACCACTTAGATACATGCATGTGTACGTTTGAGGCAGATAGCTGTCTTGAGTGGAACTGTGATTTAAAGAATAAAGGTGACTGTAGAAGACTAGGTTCTGCTGTTGGATGTAAAAGTAGGGGGTTTTTATATCCTTACCTTAGCCTGGAAATGTTTATTCTTGTAATGTTTTGAGGCTGTTTCATAAATTTAGCAATACTACCAAGACAGGCATTCTCAAATGGTAATTTCTGTGTTAGAGAGCTTTAAAACATTCTAATGAAACATTGCCCTTCTCTCTACTATAATAGTAAACCCCTCCTGTAAATTGTGTATTATGTCCCTACACATGATGAGACATAGAACAGTAAAATTGTGATTCTTAAGAAAAAAGTAATCTTGTTATGTGTCTGTGATCAGCTCTAGCAACTGGAAGATCCATTTATTTTACATTTATTGTGATAGAAGAAACATTAGAAACTGCTTGCTGATTTTTGGTACTGTTTGCTGGGTTGAAGTAGCATGTTTGACTGTTTTCTTAAAAAGGTCCTTTTGCAGTTCCTTTGAAAGTCATGTTGGTGATTCATATTTTTTTAAGGACAGTAATTTCTTCATTCTGTCCAGATTCAGGAAGAAAGAGGCCTCGAAATGGACAGTGGCTCCCACTATTTTTTTTTCCTTGGTAAAGTTATTGATAATTTTCTGCACATATACTGAAATGGAAGGAGTGAAGTTATTTTCTCAATTCCTAGGAAGTGAAAGACAAGGATACATTTTTTTGCATTCTGCTAAATTCTATCAACTGTACTCCCATTGTGATCCTTAAAATCTACTACAAGTACTGTGCTACCTTGGATTAAGTTTTCACATAAATTGGAATGACTATAGCTCATTGTTTGGAAATTTGCTGTACAAAGTGAAAATGCAGGATTTTAGACTCCTTTTTGGTATAGTCTTATGTAATTGCTCTTAGTATATTTGCTTTAAAAACTGCTGGGTTTGCTTATGTAGTAGCCTAGCAACTATAAAATCTGACCAGTTTGAAAGCCTTTTGGGAAAATATTCTGTGTATTTCTTACTGATAGAATGCCCGAAGAAACTTTGCCAGTCCCCTTGATTTCACCTTTTCTCTGTGGTGCATTTATTATGAATTACTGCCCGTTGTCAGCAAATGACTCATCAGCCCTCCTGTATCTATCTTTTGGGCTTAAAGTTTAGCCTTGCTCCACTATGCAGTTCTATTATTAATAAATGTTATAATGTAAAGGTGGGCTAGAAAAGCTTTTTGTTCTCTTTTGGTTTTGATGAAGTCACACTGATCAAGGAGCCAATGCTGGTTTTTTTAAGTGTTGCAGACTGATTCTGCAAAACAGTCTGTGACAGAGGTCTTTCTGCTTCTTAAATATGTGTGTAAATTTGCTGATATTCTGCAAATGCTCAGAGACCTTAGGGTGTTAATAGTCTTATCAGATCATGATATCTAACTTCTTACTTGTTAAATGCCTTCTAAGATTTGAAAATTATTCTCAGTCCTATCTCCTTACTTCTGTTTGGGTTTTGGTTTTGTTTTTTAATGCAGGAAATTGCTGACAAAGATGGAAACAACAAAGTTTTATCTTTCACCATCCCTTCATTATCTAAACCCTCAATATATCATGAGGTAAGAGAGCTGCTGTGGTAAATTAGAAATGGATCTATTAGAGGAATGAAAACTGGATCCATTTGATGCAACAAGCCATTTTAGATGAATCTTGTAGCAGTAAGTTTTCAATGTCAGTAGCTTGCAATTAGTGTAATTGAATTCAATAGCATCAGTAGAAGAAATTAAATGTAAGTATTAAAAAATCTTTGCTGACAGTGACCATTTTAAACAGAGGTTAGTTATGTTGTAGCTGCAACTGTGTTTTTTTGCCTCTTATGCGTTAGTATAAAAGTAGTCTTCCTTCTTCCAACTTCTCCTTAATACAGTTTGAACTTGGAATCATGTTTTTCTTTCTCTACTCTTACTGTACAAAAGGTCTGTGCGATTAGGATAAACTTACTATAAATGGATATGTAAAAATCAAAGCTGAAAATTCCTCTTACCTGCTCTATTGTTTGTAAGTGTGGAAACTGTTTATAATAATGAATTTAGGTAATGTTTTTAGATTTACTGTGTTCATTTTTACAGACTGCAAGGCAAGTGTGCCTTTTGGCTTGGGTGGTTAGGAGTTTTAATGCTTTTGGGGACCTTTTACTTACTGGTTGATTTCTCCCACCTTCCTCCTCCCGCTACCTACTTCTAGCCCTCTACTATTGGATCTATGGCTTTAACTGAAGGAGCTCTATGTCAGCATGATCTCATCAGGGTAGTTTACAGTGATCTTCATCCTCAAAGAGAAACCTTCACAGCACAGAACCGGTAGGTGGATGTATTCTAACATTAGAGGTTCTTCACTACACAGACAAGTAGTCCTTAAATATTCAGACTAAATATATTATGTGTTCAGTCCTTTCTCAACATCAAGTGCTTGGAAATAAATCTAGAGAACAGTTCTGGGTAATGTTGAGATACAGTGTTTTTCTTGTTTGTTCTTCTACTAGTTAATTTAAAAGAAAGTAACTTCTCTGTCATTTCTGTGTCCATCAGGAGTATCTTTAGGTTTATATTTGTCAACTCAAATTTTCCTGGAAGCGTAACAAAATTCAGCTTTGGCTCTGAGGCTTTGACTGCTTTTTCCAAAGGAAAGGAGGAATGGAGCTGAGTGGATAGACAGAACTAGGGATGAAAGAAATTGCCCTGCTATTAATAGTGACTGCCAGCTTTACCTGTGTCTAAAGCCAGCTCTGGGAAAACATAAAATAATTTTGAATGCATTGCAGACTTGTCCAGTTCTGTAACTTTTCCCAAAATTTATGCCATTTCCTCCATAGTTCGTGCATATGCTAATGGTTTTCAGTAATAATAATTTTAAGTGTTTAATACTGAACCTTCAATAGCCTGTTTCAAGTTAATGAATTCTGGTGAATGAGGATTTTCGGATTTGTGTGTTTACTTCTGACACTTTTTCCTGTGGGGTATTTTCTGAAACGGAGTTGTAGAATTCTTGGTTAAATTCTAATGAAATACTAAGAATTTAAACCATGCAAGGTTTTGCTCTTGTCTCTTTTCAGGTTTGAGGTGCTGAGCTTTCTTATGCTGTGCTACAATTCTGCTATTGTCTATATGCCTGACTCTTCTTACCAATCACTTTGTAGGATGGGTTCCAGGTGAGACACTTGCCTTTGAAATAGTCTTGCAGGGTGCATTTAGACTTCTGAATATTCATCCAGCAAAAAAAGAATAAATTTACTTGTTGAATTTAATAACTTATAATATGTAATTCCTGGTCAGACCCGCAACTTACTTGGAAATATGAAGCTGTGCTTGTATACAGATGAAACACGTGGATTATCTTACTACTGCATGGGCTTTCATTCTAGTTGTGTAACTTTCTGTTATTTGGAAATAAAAAAAGCAATTTTGGGGGAAAATTAGTTGAAGCTACTTGGACTGATTTGTATTTTTTTGGATTTACATATTTTTCAGACATTTTTTAGTATGGTCAGCTTAAAAATCCTGCGAGGAATATCACCAGTTTCCTCTACTTCCAAATATTAATGTCTTGCTTCTGCGGATGGTTTATATGAAGTGCTTGCACAATGTTCTGGGTTTTAGTGATTTGTTTGGATTTTTCTTTGATTTGGTGATGGTTGTTGGTTTGGGTTTTTTTCTTCCTTTCTTTTTTTTTTCCCTGATAATAACATCCCACTTTCTGGAGAATTCACTACTTTGATTTCTCAAACTCTTATACATGCCTTATGTAACCTCCTACTTGAATAATCTTAGAAGCATCTGGAGAATTCACTACTTTGATTTCTCAAACTCTTATACGTGCCCTTTATATAACTTCCTACTTGAATAGTCCTAGAAGCATCTGGTTGGCAAAGATCCTTGCTTTATGTTTTGAAAAATCTCAAGTAGATCTGATATTCCCATATGCCTGGTTTTACCAGCATTTTTGTCTAAAATGAGATAAATTCTCTATCCTGTTACCCCAAACAAAGGAACCTCTTTAAATGTTTTTGATTTAGTCTGTTTGCTTCAGCACAATACTGCCATGAAAGAAAAGCATTACATGCAATTCAGTTACATAGCAAAGAAGGATCAGACTAGCTTCCAACAACATATATTCTGTAGTAACACACACATGCAGTTAAGATTATAGCCTGTTCTCTTTCCTGTGATTTCTGATGGGAATGGGTTAATTCTGTGTATACTTTCATCATCTTCACTTGAGTTGTGGCTATACTAAATTTGCCAAATATGTTGAATTTTTCTGCATTTGAAAATTAGATCCGTTCTTTGGGTAGAGAAGAGAGACAACATTTTATAGGTTAGGGAATTTTTTTTGTTGTTTTTGAAACAGTGCAGCAGTTATGTATAAGCGGCCATGTGTTGCTTCCATGATGAAGATTCAGATATTAAAGTTATGAATAAATTACTCCTTTAGTTTCGGAGACTCAATGCTATGCAGTATATGGGAAGGCAGGCCCTTTTTCAAGAGTTGGAAGTATTTATTTAGAAGGCAGCTGAGAGCAATTCTCAAAAATAGAGTATCTGTGTTATCCAACTTTAGGTAAAAGGTGGTTGTATGCTGTCATCACACATTAGATGGGAGAGGACATATTTCTCTTCTATACCACTGAAATGTTTCCTTTAAAGACAGTTTTGGTTACTGAATTGTGGGGAGAGTGACCTACTTGGTGGTGGCAGTAGAGAACATTTTGCCACCCTCTTTCTTTAGAAGCTGGTTATGATTTAAAGAAAACAGATGGAGGTAATGGCTATATGGGAATAGCACTGGATTATCAGCAAGCCACATCTCAAGGCACTGTTATAAAACTGCTTTAGTTGTTGGGAGAACAACATAAAAATGTTCTACGTTGTGTACTTATATTATGAAAAATAAATTTTGGAAATGAACTAAAATCTCTGTGTTATAAAGATGTTTGTAGCTTTTGTGAGGTTAAACATTTTGTTACAATGGTGTGTTTTTTCAGGCTGTGTGTGAGTGGTTTTCCACGGCAGCATGAGAAACGCTGGAAAGAACACTGTGGTAGAGTGGTGTTAGACCCTGACTTCATGGTGCAGCTGCTCACAGGTGTCTATTACGCCATGTAAGTGGATGGGTTTTTTGTATAAAGATAAATGTCTGGTTTTATGTTAATTAAAATATAAATGCTAGTTGTTTTACGATTGAAAAAAAGATTTAAACTCATTACACAAGTTTGTAACTCGATTAGTGTATTTCCTGTTACTTGCTCACTCAGCCATAATAATTTGAAAATGTCTTTGTCAGCATTGAATTAGGTGATGAAGGGCCAGCAGTAGGTGCTGAAGAGAGGTAGGCTTCTGCCTTCAACCTTTCTCAAGTTTCTACTACCACCAGATACCTTCTGTTCCCAAGCATATAATGAGCTAGGATGCCAAGATAACCTGATGAAATGCAGACTTCTTGAATGTCAGTAGCTTCTGAGGTAGCAAAAATCAATTTCTGATGGAAATTCAGTTCTGCTAAGTAGTGTTAACTGTTACATCTTGACCCCGTTTTTTTAATTGTTTAAGTTTGTCCTGATTGTAGCATCAACTTTGCCTGCTTGGAGGTGACAGGGAGCAGCTTTTTTGTTATACCAACAAGATTAATAATAAAATGCTTTGTCTATACTTTCAAAAGAAGTGAAGGAGCTGGGTTGTACATACAGTTGATGAACTTTCTATGCAAGCAAAGAAGTGAAGAGCTGGATTTGGGCAGAAAAAAGACAAGACTGAGTTCGTAAGATATGAAAGATAAATATCTATCTTTACTTTTTAGATACAATGGTCAGTGGGATCTTGGCCAGGAGGTATTGGAGGACATAATTTACAGAGCACAGCTTGAACTCTACTCACAGCCTCTGCTGGTAAGAAACAATCGGTTGCAATTTATGGACTTGGTTAAGAGGAGTATGGATGTGTTTCTGAGGTACACTGGTAATGAAAGCATTCGTGGCCACTTACGGCACTCCCAAATGCAAGTAGTTGTTAACAACTGGTGTGTTCAGCATAGCTATTTACACCATGCTGCTTCTGCTTGAGTATTAAGCTAGGGTGTTGAGATCTCCCCGGACTCATTGATGCTGAAAGCTAGGATTTTCTAATGTATTACAGTTGGATCAAAATGTTTATGTTGTTTTGGCATAAACTACCAATGAGTGATTCAAAGAAGCTTAACTAAATGGTTATATGTCATAAAACACTTGTTGCAAAAAGGTGTTTTCTTTGCTTCTAGTCCTTCAGCAGGTCTTAGAATATGCTGTGTGGTTTAAATGATAACACAGTAGAAAAAGCAACAACAGGACAGAGCTGAATGTGAAAAGGAGCTTAATCTCTAGAGTCCATGTCAGATTTTGATTGCTCAAAGTCATGCAGGTCTTAATCTTTACCTTCTTTAGAGGGGCGGCAATAGAATGGAGTTCTGATTGTTTGGCGTTTTCAGTTTCCACTATACATACTGTTCTGATCACAAAAGGAGAGAAATTAAATGGGGAAAGTGGTGAAACTGGGATGGATGCATGTGGATGCGATTGGGGAGAATGAGGAAGCTGACAGAGAGAAAGGAGGAATGGAAGGATTTTATTTTTTGTCTGATGTAGGAATGAGGATCAGCATAAGAGGGAAAATTAAGGAGGAGAAAGTAAATAGACTATTGTCTCAGTTTCTGTGTCAGAATTATGGCTAGAAGCCTTTAGTGCTTCTCTGAACTAACAGCAGTAAAATTCTCTGCTTTTTCCATAACTGAAAAAGTAGTGGATTGGGAAAAATCTTTGTATGTGGCAATTTGAGATCCCTTGCTTCTGCAGTAAATTACATAAAATTATTCTCTTAATGAATTAGTTTTGGCTGTAAAATTTATCTACAGGCTTTCTGACACTGCTTTTAAATGCTTGGTATCCATTGAATTATTATAATAGTTGGTTCCTTTTGGAAATGACTCATTGCTCCATCAGATTGAAAGTTTTAAATTAAATATTGAACCTGCTGAACTGGGCCACCCTATCAAACTACTACATTTAAAAGGTGTGTAGGAGGATCTGGAACTTCATTCAATTGATAATATGACAATTTTCAGTCCTGATTGTTCATTTTTAATCAGTTTGGCCTTAGAGATTGCTTCTAATTATAAGAATCTTCTAGAATGTCTTTGGTTTCTTCCAAAGCTATTTTTGCTTCTCCATCCCATTGTCTGGTGTCGGTGATGTCATGACGTCACCAATTTTCCCCCCTTCCCCAGTTAGCGTTTTTTTCATGCTTATGTGTGCAGGTGCATCTGTGGGGTTTTCTTCTTAATACTCTGATCATTGCCTTGCTTCCTATCTTGTTTTACTGCAATTTTTAAAAAGCAGCTTTAAGAAATTGTCAGTTTTATTAAAGATTACCTGTGTCTCCTTGGCCTCATGCTATATATTCAAGCGATTTGACTTTTTCAAAGGTTGGAGTCTTTTTCACCTTGTTGCATTCTCCAGGAGATGTGTATAATTTATCAGCATTATAAAGTTTCATATTTTAAACTTAAAACTACTGGTACGAAGTAAAATTTTGTCTGTGCAGCATCCCAGGTAAGTCTGTTACCAAACACTGGGTATTGGTTTCATAGTCATGGAAACTGGGAGTTTCTGCAGAGGGAAACTAATCACCAAGATTCAATACTAGTACCAAGCTAGCCCAGACCTGGGGAGCAGCCCAGTTCCAGTCAATCAGTCTCTTCGTCTGAACACAAGGGTTCTGCACTTGTTTTCAGACGGAAATCCCTGTCTTCAGTGCAGAGATGCACAGGCTTCCTTAGCCTGGTACACAAGAAGCATGGATCAGCAAGTCCCTATTGTGACGGCAGCTTTATCCAGTGTACTTTATTTATTTATTGATGTACTTACTGCTTTTGTTGGATGTTCTTTTTGTTAGAGCTCCTTTCTGGTAGGCAAGAGTGGATGCCTGGCCTGAAGCCAGCCCTCCTTTGTCATCCATAGTTGCAGACTTGGCTTGCCAAGTCTGAATTGTGCTGTTTGTTTATTTTTCTGCCTTTCAGTGCTGGATTAGACATAGTGAGCAAGGTTTTTTGCATCCCAGAGGATCGCGGGTTTGGTTGTGATTTTTTTTTTTTTTTTTTTTTTTTTTTTCCTCTCAGAGAAGGGCAGTGACTCATTCAAACTTGTTGTTTAGATTGTTTCAAAGTTTTAGTGTTGATTATTTTTATCTCCATATGGTTTTCCTCAGTCCCCAGAAGTAGAATTTGTGCTGTTAGAAAGGGCCAGCTGTTAAAAGGTTCAACAAGCAAAAGTGCTCTGTCACTTTTCTGGTCCCATTGCAGAAGCTTTGTGCTACTGATTTTTAGATTTTCATCCCGTATACAGTATATTCAAAAGAGGGCATAGCTCTAGCGAGTAGAAGATGGGAAGACAAACCATTGTATACTGTTGAACTTAATCTGCTTTGGTTCAGTACAGCAGAAATGAGTTTCTGAAGTCTTTAATGTGATCAAGGGTAGGGTGAATGCAGTTTGTACCATTTCAAGAGGATGGCGTGGGAAAAGGCCTATGTGTGAATAGGAGAGCAGTTCACAAACAAGGGTTGAGGCTGAGAGAACTGGCTAGCAAAGGGCAAATCAATGTTGGACAAGTGGAAGGCAGAATGATGAGCATTTCTGTGATGTTGCCAATGATCTTTTGTGCTCGTTAGAAGTCAGACAGGAAGGCAGTGGAGAAGATGTTTAATGGGGAGTTACAGGATCACAACAGCAGCTGGAGATCAGGATCAGCTATATGGCAGCATTCCAGCCCCCCAGGAAGTGAAAAGTCTTTGATTTCATTAATATCCTGTGATCTGTGGCTTTACTTTTTGAAGCAGTTTCATTTCTTCTTATGGTTGCTGCGTGTTTTGCCTGTTATAACCTGTAGGATCGTCACTTTTACTTTATTACGATGTAAATAAACACCTTTAATTCATAGAGCTTTTATGGCATGCCATATGCATTGATAGAGTCTTTTTATCAAACATTATCTGAGATCTTCACAAAACAAATAATACAAAGTTCTGCCAACAGAGTCTGTTCCAGTGGTTTAGTAGATTTCTCATAGTTTCTGTGAATGCTAACAAAAGGTGACTTAATGACTTAAGCAGATTTGGTATATGTGGGCTTTGGGAGTTCAAGAAATTTGTTGGATGTCCCTTATATTTCCAAGGCCTCTGGCAACCTCAGAATATCAAGACAACATTGATGAGGTTTAAAAGTACCTTAATTCTGTCACTATGCTGAGAGGAACATACGAAAGTGTTGTTTACAGCATAAAACTAGCAATATTTTTGGGAATAGGTTTGTGATGAGCTTTTCAACATAGTTATCAACTGTGAATTTGAGGATGGGGCCATCCATCTGGATGAGATCTGGCATAATTAACAATTCTTGGGTTTTTTCACCCTCTGTATCCAACAAGAGATCTAATAGTGACGTTAGTGCAGTCAAGGACAGTAGTAGTACAGCATTTTACTTTTATCTTAGGTTGCAAATGCCATGAAGAACTCACTGCCCTTTGATGCTCCTGATGCATCGCAAGAAGGCCAGAAGGTACTGAAAGTAGAAGTTACTCCGACAGTGCCGAGGATTTCTCGGACTGCTATTACAACAGCTTCTATCCGTCGTCATCGCTGGAGGAGAGAAGGTGAGCTTTCTCTGCCAAGAGCAAATACTGTGGTGTACTGTATTCATCACATCACTGTAATCTGGCTTCTGAGTTTGAATGTTTGCAGAGTAATTGGTTGGGGGGCTTTTTGTTTGTTTGTTTTTGAAAAGTGGTATTTCATAACAACGTGTAGTATTTTACATCTTCAGAGCAATGCATGAACATTGAACATTTGGGGTGTTTGTTTTGTTTTTGATTTGGTGATAACCCATGAGGTAGGTGAGAGAATTGAGAAGCCGGAAAATGTTTAATAGGACCTCTTTTTTTCTCCATGTAACATAGCATAGAACTGTAGGGGTAGAGTTTGGCTTAGAATTTGAGTTCTTTCTTTAATCCACACTAAAACTCAACCGCCTCCCATCATAAATAGCTCAGGGAATGAATCGTATTATCCAGACTTTGACAGGTTTCCAGCTACCTAAAGCTACTGAAGGCAGTGGGAGAGAGAAAAGCTGAACATTGCACTCCTACCATCATATGGCCCAATTCAGAGAGGGGCCATGTCATAAAATAGCTTTGGATAGCTTAGAATTAGTCCTTATTTTTCTTCAGTGAGTACTTATGTGGAAATGTGCTTGACTATGAAGAAAAAGAATAAACATGTAGTAATATTTACCTTGATATGATGACATCTTCAGTGTAGGTGTAGCAAAAAGCTTGCTTTGATATCACTTTGTCGTACTTACAAAGCTTTGTTGTTGCATGATTAAATATTTTAAAAAGCTACATAAATGGATGAAGGTAGAGAGTAGAATAATCTAAAAATAAACTGAGGATAGAAAAGTCTGAAAACAAGGATTACATATTTTCCTGTGGTACTCTTTTTCTGCATCATGTGCAAAAGGATTTGATGACCTCTGGTCTTCAGCTGAATCAGGATGTCCAGGACAAGTAGCTGTCTTATGTTTTCAGGACTTTGGGTCATGTTTGTCTTCACTGTAGTTGCCATTATATTCATTTGCTAGTCTCTGGTCTACAGTATAGCCCACCTGTCCCTTTCTGTGGATGTTCTTACAACTTTTAACTAAACATGGGTAGTGTTTTGTGTTTGTTCTATGTCCGCATAAGTCTTCTATTTTCCCTGCCTGGGTTGGAATGCCAAGAAGAGAATAGAAAAGCACTAAAATGTTATATGTTGAATCCCAGATGGCTTTGACTTCTCAAACGAGGCTGACTCAAGCATACCTGGCTCACCGATCCAACACGGCTCCACAGACCTAGGGATCAAACGTGAGCAAGAGGGGGAGGTGCTGATGCGCAGGACCCCTGAGCATGGCTTCCCGGAGCCCACCTTGGCAGCAGCCACAACAGAGGGTAGGACAGAGATGAGGAGGCAGAAGTCAGTGAGGCAGTTGCTGGAGGAGGATCCTGGCTCCCTATCCCCAAGCAGAACTTCTTTCCATTCTAGTGTGTGTTTCCGCTATCCCAGGGTGTATTAGCTTCTCTTTGCAATACACACATCCCCTATATACCTAACATCAGGTCAGGTACTACCTTTTGTTATCACGTGGGCTGGCCTGGGGCTTGCATCTGTGTGGTGAAAGACTGCTTGGCATGGCAAAAAAAAAAAAAAAAAAGACAGGGGTAATAGCCAAGAGCTTTGGGATTGCTTGGAAACTTTCTATTACTGAGCATGTTTAATCTAATACTCAGAAGGAAAATATGCACCAGATGAACACGAATCTAGTCCTGAAAATTAGGCAGTATAGAGTATAAATGGATTTGGCTACAGCTTAGTTACAATAAGCTCTTGTTACTCTGCAGTTTTTAAATTTCCAAGAATGAAGTTTCTGGTTCCCATTAAAAGTCAAGCCTGTCTAAGACAGATGTACAACCGCTGATGTTTTTAGTTACCAGTCATCCTTTAATTGAAAATTCATACATGTACAACTCGTTCACAGGAATGAGCTAGCTGCTCTAAAGACAATTACCAAAAAAGGACATGTGTTTTCAAGAAGAAATCAGGTTGTCATGTTTCTAAAAACTTTAGAAACAATTAATGCTTTCTTTTTTAGTCATGCTGTCCACACAAATGCTGTAGGACTTTGTAAGTCTACTCTGCATCCAAGAATAGTAGATAGAGTAGTTGGTAGAAATTTATTTTGCTTAAGTTCATGTATTAATTTTCTCATCTTTACTCCATAAAAGACGTGGGTTTGAGTACTGATTTTGAATCATCATTTCTCCTGAAAGATGAGAATTAATTTCTTGTAAATTTAGCTAAACATATTTTGAAGTGTTCTCCTATCTTAAGTCTTCTTTTCTATCTGAACATTCTTTTGGTATTTCCAGCCTCTATAAGCATATCAGCTGAATATAAATGAGATTTATTTGCACATTTTGATACGAGCTACGTAGGTTTCAGATTTGTTCTTCTGGAAACAATAATCTGGAGAATTTGGAGATTTAATATAGTGTTATCACAGAATCCTTACCCTTAATCAGAGTTGCTATCAAACAATAATTAAGACGTCATGCTTCTATAGAAGATAGCAGCATAAAAATGTTTAGTGCGGGTTTATAATCTACTCCTTGGTGCATAGTGACTTCGAGCATGCTCAGTAAATGAGTCTGTATTCTCCTAAATTCACTTGTTCAGTTGGTCTTACTCCATTTTACTAAACTTTGCATGTGCATGACCTGAAGGATATGGAGAAGTCCTCAGCTGCAGAGAAGCTTCTGGGAGAGACAGGAAGTGGGAAAGAAGTTGATAAAGATGTGGCCTTCTAGTCTTAATTTGTTTTAAGACATCTATACAGTTTGTCATGTTCTTGAATAAGGCATCATTCCACATGCTTTACTTCAGAATTCTGAAGTGGGTTGAATACCCTTTGCTTCTGTAACATTAGCAATGTATAATTACATGCTTGGGTGAACTGAATTCTGCCCATTGATAGCATCTGGGAGAAGGCCAAGGAATGGAATTTGGTTTGATTATCAGTATAGAATTGTGTGTGTATATATAGCGGTATATTATTTTACCGATGTCAATTTCACAGAAAGTTTGAGCTAGCAAATTTACTCCCATAAATATCATTTTGATAACAAACAATATAATGAGAGACTGATAATTTCTAGTGACTTTTCAACCTTCAGGTATGGGAAGGATAAACAGAATGAAAGTCACTTTAAAAAGCTGTATAAAACCCCTTCTCCAGATCAGTGTTTTGACCCAAAAAGTAGAAAAAGGCAGGAGATCTCAAGAATGACTCAGTGATGCCTTATAGGGTATTCTGGGTGGGAGCAGCTGTGGTTATATGCACTGTTTTGGGTCAGTGGAGAATACTGTATCTTCATCTACAGGAGTAATTATGTAGAAGCATAAATAACGAATTCTGGTAAGGAACAGTGAGACTTCTGAAAACACACTGTAGTGCAATTGATATGATTTCTGTCAGGTGGCACTGTCTCTCTTTTGGCCTTACAGTAGAGGAGTGCTTGGGAGGAGTAGGATTTTAGTTTTTGTTTTCTTTTTTAATTGTCTTACTGGTCTATTGGGGGGGAAAAAAAAGAAAATTGTATGACTTCATCCTGGTTTTCCCCCCAAACAGAGTATGTAAGGACTCAAAACATTTTTTACTGTTTCTGAGGGCAGTTTTTAGAGGAAAAATAACATGTATTTGGAAGAGAATATGTGTTTGCTGAATTACTTCAATCCCACTGAGAACTTCTGTAGGTATATGGATCTGACTAGACAGAAATTCTCTTGCATGTTGTCTTCTCTATCTTCTTCATTTCTGAGCACTGCTAAGCTGCTTGGGCCTCTGTAGAGTTGCAGCATCAAAAAGCAACAACCCCTCTCAGTCTTGTCTTTAAATTCTGTGGATAAAATGCCACTTTTTCAGTATGACTCTTCTGCTTCACTGTCCCTGAATAGGAATGTCTGTTTTAGCATCCTGTTACTCAGCAATGTTTTAACATAAACTTTGAAGACAACTAATGTTCTTGTGTGATAATAAAAAGCTTAGCAGTATTGTCTGGAGATGCCTTCTTGCAAGTTATGTAGTTCGTTTGAGTAAGAAGGGCTTGAGAGGGGACTTCAGCTGCTGCTATTGCTGCTTGTAACCAAACATGCTTTTATCCAGCTTTGCATGATTATATAAAGAAACATAAATGTTGGTTTATTGAAAAAGGTGCTCTTGCTTTCAGTATGTTCCAGTTATGTCATATTTTTATTAGCATCTTTGATTATGTGTGGGAATGTTGGGGGGGGGGGGGGAATGGAGATGCGGTGGATTGTGAATAAAATATATCACTGTCTAATTTAAGAAAATACACTTATGTCTCAATGAGAAGATGAAGGCCTAGTTTGACCAAGTAGGGTAGGCGGATGAGAGGAAAGTAGTATGTATTTTAAATATGTTTACAAGAAGTTAAAACAAGTAACGCACCCTTCATTTTAATAATAGCCCTTGAAACCTAAGAAGCTTCTTTTTATAAGGCTTTACCAAGGAAGGAAGACTTCAGTAACATGATCTATATTACTTTTCTGCTTCTGGGACGCTAATGAGTCCAATAGAACTATATAAACCCACAGAATAATCTCACATTGCATTGTTCTAAGAGATGCCCAAGAATGGTCTGATTTGGAGATGGCTAAACATCTTTTGTAAGCTGATACACAGTAATGGTAATGCCAAGGCAAAGTTTCCTGAAAAGAAGTAGTAAATTTAAAACAGAATAATAAAACCTTCCTGTAAAGTTTTCTTTTTGCTTTACACTTCAGAAACGTGAAGTTGGATCAGGCTATATTCCTTCTACACAGAGGTGGCAACAATGCTGAAAGCTTTGTGTCCGTTCTGCCATAATGTAAAGTGTTCCTTAGTGCTCTGCTAACAATCAGCCTGAAAGGATGAGCTTCCAGTCAAATATCAGAATCTCTTAAATCCTTGCCACCACTTTTTCCCCATTCCACAAAAGAGATTTAAACATGTTTGCTTGGCAGCAAGCTGGGTTGAACAAAACTGCCAGTAGAGCAGCAGTGGCTTTACCTGGGACAGATCCACAGGCTTCGCAGATTTCTAGAAAATAATCAGGCTCCACAGCTTTTATAAAGAAGAGCAAAATACTTATCATCTGTCTCCTTTTTTGCTAACATGGTTAAACTTTATGGCTTTTTCCCAATGAAACGAAATATTTGGAGCAAAAACTCAAGCTCTATTTTCAGTTTTGAAATTTGAATGCTGTTCAATTTTCTACTGAAACAGTAACTCTTCTTTTGAGTACTTGGAGTTTAGAAAAAGGACTGAAATAAGATTTAAAAAGAAAAAAAAAAAAAAGTCTTTTGTGTGCAGCCCTAATCATATTATAGGCCTGAAAACAGGGATTTAAGAAAAGTTTTTCAGGCTTTTTTTCTCTTTGAGACTCCAGTCAAAAGCACAGTGCCTCTTTACAATATGAAGTATTTCAGAGGTTAAATTTCTCTTAATACAATGGTTGGGGTTTTTTTTTCCTCTGAAAAATCTAGATGCTGAGATAAAAGCAAATATGGTGGAAGCACCTAGATAGGATTGCTGGAAATGCAGGGAGGATTGAGCTCTGGAGGAGAGGGAACTAGGAATTAGGTTAATCTCCAACAGAATGTATAGTCACGTTGTTTGAAGTACCAGCTACACACAACAGAAGCCTTCTACCTCTGTTGGAGCGTTGTGATAGCTGGCCTAGGAAGCAGCCTAATTCTGAAACTTACTGAGCACTCACTGTAACTTACTGTGATGGAAGAGATCCTGAAAATGCTTAGATCTTGCCTCAAAATAGGATAAAAATAGTCTGAAAGGTGCTTTTTTTTTTTTTTTTTAACCACATGTAGGAGGAGATGGGCACCAGTATCTGCAGACAGAACTAAAACAAATTAAGCAAATGGGGCCTAACTCTTCTTGTTTGTAGACAAAGTTTGGGAGTTATTCTAACTGATAAAAGTGATGTAGAGGAAAGGCAAATTGGGCTTAGGGAGTACATATTGTTAGATTCTGTTATTCTGCTAAATATGTCAGGAAGATTATTGGTTGAGAATCAGAAACTTTAAAGCAAGTGGAACCAGGTGGATTCGCAAATGAGGTTTGTTTGACATTCTGTGTGCATCTTTGTCTGTATGTAACTTGAATGCTTACTGTGTGTTCTGATTGGTTTTGGGTTTTTTTGGTTGTTTCTTTTTTCTTAATAGATGCTGAAGGTGTAAATGGAAGAGAGGAATCTGTGAACCTTAACGATGCTGATGAAGGATTTTCATCAGGAGCTTCCCTCAGCAGCCAGCCAGTTGGGACCAAACCTCTATCATCTGTATCCCAGAAGGGCAGCTTAAGGAAAACAGCAAGTGGGCGTTCTGCTAAGGATAAAGAAACCTCTTCTGCAGCAAAATCCAATGAGAGCCCTCGAGATTCAGTAGCACGGAAGCAGTACATGCACCAATCCACTGACCTTGGTGCGGATATCATTGAGATGACACCTACTAAGAAACATCTCAGCCTGCCTGCTGGGCAGGTGGTGCCAAAAGCCAACAGTTTGAGCCTGATCAGGACCGCCAGTGCTTCCTCCAGTAAATCATTTGACTATGTGAATGGCAGTCAAGCAGGCTCCAGTGTTGGAGCTGGTACAGAGGGTATTACCAATCTAGCAGCTGGCAACACCAATCGGTTTTCAACTATCAGCCTACAGGAGGACCGACTAGGCCAAGCTGGGGAAGGTAAAGATCTCCTTCCCCCAGGAGCTCCCCTAACCAAGCAGTCTCGATCTCCAAGTTTCAATATGCAGCTGATATCCCAGGTGTAACTTTGACTCCCTTCCTTAAGACTCCCTCTTTCCCGTTAATCCCCAAGCAAGTTCATCCTTAGCAAAACGTGAACCATCATCCTGCAGTGTGAAAATACTGACTGTTGTGATCTTGTTTGATTTGGTTTAGCTATCATACTGTATTACTGAAACAGCAATAATTCTTCCCTCACTTTCATCCTCCCCGCCCTTCCCCTTGTAAACATGGTTGTGAAGCAGTATATAATGTACTGTATGCCTTTTTTCCATGCCTTCCTTTCTCCTTGGGTGATGTGCAATCCATCGTAGGCTGATCAGTCCCATTTCAACACTGTGAGACTGGAGACACCGGCGGAAATGGTGAATGTGATCCCTATGAGATGATGCTTTGGCTTTGTTAAGAAATAGAAACGGGTTTGTTTTCTCGGTCTACAGTACTGCAAAGACTACTGGATCATGACTTTTCTTTCTCAGAACCAGGAGTGCCTCAGAGATTCTAGTGTGACTTTGGACCTCTCTGAGTTTGTGCAATCAATTCTGGGGAGGGGATTGTCATTGCTGCTCCTGGCTGCCTACAGCACTTTTTTCATTAAAATGAGGGTAGTTTTTTCTTGCCTGCCCCCAGTCTCTCATCCCAGAAGCTTTTGATGTTCAGCAACTGAGACATGCATATTAACAAGTTGTTTTCCCTCAGAGAGAGGATTCTAAGTAGATAATGTAGGTTACAATGCACTTCTAATGGCGTTGTAGCCATATGTAATGTTACATGTCTTCCCCTCCAGGACACAGGGTCATTCTGCATATAGGCTAAAATTTAGACAACACCATGCTGTTAAAGCAATTTGGTTTGTCAGTGGAAGGGAAGCGCTACTTTCCCAGGAACTAATGGCTAGCTCTGCTTCATTTTTGTTGTTGCTGTTGTTGTTGTGAGGTGCTGATCACTGAATTGAAAGGTATATTCGGGTAAAGAGTATTTCTCAGGCTGCTTTCTATGGTATCATGGCTGTTGGACACCCTCGCCCCTCTCAGCTGCTTTCTCAGTGTCCCTGAATTCAATCATGGAGCCATTTTGAGGAATCCTGCAGTGCAGACAGATCATACTCTTAAGGGGCTGTCTCAGGGATAGAGACAATAGTTTGCTAGAAATGCTGAAGCTTCAATGTGAAATGCTTTTCTAGAAACACCGTTGGCACAAAGGGGAACTGACAGTCCTTTTTTCCCAGGAGGATCACGCTTCATTGCCTTGGTATTTATAATCCGTTGAGGTTTTTTAGCTCTTATTTTAGTGGATTGGCCCTACTCTAGGAAATTCAGAACTCATGCCATTGAGCCAAGCCTTGAATGTATATGACTGGTGTATGGGCACTGGCTGGTACTTATGCTAGAGAATACTGCTTAAAAGCACATTTCTGGTTACACATGAGAATGTTTGTCATTCTCTCTCTGTCTATCTTTTTTTGGATTGCTAGAGGGAAAAGGGGAAAGTTCATCCTCTATGCTTAATTCATGTATGATATCCTGGAAGTTTACAAATTGTAAACCCACAGGAAAGAGTTACGATCTTTATGTGGGCACTTTGGTTTCACTGTCACTGTGAAGGATAAACATAAGCAGTTATAAATAGCTGGCTATCTTTGAATGATAGTCTTTAAGAAATTCAGGACAATAACATGGTGTTGCATTGCTGGCAGGTGGTTTTGGTATTGGTGGTTTTTTTGCTTTTGAATCTCTTTATTTCAAATAGAACTTTTTTCTTCAAGTTTACATTAAAATTCATTTAAATATTTGTAGGTTTTTTGTGGTTTGACAAGTAACTTTGGTAGTCTAGTCTTCATATCTTTACATTCATAAAGTGAATTAAACAGCGTCTGGACTGATGCAGAAATTCAGTTAAAGAGTAAATAGAATCATCAGAAATAAAGAAAACCTTACAGTTTCTAAATTGAAATCAATCTTTATGGAGCACTGGATGGAACTAAGGCAAAGTTGAGATTAAGGTATGAGGCATTTTTTGTAAAGATGTCAAAAGCTGTCTATGGTTAAACTCTTCCATATTTTATAAAGTTTTGCTAGTGGAGAGAATTGGTAAGTCGTGGCTAAAGGTACAGAGGTCATATTTTGTAGAGACCATCACAAAGGAAATTCTATTAAAGAACCATCACTGTAATTGAAAAGGACCAAATAATTTGCTTAAATCTTTGGGAAAGAAAAGGTCAGGAGTGTCAGCTAATTTTTTAAGAATTAGGTTTTTTTTTTTGTTTTAGTATTTTTTAAAAGTAGAGTTGTTTATTAGCAAGGTTCTCTACTTTCTACATTTACCATTATAAGCATTCCTCCAGAAATTTTAGGACACTTGAATTGGCATCAAGTCAAATTTTTTAATTTTTTTTTTTTTTTTTTTAAATATTCCTATGTGTGGGGTCCCACGCTATTAAACAATTTCAGGAAAGTGAGACAGCTTAGTGACTTCAGATAGGGAAGTCACGTGTACATGCATAAACTCGAATTGGTTAAAACTTTAGTCAAACTACCTTTTAAGATATTTTTACAGTTCTCATTTTGATGATGTGCCTTTTGTTATCATTTCATCCACTGTATTTTGGTTTGTTCTTGTGTATATATACCTACCCTGTATAAGGCTTTTTGAAGAATTCAAATTTATCCCTGTAAAAAAAGAATATTTTTTTTTTTTTTTTTTTTTTTGTATGTGCTAATGTGGTACATTATAAGTTCAAAATTACCCTTTTATGCAATTTTATTTGGGATTTTTTTATTTTTAGACAAGTATGTTCCACATCTATTATAAAATGAGTCATCACTAATATCTACAAACCAGCTGTAATAACAGGCTTTGCCAGTGCTGTGTATCATGTTTATCATTAATGCTTCTAGATATGTCTTAAACTATGCCAAGGTGCGTTAAGATCATAGCAAAACTTTATACACTGAAGTTCAGTACACTTCAAAGTACTGTGGCAGAAATAAAATTAGAAGTGTCTGGGATATGGGTTGAGGGAATAATCTGCTGGCTTTCTGATTATATATGCTAAGTACTAAATACTTAAATTTTCTGATGCCTGTGACAAATATTTAGACTTAAGTCTCTTTATCCTGAATTCACGCTGCTGTGTCTTGTTTTAGAACATTTGGTACTTGACATGAGGCACTAGTATTTCAGTGCAACTGCAGCATTATAAAAGAAGGTCTAAAAGCAGAACACTATGATTTTTCCCTGTATATGTGCACATGCATGTGCATACATGTAATTCTTAGGTGAGGAAGTGTGGGTACTATATTTTGATGTATACATACATGTCAGTAGGGATAAATTAATTATTCCTTGATACAGTTTTTACCACATCACAATATGCTGCCATTTTGCAACTCATTTTTTGTTGGGCTTTATAATTTTAAGAAAATATAAAATGTTGGGTTTGCTAACTCCACCTTGATTATCCTTTTCAGGGGTTTATTGTGAGAGGCTTTTCAGTTGAATGATGAGCCATTTTTTCATACTGCAGGCAGCAAAGTGATGAAGTAAAAATACCTATTAAAACGAATGTTTTAAGATGACAGTTTAAATTGCTCTAATATCCTTTTAGTTTTTGTTTGGAGACTTTGTATGTCACTGTTCATTTTAAATGCAGATTTCTTTGAACATCCTTTCTGATGTGAATTTGGGGAAGTTTTTTGGCAGCATACTTCATTCTGTAATGCTGAACATCATGTTGCAGCCAGTAAGCGTTAGATCTAGTATTTGTAGTTTGCAAGTGTGTTGGTCTTAAATACGACATTTCCAACATAGTCCTGCTAGCTTTAACATAATGAAAATTACCTGTTTTAACATCAAAATAGTGAGGAAAAAAATTGTTTTCTGACAAAGTATTTATTTGCACTACTTATGAATACTGGAGTTTACTGGGACAGGGTTTTTTCTCACCATGTGAGGTTTACTTGTGTGTGGGTAGGTACATACATTTGTCACGTGTTGACAATCAATTGCCTCAACTGTGTGTATACTGTATGTAAATATGAACATATTTTTCAAGATTAAGGGGGAAACCTGCATCTAGTGGTGGTAAAGCTACTCCGTAGTAAGGTGACCCTCACTCTAACCCCTTTTTGTCTCCAGATACTATGTGGTTTGTTTTACTTCTTTAATGAAGATTATTAGTGTTCTTGGAAAATTTTAGGTCCAGGGAAATTTTCCTCAATATTTAATGTATAACATGTTCAGAGAATTATATTTTGAAAAATTAATTTTGGAATAGATATACTATGGCTGTATTTTAACCTAAGAGTTTAAACTTGTCCTATTTTATCATGAACCAATGGCTATCTCTTTTTAAGTGTTCAGCATTTTAACTTCGGTCACAAACCAGAAATTTTTGTTTATCTTGGCTTACAAATTTAATTTGAAGACTAAGTGAGAACCAAGAATAACTTTTTGAGTAAAATAATAAAAATCAAGCAGTACAGACTAGGTACTGTACTCATAATCCTGGAGGAGGTGTGGAAACTATAGTGGCACATGTTTGAATGACATGTATGTACTGCACACAAAACAAAAAGATGTTTGTGCTGTTAGTAGATCTAATAATCTCATACTTAAATTCTGCAGTTCTCTCATTGCCAAAGATATTGCTACCTTGGCATGTTTAATATAGCATTAAAGCCATTAGCCAGGTCTCATTTGTAACAACCGTCTACATCATAGGAATAGTTTCCATCAGAAGAGTAAACATGCCGCTTTTTTTATTTATTTAAATTTCTTGTTTAGGATAATTGCAGGAGTAAAGTTGCAAAATATCATTCCTTTCCAAGCATGGTAAGCGAAGAAGCCAGATCCTTTGTACTTGCATTGCATTTGTGGTTAATATAAAATCATTCAATCTCTTATATTTTCTTCAGTATTTTAAATGCTGTTTATTTCTGGCATATGGGCCTTAGTCTCTCTTGATTATTTTTTTAGTTTGTTTTCCCACTGGCACTCAGATAAACTTTGCTGTGGAAAGCTTTTCTGTAGGTGTTCAGGGTAACAGATCATGACATGGGTGTTGTGTTAGTGAACACATTTATCAGTCTGTCAAAATTTACATTTTCAAAACTGTCTGAAGAGCCAAAATACCCACCTGCCTCTTACACAGTGGTGGAAGACAGTGGAGAGCTGTGAGCAACTTGGTTTGTCAGTAGTTCCTCAAAATAAGCAGTAAGTGGATTTTGCAAGACTGATATGTATGAGGATTTCCATGTAGTTTTTAGGAAATTTTATTTAAAATAAAACAAATCTTGGATCAAGTTTTCAAAACATAACAGCTAACCATTTTAGATAAACTTGCCTAGTAAGTTTGGCAAGTGTCAAGGCCTGTGACATTAAAAGTTCGGAAGCAAGCTGTAGAAGTCTAAGGGTACCTTACAGCTTCCAGAAATGGATTTAGTAAAAATCTGTCCCATGTTATTTGTCTGTATTTGAGATTTAATGAAAAAATTTCAGTGTTTGCTTCCATTCTTCTATTTATTTTTCTCTAGGCTACCTCCCCCCGCCCCAATTTTTATTTTTACTGTGTTCACCAGATCTTACCAAAGGTAGTATCTGAGGGACCAAATGAAGTTCAAATGGGTCCATAAATTATCCCTCCTACCATAAAGGATTACTAAGCTATTCCTGTGAGGAGCTGTTGATGGGAACAGATGTATAGTAAAACTTTGTGTCTGTACAGTAAAACCTTGCCCTACATTTTAGCTTGTGTATGATGAGCAAAGTGATGAGATCAAGTTTTATTAACCAATTACTTGGTTGTGAGCTCCCAGTGTTTTACAGTGAGGTGTAACCAATTTAGAGTGGAGTATCTTTGCAGTCTGCTAGAACTCTTTAAAGTGATTTAAATTTTGACTCTTGAAAAGGTGATTAATCACTCATTAAAATGTGGTATGGAATTCACACAGGTTTTTGGGTTTAGAGGGTAAAATGGTCAGGGGAGATTTCTGTTTAGGAGTATCTCCTACTGAAGTGACTCTATGGTGCTTTGTCATGGACACTTCCTTACAAATTGGTAGTGGATCCTGTGTGTTTGAGTCCTCATCCTCCCCAGAACTGATCACAATAAAGAAAAAAAAAGTAAAGTAAGGAGGACTTGGGAGTGACAGAAATACTGGCTATTGACACTGTTCTTTCTGTCCAGGCAGTTGTTGTTGTTGTGCTAGACTTTCATGTTATTAGTTTATGAAAAATGCAAGTAGTAATAATTTTGTGGCTTCAAGTATACAGTAGATGTGAGTTAACAATCACTCAGGATAAACCAACTTGTCAAAGTATGAATAGATTCCTAGTACTAGGGTGTGTCTGTGTGGTTTTGTGTGCCAGTGTTCAATGATTACTTTGAAACAAGACTTCTTACTGTTTTCTTGCAGAGAGTGAGTACTTTTGGGATGGATATTACTCGCTGGTTATTTATGGAGAAATACCATAAGATTAAATAAAACTGAGTCATTTTAACATTTTTTCCATATCGAAGATTCCAGGAAAAAGCTAATAAAGATTTTTAATAGTTAAATCAGATACTCTTAATACATTTTAGATTTATTATGGTAGCTTTTATTTGCTATTAAAAAAACCCAACAACTAAATTGAGGTACCCCATGCTGCATTTTTTAAATTTGTAATTCCTGTACTTTACAATGAATCTTCTGATCTGTTTTTGTCCTTCTAAGAATGCAGGATATGCTGTCAATTTTACTAGCAAAAAGAAACATTCTGCAAGGTTTAAAAGATTATTTTCTTACTTTTTTCTGTCATACTAGGTTTGTTTCTCTGAACTAAGGTTTCTGAGGATTTTTACTACTTTAGCATTATGTAATCTTATCTCTGTCATGGAAGGAGCATAAGCAGCAAGTAGCCCACTTCTTGTGGACAAACAGGCTAGGCAAAAGGACGCAGATTGGTGGTGCGAGCCCTCTGCTCTTCACCAGGACAGCCCTGTGTGCTGGTGTGAACCCCAGACGTTCAAGATTCGGTACTGGTGAAGGACTAAACCGAACGGGTTTTTAATAACCGCGACCTCTGCTGTATGATGTCCTTTTAACCTGGGACCAGGGAAAATCTTCGTTCTTAGACCTGAAGATGGCACGTATTGAAGATCGTGTTATTGGTGCATGTAAGCCATTATCTTAACTGTCTTACTGAGCTGGTTAATGCTGTTGACTGTTGTTGAAATGTGAAATGTAGTTACTATTGACTTTGTAAATACCTGCCAGAGATGAAATATAATTATTTTAAATCATTGTAAATAGAGATGTATAAAACTCAACACAATCTGCAATGCAGAAAAAAATTATATATATATAAATATATAAAGATGTTAAATAAATATTGTGCTGTTTCTGAACAGAAATGTATACTTTGTGAAATGCTTTTTTTAAAAAAAAAAATTTAACTTTGATTTACGTTGATGGGGGTGTTGTAATGCAGGGTACTATCCGCAAGGCTTCGTAGCTCAGACACCCACAAACACGCCAGTGCGTGGGGTGGGAGGCGGGAAGGAGCCACCGGGGGGCTGCGTGTGGTTAACTTTGCCCCGGGGCCTTCATGGTAGTTGCTGTCGTCTGAGTGTTTCTCTGAAGGGCCGGGGCCGGGGCCGGGGCCGGGGCCGGGGCCGGGGCCGGCGCTCACGGCGGCTTCACGTCGTCAAGGCAACCCCAGGCGCCCGCCGGGCGGGTGCGCGCGCTTCCCTGACAGCGGAAATCCCGCCCTCGCCGCTTCCGGCGGCGGGAAGCCGATACACAAAGGAGGGTCGCGGATTGGCCGAGGTATAGGTCAGTCAAGGTGCGGCGGTGTCGTTCCGTGCCCGCCCCGCTCGCCCTCAGGGAGGGCGGTCGAGTCGCCGGTTGTCTGGCACGTGAGCCTGCTGCCGCCGCAGCGGCCGGCCGGGAGCCCGCGGCGGCAGAACGGGGAGGGGGCAGGAACCCAAGGCCTGGCCCCGGGCCCTCAGGAGGGCGGTGTGGTGAGGCGGAGGACAGTTCCGACGGGTCTGGGCGGGTCCTACGTGGCTGAGCCGGGGGTGCTTGCGGGGTGCCCGCCATGAGCCAGCCGGAGGGGAAGGGCAGCGGCGCCCTGGAGGTGAAGTTCGTGCCCGACGAGGAGGTCCTGAAGCACATTGCTGACGATGCAGGTAACAGGCGTCCCGGGACAGCGCCCAGCCCAGCGCCGCCCGCGGCTCCCAGGGCGGATGGAGAGGGCTCCCAGCAGAGAGGGAGCCCTTACCCAAGCACCCGGGGCGGCTGAGCGCCTCGGGCGGGCTGCGGGCGGGACGAGGCTTTCGGTGTCGTTCTCCGGCTGCTTCTTCCGCAGTTTATTTCTGTCCCCACCGCGGGACGCGGGAAAGGGCAGCTGCGGCACCGTGACAGGAGCCCTCAGCTGAAGGCGGTGTGGATGCTGGCTGCTCGAACGGCAGCGTCTCCGTACGGCCGGGGAGAGGGGCACAAACAGCCTGGCTAACTTCCCAGCCACTGACGTGGTTAAACACACGCAGAACCAAATCGGAACGAGGTTCGAGGTGGTGGCTACAGGAGTCTTTTGCTGCAGCTTTGGCTACTTTTAAGGTGTGGAACCTCTGTGGGGATACTTGAAACTCACCTGTGCAAGTCACAGGCACCCTGATCTGACTTCATTGTTAGTCCTGCTTTGAGCAAAAGGTCAGACAAACGGTCTCCAGAGGTGTCTCAGCCTAAATTCTCCCATGAGTGTGCTGACAGCCTGTAGGCCAGGTATTTTCCATTTGCTCCCCTTTGCTAGGGAGGATAGGGGATGCTAAATACCATCCCCTTTGTATGCAATTCGATACTTCTATGTGTGAGTCACTGTCATTTCTCCCAGACTGTGCAAGCTGGTGTGTGCTGAAATGGGAATCTTGTCCTCATGGACTGCAAGGGCCAGCTCCTGTGGTAAAGGAGGGACTAATGGCTGTAGGGTCAGCTGACTACCAGGGCACAGATCAGCTATTCTTTTACCGGGACATCTTTTCAGCACTGTTTTTGTTTAGTGATTTGCACTAGAGGAACTTGGTCTCTAAATGGGGTAGCTGCATACTACTGCAATAGAAACAATGAAATAGCAGGAGGTTAAAGCTTTTATTGCAATCCTAGGTATTAAAGTACGGAAGGACAAGACTCAGGTGACAGCCAGTGTGAAGAGATTTGTGAAGAAGCTTGAGAATATTTCAGATGACGAAGCTCAGGACATCCTGGAAGAGAAGAACTATGTTGCTGCTCTTGGAGTATGTGCCCAAGGTATTAGCAGGGGAAAACCTAACACAGCTGTGACTTCAGGAGATTCTTGCAGTGTCAAGGTTGTACAATATTGATGAAATTGCTTTTGAGGGCTGACCAGCTCTGGCTGTGCTTATGGTAACAGGTAGAGGAGATGATAATGATTCTAGGATTTTATTATATTTATTTCATAACACCTGCAGTATAAAGAGTCCTTTGAGTCAAGTAGTAAAATGTTGCATTCCATCACCCTTGGGTTGGGAATATATCAGTGTTTTTTAAATAGCTACAAGTACCATTTCTTTTCACAGATCCAGTGGGAAATGGCTCAAGTGTAAGTGGAGGTGAAGTTTACTCATTCCAGACTCCCAAATGTTCTGGTAGAATGGCAGAGCTGGGTATGTTTTCCTCTTTCTTTCATTCTTGCTCTCGCTATGGTCTCTTTTTTGGGTACTCTGTTAATGTGACTTGTCACTTCTGTTTATTCAAAAGATATGTTTGCAGTATTTCAATAGCTTTTATCTGGCTCTGAATCAGTCTTCCTCAGAAACAAAAGCACAGGGCTAGGACAAAGCCAAAGGCATGGTGGGGATAAGAAATACAGATAATAAAAAACCACATAAGAAAAAGTAGAAGTTTCTTAAAGCTGGGAGAAAGTCTGCGTGTAAGTGCCAAATGATGGCAGAGGGTTTTCTTTGTGTAACTTAGAAGGATAAGAGAATAACTCATTATTTAGCAAATAGTCAAAAAAAGGCAGTATAAGCTTTGTGTGTCAGGTGATTTCTCTTACTCAAAGTGTCTGAGCGTGCTTGCTAGGCTAACTGTGGACTTAAGAGAAGCAAGCAGAAAGTGGCAGTTCTGGAGTGGGTGGGCTATTCTGGTTCAAATAAGACACTTGAGCCCCACTGCCACTATGTTTCTTCTCACTTGAAGAGTCTTTGTGTGCTCAGCACCATCTGAACTTCATTAGTGTTTAGCTGTCACAGCTACTGATACATCCCACAAAGGATGATCCAAGGGAGAGGGGTCATCCTTCTGTATCGTTATACAGAAACTGGTTTCCATACCTCTCTACTTCTCCGCTGGGCTTCTGCTGTGTCTTAGGAAGTTGTATATTTCTTACACCTCCTTCTGCAGCAGGATAGTTTTCACTGGTGCTCCCTCCTGGAGCCGTGACTCAGTTTGAAAACTGAGGCAAGTCGTACAATGGAAGGCTGGTTTTCTTGAGGTACTGTTAGCAAGGTATGGGGGCCTTCCGTATTCAGATCGGTGACTCAACTTCAGCTTGTACTGATAAGTAGTAGAAAGAGGTAAATAGAATACAAGAACTCACTTCCTGGGGAACTGATGTGTTTGCTATACATCATGCTCTACTATGTCTAGTTGAGCAATTTTAAAGGGCTAAGTGACCATGACCAAATGTTGCTCTGATTCAAAGACACGTGGTCTCCCAGGGAGCAAAGTGTGCTCTGCCATTGCCTCAGCTATACTTGTAAAATGAATTAACTGAGGAGTTCAGTCTTTGAAAATCTTTAGTAAGGACTACATTCACCATTAGGGTTAGGAAAAAAATGGAAGTATCTGGTGCACTTTATGTAATAGCTAGGAAATGAATACTTAAAGAGTGTTTCAGGCTTATGGCTCCATGTCTGACTAGCCAGAGCTGGGAGTTTTGTACCTGACATGTGAAACTTCATCCCTTCCCCCTATTTCCTACAGCTTCTGAATTAGCCCAGACACCAGGACAGAGTGTTGCACCCGAGTGCCCTGAGAAGACAGCCAAAACCCCTCAAAGCAGCAGTAAGTCCTGCTTTGGGGAACTGAAGCTGAGTGAATGGCAGTTGTGTTTCTATGTGGGTGGTGGAGTGGATGCTTGAGTGCCAGCTTCTGACATGCTTGAGTATTCTAGTCAGCTTAACATTGTAGACTGAACTGCTTGGTACGCATGGCCTCTGGTTCACCTGGGTGTTGGATCTTTTATTCTGCCCTGCTGGTGTGGAGAAAACAGGAACTTCTCTCACATCTGTTGCTGTTAACAGTTAATGACTTCCTCTGTGTTCAACAGAAATGCTTGCACTTGAGAGAGTTATTAGCCGGTCTGTCATGTTGAGCACCAAATGGGTACAATTGTGTGGGTGTTCATGTGTAAATTCATGCTTCTTTATATAATATTTGAGCACCTAATGCTGTAGGGAGAAATACAGGTGGGAGAAGTCGCTGCAGGTCAACACTGGCAAGAACGTGTTACTTTCTGGTCAGCAATAGTCTGATGTGCTCAGGGGGAGGACATTAGTTCATTTTTCAGTCTCTTCCCTCCTGCTGATGGCCTCCCAAAGCTGTCACCAGAATTAAAAGCTGCCTTCTGTGGTGATAACATTGACTGTCTTTGTTCTCTCCTTGCCTACCTGTGAGGAACTAGAGGCTTCCCTCAGAGGATTAACCACTCAGGGAGCATATATTCTGGTGCAGTGTATCTTTGAAAAGTGAATGCTTGTTTTTTCTAATGGACGATCTTGTGGTGCTGTTGAAAATATGCAGTACTCTGAACAATGCTGTTTTTTGCTTTGCAGAATGTTCAAGTTCAAACAAAATGCAGCTGAGGGTGAGTGATGACTCTTACCTTGCTTGGGGTTTGATTTTGGGGTTTTTTTTCCTCACTTTTAAAACTTTAACTGGCCAATTACGGTGGTTCTGGAAAGGAAGGACCTTGAAAAACCTCATCCACAGTACAGATGTCTCTCCTAATCCAAACAGGCAGGAATAACTCAAGGGAGAACCAGAGCTACCATTAATCAGGACTATGGGATTTAGAGTCAGTGGGCAAGTAGTGGGTTTGACAGCTTAATTAGCGTGGTTGGAGACTATTTCCTTGCATCATACAAATAAGGATGTTAGACAATCCCTTAATATGCAGTTAAATTCATAGTTTTCCAGTTTCTTCTCAAAGGAAGAAACAACCTTAATTGTAAGGAATTCCTGTTAGAACAGGAATTCAAGAACTGTGTTGCTGTTCAGTTTCTTACTTTAGCATTGATATACCAAAAATAGTGATAATGGGGGGGATGTAAGTTGATGTCATCTTTTGTGATGCTACAGAGAGATAGAGTCCAGAACCACCAGTTGTGGTGGTTATAAAGAGAGTGCTGTGAAACAATTGGCTTTCTACAATGGTATAGCATCATACTAGAAATGTGTGCACAGCTTTTCCAGCTTAAGGTTCCAAGATGAGAGATGCCTGTAAGAGATTCTGTTTTGGGATGCCATGCTCCCTCCTTGATGATTTCACATCCACTTTGACAGGATTAACAAAAGTGTTTCCTAAGTATTGTAGACTTGACCTAGTATCTGAGTCAGGCATGTGCTTTACACTTATGTAAGGAAGACCTGCCACTGCAACTTGATGAGCCCAGGCAGCTTGGGTTCCCTTTGCTGTACTACTTCTGGGCTTAGTATTCTGAGTGGTCCTCTGTCATCCTGGTTGCTGTTTCCATAGTGGACTTCCAAATGACTTTGAGTAGACAGTGTGATGTGGAAGATGACTGCTCTGGGGAGCTGAAGCATTTTCAGTTTGTCATTTCTTTGGTTTGACTCTTCCTGAGGGACCAAGATTGGCACCTTGGTTGGAGATTTCATGGTTTCCTACCCTTCATCTCGGCACATTAGTTGAAAGAATTAAGCCCCTTTTGGAACCTGATCCTGCCCCTCTCTAGCTCTGAATGACAAAAGAAGAACTCTCCATACTTACTGGCTCTGCTTTCCCTGTTTCTTGTGGACTGAAACAGCTTGGAAATGTAACCTGATTCTACTATTTGCTTGGCAGAGGGCTGTTTTGAGGGAGTATATGCTGCTGCTTCTAATGCATGTTTTTTCTTTGCTGTTACAGAGTAGAAAGAAAGAATTTGTGTCTACCACACCTTACAGACTCAGAAAGAGGCTAGCAGGTAAAGATCAACCTTTGCAGTCAGCTCCCACAGTCAGTGAGGCACTGTGTTCAGAGGAGGGTATTTCTCCTGGTGGGCTTCTGCCTGTAGTAGCAGTTTGACTGAAGCAATCTGATTCATCCTGCAGAATGTAGAAACGTCCTTAAGGAAGTCTATGTAGACCTTTTTCCTACAACAGATTGCTACTCAGGTAAGGGGTGGAAGGTCTAGAAGCACCAAGTTGCTGAACTAAGAGTCTAACCTATCCTGGCACTTAGTCTGGCACAATTGCTTGAACCAAGTCATAAAACTTTTTGATGATGCCTGGGACATTCGTGCTAAAGTATTTCCAATAACTGGTTGGCTATATGTGCTCAGAATGAATGCAGAGGAGAGTTTAGTGTGTGGCGTTTCATGTTTTATTTCTTCTTTTTGTGTTGAGAGACCAAGGCTGAGCCACATTCCATCTGTGCTCTTCAATCAGCATTGCTAACAGAGGCCTTTTACAAAACCTTTTTTGCAGAGTGTGACCCAGAAGATACTCAGGTTGGCATTTGGGAAAACTAATGTAGAAATGCTAAGAGAAATAGGAAGTTCCATTGTCCATTTTTAGTAACTTTTTATGGTAGTATTATGTTTCTTAGTTGGTATCAAGGAGCAAGCTTTACTAAACAATAATTTGTGAGCCTGGAACTGGGAAAGAAATGGCTATGTGTGTTTGCGGTCCTCTTAAGCATTGATTTTTACTTTTCTGTGAAATACATTTAGGAATCATATGCTTGAAAACACTGAAAAACATCTAGAGAATGCATGCGAGAGAGCGAGATGGTGCAAAATGTGTTCTGTGTAATAAGTCATTGCTAGCTTTTAACATTAAATTTATGCTTTAGCTCCAGATACCTATGTAGAAAGTGAGAGTGAATATTCTGCTTCCTGCTCGGAGGAGGAAGATGAGGAAGACCAGAAAGAAGTCGTCACTGTTTTATCAGGTCAAAAGACCCCAGCAAAAACTAAGGCTGCATCTACGCCTCCTCCCAAAAACACCCTAGCCAAAAAAACTAAGGAGAGCAAGATGGTGAGTGTGCAGAAAATACACCCCTGAGCTAGCAAGTCTGAAGGGATGTTTAATTACAATAAGCTGTCAGTGGCCACACCTGACTATGGGGAAGAACTGCTAGACTCATTTCAAATCAAACCAGCTGGGTTGGCTTTTGCTGTACTTCTGAGCAATCCCTGTTGGACAGGTATCATGTGAGCCTGTGGGCTAATCCAGTCTGTATACTCAGCAGCTCCAGAAGGTGAAGTTCTAAGATGTCCATGAAGCAGGAGACCTTGTCCTGAGAAAAGATGAATTTACTCCTATAGCACCAAAAGAAGCACACATTACTTTCTGGCTTGGTGTTCAGCTTGGTTATTTGATTTCCTTCCAGCAGCAGCGATCCCCACACCCCCTTAGAATTATTGCTATATTCTGCTCTCTCAGAATCTCTTTTCTGTCTCTAGGAAGGAACCATCTGACTAGGTAAGCTTTGGCAGAATGCTACTGTAGAAGCCATTTTTGCAAATATCTTCTGGCTTTCTATTCATCTTTGCTGTATGTCTCATATTGGCCATCTTCAGACATATTTGTGGGTGCAAAGGGAGAGGGGTAGCCTGGTAGCAGGAGTGTGGCTGATCTTGCTGTCCCTTTTTAGGACAACCTGGTGGAAGAATACTTTGAAGCTCACAGTAGTTCCAAAGTGCTCACTTCAGATCGAACACTGCAGAAGTTGCGGAAAAGAAGATTGAACCAGGTACACGTCATAGGGAATCATGCAACTCTCAGAGCTTTTGATTTCTTTGACGAAGATTTCCCTCATCAAAATTTCCTGATGGTGCTATTTTCACTTTATTTCTGCTGAGTATGTCCTTGGTGATAACGCTGATTTAGGTAATATTTTAAGCATTATGTCTCCTACTGCTGCTGAGAGCAGGAACAGTGCCCAGTTGTTTGAACCTGAGACGGAAGGGAAGGTGCAGGGAGAAGGCACTATTAGGTTAGCAGATAGTTGAAAGCTGCAGTTACCAGAGCAAGTTAAAGTTGGCTTTTGGGGGAAGAGAAGAGAGAGAAGCAGAGTTGTAGAGACCTGCCTTAAAAATTATCATGAAAACAGTGGTTTTGTCAATGAAATGCTTAGGGTAATTACAAGCTGTCTTGACTATTTATGTGTAGAGGAAGTGGAGAGAACCCTTTTCACCTGAACATTACTGGGTCAAGCCACATGCAGGACTGGGACAGCTCTAAATGTTACCTAGTTTGTGAAATCCACAGGAACGGTCTAATTGTGGTGACTGAATTACTGCATTTTTTTTTTTCTGTATGCCAATTCTGCAAGACAAAGCAAGCAGTTGCACCCTACGAGATGGGTACTCAAGGACAGGTGCCAGGGAAGTGTGTAAAATACTTGGAGCTGTCCTGTCTATGACTGGTTTTTGTACCCATCTGTGTTTTAAAAGGTGGCATACATGCAGATTGCCTGATGCCTGCTGTTGTCTGGAATTGCTACCCAGAGAAACATCTGGATTCTTAACAAGTTCTTTCATAACAGCTCTGGAAGGAAATCAAGGCTTTCAGTATTAAATCTACTGCTGGCTCCAAAGAAATTGAAGGCTTAGCAGTTGTGTCTCTCAATGTCTTATGTTTGTCTGATACACTGCAGCTGTCTTTGTGTTCTTTCCAGAGTAAACTGTCTTCTACTGCAAGGAATTGGAAAGCAAAGCTGTTAAAATTGAAGAGAAAGAGAGGCCAGTGTAGATTTGATGCCATTTGTCATGCTACTGTGCTGTTTAAACATCAACATCCCAGCATATCTTTAAAGCTGATTTAATCCTTTGATTCTTGATGCTTTTGAAATAATACTTTTTCTACATTTAGCTGTCAGCTGCAAATGATTTCCTTTCTGCTTTATTTCTTTTTTTAAGATGATGTTTGTGAGCATTCTGTTGTAGTGACAAACACCTGAACCATTGCTAAGCACATCAATTGGAGCTCTTGCTGCTGTGAGCAGTGTTGTAATGTTGGTATCTACCTGGTACAGTGCTTGGTGCTGCATACGCTCTGAGTGTGTCCATTATTTCAGTAGTGGTTTTCCCATAATCAATGGGAAGAGATAAAACTCAGTGTGGTACTGGTTCTAGTCCTAGTCTGGCTGCCATTTCCCTTAATAAGGTTACTTAATCTCTGCTTTGTTTCTCCAGTAGCAAAACTGTGCTTAGAGGGGTCTTCATGGAAAAAAACCACAAATTAAGTGCACCATCGATGGAGACTATTCTGCTCCCTAGCTAGAGAGCATACTAGAGGGGTATTTGTAAGGACTCCAGATATATGTCTTGTTTTTTCTCAGCTTTGAATGACTGCTTTCTTATCTCTTTCTCAACACAGCAAACACTGTATGACCTTTTGAAAAAAGCTCCCCTTGCCTATGCTGCTGAAATTAAAGAGCTAAACCAGCAATATGAACCCCTGTTTTCCAAGTGGATGCTGCAACTACAGTAAGTATCCAATGAGAACTGCTGAAGAAGCCTACTTAATGGTCTCTGCCAGTAAACTTACTCTCATGTCTACAACATCCTGTGGATGAGCTAAGGAGTGACTCTTTTTCTTTGATTGCTTAAATTTAAAATTAGGTGACATTAATTTAGTACAATGTTTCCTGTAGACCAAATCATATCTGACTAACTCCTTAAACTGAATGCCTGAAGTGAAATGAGGTTGCATTCTGCCTGGCCAGTTTGCCTGTGCCTCTGTAAAGTGAGCTAGAGGGCATTCACAAAGGGGGAGCGTATATGATGAGAAAAGTATCCTTTGTGAACAATCAGTTTTGCTTACAGCAGCATAGTTGGTAGTGAGTAGCCCACCACCAATTTTTTCAGTATGTGGCTATACCCAGTGGTGTAGCAGTTAACTTTGAATGCCTATGGTACCTAATGATCTAGGCACGAAGAAACCTTAATGCTGTTGGAAATGTTGGCAGGAATAATTTTATCGGGGTTTGTATGTATCTTCATGGGAAGGAGAAAAGAGGAGGCATCCAGGAAAGCAAATGGGCAACGATAGAGAGCTGTGAGATTCTGAAGTGCCTTAGAGAAGGCAGGCCACCAGCCCTGAACTTAAGTGCTGAGGCAGGAGCAGATGTTGGTGAGGAGAAAGCCCCTTGGAAGCTTTGCAAAAGATTGGATTATAAAGAAATTTGTGGTCCATGGGGAGCAACAGAGCATATGAAAAAGACATCAGCTTTGAAAGTTTGAGTTGCATGAGGAGGAGTTCTCTGTGACTCAGTGATCTGGGCAACTGGTTAGAGATGTATGTGGCAGGGTAGAAGGAACAAATCTGTAGATGATACTGAATTCAGTGATGGTTGTTGAACACCTTACCTTTGCCCAATGGTATTTGAGTGACCTGATATTCTTCTTTCTGGTCAACATGATGCTTTTCCTGCTTCTCAAAAATAAACGAAGATTGTCATCCCCTACCATGTTCTCTTTATGCTTTCCTACCTCTTTCTCAGTGGAACAGTCAGGATAAGAAAGAGATATGAAAACAGTTTAATTTTGCTCTGAAATTGTGCCTGCGGATCAGAGTAGAAAAACACTATGAAGGCTTACTTTTTTTCTTGTAATAGCTGTGACCCTTGGTAAACATTTAATATAATCACTGGTGAGGGGGTGAATGTGAATGCTGGCTACTCTTCGTTATCTGAAGTTGCAGATCTAGTCTCATATTCTTGGACAATACTGTTTTCTTCCATAGATGTTTTACTAAATTTGTGGGCCTCCAGGCTGCTAAAAAGATTCTTTTACTAGGATGCACATGCCACATTACAGATTCCTTGCAGCTAACACTATTTGTCAGCTGTGAGCTGAAGGTAAGCCTGGAGCTGATGAAACATGAAATTTTTAGAGGCAAGATTGCAATGGATCATTTTGATTATTGAATGTATGAACCTAAAAAGGGACTTGTTCTTTTTTCATTCAGTGTATTTGCTCTCTTTTCTGCAGCTTGGGTTTCAATATCGTGCTTTATGGACTGGGCTCAAAGCGTGATTTGTTAGAGAAATTTCGGACCTCTGTGCTCCAGGATTCTGTTCACCTTGTGGTTAATGGATACTTCCCCAGCATCACTGTGAGATCTGTAAGTGTGGGAAAAGCTTATGGGTTTACCTACTCATCCTGTGTTACAGATACCTCCAGATACCTCTAAAGTCTTTCAGAGTAAAGCATTAAGGAAGCCTGCTGCATTGTATAGCATCAGACTCTTGAATGAAGAGCAGTTCCTATCTCTCTTCTAAAAGTTTGAAGAAATTAGCCCATGCGTTTTCCAAGGAATTGCAGTAATTCCTGTCATTAATAGATGCTCATCAGTCTAAAGCTTTACTTTATGTGACTGTTTTGAAAAGGGATAGAAACTTCTGGTTTATGTTGACTGTCTTGGGGATTTGATAGTAAAAATCAGATTACCTCCCTGATGACAGTCAAGGGCTCAGTTTCAGATTTTTCTGCACTAGGCCTTTCAGCGCCAGAGCTCTTCAGAAGGCACTGCTATTTTCTTTTTCAGATTCTCAACTCCATCACAGAGGAGGTACTGGACCATATAGGGACCTTCCGCAGCCCCCTTGACCAGCTTGAATTCATCATTAAAAGGTTTAAAGAAGGTAAAATTACTAAATTTGTACATAAAAATGTCAGAGTCCACTTACTGTTAGGAGAGCCTGGACGCTTTCTTTCCTCATAGTTTTCATATGTGCAGTTACAGTTTCTTAGTTTATTTTAGCTAGTGTACTTTCTTGTTTGTAATTTATGCCACATATATGAAAACATATGTGCCAGGAATATATGTGTACATGATCCTAAGCTGTTACCTTGGTCAGCGTTTCACACGCTCAATTCTCTAGAACGGGAAGGAGGAAGGCACGAGTGTTGTAACAAGACAGAGGCTCTTCAACCCTTTGGCAAACTGAAATGCTCATCTCTCTTGCATTTAGCACAGTGCCTTTGTGCTTTATTTACACAGTGTTTCTGTAGCCACATGTTTCCTGGTGGAAAGCAGGATAGGTAAATGCCAGCTACATGAAGGGAAGATGGTTCTTAGTGGCTGCTTGAGGACCTGATATAAACCTCACTGAAATGAACAGAACAAAGAACATGCAAACAATTTGGGATGACAGTTGCTCACAGACATCAAGTCCTTTGAGCTCCTCTGGAAAATCATGGCCTGGGACTCTTTCCATAAATTTCAGTATAGGCTGGATTAAGGCTTAAATGTACATGGTTTAGTGGAATGGTCATTTAAATTTAATACATGCAAATACTGACATTAAGATGAAATAAAGGACAGCAGTGTCAAACAAGCAGGTTAGAATTAATCAGGTATTGCCACACGGAATGCGTGCTGAATTCTTCTTGAATGTCCATTTTACTGCTTGTGTATACATACCCAAATTTCCGTGGAATCTTCATTGTGCATGGCATTGGTGTTTAAGTGTTTACATTCTGTTTTCCATCATTACCTTAGGAGTATTCCTGGTGGGACTAAGTGAAAAAGAACAGCGGTGCCCACCTGAATCTACAGTCAGTCTTGTGTAGTACGCTATAGCTGATCCCACTGGGAGTGAGGAACCTTTGGTTTCCGTTGGCAGCCAAGTGTGTATTCACTTGCACAGAAACTGGCTACTGTTCCAGAACTGTTTCTGGACTCAGGAAATAGCTGTCTCCAAGGATAAGTACAGCAACAACAAGCTAGCTGGAAGTTTTAACATCTGCCATTTGCATTATCTAAGCTAAGTTTTTGTAACTTCCTTTGAGGACTCGGTGGGAAAGATTTCCAATGAAGTTAGTATTCTCTGGATCCAGCCCTAAATAGAAAATGCATTTTCATTGTATGAGGAGGAGCTTAAGGATCCTAGTCATGTAACTCAAAAGTAGCTGAACAAACGGTGCTTAGACTTCCATCCTAAAATACATTTGAATGACCTTGAATCATGCGACTAAAAGTCATAGCTAAAAGGACAATTCCTGGTAAAGACATGAGCAAGTAGAAAGTGGATTCTAAGAGAAAAGCTTAAACTGCAAAAAGAACTGTAGCTGTGATGAGAACTGTGATATAGTGAATTGAGAAAAAACCTTTTAGGTGCACAGAAACACCAAGTGTGGGATAGAGATCAAAGAAAGCTCTACAAGGAAAGTGATTTGATATTGGAGTGATGAATATGGAGCCTGACTTGTCCTAGGCTGCCCTGGGAATAGGAAACCGTTGTATGCCGTTTCTCTGATTGGTTCTCTGCTGTTTTTTCTGACCTTGCAGATTCATCTTTAGAGCTCTATGTCCTCATTCATAACCTGGACAGCCAGATGTTGAGAGGAGAAAGAAGTCAGCAGATCCTTGCACAGTTATCCTCTCTGCGTAGCATTTACCTCATTGCCTCTATCGATCACATCAATGCTCCTCTCAGTGAGTCCCCTTGGGCCTGATGTAGCAAAGAGAGAAGAATCTGCATTCTACTTTGGGGCTGCTGAGCATGTTTCATAAGCTTATGTATTACTGTTGGTGTGCAAAATAGATCTGATGATGTATGTATGGTGGGAGCAGCTAGAAGCCCCGACGGGGACTGTGGCTGTGTTGACCCAAAACCATATAAAGATACTGAGAACTTCCAGTCACTGATCATAGTATACAAATAGACTCCAAGCTTCTGGCACCCTTTGATTTAGGGACTTACTGAAATGGAGATTGGATGTTATGTCTGTCACTGCATCTAAACAATTTTATCAGCCAAAAATTCATTGCACGCTGCTGACTCTGGAAGGATTTGCAATATATCTGTGAAGCTGGTATGAAAAAGGGATGTCTGACCTTAGAAAAGCTAAATCTGTCAATTCTGTCTGATCTTTCTCTTCTCTCTGTCTAGTGTGGGATCAGGCAAAGCTAAGCCTCTACAACTGGCTTTGGTATGAAACAACCACATTTAGCCCTTATGTGGAAGAAACGTCTTATGAGAACTCAATTTTCATACAACGATCTGGATCTTTGGCTTTGAGCTCTCTAACGCATGTCCTGCGCAGTCTCACTCCCAATGCCAGGTAAGGCACTGTTCTACTTCATAGTAGCACTTGCTGAGGATGCAGTCTTTAGGTTACTCAGGTCTACACCTGGCAGGAGGAAATCCCTGATTTCTGACAACAGTGTTCAAGGTGAAGATGGTAGGACCTGGGTTCCAATTGATAGGTTACTTTAAGTGTTTGGACAGCAAGCCTTGTCCAGCGATGAGATTCATGCACAAAGTCCTGGTCACGAGGGAAAAAAATCAGTTAATATTTTCTAATGGTGGAGCATTTTGGGTTTGGGGCTTGGTGATGGGTTGTTTTTTGGGTTGGTTTGGTTTTTTTTTTCCCCTTTTGATTGTCCCCTCTCCTCCTTTCACTTAGGGGGATATTCAGACTGCTTGCTCAGTACCAGCTGGATAACAAGGACAACCCATCTTATCCAGGTATGTATCCACCTTTTCTCATCTGTTTGGGGTGTTGTCCTTGCCAGCTCAGTCACAGCGGCACTGGCTTTTGGTATGCAGGTTATATCACCAGCAACAGAAGCGCTGTAACTTGGCTCAGTGAGACTCACTCTTTCTAGTGGTACTGTGTCTGACTGTCAGGAAACCAATAGACTGGCTGGTCCTGAAGGACCTCCTCTTACTGTTGTGTGCTTTGATGTTTAGATGTGACTGACACCATTCATGGGAGACTGTGGAGTTAAAAAATTAAAATAAAGGAAGAATATGAATTCACATAACTAGCGCTTGAAAGACAGGAGATTCTGTTCTCATGCTGCTCCTATCTAAGTGACTTCTGATGTGTCCCTGCTTTCTAGGATACATGTGGAATATTCTGTCACTGTCTCTAACAGGTGTTGCAGGGATACGAATAATATGTTAATGGTAAAGAAAGTTGGAAGTAAGATAGAGGAGTTGGAAATTAAGAGATTAGCTATGTTGAGAAGCATATTTAAAGTGCTATTAAAATTCCATTAGGCAAACAGGGTAACTGGAACATTAATTCAGTTGTTGTCCATTAATTAGTGAAATATTAGCTTGTCTGTATACTCAAAAGAAGTGATGACGTTACTGTAGCCACTTGCCAAAGCAAGATTTGTAGGTGGAGATAATTTGTGTTGTTAGACCTTGAAAAACCTGTCAATCTCACTGCTTCAATTTCTTGTTCTCACCTTTTTCTATTCCAGGTCTGTCTTTCCAAGACTTCTACCAGCAGTGTCGGGAGGCTTTCCTTGTGAATAGTGACCTGACACTCAGGGCACAGCTGACAGAATTCAGGGACCACAAGCTCATCCGGACCAAGCGGGTGAGTGGGGAGAAGAAATTAATTCTGGGTATGCAGCCACCTTACACAAAAAAGATGCTTACTTGCTACTAAGTGTCCCAAAGACACCACTCTCTAGCTCACAAGCTGTATTGTTTGGAGTACCTAGGAACTAGCAAAGGGCTGAAATTCTGTAATTGCAGCTCTTTCCATGCCTCTAATTTGTCAACACCCATTACGTGGATAGGGGGCTGTAAAAATGCAGCGTGCTTTGGTTACTCAGCAATCTACATGTTTCTTCTTCCTGAAGACCTTGAGAAGTAATGGACTCTGGAGCCTGCCAGTCTCCTTCCAGTAGTTACCTGTATTTTGCACAAAGGAAGAATGCAGCCTAGTACCGCTATACTGCCTCATTATTAGGACTAGATATGGGAACACAGTGTTGAGGAACTGTGTAGTGTCAGGTTAGCATAGCCCACAGAAGGTTTCTCATATACTGACTTTTCTCAGTATTTGTGCATTTCCAGTGTTGCTCTAGTGAAATATTCCTGGGTTTTAGCAATGTAGTCCTTCTGAATGCCTGCCAGCTCTCACTCAGGCTGCAAATAAATGTTAGTGTTGCAATGCTATCTAGTGGCTTGCATTGTGCTGCGCGCTGGTGTTAACAGAATGTGTATGCGTGTCTGTTCTCAGGGAGCTGATGGTGTGGAATACTTGTTAATTCCTGTAGATGACAGTACCTTGACCGACTTCTTAGAGAAAGAGGATGAAGATGTATAATGTCTCTCTGTTCTCAAAGCGCCGACGGCAACTCCTCTCAAGGGCTGCTGGAGAGGGGCCTATACTCAGATTTCTCTCTCTCCAACCCTGAGGCTGCTGGACTACTTACTGAAATGTAATAATTGTGATGAACAATGCTCGTTGTTCAACTACTTCAGGTAGTTTGGAACGATGACTTCTGTGAGCAAGGCATCTCCTGCTCTGTAGTTAGATTTGTCTACTTTGTCTCTTGGCTCAGGTGATGCCTTCTTCATGTCTATGCAGCCAACCTTACAGCTAGAAAAACAAACTTGGTAATATTGTGCCTTCTGCTCTCTACCTCACCGGACAGGAGGGTTTGATTGAAGCAGTTTACTTGGGAAGTGCAAATCACTAGATGGTCAGAGCTTTAGTTTGTACTAGTGGTGCAACTTTTCTCAACTGAGTGCTTTCCAGTACTCCTTTACCAGTTAGACAAGACTAGCTTCCAGTGTATGAAGAGGCCAAGATTTATAATGCTGAGAGACCTGCCTTGACTGCTTGAGGAAAGGACAGTGCTAGCAGGTTTGGGACACTGTGGGTAACTTATTAAATTCTGGCAAGAGAACTGAAGGACTTGCCCCAAACCCAAATCCTTTTGTAAGAAGATTTAGATAATCAAAATTTTGATGGACTGAAGTAATTGCCTGTTGGTTGAGAGGATCCAGCTTCTTTCACCTACTTTCCAAGTTGCAATCCAGGAATATGAACAGGCTGTGAAGTCTTTTTCTTTATTTTTTAAAAGCTTGATTGTATATATGTATTTTTTACATCAGGAGTGTCCACTGATCCTGGAGGAGGCCTTAAATGCCACTTATAAGCGCTCCCTTTTTTTAAGCCTTTTAGAGGTTGGGAGGTGGCTGAAGGCTTACAGCTTTCCTTCACTTTTTTTCTCAGGTATGTGGAAGTAAGCCCTACAGTTCCATCAGCTGTAGTCTGCCAGCCAGACTTCAGGGACTTTGTGTCTAATATTTGGTAGCTGTGTTACAGCTCAATGTTGTCATAGTTCAATCAAATAAAGTACTTTATTAATTTTCATTAGCTTGTCTTGTCTTCCACAATTGTTCTATGTTACAGGAAGATAAGAGATCCTTCTGGCAGTTATGTGAAAGCCTCATTTTCATTATTATGTCAAATACCTGTGCAAATCCTCATGCAGTGTGCAGAAGATTTCAAACTAATTAATAAAAGTATTTTATATTGTTTCTTACAAGGTATCAAAATTAAAAATAGTTTGCCTGCCCTTTAATACCAATTTATAGCTTTTGAAGAGAATCAAAACATCACATGGAGTAATATTGTTACCTGGTCTACCCCTCATTGACCAGAAGCAACAGGCAGAAGTTTACAGCCTGACTTTTGTTTGTATGGAAAACATGGGCTATCTACTTAGCCCACTGACAATTTGATTCTTCAAATATCGGACCTAATTAGCTTTGCTGGAGAGTCTGATTGGGAAAACTGGTACATGCAAGCAGTACTCTCCAGTTTCCTCCCCCAGAACGTTTTCCAACTAACATTCTCTTTTGGTGGCATTTGCACCTGCATTTTACAGGCTGCAATTCCGAAACTTCGCAAAATGCATCGGATCCTGCCTATCACTACTTAAGCTACCATCAGAATCACTAAAACTGGGATCAAGGCATTGTGTCTTATGCAAGATCTGTAAGTTAGGTGTGCAGCACAAGAACTCTGCCACTTGAAGAGACGTGTTCTTGGAAAAACTTTAGAAGTATTGTAGCTAAGCAGCAATCACATTCTATTTTGCATCCCTTTGACTCCCTCCACAGTTCCTGTGAAACTCAACATTTAATTTACATTCCGAGTACCTATGGAAGACACCACCTAATGTGTTTACAGATAGTGATACTGTGGTGCATTTTCAGTGCAATTATATCTGGTTTTCTAGATGTGAAATTTACTTCAATGAAGTGCTATAACTATCCTGAGTTCAGAGTCACCTGCTAAAGGTTTTGGTAGACTACCAGGTGCCCATACAGGCCAAGAGGAGGGCTGCAGGACATACCATACATCTGCTAAGAGAAGGTTAGTTTGAATCAGTTTTTGACTGCTGTCAATTCTGTGATGCCAACATGCAGGCTAAAGAAAACTACTGTGAATTAATTCCTGTGCATTTCGTGTTAAACATATTTTATCCTGATTTCATGCTGTTTCTGTACAACTACCCCATCTATGCATTAATGTGCTGTGGCTTGAATTGTGTGTCAGTACTAAAGTAGTAGCATTTTAATGTCTTCTGTAGCAATACAGAACTGTTGGATTTGGATGGAATACTTCCACAGTCTTTTCCTTTACTTGGGAAAGAAGAAATTTCTTCCCAATTCCTATTCTTCAGCTTACTGAGAGGCCCTCATGATATTGATAAGAATGACGGCCTGTATATAGCCTCAGTAACTTCAGATAACACAGGAGTCATCTCTTTCCACTTACGTTTAAGTGGAACAAGACATAGGCAATTATGCGATAAAGACATTGCTTGATGAGTCAGTTTTATTAACTTAAGCTTAAAATGATGGCACCAAGATCTTTACAAATTTGTAATGGAAATATTTTAATTTTGTTTAAGTATTCTTCTGGTGTGCACACAAGCCAGAGATGGTAAGGTATGCAACTGGGAGATTTTTTTTTTTCTTTAAAGGAACCCAACTTAAAAAATAAAACCCAAGCATTATCAGTGGTGAAAACACTGTGTTCAGTTTTAGCAAATTAATTTCTCTGTAATTAATTTTCCTGTAATTAAGAGCCATAGTTATAGAAACTGTTTTTAAAATGAAGTAACAAAGGCACATTAAATTCATTTACAGCTTTGTTAAGGAATTGAGTTTTAACCTTCCAAAACTTTTTAAATTGAGAGTCCCTCTATTAAAAGGCCTTAAAACTGCATTAATGGTAGATTGTGCAATTGAATACTAGTACCAAAGACCTGAACTGTGTTCTATATTTGCATATGAGTGGTGTCTTAATAAAACTGTTAATGCAAACGGGTGATCCATACCCTTACATTAACTATTATCAGAAGATTTATTATCAGTGACTTGTACTGACATGTTTTGACATAACTGCAGTAGGGTAGAACTGCTGTGTAAGCTTAAAACTGGAGATAAGTCAGGTTTTTATATTTTACCTAAACTAATCCTTGAGTATCATGGTTATCAAATATATCTAATAAAGAAATGCAGTAACAGTAAATTTATTCAAGTGCAGCCCAGTAATTGAGTAAATCAGCCTTCTGTAGCCCAAAGCAAGCATTTATTTATGACCGATGACAAAATATATCCCAAACTTTGAGGGGACGTATAATACAATCATTCTGACTGAACCGATTCAGAGCATCTTCATTAAGCTTGCAGTTGGATAGGTCTGTGCAAGATACCGTGAATCTCTTGACTGAATTCTCTCACTCCTATTTTGTTTTTTTCCTATGCCACCTGGAGAGGATCTCTGTCTTTCTCAGACACAATTATGTTGATTTTGTCCTGTAGGTGGATAGCTAGCACATCACGCAGCTCTGACAAGAAGCCTCGCTCAGTGTTACTGTGCTCACACAGAATAACACTTACACCATTGGCAATTGCATCCAGAACATCATGGTGGGACATCTCTCCTGCCATTTTGAGAAAGAAATGCCATGTAGATCACCAATTGTACAGTTTAGGTAACCAGTTCTTTGCAATGTATGCAGAATCTTAGCTAGAAGCTGGGAAGACGTAACGGGATATAGCCCATAAGGGGGAACGCGACACTATCTGCTCAGTCAGTATAAGAAGATGGAACACTCCGACTCCAGTGTCCCTTGAAGGACTTTCAGCTGATACAAAACTACAGAAAGTCCTTGCCCTCTTTGAATAATGGTAGATTCTGCCAACTTTGGGGAGGAAATAAGAGTGTGCAGAGTGGTTTGGAAGTGGACTGTCTAGATGTCACGTGGGTTACTGTGATGGAGAACAGCAATTGGGAAGCCTTGCAAAGAAGTTGTCCAAGGGCCAGCTCTGCAGGGCTGATTATAAGGATATCTGGCCAAGGAACTTTCTCCAATTAAGTACTACAGAATGCAAGGCAGCCCTCACAGCGTTGAGCAAGCTGCAGGGAGTAGCTGTCTCACTGTCAGAAAACAGGATAAGGGACTAAGTGTCTATTTGGTCAGATAGGCTTCCTTTGGAAGATTCTGTAGACTACGTTATATTCCATTTTCCTGTAGGGAACTGAGGAAAGAAATACCTTGTATCTTTCCAAAGGAGAAACACAGTGAAGGTTGCAATAGACTGCCATCAATGCTGATTCTGTGTTGAAATAATGCACATATAGCAATGTTTTAACTGAAATAACCTTCAATGTGCCACATAGCCATCTGATTCATGGTATCTCTATTTTAATGTTATTCTTCTATCATTCCAATAACTAACTGATTGTTTCTCAATCATAACAGGTAATTCTTTCTGGCCAAATCTTTCAACAGCCAGTCAACTCTTTCTTGTTTCCTTTTTTTTTTTTTTTGCCCCCTAGTGACTATTTTTATAAAGATAACGAAACAGCAACATAATCTTTTACCTGTGAGATAGAGGTCAGCTTCCACTCCCTTCAGGACGCTGCTCCCAGAACCAGCACACAGAGCAGCCTTCTTCACTGGCGATTCTGCAGGATGCAAGGTGTAACAGTTAAACTCCTTTCCCTCTGTTCAGCCTTCATGCCAGTATTGCAATTAATTGTTTCACAAGAACTACTACCTTGATTTTAGGGTCAAATATAAGTTTGTGGGAGGAAAAGACACACCCGTCCGTTTGAAAGAGTCATGGGCCTATAACATCTCTAATACAGCAAAATCCTCTGTGTACCAAATAGATGCACAGATTTTTTTTTTTCTTCAAGGGGTAGGGAAGTTTGCAGAAAACTACAGCACAGAGGCTAGCTGCTGACTAGTTCTCTCCTAGTGAGGTGTCATTTAGTTAGGTTTCTGAACTCTTTAATAGGCTGCTGCTCTTTCCAGGACTCTCATGTTCCACCATCAGTAGTTTTCCAACTAATGTTGCCACTAAGGCAGCATTTTGCCTCTGAGATATACTGGTTCCTAACTTCTAGCTCTCAGAAGGCTAATCTCAATGCAAGCTGAGAGCTGCTCTGCGCCATTAAAAATTTGCCAGTATGATCGCCGATTCCAAGCTACTGCATACGTGATAGTGACAGGAAATTTAATTCTCCATATATATTACATTTGCTAGGGAGAGGGGACACGTGAGACAGAGAGTTTTCAAATTCTGTTAAGGTTTTACAGTACGTTGCCATGTAGTTACTGCTGATTTAAGTGCGAGTCACACCACTACAATCCCACACCATAATGAGAGGCTTCCAAATAGTTTGGGATTATTTTAGTGCAACTGATAGTATAAGAGGCTTCTAATAAGACTTCTGTCTCGTAGGTTACAAAGAGTTCTCAACAAATGTCCTCTCACAAATTCTAACAGCTGTGCTCCTTGGAGATCAGGGTAGGTAACTAGGATAAGAGGATGCTTGCTTTACTAGTGACCCAGTGTTTGAGCTAGGATAATTCACCTTCTTTGCCACTATTTCGCTTTCATCAAAACATGGGATAGTTACGTGTTCATAAGGATACCATAAAGCATCTCACTATTTTAAGGTGCTTTGAAATTTGACATTCAGTCACAAAAGGGAGTGTACAATGCAACGGTACACATTTGTGTCTGGTATCCTGGGGGGGAAAAAAAATCTTAGTCATATAAAGTATGAAAAAGGATGTCTCATATTCAGCGTGCACTGTCCCTTCTTCACAGTGACAACCACCATAATATAGAACTTCCAACTAAAAATACAGATGAGATTCTTTTTGCGTGATTTTATCATGTGAATTGTAAAATGCTGGTTTGTGTCTTTAATAGTGCTTCATACTACTTGGAAGTAAGCCTACCCAAGGCAGCAGTATTTCACACACTCATGCACACACTCACGCTTCTTGTCTTCCTGGAATACTAGTTCTCATGGACAGTCGTACTTGCAGGCCTGTTTACCTAGCGTCTTGCCCATTCCCATGGCTAAGCGGATGTGGGGTAACTTTAGGTGGCTTTTGATACGCTCAATTATGTCTGACAAGGAGACTGGCTCACTCAGTGTGCACAGACGTCCCATTCCAGTGTGGGGAAGAAGAGGCTGAAAAGGAATTAAAATTACTGTGAGAAAGCTGACTCCAGAAGTTTGCATTGCTCTCCATACTGTACAAGGATGAGTATATTGGGCATTCAGGAATGCCTCTGAACTTTATGAAAAAATATATACATGATGTTCTCAAATTTAACATACTAATTACACTAGCTATTGGAACTCATTTAAGAATTAGTACAGGCCACGCAGCCATTTTCATTGGTTTGGAAAATGTGTGTGGCTTCAAATCCCCACAGGCCAGTATTTGGGAGCGCTGACAGGGTAGCATAGGAAACCTGTGATGCTACTACGCTACGGGATTTCAGTGTTCAGGGCACTCAGCTCACACAAGTAATACATTCACTGGAAGTAATATGTGATTTTGTTACCTTTTGTAGTAAGAGAATCTCAGTCTTGTGATAAAGAAGGCTGTTCTGGGACAATAATGCCACCACCTCCAGGAGTGCCTTCTGAGAGCAGTTCAAACTGACTCGTGTTTGCTCCTCACCTTCAAACCTGAGGAAAGATATGCTTGGTTCTTGCTAAGAAACTAGATAAAATTTCAGCATCCTATTAATAGAAAACAAAGCTATTCTATCTCAGTGGCTATTCTACCACAGAGAAAGTGAGAAAGAAAGCATTGCAATAGCTTAGTCTTGCCTAGTCTACTGTCTTGGAAGAAACAGATATGGGAATTTAACTGTCCTCATCAAATTTCTTGTTAATACTCTTTACTACCTCTAACCTATGCGATGCTACACTGAGTTGCTGTTACCATTTAGTATAACAGAGATCGATCAGAAAGGGATGATTATTCCTTAAGTTTCTAGAACTGTCGTTGAAAAAAATAGCAGCAATGCACAGAGGAACAAAGCGATTACAACAATAAAATACAATTTCAGCAACTTAGTGTTTCAAACAACAGAAAGAATACAACATTAGAGAGCAAAGCAGATACCTGGCGGGGAGAGTAGTGAGACAGGAGATCTCTTGGATGTCTTTGATTTTGGACAGCACCATGTCCAGATGCTCAGTGTTGTCTGCGCAGAATTCTACTCGGTGAGTGCCCTCAGCTGGATGGCTTGGTGCAGTCGATGGATGCAGTGGGACCAAAGTACAGGCACCTGAGAAAACAGTACAAGACTGCTGTTTTATAAAGCTGGGTAAGTATCCCAATATTGATTTAGCACGTATCCTAAGGAGATGCAACAAAAAGATGTAAATTTTGCACTTGAATCCATTTTCCTTGACCAGAACTGGGGACTTCTTGCCCCGTTGTCTCCACTAGGCACAGTCTATTTTAAATGCAAAGAAGCCGATGGATATATATTGTCATTCTTAATGCCATCCATTTTATCCTAAGAATTGTACAAACCCAAAATAGTTTCTGGTTTGTAAATCAGGCCGGAAAAGACATAGCTATTTTCATTTGTGACCCACAATACAGGATAAAAATCAAAAAGAATTTCAGATACTTTAAGTCCTTTGCAAACAATGAGATCTTGCACTTTATAAATTAAGGGTGGGATTTAAAGTCAGCCTAAACTTTGCAACCAAGATGGACCATAAATATGCTGCACCAGTTCCGACTACATCCAATAGCACAGTCATGCACCTGAAAATGTCCTCTAGTGTTTGTACCTGATATTCCTCACCAAGTCAAATTCCCCAAAATATGTTTAGGGTACCTAGAAGTACTAGAAGACTATTCAGGAAAAAAAATATTTTAAAAAGTACTCAAATCATACCTGTAAAAGCTGGAAGAAAGGAAAATGAGGGAAGGTCCCCACATAAAATAACATATACTGATAATTTTAACTTTTTTGTTTGTTTTTAACAGAATCTCACCAAGTCCCTTTGCTAGCCAGTTATTGACTCCGTGAGGTATGGCATCATACGCCGTATGCGGAGAGTAAATCCCGATTCTGTGCTCCAGGGCTCGGACTACCAGCCGTTCCTTCCAGGTCTTCCACGTTATTCGCTTGAGTGGTGTGAATATAGGAGGGTGGTAAGAAAGAATAAGGTCTGCTTTCTTCTGCACTGCCTCTTCCATCACCTCCTCAGTGAGATCGTTAGTGAGGAAAAGGGTGTTCACAGTGTGGGGAGGACTTGGTTCCACCAGCAACCCCACGTTGTCCCAGCTTTCAGCCAGAGAGAGGGATGCAAAGTCATTCAGGGCATAAACGAGCGCCCGGAGATCCATGAGGGAGCGTGAGGGCAGGCGGCCCAAAGCACGGATGCAGCGGAGAGGCCGGCGAACCAGCTGCGCGCCAGGCAGCGGCATGCAGCTCTCTGTGGAGGGGGTAAAAACAAAGGCAGGAATAAGCCCGGGTAATTCACTGTCTGGAACAGCAGAGTTAAGCGTGTTCAGGCTGCGAATGCCGCCCCGCTGGCAGAGTCTGCCTCTCGGGGGCGGGGGAGCAAGCGGGACCGGGGCACGGCCAGCGGCCACCGCCCAGGCCGCTGGGGAGGACTCCGCAGCTGGGCCGCGGCCGCGGGGCGGGGCCTGCGCCCGGCCCCGCCGCTTCCGCCGCGCTAGCGGGGCTGGGGGCGGCCTCTCCGCGCCGTGCCGGGGGCGACCTGCGGCGAGGGCGGCCCAGCCCCTTCCTGCCCGCGGAGGGGAGCCGGGGACCTTCCCGGGGGTTTGGGTCCGGCCGCGGCAGGTTTGTGCGAGGCCGCCCTGTGGCCGAGCGGGCGAGGGTGAAGGCGCAGGCGCCGGGGGGCGGCGCGGGGAGGCCGAGCTGGCGGCAGCGGCGGGAGCGCAGGGCAGGGGGAGGCGTCCGGTGCGTGGATTTTCGGTGCAGTTACCTCAGATCGGCGGACAAGGAGCCACAGCTCCAAGCCGTCGTTGGTCAGACAGGAGCCGCGGGCAGTGAGCGCGGTCGGCCCCTGGGATGCCGGAGCGGGGCGCGGGCGGGGGCCGGTTGCTCGTCCCGGCGCCTAAGGCCGGCTGCAGCCCGGGGCGAAGCGGGGCGGGGCCGGGCCGGAGCTGGCTGCGGGCGGCTGCCCCGGCTTCCGTGAGAGACCTTGCCGAGCTAACCAGGGAGGGCAGTCCGTAGAGAAGAAGTTAGCGTGTAAAACTGTTGGTTTCTACGCAACTGCGGTTTTATTATCATAATTTCAAATTCTTTACTTGAAAATAAGATAAAAAAGTTTGATCCTGTGCTTGGATGCAGGTACCTGTCTGTTGCAGGCACTGACAGCTGTCAGAAGGTGGCTCCAAATCACGCTTCTGTTTAGGTACTGGCATGTGGTTTTTCTCTGTTAATTCCTGTCACTTATAAATATCATAATCTTTGGAAAAGCTATGATTGCTTAGTATAAGCTTTCATCTTAGGAAAGGGTGTGGTGTTGCCACCCCCACCCCCCTTTCTCTAAGCTATTTTCTTCTACTCCTTTGTAGTTCTTCATATGCTGCATAGTTGCATAATGCAAGTAAAACATTTATCCACAGTCCCTTCCTTGAATGGCACTGTAAAACTGCGTGGAGTTTTAAAAAAACCTGTGCGGCATATAACCTCACGAATATTTTAGAATCAAAAGGATTGGTGGAAAAAACCCTAATAAATCTCATATGTTTTCTTTGCAGGGAATTGCTGTATACAAATCTACTTCAGCTTTTTGATAAGCAGACATGGTGAGAACAATAGCACTTCTTATATATTTTCATTCTTTCTGGAATGGTCATCTCTTGGAAAGTGAATAGCTGCTCTGCATCTCGAAGGGTTACACATTTTACTCTGATGCTGTGAAGAACTTGTAATGAAAAGTTCAGGTTTTCATTTCAGACAAGATACTGTGAGAAGGAAAATAGGCCAGCTTACATCAGTCTAAAATATAATTAGACTTTTAGTTCTGAGATCCTAAATCTTAATCCTACTTTGGCTAGTATTTGGTTATCTAGTTTGTTTTCTTTTACCACAGAAGCATTATTCAAGTTGCAAGCACATAGCCCTGCTTGAGTGTATGTAACCTTCTACATTTGCAGGCTTTTAAAAGTTTAGCAAATCAGGAGATAGAGATAAGACTGGGTGTCTTAAACTGTACATACACCTTTTACAGCATCTTCATGGACATTGCAGGCAACTATCTTCTCTTTACTTGTATACTTCTGGAACAGTACGCCAGCTTGATGCTGATTTTTATTAGTTTTCCTGTACACTTGTCCCCCAGTATAGCCCCACAGTAATTGTTTTTGCATAGTTTAGCACTTTCCATGGGAGCACTGTGATATATTGGGCCTATAGGGATATATTTATATATTTGCTTAAGTGGCTGGGTAACTGCCATTTTAAATTTTATGAAGGTTATTTATAAATTCTTAAGTGTGTAATTTCGTAGATTAGCTTGTTTAGGGAGGCAGATTATGTGCAGTGCCATTCAGAACTAGCCTTATCACTCAAAAGGCTGAGGGCAAGTAACACACATCAGTTGTCCCTCTGGTAGGGGGGACCTACCAGAGTGAGTAGGTCCAGTTCACAAATGAATAATGTATCTCTGGAGTATAACAGCATGAATCAGAGCTTCTGCATTGCCACAGTGAACTTGATTTGTCATGAAACTGAGTCCTTTCTGGTGTTTTCACTGGAAATGTGGAAGTTCTGTGACAGTAGCCAAATATTGAAACAGTGGTTATATGCAGTGGGAAGTTGCTTGTGTTCTTGGTGGGACTGGGAAATAAAACTGAGTCTGTTAGTATTTCATTGCTGATTTAATTATTATTTTCTGCCTCTTGCTCAGGCTGTCACACTGCATACTGATGTAGGAGATATTAAAATTGAACTATTCTGTGAGCGTACGCCAAAGACTTGCGAAGTAAGTCAAGTAACAGGAGCAGGATTGCCTAGTGTTGAAACAAAGCAGTAGAAATAGTGAAGACTGTCGAGGAGGTGAAGTGGCATTTGCAATTCATCTTTTCACATAGTGGAATACTAACATTTTATGCTGGTACAGTGCCTATTCCACTTGTGGAACTTGTGTACTGTATGCTTGTGTACCGTGTCATACTGCCTAGAGCTTTGCTGCCTGTTTCTCACCAGATAAGGTTTAACGAAGGGCCGCTTTTCTCCAAGTTCTAGCATCTCCCAAAGTGTCCTTTGCCCTTAAGGGGAAATAGGGCACATGGCCTGGGATTCCCAAATTTCCTTGGGTTTGCTCATGCTTGCACAGATTTTATTTTAATTTAAAAGAGTGAGAATCACTCCCAGTTTCTCAGAGGACCCAGGTTTTCCTTTCTGCAAAAAATTTAAGCTTAAATTGAAATAATTTACTTTTGAACTAACAAAGCTGAGGCATGAAGGTATTGATTACAAAATTACATTTACAAAATAAAAATATTGAAGTGACAACTTCTGAGTGTGTCTCAGGCTTCTTGTTTGTTCCTCAAGGCAGACGACCTTGTGCTGTAAGCTTTATTTAAAATCCTCTGTATCTGTGACATTGTCAAAGGAGCATATTAACTATAATTTGTTTATGACTATTCTGTGGCAATACTCCGTGGAATTCACATGGTTACAACACAGAGCAGAGGCAAAAGGGTTAGTCTTGGTCTTGCCAATGCTGTCATTTTAGTAAGAGGATACTGTTTCCGAATTGTATCTTAATATGGTTTGTTTCATTTCCTTAGAATTTCCTGGCTCTTTGTGCTAGTAACTACTACAATGGCTGCGTATTTCACCGGAATATAAAGGGCTTCATGGTTCAGACAGGGGATCCATTAGGTAAATTCTTCTGTCAGGGTCTCTCTATAGAAAAATGTACATAAAATATAAGAAAAATATCAAGAAATACAAAGAAATTATAAGTATGAATATTAAAAACATAAATAAAGTAAAAATAAAAGAATTATTGTATTGTTGATAGAGGTTTTTATGATGAGATTAGTTTCCTGTGGTGAGCTTACAGGAGAGCAGCCGTTACCCTAGTTCTAAATAATCATGCAGTAGTAAAGCATTGTACAAACTTTAGTTTTTTCCAGCTGTTGCCACTAAATATGATGGTTCTGCTGGCTTACCAGCTGTTGAACAGGTAGCAGTTGCTACTGTGTTTTCTCTGGTTTCTGCCTGAAAGGCTACACTGCCTCTAAAGCATTTGGGGAAAATGTCCCAGACAGTGTCAACTGTTTGGGAGAAAATCCGATTCAACTGTGTGTCTGTCTGTAGTCATACTAAATTTAATTTGAGGATATGTCAGTGCTTTGTTCTGGAGTTGTCTCTGTTTAGTATCAAGACATGAGACCCCAGTCCCTGCCTCAAACAAATTACAGTCTTATCTAGGGTCATTGCTGTAAAAATGTTATAACAGTATTTCATTTCTGCATTCTTCAGTCTGAAAATCCAGTAACCTGTTGTAGTGCTTCTTTGTCAGGCACTGGGAAAGGAGGGAACAGCATCTGGGGCAAGAAGTTTGAAGATGAATTCAGTGAATACCTAAAGGTATTTCTGTGCTCTCAATATGCAGTTATGTTTTCACATGAATTTTATTTACAGGTTGAAGAACGATCGGTGTTATCTTGTATTGTATTAAATACCTCTTTTGTCATTGTGAAGCAAAGTATGATCCTGCAATAAAGGGATAGAAAGCTTATTATTAAAATGGGAACAGGCATTTCTGTACTTGGCAAGTTACATTTGAGGGTTTTCATCACTGAGAATAGAAGTAGAAAGAATTTGTAACAAAGTATTTTTCATGCACTGAAGGCAAAGAAGTAATTTTTCATTGTAAGAGCAATTTTGAGGAGCTAATTACGGACTGTGGTGGAATATATTAGCAACCAAGATTTGTTCTCAATATTGGTATTAAGGCAGAGTACAAAGTCACAGAGCACTTTGTACAGATTACAGTCCTCCTTTTACAGATGTGTATTCATGTTGAGGTTTTTCTCCTCTTTCAGCACAGTGTCCGTGGAGTAGTTTCAATGGCAAACAATGGTCCGAATACCAATGGGTCGCAGTTCTTCATCACTTACGGCAAGCAACCGCACCTAGACATGAAGTACACTGTCTTTGGGAAGTGAGTGATCCAACTGCATGCCTCCTTATCATAGTGTTTGAAGGATCTGAATATTTCGGGGCACATGCAATGCAAAGCTAGAAGCTTCTGGTTCTAACTCTTTAAAATATTGGATGTGTACATGTAAATGTATGCTCTTGCACTGTCACCACAATTAGTTGCTCCAAAATGCTCCTCCATTCCAGTGGGGAATTCAGTAGGTGTATTAAAAATTACCTCAAGAATGGAACTTTTTGGGGTTTTTTTCCTCTCTCTCCCTGCCCCCCCCCCCCCCCCCCCCCCCCCCCAAGTCATTCCAGCTTGCCTTTTCATCCATGCCCAGATGGATGCAGCCTGATTTTAAGCAAACTCCAGAACAACTGGATACACAGTTGTAGGGTTTACTCACAAGCAAGAATCTGATTTGGGACTGAAGCTGGGGATGGGTGTAGTACTCACACGGCCATGCTTCTGTTCAGGTGGAACTTCCTGTTGGCCAGATAAAACTCACGGAACTGACAGTTTATAAAATCAGATGAGATTGTTTAAGATGCATCATTATTTTAAAACATTCATGCATCATTATTTTAAAACATTCTTATGTTGACAGACACTACTGATAATATCCTGAAAACAAACGTTTAATTTTGGAGTCATTCAGATACTGCTTTTTCTATCTCAGAATCATGCTAATGTCTTTTCTTTTGCTGCTTGTTAAAAAGTATCTAGCGTACAAATAAATCTGCTGAGAAAAAGTTGCCTTTATTAAATGGAGTTAAATATTCAAAAGAAACTATTGCAATGTGAAATTACTATTTTCTACCACTTGTGGTGTTTATAGGCATCTAAGTATAGGTGTTCCTTTAATTTCTGAGTTTGTTTAGACATGTGAGTGAAAGTTTTTTTAGACATCTTTCTTAGAAAAGAGTAGAGGCTCTGACAGATGAACTTTGCCAGATTTTCTGTGGCAGTTTAAGATACTCCTGCCCCAGTTGCAGAATCAGCAGAACAGCATATGCAGCCCCTGCTGTCCCACAGTTCGGCATCCTAGATTCAAAAGGGTTGATGAATGTGACTGAATTGAACTGTGAACAGCACAACATGTTTTCTGCCAAGTCCGTTACTGGGGAATAAACTGCCAAGATTTACCAGAGCTAGCTATTTAAAGAAAAAAGTAAGAGGTTTATTAGAAGAATCTCTCTTGCCACTTCCTCAGTCTGAACAGGAAATCTGAAAGCTTAAACATATTTGTGCATATTGTGCACATACAACATACTGTAACGGATGGTCACAATTACTAATGCTCCTGTCCAATCTTATCTTTGAGTCAGAAAGTTAGAAATTATTATCTCACATTTGGAAGTTGATTTTTCCAGCCACAGGATTCACAGTGAAGTTCAGTATGGCCAGTATCTTGCTGCTACTTAAACCTATACTGTGATCAGTCAGTCCTGCCTGCTGGGAAATGCAGCAAGGGCCTTTATACAGCGATGATTGGTATAAAATATGATACTGTCAGGTCAGCGGGAATTAGTTGTACTTTTTATCAGAATCGGTCATGGATGCTCAATATTTCCTTTCAAAATATGTTACATGCCATATATAATGTTTTGGCTGTCTTAATTTGTATCATTTGCTTGCACAGTCCTTGCGCTGTGATACTTAACTGTAAAGTGCTTTGAGATACCTCAGTTGTGAAATCTACATTATGATTAGAAGGAGATTCCTAGCACTTCTGCTTTTCTTCCAGAGTTATTGATGGCTTGGAGACCCTGGATGAGCTGGAGAAGCTGCCTGTGAATGAGAAAACCTACCGACCTCTTAATGATGTTCGCATTAAAGATATTACAATTCATGCCAACCCTTTTGCTTTGTAGCCACAGAATGCCTCAACACATTCTTTGGAGACTGGTCAGATCGGCTGCTGGATTATGGGGTTTAAAGTGTTATTAAGAAGGGTTACTTGAGCTGGATCATACTTTGCTCATTGAATGCAGGATTTTCAGGAGTTATGACATTGTTTGGGAGTTGGTACAGGGGAGTCTTGTGCTTTAGAAGCCAGTTTTTCTGGAGTATCTTCTGGGGTTTTTATTTTTAAACATTGCTTTTTACACTTGTAAAATAAGAAAAGACTTTTAAAATTTTTTTTTTGCAAATCTTTGTTTCCTGCCTTATCTTTCCTAGTGATACTATGTTAAATCAATGTCCTTTGCTGCAATTTCATACTACCAGTTTTCTGAAACTTTCCTATGTGACTTCTAACCTAAGGATACTTCACTGATTTTTAGAAAATTGAGTAAGATAGGCAGTTTTTTCCCCTAGGTGAGACAAGTGTCATAGGGAGATGAAACCTTTCTCTCCTAGAGGATTAAAGACTGTATTTAGAGGAGTGCTTGCTCCTGCACTGCTGTGTTGGAATAATAACCTCTTCAGCCTCCACAAAACAATCGCTTCTGCCTCTGGCACAATGCTTTTGGTATGAAAGAGTAAGTGTTTGTGTCTTTTTATAGCTGTTGATTGAAACTAGGTAACCATGGATTTACTGTAACTTGTTTTTCATTACTTTATTGCACAAACAGTAGGGGGTAAACACAAAAAAGAGTAGTGACAAAAAGACTGTGGTCAGACTTCTAACCAAGAATATCCTGATACACTGAAAATAAAAGATACTGTCGCCAAGATGGTGTTGAACAAGTAAGAGAGTGCTGCTGTTTGGTCTTGTTTGAGACCAAATGTTGGACTCAAATAAGAAAGCCTGCAAGAGGGTACAGAGATATCTGAATACTGACTGGTCAAGAGGAAAAATAAAGTACATGCATACATATGCATGTGTGTATATGTATATATTGCTGATCCTATGCTCAAGTCACTTAATATAGTAAGCATAAAATAAAGTGACTTAAGCAGGGAAAAGAGTGATTTGTACACATCAAAAAAGCAGTTCTCCACCTTGGGCATACTGGGAAAAGCCGAATGTTCTACTCTTCCTTGAAATCTCCTTGTAGAGTTAAAAAATGCATTTTATCATTAGTTTGGTTTCATGAAGCAGGAAGAAACCGACTCATTTCCACAGAGGTTCATTTTCTGACTTTATAGGCGTGAGGGTATATTTCTAGTTCCAGCTGTGCATGAGAGACCTGGACAGGAGAGAGTACCCACAGCTCCTGCATCCTACTGTTCTGGACGTCTTCCCCCAATCCTCCTTGGACTCAGTCAGTATCTCTTCAAAAAAAAGTCCATTCTCATGTATGGGCCTTGTAATCCTTGGGGGGTCCAGGTCCAGCTGACTTGCAGGCTGCTTCAGACAGGTATTTCCCACTTTGAGATTTTGCCTCTTAAAATAAAGAGGAGAAATTATTTGCAAGAGAAAGGCAAAAGTATGCCAGGTACAGATCCCTGAGGTGTTAATGAGGAGGTTAATCAGTACCCTCTCTCTTACCCTAATGCTTCAGTCAGTCAGGTAAAGGATTTAATTATTTTAGCTCTGTGCTCTTTCTGTCTCTTCCATATAACCAGTGGTAACAGCAAGTAGACAGAAGCATGCAACTGCATGTTTGACAGCCACACTGACACTCCTGCCGTGCAGAAGGATGGACGGACATACGGGAAACTTTCCTACAGTGCAAAGCTACCAATAATTTAAAATGGTGACATTGGCACTGAACTAGAAACAATGTCAGGTCAATTCTTTTTTCCTCCACAAAAAGAAGGCTGTTATATAGAATGTGTGAAATACAGGGCCACCAAGAAATTTGCCCTCTGGAGGACACATTAAACTTAGATCCTTTCTTTTTTATCAAAAGCTATGTATTGAGAGTGATCTTGCGAGACAGGATTACATCCTAACTTTAAAAATTGCATTATGTCTGTTTTCCTGTTTGTGGCTCTGAATCTCTCCCAGGTTCTCCTGAGAATCTGGAATACAACAGGAAAAATAATGGTGGGGTTGGTCCCATCCACTTGTTGAAGAGAAAGCAAGGCAGAGAGCAGGAGTAGCCCACCTGTGGGAGTGTGTGATTTTGTGGGCGGTCACTGAGTACAGCATACGTGCAATTTAGCTCTTGCACGCAGTCAGCCGTTGTGTCACCAGCTGTTTGGACTTTCGTGATGTGTGTAATCCTTTAAATAGCAAAAATGCTGCAGACAGTACTGTTCTTGTTCTTGACTTGCGCTTTGTAAACTCCTGTGTTTACTTCCATCAGTCTGGTCCTTTATCACAAACACATATAGCCACAAGGTGAGTTCTGTTGAAATAGATTTACCCACGTGAAGAAAAATAGGTACATGAACACAACAGGCGTGCATTATGACTGTGATGGAGGGTGTCATCTGTGTTCTAGATTGCCTCTGACCTTTGCTGGCATTTTGGTGTTAGAGGTGTGTCATGCTAGGAGCAGTACATCGTCTGAGCTGAAGAGCAATGGACAAAAAGAAAATCAGGGTACGTTATCTATGGGCAGTGACAAACTTGCACGTGTAATGTACGTACTGTATGTTGATCACGGGGTCAGTTGGGGAAAGAAACACACAAAAAAACGCCAAAGAGCAAGGAGGGTCATTTATCAGGGTTGGAAGTATTTCCGAAGGCTTAGTCCTTCCCAGACTAAAAAAAGTGTTGGGTTTTAGGAAGCTGATGTGCATAGGCTGTTGTAGTGTTTCGGGACTGTTTTATCCTTAGATGCTCTTTTTCCATGTAAGTTAGATTGCACATGAGATGTTTGCCTGCTTATTAGGGGGTTTGGGGAACCAAATTTCAGGCGTAATGCTTGGCTGGCTCTGCTGAGGTGACAACTGATAGGTGGCTGACAGGCTTGAAAGGTGGCAAGGCGTGCGGGGTGGCGAGGGGGATGGCTGTGGCTTAAACAACTGCCACACGTGCTGTAGTAGCGAGCAGGAGGGGAAGGAAGGGTTAGTTTTGTGGGATGGTTTGGGGGTTTTTGTTGTTTCGTTCATTTTTTTTTTTTTTTATTCTGTGGGTGTAGAAGACTGATCTGTATGCTTACTTGAAGAGTTGCATGTAGTTTGTTGGTTTTACAGTGGCTATTTGTGTTCTGTCCCGACTCAAAAACATGACTAAAAGCTAGTAAAAGACATGAGACATTAAAAAACAAAAAAAAAAGTATTCAACTATTCGGAAATGGTTTTAATGCCAATGATTTACAAAGACGTCTTTGTTATCACATGTGGTCCTTTAAACTTCTGTTTGAAGCTGACTGGGTACACGCTTCAAGAGCCTCTGACCATTTGTCAGGGGGAAGGGCAGAGGCAAGGAACAGGCTTTATCACCGCGGGTGAAAAACGATGATTTAGCCATTCGGAGTCTCTCTCTCAGAAAACCAACCAACCAACCAAAAAGCAATTTCCGGCAGTCATTCTTAAACGAGGGTTGGAGTTTATTTATTTATTTATGAGGGTAACGTGCCTTGTCTTCCAACGTTCTTGGCAGGAAACCGGTCGCAGGTTTTGCATAGCTGGTTTGCTCGAGTTAGAGCTACTTTAACTGAAGGGCCCGCTGAGGCAGCCGGGGGTTACCATCAAATGTCGCGACCGGGTGACAGGCGGGGCCCGGGGCCGCCGGCAGCTCCCCGCAGGCTGCGGGCGGGGGAGCGGGGTGCCGGGGGGCGGCCCCGCCCGCCCTGTGACGCCGCGGGTGTGCCTCGGTGACGCGCCGCCGCACTCCAGAAAGTTCCTGGCAACGCCATTTTGTAGCGGGCTGCGGGTTGACGGTCGGCAGTTGCGGCGTGGCCCGGCGGGGAAGCTGGAGGGCGGTGGGCCGGGCCGGCGCCGAGGGGGGGCGGGGCGGGGGGGGCGGCGCGGGGGGGGGGGGGGGGTGTCTCCTGCCGTGGGGGAGGGCGGCCGGTGGCTCGGCTCGGCCCCGCCGGAGCGGGCGGGTCGGGTGGCCGGGGCGCCCCTCTGCCCCCGCCTCCGTGCGGCCGCCATGTTCTCTGCCCGCGCCGTGTTCCGTGCGGAGAGAAAATGGCTTCAGCGCTTCGCGGGGGAGGCCGGAGCCCGTCCCGTGCTCGGGTCGGGAAGGGAGCCTCTTGCCGGAGGAGGGATTGGGTGGGACGTGGGCCCTGCCCAGCGCCCCGCGTCTTCGCGTTAGGGCTCTGGGTGTGCGGGGGAGGGCGCGGGGCGCCTCGTCCCCCTTTCCGTAGGGAGGGGAAGCGGCCCCCAGCGCCCAACCGCGGCGTCCCGGCCCCCGCGTCCCGCTTGGGAGCGTCGCTCCTGCCGCGGAGCCCGGACGTGCCGGCCTGAGCGGCGGCGTGTGAGCTAGAGCCGAGTTACGATTGGAAATCGAAATAAAAGAACGCCTGTAGTGAGTTATTTCTCTTTTCGAGCTAAGTAACTAGGGGGTAAGCGAAGTTTTGCTGTCGTTTTGGCTTAACGTTGGGAGTTCTCCGGGAATTTCTAGACGGCAGCCTGGTGTAAGGATGCTGGGCAGGATTTGTACGCCCTCTTTAAGTACACGGAAGCCTTCGTTTTTCCTAGCGTATGCGCCCTTGGGTGCCAGAGCAGCTTTGCAGAAATAACATGCACAATATGTGTTTGGTGTTGGAGCCACGATATTTCTTTTTAAAATATTTTGTAAGAAGTAGGTTATTGGCTTATGTTTCCCTGTCAAAAATGATCAGTTTGAAAAAGCTCTTGAATTAAAAAGTAACTTGGAAGAAAGACCAGAGAAAAAAGGAAGATGGGGTAGTTGAGGAAGAACAGTCTTCATTATAGTGTTCATTTGATAATGGACTTGAAAATGCTTCGTCTGTGGGATGTAATGCAAAGAGCAAAATATCTTGGTTACAGATGCGGCATTCCAGGCAAAGTGATTATCCTGACTGGGATAAAAAAGAAACTCCGGATCACAGAAGATGCGACAGTGCCAATACCAGAAAGAGGAGATCATTAAGTGGTGCACAGGAGAAGCAGCACTGCAAACATGATCTTTCTAAACTTCCTGACAGGTAAATAACTTTTCGACTTGTGGTAGCAGCAAGCCTATGTTTTAAGATTGTATTATTTCCATCAGATCATCTGATAATGTATTCATTTTTGGTCTGGAGATGATTTCAAGAGAGATGTCTTAGAGCTTAAAACAAAAAGCTGTCTTGATAGGGGTTCTAGAATTACTGTAATTAAGTTTATTTGATCCTTTGTTTGTAGTACCTGTTCAGAAACCAAATCTGTACATGAAAGAGCCCATGAGCGACGCTATGTTGAAGAATACAGAAACGAGTACAATCAAGGATGTGATACTGGGCATCACAGTAGCAAATCATCAGGTCATAGTGGGACAAGTAGTTACAAAAGGAAATACAAGATCCATCGAACTACCTGTCATCATCATTCACAGGTGGTGTGACCAACTTTAATTTAGGATTAGTTTATTTTAAGAAGATAGATTCTCATCTGGGCAGTAGTAATTGAGTGTGGGGGGGTTGGGGAATTCTGTCAATAGTAGTCAGCTAATATTAGTAGATTATTCTTTTTGCTAGGATTTTATTTCCTTCAGTGCAAATGTGTCGTTTGTAGCTATGCTTATGATGCCACAGAACATAGTCTTGCTATTTGTTCATTAGATCTATTAGAGCAGATTAATGAAGTATAACCGTCAATTGGAGTACTTAAAATAATACAGGCATCGCTTTCGTGCCTTCAGAATTTTTATTATGACAAGGATTTATTTCAGCCCTACTCAAAAATCCAAGCACAAGCTTTTACGCTTGCTTTTGACTAAGTGTCACTGAAATAGCATGGAGATGATGTCAGATTTTTACTTTTTAAAAAATTTATTTAGTAAGATGTTTTAAGTATCGCTGAAAAATCTGTAGAATCAATGTACGATGTCTGCCTGCTAGCAGGGCAGTTTTTCTGATTTTGTTACATATTTAACTTAAAAAAGCTGAAGATAAGATTTATAATTTAAGATCTTCAGCTGAGGCAGCCTAAAGTAAATGTATGTGCTTATGATTTAAAAAAAAAAAATCTTAGCAATATTCAGACAAGTCATTTAATCTCTATTTACTTAAGATGGGTATTTTAATTTGGCCACAAGGCTATTTTTTTATATATATATATATATATAAGATAGATAATTATTAAATCCTTTTGCTTAACAAAAATTTTATGGGCACTGAAATCCTAACGTAAAATTCAGTGACCCAATCTTTTAAAAGAAAAACAATTGTGTTGTAATTTTTTGTTGCCTTGCCACTTTGAGTATCTCATCTGTAAATCTGTTCCTTGCCATGTTTTTCTCCTGTAACATAAACTATGTGCCCTGTGAATTTCCGGGGACTGAATTTGAAATTGCTCCTGCCAACCGTTTGTGGCCTGGCGTGTATCTGAATGCCTGAATATCTCCCTGCTGAATGAATTTCGTATTCTGACCTGAATTCACTCGGGTTTATTGATTGGCTGGACGATCTTGGTGCCGTTCCAGAAGAGTCATCGAAGGAAAAGATCCAGGAGTGTAGAGGATGATGAGGAGGGTCACCTGATCTGTCAGAGTGGAGACGTACTAAGTGCAAGATGTATAGAATATTTTTCAAAATTTATTAACTTTTCAGATAGAATAAGTTCTTTTAGCATAAGATGTGAGGGGGCTCTGAAAGTCTTTTCTTTCTGTCCTGACTTTTTTTGTTTGGGGGTGGGGATTGTTACTCTTTCTCTGTAGAGCTTACTTAAGTATTTTTCTTTTTTCTTTCTCCCTGTTTTCCCCCCCAAAAAAACAGTAAATGAAGTTAATGAACCCAGTAGAATGAGATCCCTGTAAATATTCCTTGATGAGAGTTGGCCAGTAACAGCTCTCACGCTAGATATTTACCATTTAAAGCAGCCCAGTCTAGAGTAATCTGAAGTGCTAGTACTTAGTCTGTTTGGTTTTTTGTTTTGTTTTTGTTTGTTTGCTTGTTTTTTAAATAGCTGAGCACCTTCACAACTTCTGTGACTCTAAGAGCTCTTCTCTTTATAGATGAGATCGTTGCTACTTTGGGTGAAGGTGCCTTTGGAAAAGTAGTGGAATGCATCGATCACAAAGCGTAAGGCTTTTTAATTAAATATGTCATTTTTCTTACTGATACCGTCATCACAGTGTGGGCTGTGAAGTGCTTTCTGATTGTATCAGGTTTTATCTCACCTTTAATAACAATAGGGATAGGATACATCAGGTATCACGTATGTTTCCAAAATTGAAAGATGAAGTTTATGAACTTCATGCGTAGATGAACCACGGTTGTATTCTCAGCATGTACTTAAAAAAAGAGAATGGGCCTTTTCTGCTCAGGCTCCCATTGTTACAAACAATGTAGCTGCTGATAATGATGGAATATTCTTAATTGGAACTACTCACTGTTCTCATCACTGTTAAAACCTGTGTTTTCAGGGAGGGCAGACATGTAGCTGTGAAAATAGTAAAAAATGTTGATAGGTACTCGGAAGCAGCTCGTGCAGAAATACAAGTACTGGAACATCTAAACGCATCGGACCCCAACAGTACATAGTAAGTACACAGAGCCACTGGTATCGTGGTTTGGCTTTAGGATTTGTGTGACGTCGCTTTCTGTAGCGCATGCCGTATGCATCTGGGCGCTACACAGCTGCCTCTTGCAATTCACCTGTGTTTCTCGTTTTGCAGTCGCTGTGTCCAGATGCTAGAATGGTTCGAGTACCATGGACACGTCTGCATTGTTTTTGAGCTCCTGGGGCTCAGCACCTACGACTTCATCAAGGAGAACGGCTTCCTGCCATTCAGACTGGACCACATCAGACAGATGGCGTATCAGATCTGCAAATCTGTGAACTGTAAGCGTGCTGCTTTTTTTGCTTTCTTTGTTAAATGACATTTTCTTTGTGGAATTTGCTAACTGTATTTGTGATCTTGCAGTTCTGCATTTGAACAAGTTGACACATACAGACCTGAAACCAGAAAATATTTTATTTGTGACGTCTGACTACGTAGAAGAGTATAACCCCAAACTGGTGAGTTGCTGTCCTTTTCCCCCCGCCTCCCTCTCAGCACTGGGCTGGGTTTATTTGGTCACTTGCACCCCATTGTGTTTTGTTTCAGAAATGTGATGAACGCAGACTAAAAAATCCAGACATCAAAGTTGTGGACTTTGGGAGTGCAACATATGATGATGAGTATCATAGCACTTTGGTGTCTACAAGACATTACAGAGCTCCCGAGGTTATCCTAGGTCAGTAGAAGTCTGTTGGGCTGCTCTTCAGCACAATTTCTGCACGCTGTTAAACAGTGCTGCGGAAGCACGGCCTGTCTTGCTTGAGCTGGTGCAGGCTGGTATAACCAGAAACCTTCTGGATCTTTTTACAGCCCTGGGTTGGTCACAACCGTGTGACGTGTGGAGCATAGGATGCATTCTCATAGAGTATTACCTTGGATTCACGGTATTTCCGGTAGGTAACTTACTTTAGGAAACAGCTGACTGCAGCCTCTCTCTTTTCCTTAATCCGAAACTGGTTGCTGGGTGCAGTCCAAAGTGATGTGAGGCTAGAGTACAGGTCTTGATAACTGCCCTAACAATGGACAAAAATGGTTTCTCTTGCTTTGCCTCCAGACCCATGACAGCAAGGAACACCTGGCAATGATGGAGCGAATACTGGGCCCTCTGCCAGATCACATGATAAAGAAAACCCGGTAATTCTATTTTTCCATTTAAATTAATTTAAATTGCCATTTAAATATAGTTTAATTTAACTACATTCAGATTCAGTTTAATAGTAAATTTGAAAAAAAAAGTTTAAGAAACTCATCCTTTTGCACTATTTAACAAGCTGGCCGCTCTTGTGGAACATGCCCAGATCAGTTCCCAAGCTGTGACCAAACATGCTGGTAAACTTCTCATGAAGGGACAGAACAGAATCTTGGAATAACAAACTCTTGTCTGTTTGTTTAAGGAAACGCAAATATTTCCATCATGACCGGCTGGACTGGGATGAATACAGTTCTGCTGGTAGATATGTCTCAAGGCGCTGTAAGCCCCTCAAGGTAAGAGGACAGAGGGAAAAGGCTTTTGGGGAGAGGAGCTCATAAGATCATAAACCCATGTTTTGTTGTTTCCTTCACAAAGGCATTCATGACCTGCCATGATTCGGACCATGAGAACCTCTTTGACCTCATTGAAAAGATGTTGGAGTATGACCCAGCCAAGCGCATTACTTTAGAAGAAGCGCTGAAGCATCCTTTCTTCTTCCCACTGAAAAAGGAGAAGAGGGGGCTGTCTCCAGTAACCGAGCAGGCTGACACAGATGTCAGTCCACCAAAGAAACTTAAAAAATTTTAAATATTTATTGTGTACTGTTATTTTTGTAAATGTCCTATTTTGTATTAAGACTTTTTGGATACTGAAGTTTAATCCAGCTGCTGGCATAAAACTTATTTAAGGAAAAGAACTGGTAAACCTGGTTGTGTTTCCTCAGAAAATTAAAAAAAAAAAATCATCTCAGGATAGTTTGAACATGAGGAAAAGGGGCCCCCTGCTGGCACAGCTGCCTCACTGCAGTAGAATAGCCAAAGCCATAGGACTCGTTTTTACCCTTCACTGTGACTGATGCTTCCTTCCTGGGTAAGAGACCAGAGTCAGCTCTTGACAGTAAGTGTAAGGATGGCCTTTATTTGTTTAAAAAAAAAAAGTTACAAAGTAAGGACGATCACTGTAGTATTGAACAGATTGCAGTGTGATCACTTTTTTAAATTTTAGTAGGTGCACACTTGTTACCGGTATTTCAGTTAATGCTCATTATTAGCTTACACCAGTATAGACTTCACCAAATCGTTCTTAAAGGAGGAGCTGTCCTGAGAATTGCCATAGGAGAAGTCAGAGTTGTGGGGAGCAGCTAAACTGTTTGGTCTAACGTGTCAGCTGCCAGCATAAAACAATCTCTCAGCTTCAAGGGGAGGGGGTAGAGTTTTGTCCACCTTGCCTTCCAGTCATGCAATTAATTACAGAGCAGCATAAGCAAGCTGCCCCCCCACCCCAGCTTTTGGGCAGCTCTGTGGGGAAGGGTCTCTGGACAAGCAAAGGGGCAGGAGCCCCCAGAACCGATGCCCAGCGGCAAGGCAGCCTGGTGGGCCACCAGCCATGCCAGGCAGCAGGCTCTGAGATGCCACCCATCACACCCCACCCTGGTGACCTGATTCACCAGCTCAGCCGCTTTCCCCTTGGGCAGAGCTCCCAGGAGTGGGGCAGCTGCCGGGCCCAGCAGCTGGATGAGAGGGTTGCTTTATGCTGGAAGTATAGCAGAGGGCTGACAGAGCCCTGGGGGCAGGGACAGCCACCCATGGACAGGGCTAGTTGGAGTAAGCGATAGGGATTGTAGTATCAGACCAAGTTACCACGCAAGCCAGGGCCTCTTCACTTTGGAGGCTTTTTACAGTTTAATTTGCAAACAGAACTGCCATAAATCTCATCACCCTATCATGTCTACTCCAATGTCGATAGAAAACCCAAGGGGTAAAATGGATTTCATTGTGGAAGGCCTTAAATTACATTATTACAGTAGAAAATACAGGAGGTAGAATATAACTGAAAGGACAAATGCAGGTTAGAGTCAAATCTATAATAGCTCCTGTAAGCTACTTAAAACATGGTTTTAAAAACTAAACCCAGTATTTCAATGACTATAGAAAACAGTTAAAATAAATTGCCATGAGAGCCCTTATATCATGCTTGATACAGGGAGGTAGGATGTAAGAATCAGAAGGATGCATGAGACATGACACTTATCTACAGCTCCTGTTTGCTTGACTGAGGACAGCGTTTCACAGGTCAGTCACCCTCTTCAGCTTCAGACTCTGACTCTGCACCAGAGAGACCTCATCAGCAGGCTGCCAGCAGGTCACCCCCACTGCCCCAGGTTCAGCCCTGCCCCGCATCCCACCCAAGAGCTGCTATTGGATCCACATGGATTTCACTGGCAAGCTTTTCCAGCCAGTGCTGGGGGGCACCCCTAGTCTCAAGTGGCAATTAACACCCCTCACCCCAAAACAAAGCATTACTGAACTAAGGGTCCCAAAACAAACAAGCTCAACTGGGCAACTAAGCAGCCGGTTACCTTCTTCAGCATTCTTGAGCCATTCAACAAACTTTTTCATCTGCTCCAGGAAAACGCTCTTCCCTTTTGCAAGATGCGCATCTTTATACCACTTCAGGATGGGTTCTTCGCTCAGAACTTCAGCTGTAAGGGGCACGAGGGCAGTATTAACACAGCAAGCCTCGGACCACCAGCTACTGAGAACCCCTGCTGGGCAGCCTTTGCCTCCTCCCCTCCGCAACACACCCTCCCACACAGGGAGCGCCTGCTATTTTAAAGTTCTGAGAACCACGCGTTTCAGCTTGGCTGCTGGGGGCTTCCTGAGCACTGCACCTAGGAGCTGCACTCCCACTAACAGCCTCGAGCATTTCATAGCTATTTGAGATGACGCACTTTCAGGAAAGCCTCAGTCAGCTGCTAAGAACAGATGCAAATTCTTTAAAACCCAAATTACACCACAGGAAGTGTTCGGTTTTTAGATTTTACAAGTACAATATAATCTTCAGTTTAACAACAAGTTTCCTCACCTTCCTGTGGTGTTTCCACAGGTGCACAGCATGTTTTTCAGTAACACCTTTTAACAGCCATTTAACAGAGCCTACAGCACCTCAGAACACTTTGGTGGTTTCAATCTCTGGCTGTTCAGTCAGTGTTGAGAGAAAGAACTAAGAAGAATATGCTATCATGTATCTTTCCCCAACTTAAGAGGGCCAAAGAGCCTTAAAATCTAAATTTAGCTTTGATTGACCACAACTCCTAATTAAATCTAGTAGAGAAGCAGCATCTTTGTCTAGAGGAGCACCTCCCCATATGCCAAGGACGGCCACATCCACCTTTGCGAACAGAAGGTAGAAAATTCCTAAGCTCATGAAATGCAATGTTGTAGCACTGATCTTCCCTAAAGGTCACAGGCTTTAAAAAGCCCAACCAAACAAAAAACAAGCCCCTGACCCCATAGAAAGTTACCTTTATAGAAGAGCACCACTATTTTCTGGAAGGCCTTCATGAAGTGAATGTTGTCATAACAATACTCCTGAATCTTCAACAGAAGAGTCAGCTCTGATTGACCTTGGGTAGTAAAGGCAGCAAGTAGAGGGCTGTATTGCTGTAACAGGAACAACAAAGTGGCACACGCAGAGCACTTCACATTTGTCGCCTGACAAGACTGGTTTCTCACAGTTTCCATCAGCCACTGCTTAGAAATTTGCAACCCCTGCCCCGCCCAGGGTGCTTCTGCAGCAGCCAGACCACTTTGGCCTCCATAACTTGGACTATGACAGCACAGTTAAGAGGGGAAGAATTCCCTGTCTCATGCTGCCTCTGCATTAGGAAGGCTGTAGGTTTTAACTCATTTAAAAGGGAGCTGGAAACAGAGGAACGCCCAAGCCCTACCCAGCGGCTGCAGGAGCCCATAATTAAGTTACAATACCTTCAAGTGCTTAATGGCTTGCTCTGCTACCAGCTCCTCCTTTTTGTTCCACTCCACTGTGCTCATTACACTTGACCAGATTATGGCTACCACAGTCTGTTCCGAGATGTTGTTTTTCTTCATCTCCTCCTTCACGTACAAGATTATCTGCCAGTTCAAATAAAAGCATCAACGCACAGACCGCATAGGATGCTAAGCTAAATTAAAACTCCTGTTCTAAAGGCAACCTAGAAGCCTTTAGAAGCACAAACCACCCCCTTGGTCATACAGCAGGATTCAGGACATTAAGGAAAGACTATGAAGCTAGTATCAAAACACCCTGGTCCTAATTTTAATTCGTAGTGAGAACTAAATGTTTAATTCAGTATTTAATTAGGCATGTATCTTCAGATTAGTATGAGATACTATCATATTTCAGATAATTTGTGCTAAGTTCCTACAGAAAAAAAGGAAAAAACCCAACCCCATACCTACACCTTGTCTACAAATACTTACATCCTTGAATGGATCTCCCCGTGACATCTGCTCCTGAAGTTCTTTCTGCAGCTCCTTCCGAGCTCCTATGCTTTGCTGGTTCCGAACATACTCAGAAAGTTCTTTTAGCCCCGCTTCAGTGAAGTACTTGGAGAAGTGTTCAACACTTTGTTTGTTGGCTGGGAAGAGTTCCTGAAAACAAAGTGTACAACAACTCTTTCACGGAAGAAATGTGTGTGGAGTACTTTGCTGGTAAATGCTGTTTACTAAACTGGCTGAAGTAGTAAATCAGTCATTTCAGTGGTACTCACCATCAGCCTGTTATCCATGTTTACTTTACGAAGACTGACAGCCACTGCATTAATATCTTTCTCATTTATCCATGATTTGAACAGCTTGACTGCAAAAGCTGCAGAAACACCTGTGCAACAGGAATAGCAGTCTTATTACTGAAATTATCCCAAAACAAAGGGAATCGTAGGGCCTGAGAGTACAGGGCACCCAGTCTGCAAGACCCCTACTCAAAGCAGCAGCTGTGCTCAGAGGCAGCCCTAGCACAGTCTGCAGTACCACTGCCTGAGGATGCTGCAGCCTCCAGCACATTGGGAGTTTTCCCACCACTCAGCATCATGAAGGCTTCACTGTCCTAAATTCAACTCTTCTTACTGCAATTTAGGAAGCAGCCTAAAGAGACAACACACCTTCTGCACCCTGAAAGGTCCCTCTCCAAAATACAGTACCACCCAGCAAGGCAGCCCCCAGTGTCAGGCAGGGAAGGCCTACACACACACATTCTGAAAAGACTCGTTTTCTAAAGACTCAGCAAGACCTGCCAGCTTGCAAGGCAGCATGTTTTCCTTTGCTAATCCTGTAGTAACCAGACGGAAATAGTGAGCTGCAAGGGTGTACTGTTCACCTATTTGTCATGGTTCTGTCCCCCCATCCCTCCCTAAAGGAGGAGTTGGGCAACACCTACCTTCTTTAACCAAGTTCTCATTGTAAAGACTGTTGAGAATTGATGCATTAAGTGTCCCGTTGGCTAGCAGAATACCCGTCAACATGGCCAGTTTGTTCCGCTCAGACTCTGAGAATCCTTTCAGGAACAGCAGCAACTGCAAGAGGGAGTAGGAAGAGTTGCCATAAAACTACCACCTCTCACTAATGTTTGGCTACTGTCTCCATGTTAGACACTTTTGTTTCAGTCAAGCCATTCAACTAGCAGAAGCACTGGTTCACTGGTAGTCTTCTCCACCAGTCATACAAGCTAGCTGGTTTTCTATTACCAACTTAAGTGTTCTATTTTAATAATCCATTGTACGATAACACTCATCTGTATAGTGTGATCAGCTAGCAGAATTTGAAGGTTTATTTGTCTGCTGCTAAGGACCTACTCCGTACCTTTTTGACTTCATCTTCAAAGCCTTTCTCCAGGTACTTGTAACGCCTGATTAGCTTGTTAAAAACCTAAAAAGACAGAGAGTGTGTTATTTTTGCTCTGAACTATTATTTAATTAGAATTTTAAAAGTCAAGTTCAGTAAAGTTGGCCCGAACTCTTTAGAGCACTTTTAACTTAGACCAGTGCTACTCTACCTCTTCTAGGAAGCTTCTAAAAGCCATGTATTATTTTTGCTGAAACTTTCAACTACACAAACATTTCACTTTTGATCACTAAACAGTTGAAGTTAAATTGTACTCAATTCAGAACTAACCTGAGCAAATGCTTGCATGGTTTCTAGGTCTTCCTGTGCTGCAAACACACAGACGTTTGTGCGTGTCATGTCATCTGCCAGGGTACCACCTGGGGCTAAAGAAGGGTTTCAGTATTAGTGGTATTACTCCCCAGCAAGAGTACTGAGTAGTCTCCACAGTAAGAATTCCAACACCCATAACACACAACGCTTTGTCCTTTCATGATGAACGAATGACTGGATCACTGAAGACACCCCTACATTTCCATCTGCTCCACTGCTGCAGTGGAACTTCAAAATCGGTAGCTTACTATGATCACATAAATATTCTGACCCCCTACTGCTAACTGGATTGGCAACACATCTTGTTTACATATGCATAAATTAACACAACCCCCATGAGCTCCTCTTCCCTTAAAGGAAGCCACTTGCTTAATCCTAGCAACTGTCTTAGCATCTGCTGCAATAGACCTGCTTTGTAACTAAATGTCTTTTAAATAACAGAGTAAGTCACAACAGGAGATGAAACACAGAGAGGCTTGTTCAAAATTCAGTGCCCTAGAGTTTGAAACTTCAGTCTTGAAAGGCACTTCAGCTTTTTAGCTGCCAATTAGAAGATGCTTCTTCACCAGTCCTCTTCAGTTTAATACAGGCATTTGACCAGTAGCCAGGCTGCCTCACTAACCAGGGTGAATTCAAGTCACCAGCTCCAGTACCAGCCTATATATAAGGGAGATCCTTTTGTTATGTATTAGTCAGAAGCATGACTTAAAAATGGAGATAAGCATTAGTGGTAAGAATATTAAAAGGCAGTAAGGCAACAGGATGCCAGGTTTTATTTTGGCCTTGTCTGACCAAAGATCAAAGCTAGACTACTTAGCTACTTGTTACAGAGAGGGAGTTGAGTAAAGGACCCCTATATCACCATTAATGCAGCAATGTATTCTTCCCTTTCCCCTCAGCCTCATTCCTAGGAGGAACACTTCCTAATACAGTATGCACTCATTAAGACTCTTGAATGTAAACGCACAGATTGTAACAATTTGTACACTAACAATTTCAAGCAGACAAGTTTACTTACTCATGCTACCAGCTCTTGTAACATCAGCAAAAGAGCCTCTTGCCGAAAGGACCACCACGGTAACTTCAGCCTACATAACACTGCTCCAATACACAGCTTTGAGATAAGCAGGCACACTTACTGAAGTTAAACCATTTTGAAAGCCTTGCTTTTCAGCATTTGTTGGAGCAAGTCACCTAACATTTCTAGAGCATCAGAGTGAAGACCACCTGAACATGTAACAGATGCACCCTCCCAAACCAGCCACCCCCACTGCAGAACTGCCATCTACAGCCTGACTGTGGCTCAGAATCAGGTACTTCCTCTCCTGCCCCTATGCATTCAGGTAATTTGAATTCTGTTTCTGCTACATTACAGAACATCACCTTCAACTGCCAAATTTCTCATTTGAATCCCTCCCCTGACCGCTGCCAGCTATTGCATAACAAATGCTAAAATCTGAGAGAGACCTTTTCCTGTCTAGGCAGACAACATCAAGGGGCCTCTTCAGGGCCTGTATTTTAAGTGGGTCCCTGCCATCTTGTCCTGGTTTCGGCTGGGATAGAGTTAATTTTCTTCACAGAAGCTAGCACAGTGCTGTGCTTTGGATTTAGTACTAGAAGAATGTTGATAACACACTGATGTTTTTAGTTGTTGCCAAGCAGTGCTCAGACTGCTCAAGGACTTTTTGAGCTTCTCCTGCTTGGCCAGGTGCATAACAAGCTGGGAGTACAGCACAGCTAGGACCCAAACTGTCCAAAGAGCTATTCTATACCATATAACGTCATGCTCGGGGGGGTTGGTGGGTCGGTCGGTCGCTGCTCGGGTACTGATCGTTGCTCGGGACGGGCTGGGCATCGGTCGGCGGGTGGTGAGCAATTGCATTGTGCATCATTCGTTTTGTATATTCTGTATATTTTGTTATCATTCTCATTATTACTATTATTATTATTTTCTCTTATTAAACTGTCTTTATCTCAGCCCTCGGCTCTACCCTTTTTCCCCTTCCCGATTCTCTCCCCCATCCCACTGAGGGAGGGGGGGGGGAGTGAGCGAGCGGCTGCGTGGTGCTTAGTTGCCAGCCGGGTTAAACCACGACACATCTGAACCCCTTCTCCGCTAAACACTATTTAGTCACATATGAAATGTGAAGTCTAAATCTAGAAGTACCACTTTTTTTTTTTTTAACTACTTTTCAACCTCATTTAGCTTCATCTACTTCTTACCTGGTCAGGGAGTATCTATTCCGCTCTTTGCTCTTTACACACAGTGTGCACATGAGTTTACAAGATCTTTCGTCATCACATTTCACTTCCCCAGTTTCCTGTGTTTTCTGCTGACTCAACCACCCTCTCATTTCTTGCTCCCTGACATCTTCTAGTGCCCATGACCTCACTATTGCCAACAACAAACGATTTGTAATAGCATTTCCAAGACTAGGCATATCAGATTCTTCTGTAAACAATATTACTTTCCAAAATAACAGGGCTGGGTGCACACAGCACAGGATCATATCCGAATCTTTCAGGGCAACTCCGCCGGCCTTGTGACCACAGACCACACACCTGAAACAAGCATTCATCCAGCTCACATAGGCAGAAGGGAACTTGAGTACAGAGTCAAGATCCACTCCTGGTTAAAAAAAAAAATACAGTGTTTTCCTTTAAGCCAAGTTTATACAGTCTACACTTTGAAGAAAGCAAACTGACTCAAGCAAAAGCGCGGTAGGCTATACAGAGTATTTCTACAGTAACCCGATTGCTTGGTTAGTCACTAAGATGGTCAGATAGTTTACCACAGATAACTTAAACCCTTTTCTACACAGCCAATAGGCTCTTTAGAAGAGTTTTTAGACTAGAAAGAAAACTGAGCTTTTGTAGAGTCAAGTGAACAAAGGCTGAGAGCAGCTTCATCAAAGGGACTTACCCAGCATTCCACCAGCCACCAGGATGTCGAAAAGCGTTTCTGCATAACGGCGATAGTCAAGTTTTGCACCAGAAGCATCAAGAAACTTTGCTACTGCCTCCAAGTCAGTGCCAGTTTCGGTTAAACCTTGAATAATGCAGTCCTGGAACTGAGTAGGGTCAAACCTCTCTTTTTCATCTGTAAAGACAGAGCATTGAAATGAAGTTGCCACATGCAGCTGTTTAATGGTTTTTAAAGTTTGTAATTTTAATTCTATTGAACAACAAAACAAAACTTGCACTAGCAAGCCTGAAGTTAAACAGAACTGGTATCATTCCAGTCTTCCAAGACAACTGGTATTAACTAGCACAACTAGTGACTTAACAGTGTAGCTTAAAATGAATTTCAGTGGCCAATATAGCAGTAAGAAGTTTTACTGCTTTCACTCCCCTATTCAGTCAAGGCTGGAGAAAGGCTATCAAAAGCTAAAACATTCCTTAGTTACCTCTAATTGAATTCTTGCACTACTTTTACCAAGAACAGCTGTTTGTGATGACCATTAGCTGGCTCTAATACAGCTTGTCTGACTTCTCAGTCAGATTCTTACACCCCTGTTCACATGTTCGATTGCTCTTTTCCTCCAAAAAGAGGGCCTTAGCTGCATGCTGAAAGGCAATTCTTACTACGTGCCCCTACAATTTTGTGTATTTGACTCCATTACTCATGTTCCATGGGACTCTCACTTTTTTGAACAAAATATTCTGGCTGAAAAGCTGCATACCACTGTCACATTAGAGTTAACTGACAGTACTTGCTTTTTGGCTGTGAAGACCATCCCCTCCTCTTAACATGGAGTTAAATGAGTCTGAAGCAATTGCTTTTCCTCAAGCACGTGGGGAAAATGTAAAAATCTGAGCTAACTTCTCAGTTTTAAATAAACATGAAATGATGAACTGGAATTACACATCTATTTAGCATCCTTTGTTGTTCAAGCAGAACACATGCTTCCTCACATTTGAGATACACCAGCTGATCATAGCCTCGTTTTCACTATGGATAGGGCACAGTTAATATGCAACAAATCCACCCAGCCTTAAATGGAAGAGGTCTTCAGCTTCACTCATTTCAATTTGCCCTTAGATTATGCAAACCATGAGAGGAAACGCTTCCAAAGAAGCAGACCTCAGCTGCACATCTTACTTTGAGTGCTGTCTATAGCAGTTTAGCCAGTTGTGTCAGCATCTGTTAGCAACCCTTCTGCAAGGGGCATACTAGCTTCCTTACATTCAATGCAAGTCTCAACATGTTGGTTAGCAGCTCGGTGGAGGTGTAGAAATACTGTATCAGTTATTTTCCAGGACAGATCCATGAAGCTCATTGTTACCAGAGAGTTGCTTGGTGCCAAACCATAGTTAAATGCTTAGAAAGAGACAAAACCCCAGAACTCTAGCGCTTCATCTGCTGGACAGACTACATCCAACTCTCTCACTTCAACAGCTTCTCAAGGTACTTTAACATTAAAATAGGCTCTGTAAGTCAACATGTACTCCTGTACAACTCAATTGCTATTTCAGTATGTACAGCATCCTTAGTGTTGTCAGTCTGAGCTGGAACACTGCTAATGTATTAATAAAACAGTAATAAACAGAAACTCTTAAGAGCTGTCCCTATTTTCTCTTTAAGAAAACACCACCAAAACACTACATTACTCATCACACCTCTTCAGTCATCAACTCTTCCATGGGAGTAATTGTGTACACACAGAGATATGCACTTGCACAGCCCACACTTTGGGGTTTTGTTGGTTCGTTGGGGGGGGTGTTGTTTGGTTTATTTGTTTGTTTGGTTTATTTTTTTTAATTTAAATCAGGTATTCTTATAGCATTAACAGCACAATGCAACTTTTAGCCAGTGGCTAATACTGAAATTCCTACTAGGTCAGATGCTCCGTAGACGTATGTATTAACCTGCAACAAGCCTGTGCTGGAGTTCCCCTGTAATTCAGGGGTACTAGATACTTCTGCTTTCAGCCCAAACACACTCAGTACAGTTCTAGAATGACCACCTCTTTAAGCCGAGGTTATTGCAGTAAATTCAGCTACAACTGTTAACTGCCAAGTTTACTTTTTATTGGTGCAGAGAACATTCTAGCACCTCTGAGTTGGCCTCAAAAACTTTGTATTTAGCATGGGCTCATTTAAAGGATTTATGAGAAGAGCATAAAGCCATTACTTTGTTAATTGACAGAAACCAACTTTTTACTGGGGGGCCTCCACAAAAGGCCACACAGGCAGCCCCGACAGCAGGTGCTGACAGCACGCGTGCTGCAGCTTGCTTACCTCTCTTTCTAGTTTTAAAACGCTGGCCTGATAGCGTCGGCTTCTGCGGCTTTTGATTATTCATAAAAGACACCCTGCAAGGAAGCAGAAACACAGCTCAGCAGGCCGACCTCGGAGCCCGCCTGCCCGCACCGCCGGCCCCCGGCGGCCGTCCTGCGCCCGCTCCCGGCCCGGCCTCCACCTCCCAGCGGCCGCTCCCGGCCCGCCCTGCGCTCAGCTGCGGCGGCGCCGCCTGACCCCGCGGCGCTCCTCCTTCCCTTCCCCAGCCTCCATTTTCCCGGCGGCACAAGGCCGCTGGTGGGGAGGCGCCGGCCGGCCCCCGCCCCGGCTACCCGGCACGCACCGGGCCTCCCCAGGCGGAGGCGGCGGCAGGGCGTTGGCAAGGCCTGCGCCGAGGCAGGGCCTGCGCGGCGCCCCTCACTCCCGCCGCACAGCGCGGAGATGGCGGCTTTGTTACCGCCGCGCTCCGGTGCCCGAGCGGGGGAGGTGGGTGAGCCCCCCCGCCCCCCGCTTCCAGCCAAGGCGGCCCGGCCCCCGGCCCACTCCTCACCGACTTTAAGGCAGAGAGAAAACGCCCGAACGGCCCGGAGCGGAGACGGGCGCGAGCAACACCGAGGACCGACAGCAGCAGCAGCACCGAAAGCGCTCCGAGCGGAACCAACGCGAGAGGAAGAGGGGAGGGCCGCGCTCACGCCCCGCCCGGCACGGACCATCCCGCTCCGCCAGAGAGGACGGAGGGAAGGGGGCTGGGCTTGCCCGCGGCCGCCACCTCCCCGCCGCCTGCCCGGGAGCCGGGGTGCCGCTCTCATCCCCTTTCCCGGGAGCGAGCGCGTCCGCTCCCCCGCGCCCTCGTGATTTACTGTCGCACTCAAGGTGCCGCCGGGTGCTCCCCCCCCCCGCGGTCCGCGTGGGTCAGTCCACCGAGGGGTGCGAGGGACCGCCGCGTTCCCCGGCGCTGGGGAGGTCCCCGCCGGGCACAGCCCGCCATCCCGCGGGGGGCCGCGGCCCGGCGCCCCCCGGCGGTGTCCGGGCGAGGCGGCCCGGGGAGGGCTGCCCTGGGGTTTGCTGCGAGGAGAGCGGCCGGCGCGGGGCCAGAGGGGCAGCGGCGGGGGTAGGGCCGGGTCCTGCTTTGCGCCGTGGTGTGGCAGCCCGCTGCGTGCGGGGGGCAATGCGGGCTGCTCACAGCGGAGGAAGGTCTGCAGCGAGCAGGGCTCACCCCGCTTCGGAGAGGCGTTATCGGGCTCGGAACGCAACCGGCTCGCTGTCCTCAACCACATCCCCACCCCGTTCCCTGCTCGGGGTCAGCCCGCCCTGGGAAGTGTCCCAACAGCAGACAAGGACGAACAAGGTAACAAGAGGCTGCTCTGGAAGAGGAAGGAATTTCCACAAAAACTGTCATAAAACAGACCACTAGAGCAACATCACTCGGGCAGCAGCTTGCCCAGCGGAGAGGGGAGCAGCTGGCAGCTGAGCCATGCACGCTCCCCGTGTCTGTCATCGGAGATGAAGCTGTTCCATAATAGGCTGATTTCCAGTCAAAGTGCTTGTTTATTTGCCTGCAAAATGTGCAAAGGCTGATGCCTGCCAGCATTGTGAGAGTTGTAGTTCATAAATTTAGCTGCAATAACATGCAGCCCATTGCCCAAGCTGCTCAAAAAAGAATGTAATTGGGTTTTGGCTTCTCCGAGGTTGTCATTCAATGTTCAATAGCACGTTGATTGGATGTGTGAGAACAGGAAGGCCGTGCGGTCGGGCAAACAGCAGTAAGCAGAACAACTAATAGGGCATCAGCGTATTAGTTCAGATGCTAAGGAAGACAACCTCGGAAGTACCCAGGGTGAAAACTGGGCACCGTCAACATCAAAGGGAGTTTTGCCATCGACTTCAATATTTTAAGATTTCACTCCTAATCTTAGAATTATTTGTTCAGCAGAAACGTGGCTTTTAAAGGGGAAAATGCCAATCAATATATTCTTTCCCGTTCATCGGGTTACTTACCAAGAGCTGTAAAGCTTCCTGCCAGGGTAAATTGACTTGTGTTTTAGAGGGGCTGATGTCTTAATTGATTAGGCTTAGAAAAATCAGACTTGTAAAACAGCTTTAGACAAAACTTATGTCAAGCCATTTTTGTTCTTCTTTTAAATAGAGAATAACTGGCAGAAAATCTGCTTGCCCAGGCCCGATTCTCACTTTCAAATGGATTACATATTCCAGTTTCAGACTTGACAAGCTGTTTCATACAATTTACTTGATGTGTGCATCAGGGGATCAGCAACATTAATTATTACTGTGTTAAATTTATGCCCAGAATGGCTGTTCTTGATTAGCATTCATGTCAGATGCTGTACAAATATATATATGTTATATATATAAAGAGCACTCTATTCCAAAAGACATATTTGACCGTTCTTTCATTTGTGCTTTCCTCCAAATAAACCAGGTTTTCAGCAACTATCAGAGCTTCTGTATGTTTACTAGGCCTCTCTTTTTCTTGTGAGGGGAAGTTACAAAAGTTCATGAAGCTTTACAATTTTAATCTCACACCTTTGTCAATACCATACCTGCTGCACTATTAGGTCCTAGATTTGCTATTAAAATTTCTTTTTTCAGATCCTGAAAGATACTTCATAAAGACTTAGTGTATTTGAGTCTATACAGACAGAATTATCAGTTAAAAGCTACTCATACATAGAAGTGGTTCCTTAGTTCCAGGAGTGCAGGCCTTCTCCACTGCAGTTAAAACACAGGTTCTTTCACTAGCAATTCTAATAACAGGTCTCATCCTATTCTCAGGCTGTAAAGCAGTCTGTCTGTTAGCAGACAGCATAAACCAACCCAGTATGTTAGCGTAGGTCCTTTAAGTACTGTCTAAAAAACATACGCTGCCAAACTCACACAGCAGCGTGACTGGAAATGCCTACCAGACTGAATGTAGCCACATGCACCATACCCTCCATGCTGATACAGGACAGGAGGTGCAATTGCAACTCAAGTTCTTTGCTCCCCCCAAAAGGGCAAACCACTAAACTAACCTAGAGATTGCAAGCTTCTCTCCAGACCTGCCAAATTTCCACCAGGTGTAAAGTACAATGTTCCTTCGACTAAAGCTCTTGAAATGACCAGTTACCAGGTGCATAAACAGAGCTAGGCACTGTGCTCCAGGAAAAGGGGAAAGTGGGGTCGCCGGCACAACCACGACTTTTTAATTAAGGTCATCCCCAGCCGTATTTCTTTTTTATCCCAACAAACTGCTTCCTTGGCTGTGAAACTTTTCTTTTGTCTTTTCTGGCCTAGCAGAGCGGTTATCGCACCTCTCAGCTAAACTGTGATTTTTCAGAAGGAAGCAAGAATTGTTGTCCTTTGGGGCTCTTACACAGTGTTCTAAGGGATCTATATCAGCCACTCACAACCTGGGGAACACATCAATTCTGGTAATTTTTTTTTCAGTAGACATTCTTTGGAAACCTTATCCCTGAATATATCTGTTTAGGAAAGCAAATAAGCATTCCTTATCTGCCCATACAGGAGGCAGAAGAGATTACGTTTAAAACCTGGAAAAGAAGAATCTTAGCTTTTATCTACAAAATTATTTCATCCAAACAAAACAGGTTAGCTTGCATTTGGTCCTACTGTCTTATTCAATTGATTATCTTAAAGTAAGGCCATATCTCCAGCGAGGCTGCTTACCTTCCATTGTCTGTTCTTACCTGGACTACAGGCATTGCACAATCACCCGACCCAGCATTCATTTAGTTATGCTACCCTTACAGGTTAAAACTAGAGTAAAACTTGGAAGTGGTAAAATCAATATTTAGTACATTCTGCAAGAACGATATACGCTGGATATATAAAACCTTGAAAGCTTTAAAAATAAGGAAAAAGTAAGCGGATGCTTGCCGTGCATGGACACATGAACGTAGAAATGGAACCACCATCCTTTTGGGAGCCAAAGTGCTTGTACTTGCATCTGGAAATAGAATACAATTTATCTCAGTTGTACAAGATGACTCTTCCATCTTATGAGCACCTCAATTGCAACAAATACAATTTCTTTAGATGAATATGTTAGGGGCTGCATCAGCCCAATAGAGGTGAGGCTGATACAGCTCTGTTCCCCAAGGTCCAACCAGTAGCAAGGCTGAATGTGTATTCTCAACAAGCAAACATGCAAACACATTCATAATATATATATACACACAAACACAGCTGGCCATGCAGGTCAAACAGACAGAAACACTCCGCACTCACGAAGACACAAACAGCACCAACAGGCCTCACCCCATTCCCCTCTCTGACTGATTAGCATGAAGGTCTCTTAGTGGGAAATGTGCATACACACACACACACACACACACCCCCCCCCCCCCCCCATCCAGATCTACCCCCTTGCTGTCACCCGTATGCAAGACCCCCAAGGCCCACAGCCCCACTCCAGCATGTCTGTTGCTATGAAATTCATTACTGCACCAGATTAATGGGAAAGCACCAGCCTCTCCAAGTCATACGCTTTGAACTTTAAGCCTCAGACACAGGTCATTCTTATTGTCAGTAGGAGCCAGATTTCATCTCACACCACTTTCATTGCTGTTTTTTGCTTGAAACAATATTGGTTTTAGATCACAGTTGCTTTTATTGAACACATATTTAAGCAAATTCTGGTTAACAGCCCAATGAAATCCCCAAAACACCACATTCAAAAATATTCCAAGGGAGATCACATCCAGAGGGAGGATTTTCACCTTAATACTTACACATATTTGTTCATTCATTCTAAATCCAAGGCACTGATTGCTTTGATACTCATTCTAAAATGAGACCATTTGTCTAAATCACAATTAAATAAAAAGCCAAGAAGATAAATCACAGATTATGAAAATTCATTTTAAGGAAAGGAACACAAAGACATGATGGTTCCTGCTGTCAGTTCCTTGAAGTCTTTGATATTATGAAACTGCAAAGCCTATTGCCCGTTGAGCTTTTCCTGTTAGCTGTAGTGTCTCACAATTTACCAAGAGAAGGGAACAGGAAAACATTACCAACATAAGCTAGCAATTTCCTTATTACTTGTAATATTAATTTATTTGTAAAGGAATACAATCTTATTGTACCTCTACAGATTTAGATAAATATGACTTATTTGAGGGTTTGTGCAGGTCATACTCTCTTCTATACTATCCTAATTTAAACCTGCACTCTCACCCTTAAAATAAATGAAAATAGTTTATGTACATGAGTACAGGATCTGAACTAATGCAATACCTGTTGAGTATCTCCAGAGTTATTTCTTACGCTAGGGTTTTGGGTACCCCATGATGTTGCTAAATGTGTTCTTACTGTTAATTTTATTGCTTTGAACTATCAAATGTGAAAATTGAATATTTATTTGTACATATGTTGGCTCAGCTCATTTCCTTTTCTCCCTCTCAAACACCTTTGCACTTGCGTTTCAGTCTCCTCTCCTCATGGGGAGATGCTCCATCAATATTCATACAGCTGCTATTGCATCACTTTAAAACCTCCTTTCTAAAACAATGTCTGTCAGAGTGCCAGTAGTGTTGTTTGGCACAGCTGAGTTAAATTGTGAGCTGACACACCTATTTTTAACTATGAACTTCTATTGTTGTTGTGTTGTCTCAGCCCTGCTCCCCTTCACCTTTTCATCTCAGTCACCTGCTGCACATCTTGCGCAAACCTGATGATGGTTCCAGTGGGCAACCCCATTTCAGAATGAAAATTTTAGATAAGACGACCATTAGGTTTTACAGATGTGGTGGTCTGTCCCCGTCTATCTTTGCTCACTAATCTATGTTATCCCAGAAATCCTCACCTCTGTCACGAACTTCACTCAAAGCTGGTACTGGGAACCTGTCCTACTGTTTAACCCTTCCTACCTCCAGTACACCTCCCTCACTTTGTGCCCTCTCCTTACCTACAGAAGAATGCATCAGCCATGTCCTGCTTCACTCCCCTACTTGCTGGGAACAAGGAGCAAAACTGTGGGTAAGGCAAAGGAGAGGAGGAGTGAGCATGGACAATGCAGTGAATAGCAGTGACTTTATTCCAGCTCTGAGATAGGCCAAAGTTGATAGTAGTTCAGAGAGAGCTAATGGTATGGAGCAGGGCTGAGATGGGCTGCCAGGAAGCAGAGAACTATACTAAAGTGTTACTGTGATTACTGTGATGATAGTAATAATGTCAGTGTCTAGAAAACATTTGGCAGTATGTACTTCTAGATTTTCTGTTCTGCTGTAATAGTGATACATTGCCTGTCACTAATTTGTACAGTGTCTAATTCTGATCTTTGGGATCTAGAACAATATAAAGAGTGGATAACAACAGCTGTGCAATGCTACTACTTGTGATCTGCTCTTCATTGCAGATATTTTCAAAATTGCATGCAAATTATTTGAAGTTCATGGGGTAATTCCAGAACTATTCCAGTGTAGCGTGGAACGCAATTTGATTTAGAAATAAATTTTTGTTTCGAAATGAGAGGTCTCTTACTTGGCAGGACAATAGAACTGATGCTTATATCTTATTCTACAAAGATGGAGATATATATATATGTATTATTAATGCTTTCGGTCAGTAATTGGCTGAAGGAGTCACCTGGTTGTTTGATACTTAGGGAAGCAGTATTAATTTATATTGATGGCTCACAGCTTATAGGTTCCAGGTTTATCTTTTGGAATCTGAAAGAAAATATAAAGAAAACATCATTTTGCTAAGGGGAAAGAAAACTTACTGTAATTCACAAAGGCATGTTCCTTATCAGCCATTTAAATGTCACTGCATGCACAAATCCCCACATTCTCATATTATCGTGAAATCAACCAAGTTACCTCTAGTCAACAGTGGCATACTTGTAACTGAACAGGTAATGAAGTGCTTATCTCCATAGCACAGGTGAGCTCACAGCCTGAAAGGCTCAGATTAGAGGAACTGGCACATGAAGTTCCATTATGCAACATGGTTTAATGAGACTGCATTATATCATGGAGGTCATGATGCTTGCAAGGAAATCCTACATTTCTGAGGGCGTTCCTGGAGATACAACATCAGCTTCTGATGACTGGGTAACAACTTCACCATTATTTAAATTCTAAGTTGTTAGCAAGTGTTTGCACAACACCTAGCCCACAAAGGTGCTTGTTCTTGGTTACAACTTCTGTTAATATGGGAAGTTCTATCACTGTGAAAGACTTGACTGCTGGATATCCTGCACAGAAGGAAACAGAAGTGGATGGATGGGGAATTCACAGCCCCAACTTCCAGGCAGGCTGAGGTCAGGGGGTCTCTAGCTGGCTGTCATTGGAAGACATCGGGGTCTGCAGGTTTGCCTGATCCAGTTTGTGTCCCTTTTCACTGAGAAATTTTCAGCCTATGGTACAACACAGTTGCTCAAACTCAGATCCGTGGAGCTTTTTAAGTTGAAAGCTTTAATTAATGGACCTTGTCACAATTTGGTCTAGTGTTTCCTATGTTCCTGGCCCCCAAAGCATTTGTTTAGTTTGCTTTCTGACTGGGTATGGATTGAAGGGAGAATGGCTGCTAAACTCTTGCTGTTCTTCTGTTTGATAATGGCTCCTATGCTTTACTCCTTTAATTTTTTTTATTCCTTTTTTCCCTTTTTCTCTTCAACTTACAAATAAACAGAAATTTTGGACAAGTGACAGTGTATTAAGCAACTCCAGATATATCTACTTTTACAGTGCCAAAAGGATGAGTGCAATAGAAAGCCTGTTGAAGTGGCTAAAGCTATTATATCAGAAAACAATGTCGTCATTCCCATCTTGCACTCCTTTCTGGAGAAACTCTTGTGTGATCATTGTTGGCTAGGACAGATAGGGGGAGGGAGGTTCCTGCCTCATTGTCTTACAAAAATAAGTACTCACCAGCAGGCTAATGCTCTGTCCTGCCAACCCCTTCTAGTGAGGGAAGTGCAAGACATAAGAACAGATTGAAGGCATTACTCTGGAAAGAAAGACACAGAGAGCTGCTAGGGTGAGGGTATATTTTCTTCCCATTCTCATTTTGAAGAAAGCAGAGGCAAAGCACACAGGTGGTTATCCAAATAACTTCAGTCATCATGGGGAAAATGTCAATAAAAGGGCACAGTCCACCAGTTGCACATACCTGTTCCATCTGTGTGAGAGGGAAGATAGTAGAAGATAGTGGTATGTCAAAACCAGCCAAAGTTGGCACTGTGTTGCACTTTTGGAGTGGGGAGCTGTACCATTCTCAAACCTACACACCAAATCTACACAGGAATTATGGTACCTGAGACAGGCAGAAAATGGGCATCTTGCATATTTGTCAAAAGAAAAAAAAAAAAAGCAGAAGATTGAGGTATCTAAAATCCATTGTCCTTCTTAGTCCCCATAATTTAGTGTCTGCTGAACGTCTCTTCATTCCAGAAAACAAAAAAGAGAGTATGACCTGAAGGTCAAGGTGGAGGGCTCTCATAAACCAGCTGGAAATGGATTGTACAATGGGAATAAACATTGCTAGTCTCTGCTTTTTTACAAAAATCAAGGATGCATTCACTCAAGCATGTCTAGGAATACTTCTCAGATCATGACACAGAAAATGAGCTTATATGAAGTAACTGGCACCTAGACAGTTTAGGCCTTTACAGTGAATATCTTAAATTTGCACCATTAGATTCTGTGGATGCCACTGTCAATGGTGATGCTTGCACGGAGACACAAACCTAAGATGTTTTATTTGGGAGTGCTTTTGTGCACCCAAGTGTGTGTTCTAAATCCATGTTGTGACAAGACCTGGATGCATATCAACCTGTATTTCCATCTCACTGGTTTTAAAGGAAGAAAAGAAGGAAACTGGGGTAAATGGTTCAATGTGGAATCAGTCTAGACCAGGAGCAGAGGACGAGTGATGGAGCACACCTACTCTGTGTCTAGACAGTCATAGTTCCTAATAGACATGCAAATAAAGTGACACTAAAGACAAAACCAGACCATAATCTGAAAATTACTTTCAAGTGCTTTTAGATTAAAGGAGATGTATAAATAGGAAACATTAGCACAGAGGAAACAGCACAGGTTCCTCAGTTCTAGACTGTCAGTTCATGTTACTCTGTCAACATAGCTGAGCAAAGTGCCACTGATCAAACACAGTGTGAAGCTCTGCTAATTGTGGTATGTTGAAGAAAAGAGATTTGCCTCACTGATTAGTCTATGTGCACAGTCCATTCATATTAATGAGAACTGAGGAGCTGGCTAGCTCATGAAAGGAATGAAAACAACCTTACCCTCTCCGTAAAGACATATCACAGGCCACGCAAATCTACTCACCAGTCAAGGGGCTGTTCAGTGTGAAGTCCAGGGGCAGCCCTCTTTCTTTCCATGGAGCTGCCACTGCATCTCGCATTGCAGAACACTGAGCTGCCCGAGAAGAATCCGGCCTCACCCATGCCCTGGTAGAGGAGAGAGGCAGCTGGAGAGATTGGCTTTAGAAACTGACAGCAGTGTTAAATCAGTGCTCCTCTGCTGTAGTTATCTGAAACACACTGAATCACACCAGCTCAGTATTTGGTTATGTCCAGCATATTTGGATTCAACAGTTTTCCTTGGATCTCTGAGAACTTTCAAGTCAGAAAAATATCAAGGACCAGGATTTGGCTGATGAGGATCACTTTAAAATTCACAACACTATCAAAAAAGCTTCCTGCTGGGACTTCAGTGCTCACATTATAAAGCCATGAAATAACTCATGATTTCTCCCATAAACTACCTTTTCTACATCCAAGTAGAATTAATTCTACATGATGAAACAGAGAAAGACAGCCACTCCCACTGCCCCCTTAGCCCCTCTTGCATGGATAAAGTTTGTGCTGCCTAATTTTGATAAGAAATGTGCCCTTTGTCTCTATCTATTTTCTTCATGTGGAAGAGTGTGTTTACTCATTTACATCATGTAACACCATAAAAATATGGAGTGGACTTTCTTCTGGAAATTCCCATTCCTTTGTGTACTGGTTTTGGCTGGGATAACGTTAATTTTCTTCACAGTAGCTAGTATGGGGCTATGTTTTGGATTTGTGCTGGAAACAGTGTTGATAACCCAGGGATGTTTTCATTACTGCTAAGCGGTGCTTACACAGAGTCAAGGCCTTTTCTGCTTCTCACCCCATGCCACCAGCGAGGAGGCTGGGGGTGCACAAGCAGTTGGAAAGGGACACAGCCAGGACAGCTGACTCCAACTGATCAAAGGGATACTCCACACCATATGACATCATGCTCAGCAATAAAAGCTGGGGGAGGAAGAAGGAGGGAGGGCATTCAAAGTTATGGCATTTGCCTACCCAAGTAACCATTGCAGGTGATGGAGCCCTGCTTTCCGGGAGGTGACTAAACCCATTGGCCTTCCATCGGGAAGTAGTGAATTAATTCCATTCACTTTGCTTGTGCATGTGGCTTTTGCTTTACCTATTAAACTGTCTTTATCTCAACCCATGAGTTTTCTCACTTTTACCTTTCCGATTCTCTCCCCCATCCTACTGGAAGTGAGCGAGTGGCTGTGTGGGGCTGAGCTGCCTACTGGGGTTGAACCACAACATGTTGTCATACCTGCTTTAGATTCGAGGCTGGAACAGTGGGCATTCCTGTCTTTTAGTAGCCAGGGGCCTACACTCCCCTTTAATTCTTTCATTTTGAGGTGCCTTTTTTTTCCCTCTTATTTTGAGGTGATGAGCAGTGCTCAATCCTAGTACTGGGTGCCTCCTCAGAAGATGATGTACTCCTAAAACAGAAAGAATGGTGCTCTGCAATGGCTAATACAACTGGGCTCTATTCCCATACCTATCATAGGTTTCCTGGGAGGTTCTAGAAAGTCACTTAACCTCTTGTCTCATAACTTCTCTGCCTTTAAAAGGATCATAATATTTTCTTTTTCCATCCTTTCTCCTGTCTAGGCAGTTTAAGCTCTCAACTCTCTCACTTTTGACGTATAGCACAACAGCCAGGTAGAAAAAAGTTTCAATTTTGATTAGGGTTTCTGAGTTCTACTGTAATACCAATAAATCATAGGAAGAAAATTAGTCCAAAACCTCAGAACATCAGTGTTTCACCATTTAAGTACAATTTGTTCCATAGCTGAAACTGGAATAACTTTTTTGGGAAAAAAAAGTCTACCGTACACTACAGTCACTTATGGTTTTGCAGCAGAATCACCTGATGTGCTTGCAAATGGTTAAGTTTGGTGTGTTTACCTTTGAAGAACAGATAACAATTGCATTGCATGAATTTGGCAGTAAATAGACACAGAACTGCTCAGGAATGTCACAGAGGGCAGGGATCTGATATGTATCTGGGCCAAGAATGAGCTGCTCTCCTTCTGGGGAAAAGTAGATTTCTTCTAATGTATAAAGATGACCTCCCTGAATGAAGACCCCTTCAATCTGAGCAAAGAAAAAAAGGTAAAATTTTACATCTCATCCAGCTTTTTTGAAAGCTAAAAACTTATATACAATTAGACTTACTTTCTAAGTTTACACATAAACTGGTATCTTTCATTCCAAAAGTAGAAATTAGCCAACATAGACCAAAATAGGACCCAAGCTGTCCTCATCTGACTTGTACAAATATTTTCATTGGCTCACATTCTACTCTTATGCCTGGCTAAACACACTGTAAGTAATACAGTTACCTCTGATTTGCTTTAGCAAAATTGCCAAAGAGAACTGAGTCAAATCCACCGACGTCAAGCTTGTTGCTCACAGGAACTCCAGTGAGAAGATATTTGCCCAGGCACTATGACATAAATAGTCAGCTCAATCTGACATTTGCTTAAAAATATTTGCAGATAGATAATGAAATTTCTTCCAGAGAAAAACATCTCAGACTCAAATAGATGACAGGTTGGCTATGAAGAGAAAATAGGCCGATCTCAAGTAGGAAGGAACAACTGCTGAGTAGACACCTGGGCTATGACAGTGGTGATGTAAACACTGGTGCAAGGTGAACATAGAATTGAAGTGCTAAGAAAGAATGATTTTACAAATCTGGCAGTCTTTGAATGTGAAAAATTAATGTAATCTTTTAGGCAAAGGGCAAATAAATGAGGATGATCTTGTAATAGGATAAATAAACATGATAAGAAAGGCTTTTAAGAGGAGGACAGAGCAGAATTTGAACTTGGAATCAAAGGCACTTTGGATAGATGGCAAGGTATCTCCTACTATGAACATCTACAGAACATTTCTTTTAGAACAAACAATAGAAGAGTTGTACTCTTGTTTTTCTGAAGCTGAGGGAGTAGTCCTAGTCCTTTTTGTTTGCATGTATCCATACAGGGTAATAATAAACTGATGTTCGTTGTATATAATTTTGATGGAGAAATGACACAACCACTCTTCCATTCTCTCTCATAGGCTGTCAAGGGGATGGCTTAGAACCTGATTCACTTTCTGTTCGTGTTTTAGTGCAGCCTTGTGTCAATAAATAGCTATCTTAAACACGGGAAATGCAAGAAGCAGGTGGGAATGGAAATAAAGAACTTTCATTCATGGTAAAATCAGGAAGATATAACTTCCCAAGGAATGGTGATGAAAGAAATCAATCCCATACAAGCCATCCGCTCCTATAAAGGAACAAGTGGATATGAAAGAGAACTAGAAATTCTGTAAAGAGACATTTCACTGTAGCGTGCGATCAGCTACCAACATTCAGAGATCAAACAGTAGAGCCTGAGAAGTGTTGTGAAATACAGTGCCTCCGGGACATCTTTTTATTTGTTATTAATTCTACCTCTTTGGTGCCAACTTGTGACATTTGCAATCAGGTAAGGTTTTGCTAATGTCAGTTAGAGTCTTAGCTGACAGAGACAAGATTAAACAATAAATCTATTCTCTAAGATTTAGATCTAGATTTTTGGAAATTCAATGCAATGCCTGAGCTTTATTTTGAAGGTTTTGGTGAAAGGTAACTATTATTTATGCCTCTTTTTGACCCGTTGTTTCAGATTAATTGTGATACCGAGCTGTTTCTTTACCATGAGAACATTGTTGGATGAAATACATTAATGTCCCTCCTAGCTCTTAATCTACAAACTTGTGCAGAAACAATCAAGCGATGGAGCAAACAACTAACATATGAACCATGTGGATTTACTTTTTCATGTGTTGTACCCTCATAAAACAAGTAACAATGTTTTTTCATCTAACCTGAAACTCATATGAAATAATTTTTGGTTTAAGGCATGAATTAAAAAAAAAAAATCAGAACTGGAAAATTTCCCCAGAAATACTGCTATCTTGAGCCATAAAAAAATTCCAGTAGCAGAGCTTTACCTATCATATAAATGGGACTATCTGAACTGCAGGAGTGATAATTTTTCTCACTGTGGACCAGATTATGGAAGGTTCCAAGTTCCACATTTTTACAGTGAATTATTTAGCTTTTTGCTGGATGAAGATATCATGTTGGGAATCAGAAATTCCCATGTTTGTAAGGTGAATAATCATAGAATCATAGAATGGTTTGGGTTGGAAGAGACCTTCAAGCCAAGGGAAGATCATCTAGTTCACTCCTCCCTTCCCTGCCACGGCCAGGGACATTTTTCCCTAGATCAGATTGCTCAAAGCCCCATCTCATACTGAGTAAGCGTTTATAAAGAGATCAGTCAGATAGAGTGATATTCTTTCTGAAAGAAAGTATATCTCAGTGGATGATATTTTATGCTAGTCCAGCATGCTGGAATTCTTTTCTCTTTCTCCTTCCTTCCTGCTTGTAGAGATTACACTACTTCTATTTTTGGAGAGAAAAGTAGAGACCTTAGATTGTAAAAGCATTATTTCAAAGAAGTTACCTGATGAAAATAAGTTGCATTAAATCCAACAGAAAAATTAATGGGGATGATGGCAATCCCTTTCTTTTTCTAATAATTTTTCATGTTAAATTCTTCCACCATTGCTTTTTGGGTGTAGTAGTCAGACTTGTCCAAACATTCTTCCCAACATTTCCACAGATTCTCTGCATCAAACTCTTCTTTGAAGGATGTTAACTCCTTTGTACACATTTATTTCCCTAACCTAAACAGCAAGCAAATTTACACAGTGCTGAAAATAAACACTGCCTTAATAATATGCTGAGGTATTATAGATAATATAATGACATGTCATATAATGACATAATTAATACTTATCTATAATAAACATAACGTCATATCCCTTTCTCTAAGGAAATCACTGCTGATTTTTTGCTCATGTCAAATGCCTGTGAACTTAAGTGATGTCAGTGGGATTGTTCACAAGGACTACTCAATGCAAAGAAGGTTGGTAAACTCAAATTGTAAATAAATCTAGACAAAACACACAGAATGACATGGAGCTGGGTGAGAAGTTCAATAGTGGTGAAAGAAGAGTAGAATGGATACCTGGTGAATCTCAAGGAGACTTTTGAAAGTGGAGAGAGAATACTCGTGAACATGCAAGGAAACCTTAGAGCAGCTCTGGGCAATACACTATGCTGACGTGAGGAAATCAATCAAAAGTGTGGAGCAAAGCTTGGGCTTGGAGATAGCAGGTGGATAAGTGAAAGCAGAATTCAAAGTTAAAAAAACTGTTTCACCTTTGGAAATGTGTCTGAAAGCTTTCCTGAAACATGGTAAAGGACAGCAAATAAATGGGAGAGGGAAAAGATTCGAAGAAATAGGGAAAGATATGATGGCTGGCATCCTAGGAAAGTAAAATAATTTATAAACCAGACTTTGGATAGACAAGAGGTTGGTACATACAAAAGGGGAAAAGCTTACCCTGTCTAAGCAGTATGTAAGGATAGATCTTGAAGATTGGAGAGGAAATGGCAACAATTAAAACTGTTGGCAAACTGTCTCTGAAGGTTGGGGAAAAGCCAGTGTCAACCTGGTAACTGAGATGACAGGAGCCAGCTAACTAAACTGTTGATAGATGGATGGGTAGAAAAAACGGGAAGTCCAGTTCTGAGAGACTGAGGTGTAGGTAACAGCTGAGCATACATGAAGTGATCTAAAACTGTTCACACAGTACAAGAGAGTACTGTTTTGACTGAAGCTGGTCATACTAATGGCAGTCACCAAACATTTTGCAACAGACCTTGGGCCAGTTTTCTCCACTCTTATCTGTATGGTATTAAGCATTATTCCATGGAAGCACAAGTGCTGAATAAAGTACCATTCAGCCCAAGTAAAGTTGGCTTTTTTTATCAATTTCTTTTACCTGTACATCTGTTGCATGCTGATTTGACACATATACGTGTCCATTTCTTTATCCTCCACTCTTGCAATAACAAGCACACTACTTGTTTCCAGGTAAAAATGTTCCTGTCCTCCCATATGCAAGTCACCCATTATGTATATAATTATAGGAAAATCTAAGCTGCGTTTCAAATGAATTGCAAAGAAATTTATATTTGCCTATATATATATATATAGGGCAGGGAAAAAGAGTTTTGTCATAAAATAAAAATAGTTACATTTATTTTTTATTTCTTTGTATCTCAGGTTTATACCTTCTGGGACACTGTGTTTATTGAGAGAAAATTATTTGATCACTTAATCCTTGTATAGCTTTTTTTTTTTTTCTTCCCCCAGGATAATATCAGTATCAATTTAATATCTCATGCTGCTGCTTCTTTAGGAGGTTACATCTCTTCTGCTATAACAGGATTATAATGTCTTCTTCTGAATCATTCTGTGAGGGAAAATACAGCTTCCTCTTCCTTTCTTATCCTTTTTCCATTAGTATGCCCTTCTCCTATTACACTTTTTCTGGACATTTCTAACCAACACTTTACTTCTGTACCATTTCCCTTACAAGGAGGGAAATCTGTCAACACAGCATAAAAGCTAAGTCTGTAAGTTGTCTATGTAACCTTAACTTGGGTCTGACAGTATTCTCCTAGCAGTTATTCCCGAAACACATGTTCATGCAGAAGTAGTAGGAATCAGAACTGTAAGCCACTAGAGGGTGACATAACATTTGATGGGGAACAGCTGGAAAAAGTCCAAAGAAGAGCAGAAAAAAATCATCAGAGGTCATGAACCTACATGGAAAGACTGACAGAATTGAGGAGGCTCAGTCCAAAAAAAGTGAAGACATGAATCTTGAAATTCATGGAAGGCTGCTGCCAAGAGCAAGAGAATAGTCTGTGTTATGTGCTCACAGTAGAGAGAACAAGCAGCACCGTGAGACTTAAATTGCAGCAAATTGTTAGCAATGAGAATAATCCTTCTAATGACGAAGTACTGGAAAAAAAATTGCCTGGGGAGACTCCAGAGCCTTCATGCTCAGAGGTACCCAACAACAACTAAGATAAATCTGATGATTCTTTGAAACATGATACAGATAGAATTGATGTTGGAAAAAGGAAAAGAGGCTGATGGCCTGCTATGTCCCCTCTTGTGATCAAGCAGGTGTCAATTCACGTGTAGTTAGTATTCAGTGAAGAGAAAAAGTCAGCTGCAGAAATTTAGGGAGTGATAACAGCAGAAGGTAGGTGTGATAGTATAGGATAGGATAGTGTGATGAGAGGACAATCAGAAAAGCATGGGTTTTCTAAGCATTTATAAGGTGCTCACAAATTTCAGAGCTGCATTCAAGTGTTAGGAACACATGATTAGGGGAAGTATTAAAACTGGCCAAGCTAATGTTAGGAGAATCATACCTTGATATCATATACTGTGGGATGCAAGAAGTGCAGAAGCCAAATGGGCAGTAACCGCAAGGCTAAGAAGAGGAGGAGCAAGAGGATGTCACTGTGACCACACAGTGACTGGCAGGACTAGGATGTGGCTTTGCTATAAAGCTTAGGGCTCGAAAATAAACTGCGTCACTTGGAGCATCCATACTGTGTATGCTGTGTTTCCTTGACCCGCAGATGGCAGGGTGTCTGTGTGATCCTTCAGGTAACCTTAAAGTTGATAGAAGAACCAACAAGTGGTGCCCCCGACATGATTGGCTGCTCGTGGGACGGGCAGCGGCTGGCTAGCCATGGAAATGGCGTGGACAGTAGAGGACACCGTTACTAAGGTACTTAAGTTGGTGGCGAGAGAAGTGGGTGAAGAACTACATTCTAAACCCATGGCCGCGTGCATCCAATGGTTGTTGCGGTGTTTAGTACTTAACACTCCTAGTGAGGTTTTAAATGCACAACAATGGACTGAAATCCAAAAAGAACTTTTGGGAGCCGAGATGACGCAGATCTGGCTGGCCTCTCAGCGAGCGCCTCGGGGAGGGACTGAAGATGATGCTCCGGTGCCTAAAACCGCTGAGCAGGCGACGCAGAGTGAGTGGGACAGTAGGGGGCATGAAGAGAACAAGGGTCCGTGCGCCTTCCCAGTCCGCCCTCCAGGATGCCCGTGGGACGCCCTGAATGCGGCGAATGCGGATCTTGATTGGGTTCCAGGGAAGCCGATCCATCGCGTAGGACCTGAAGAGCCTGCGGCGCCGAAGGAAGAGCCTGTTGCCCCGGTGCCCGCACGGCTGCCGGCTGCTCCGCCAGCGTATTCGAGTGCCTCGGAGCAGGCGGCAGCAGGACCCTGCGCTTCTATGCCTCCTCCTCCTCCTCCTTTGCCGCCCAAGAGCGCGGTTGTGTGCGGGCGGGGGTGGGGGGGGGGGGGGGGCCACTGAGACCGTGCTAGGGGCTGCGCAACGGGCGCGGGAGGGTCCGATGGGAGGGGGAGCTGTCCCGCCGGGCACGGATTGGCGGTTGGTGGCTCAGAAATGTGTGCTGGATGGGGTAAACTGGCAACAAATTCCGATTGCTATGCCGATTCGGGCGGCCCCGGGCGGGGGAGTGAAATGGGAGCCCTTAGATCACCGCTTAGTTAAGAATTTGCAGAAGGCGGTTTCTGAGGAGGGATTGCAAGGTCCCCGGTCGCAGATGCTGCTTGACTGTATTTTTGCAACTCCTCTACCCCCTTACGATTCGAAGCAGTTAGCTCGAGCGTGCCTCCCTCCTCTGCTAGCTCTGTGGTATGAAGCGATGAGGCGGGGGGCGGAGGCTATGGTAATCGAGAGCGCAGGAAACCCGAATCATCCTCTTGCAGGTGTGCAGATAGATCAGTTGCTGGGGGAAGGGCAGTGGGTGGCGCCCCAGCAGCAGGCGACCTTACGGGGACGAATAATTAGTGCTGCTAGCCAGTGTGCAGCCAGGGCTTTTCTGAGCGTTTCTAAATATGACCGGCCTCCGCAGCCCTGGGTTCAGATTGCTCAGGGCATTGATGAATCTTTCACCGCCTTCTTGGCTCGGTTACAAAAAGCCGTTGAGTCAACAAGTATGCCCGATGTGGCTAAGCAGGCGCTGGGATGTGAGTGTGCGCGTGCACAAGCCAACCCGCAGTGCAAGCAGATTCTGGCCACGCTCCCCGTCAGGTGCCTCCCTCCCAGCTATGATAAGGCATGTCTTGGAGCGAGAGCCCGCCGACCCTCAGCAGCCTCTAGTAGCAGCACTGCAGCAGGCAATACAGCCTCGTTGCCACGGTTGCGGTCAGATAGGGCATTTGAAGAGGGGTTGCCCTCAAGTTTCTGCTGGAATGCCCTCGAGACGTCGCGATGGGGTGCAGTGTTGGAGATGTGGGAAGATAGGGCACTTAGCGCGGGGCTGTACTATGCCGGAAAACGGGCGGCGCGGTCAGGGAGCCCGGCCGATCGGACCGCGCAAGGACCAATGGTCGGGCCCACCCCGCGTTCAGACAGCGCTGGAGGGGAGATTGGAGGAGGAGAAGGTGATAACAGAGATGGGGAAAATCCCACAGCAGGGAGGGGTGCCGCAGTGGCTCCCTCCGTCAACCCATTAATGAGATTGCAAAAGCGCCCCGAACTCTTGATATCAGTGGGGCAACTGGGGCCTGGGGAGGGCCCTAAGGAATTTAAATGCATAGCATTTATAGATAGTGGGGCTGATGTCACAGTGATTCCGGCACATGAGTGGCCCCCTGAGTGGCCGTTCCGGGATTCAGGGCCAGTGCTGGGAGTGGGGGGGGCGCAGCATTCCGCACTGAGCGTGCAGGTAATTCAAGTCCAGCACCACGAATCGAAGCAGAAGAGCCTATCCACGCAAGTTCAACCGTATGTGATGCAAGTTCCATTTGCAATCTTGGGAAAGGATGCTTTGGCACAAATGGGAATTGTTTTCCAGTTGCTTTTTTAATAGGGGCCGCTGCTGAGAGATTGGTAATTTCTATGAAATGGAAGACAGACAAGCCGGTATGGGTGGAGCAGTGGCCCCTCAGTTTGGAAAAGTTGGAGGCTATTAATGGAATCGTAGAGAGAGAATTAGAAGCTGGGCATCTTGTACCGTCCACCAGTCCCTAGAACGCCCCTATATTTTGTATCCGGAAAAGATCAGGTCAGTGGCGGATGTTGCATGACCTACGAGCCATTAATGCAGTGTTAGAGGATATGGGGCCTTTGCAACCAGGATTGCCATCACCTAGCATGATTCCAAGAGAGTGGCCTTTAGTAGTTACAGATATTAAGGACTGCTTTTTTGCTATTCCGTTAGCACCAGAGGATAGTGAATGCTTTGCCTTTACGCTACCTGCAATTAACTTTTGTGCTCCATCTAAGCGATACCAGTGGACCATATTGCCGCAAGGAATGAAAAACTCGCCCACAATCTGCCAGATGGTGGTGGCATGCACGATAGCACCAGTACGGCAAAGGTACCCTGATAGCTACGTTATCCATTACATGGATGACATTCTATTGGCACACCCTGACCGGAATTGCTTGGAGCGAATATTCCGGGAGGTCCAGTGCTCCTTAGCCCAGCATCGGCTATATATCGCGGAACAGAAGACCAAGTGGGATTGCCCCACAGACTATTTGGGTACGCGGGTGGAATTGACCAAGGTGCGGCCGCAGAAGTTGCAGATTAAGAGCTCTGTGTCCACACTCAACCAGGCGCAGCAGTTAGTTGGCTCATTACAGTGGTTAAGATCTTTCATGCCAGTGTCTCAGGATGAAATGGAGATGTTCTACCCCTTATTATGAGGAGAGCTGGAATTGCAAGCCCCTAGAAAGAGCACGAGGGAGCAACAGGAAAAATTAAGGGAAATCATGGCCGAAGCTCAGACTTGGGGTTTAGATCGTTTCTGTCCCGGAGCTCCTCTGATCGGACCATCGTTATGGTCAAGGCAGGAGCTCAAGGGTTCATAGGCCAGAAAAGAGAAAGATCCATCGCAGCACCAGAATCCTATCAGGGTCATCAAAAGGTAGCTACTCCGCGATGGTCAGTTACCCTTGCATCCATGATTTACCGACTTCGTCTCACAGCGATATAACTCACTGGGAGTGAATTATCAGAAATTTACTTGCCTATTTCCATTAATTGTTTTGAGAAATTTATGCAGTGTGACTGGGATCTCCAAGCTGCCATTGCGTTATTCCCTGGGCAATTGAAGGGTCCTTTGCATCACCCAGTATTACAATTGCTTGATAATGTCGAATGTGTACCTAGCGTTCTGGTCAGTGATAGTCCTGTGGCAGGTTGTACCGTATTCACCAACACCTCTTCTAAGACACATGCTTATGCAGTGGTATGGAAGGAGGGGTCACAGTGGCACAAGGTGGTACATCAAGACGATTCCTGTTCATTGCAGGCCTTGGAAGCCAATGCAGTATGTTTAGCCCTTCAGCGCTGGGCAGACGAGCCTTTGAATGTTGTCACAGATTCTCAGTTTGTGGCGCGACTGGTTTTTCAGTGTGCCACTGCTATCACCGCTCGTAGTATTTCTTGTCTTTGCTTAATGCTCTGCAGGAAAGGCGAGCGCTGTGCTACGTTTGCCATATCAACAGTCACACCAGTATTCCAGGCGCCCTCACTGAAGGGAATTCTCTGGCTGATCAAGCTGCGAAGCAGGCAATGGTTGCGTTATTGCCTCTCACAGCAGCTCGTGAATGGCATCAGTTTTTGCATTGCAGTGCTCACTCTTTGCGGGATAAGTTTACCCTGTCCATGGCAGATGCATGGGCAGTAGTCGCTGCTTGTCCTCAATGTGGGGGTCAGGCCCTCTGGGACGCTGGGGTGAACCCTCGGGGTCTGTTGCCAAATCAAGTTTGGCAGTCAGACGTTACTGTATACTCTCCCTTTAGCCCTCAGAAGTATTTACATGTTACCATTGGCACATGTAGTGGGTATATATTAGCTATGCCGAGCAGACACAGTAACGTGAATGCTACTATTAAGCACTGGCTACAGTGTATTGCTGTGCTGGGGTGCCCAGCTGTCATCAAGACGGACAATGGACCAAATTATATTGCGCAGGGAACACAGACCTTTTGTGAGCAATGGCATATCCAGTTGAAGCACGGAATTCCGCATAACAGTACTGGTCAAGCTATCATGGAGCGGGCTCACCATACTTTGAAGCAACAATTAGATCGGCATAGGGAGGGGGAACTAGGGTTCCCAGTGAACCAGCAGCATGAGGTATTAGCAAAGTCACTGTATGTATTAAAAAACTTGGCCAGAGGGGCACAAGGACAGGTGGTGTCACAATTACATTGGCAGTTGACACAGGAAGAGTTACAGAGACGGATCAAGCCGCCAGTGCGAGTGCGGGGAGTGGACACCGGGCAGTGGGAGAAAGGGTTCTGTCTTGTTTGCTTAGGGAGGGGTTATGCCTGTGTAGAGAAAGACGGAGAGGTACGATCAGTTCCCATGAAATGGGTTCGTCCAGAGTTACAAAATTAATCTGTGATTTGGGTTGCAGGTAATTCTAATTGCAGGTATTGTTATATTAATGCTTTATCCTTGTTATTGCATACGTATTACCACTATTGTTAGGAGCTGTAGTGCGACTGTTATAAGAATTGCTTCTAAAAAATGCATTAGATAACCTTTGTATATTAACTTGTAGTACAAAATGAAATAGAGCTTAGGGAGGGGGAAATGTGAGATGCAAGAAGTACAGAAGCCGAATGGGCAGTAACCGCAAGGCTAAGAAGAGGAGGAGCAAGAGGACATCACCGTGACCACACAGTGACTGGCAGGACTAGGATGTGGCTTTGCTATAAAGCTTAGGGCTTGAAAATAAACTGTGTCACTTGGAGCATCCATACTGTGTATGCTGTGTTTCCTTGACCCACAGATGGCAGGGTGTCTGCGTGATCCTTCGGGTAACCTTAAAGTTGATACAAGAACCAACAATATACCTCAATTTTAGTACATCTTTTTACACTGTCCCACAGACTACTCTCATAAGCAAGTTGAGAAGTACAATCCAGATAAAATCAGGGATACAACTGATTGAAAACTGCACTCAGAAAACAGTTTACAGGCTTGGCTGTCAAGCTGCAAAGATGATGCATGTAGAATTACAGAAGAGTCTCTTCTGAGGCTAATGTTACCCCACAGTTGCTTTAATAACCAATGAATAAACTACAAATAATATCAAACTGGAAAGGGCTGCAAGCCCTTTAAAGGACAGGCTCAGATTTGAAAGTGATTTTTCTATATTGCAGAAATGGTCTGAAATCAATGGCATGAAGTTCAGTATGGGTAAGTGCCAATACTTTAGCCTGAAAAAGATCTCAGCAGAGATTACAGAGGAGCATAACTTGACTGTATATCCACAATCAATAACACCACAACAACCCTAATCTCATTCTGTGATGCTAATGTTATATAGAATTTCTGGGAGACTCCACTTGGTGCTAGTGGAACCTAATATGAAATATTAACATAGTAAGTTGGATGTAGTGAAATTAGAGATAATGGAGAAGTGAGCAGTAGCAATAATAACGGTTAGCAGACATGATTTATGGGGAAAAAATGAGAGGACTGTTTAGAGAGTGAACCTTTAAAGCTTGCAGGAAGGGAGATTTAGATTAGGTATTAGGAAAAAAAGCATTCTACTTCTAAGGACAGTTAAACTCTAGAACCAACTACAATAGGAGCTCGTGGAATATTCTTCATTGACGCTTTTTAACACAGGTCTGATACTTATGCACAGAGTATCCTCTGGGACTACTGGATCATGTTTACTATTTGAAGACAGTGAATTTTATGGCTGTAGCAGAGTGGTATTCCAAACCAATTTACTCTGATCCCCTTGTTTCTGGGATTAGCTTTAAGTCAAGTAGTCAACTTAAAATGAGGTAAGTTAAATTAGCTAACACCCATAAAACCAAAGTCTTATTTAGCTGTAACGTTTGTCCTTGGATTAGGCCACTTTATTTTAGTTAGCTGAGTTCTAAGACAAGGAGATGGTAGAGTTTAGTCAACATGAGCTAGCAGGTGTTAGCTAAGCTTCATTTAAATGTGACTATTTCATCTCCATTCTCAGAGAAGGGGAAAAAATCAACAGAGTAAGGTTTTTTTGAGAATAGAAATTTAAATTCAGGCACCAGCTGGAAATAGATTTTGAACTAGCATAATTCCCCTCTCTTGCCTGATGCACTGCATGTATGAACTACCTTCTGTAATTTCATCAGCAGACTTGAATCCTGCTTTTTCTATTTTTCTTCCTTGAGTAATGTATGAGTTATGTTTTATTGCAACCTGCAGGAAAAAAACCCACAAACCGAACATGTTAATTGGAAATCAATAACATAATGTATAAAATAATACAATCCTTCATCATTAATATCATCCTTTTCATATGGACAGCCGGTTGTAGCCAAGTATTAGAAAGAACAGGACAGTCATTCCCCTTCCACCATCAAAAAGAGCTTCTGTTTTTTTCATTTTTTATACTTCATATCATTCTCTTCTTCCCCCAGATTAGAAATACTAAATGTCTGCTAATGGCATTCAGAGACGTTGAAAATATTTCAGAATCAAATTGCTTTCTACTGAAAACCTGCCAGACTTGAAAATTTGCAGAATATGAATGCAGGATGTGTGATTCCAGAACTTCTGCAAACATAAGCTCTCAAATTTAATTCTATACTGACCTACTGCTGGGAGTTTGGCTCCTGCAGGCATGGAATTGCTCGCTTAAAACTTTCTGAATATTCTTTAGCAATTTCATCCTAGATCTGCAAAGACCAGTCTCTGACATACTGGATGAATAGGTACCTAGTAAGATTTTTTTTGTGTTTCTAAAAATAAAACTTTGGAGGCCATTTATAAACTTTTTACACTTCACCTTCAGAATCAATAAAGTCCTATTTCATGCCAAAAACCCAAAAAAAATTCCAAAGCCTGGCAGAGGTCTGCACAAAGAGGTAAACAGTGAGTGAGGTGACTTAAAAGCTCTGTCACACAAAGAAGAGGAGACAGATTGTTACCTCAGTGGTCAGAATTGGCTCAAGATTTTCGTACACTATCTTCACCTTTTCAGTCCCTCAGTTTGCCTGAGTCATTGACTCTGCAACCACAGCACAGATTGTCTGACCAACACAAATCACCTGCAACACACCAATGTATTACCCAAGGGAAAAATGCAGGAGTGTTTAAGTTCCTGTACAGAGAGTGTTTTGTGGAAATAGATTCTGCTCAAATGCCACTTTTATATCCTGTTTCTCTAAGAATACTATCCCAGTGCAGAATTATCTTCCTTAGATGCGAAGTCTATTAGCATCTTTCATCTGCTGCAACATTTCTGGCATTAGAAATGCTGCTGACATCAGAAGTCATGAACATTTCCTCTGTGTCTATCCTGAGGTGGCCAGATACGGTACCAAGTAAAAAGACCATCTGGCACTGACTGCTTTCCTGGTCTGTACTCAGAAAGGAAGGAAACTCAGACAAGAAGGAATAGACAGGTAAGAGCAATACATTAGGAATTATTCCTGCCCCATTGCAAATACCATGCAACGGTGTGACTTGTGGCGGATACAGCCTGAGGCCTGGAACATTCTGTACGGTCATGCTGGCTGCATGGATCCTATAAATTTCTTAGCTCTGTTGATGCTCAAGTTGTTTGCCATTGACATATTCTAGTGTATAATCTGGTAATTAATTTCATATTGGTTCCAAGTAGATGATTCTTATTTTATTTGTCTCATCTTTGAAAATCTCAAATGCCATGGCTATTTCACCCTTTCTCAGAATCCATGCCAATCACTCATTTATCAGCCCTTAAGGAATAATGGCTGATTAATTTAAATACCAAGTTATTTAAGGGAGCATTTCCTTTCTCTCTCACTGCGGAAAGGCAATTCTGTTCAGCCCAGCCTGTGTGGCACTGCATTTATAGCTCTTGCACTTATTTTCATTTCATTGCAATAAGATGATACTTGCAAATTCACTTTATTTTTTTGTAAATAACTGAAGCAAAAGGTCCAGACATTCCTCCAGAAGCAAGAAATACCTTATCTTCTGCATATGCTTGCTCATCCTTGCCATTTCCTCCTGCAACATCTCTTGCTGTCACTGTATCAACCACTCCTGGTACCTGCAGGGTTTCTGATGTGTCAGTTGATCTGGAAAGTAGAGCATGCACATAAATAAGTACAATACATGGTACAAATATCTCTAATACAAGTAATTCAGTGAATTTCAGGACAGAAACATATGGCCAAATCAGACAATAAGGCCAGGCAACTGAAGATGGGGATGAAGGCCCAACCAGGGGGTTGGCTAGGGAGAGACGGTCACCCCTACCTATCAAGACCGACTGTACAAAGAAAAAAAGAAGGGTAATTGTTGTGGGCGATTCCCTTCTGAAGGGAACGGAGGGCCCGATATGCCGCCCGGACCCATCCCATAAGGAAGTCTGCTGCCTCCCTGGGGCCCGGATCAGGGACGTTGCCAAGAGACTCCCTGGTCTGGTACGACCCTCTGACTACTATCCGCTCTTGATTATACAGGCAGGCAGCGATGAATTGCCAGAGAGAAGCCCCAAATTGATCAAAAGGGATTTCAGGGCACTAGGGAAAATGGTTGAAGGATCAGGAGCACAGGTAGTGCTCTCCTCGATCCCATTAGTGTCAGGAGGGAACACGGAAAGGAATAGGAAAGCTAGAGCGGTTAACGTGTGGCTCGAAGGTTGGTGCCATCGGAAGGGCTTGGGCTTCTTTGACCATGGAGAGGTTTTCATGGCACCGGGCCTGTCGAGAACAGATGGTGCCCAGCTCTCTCGGAAGGGAAATAGGATCCTTGCTCATGAACTGGCGGGGCTTGTAGAGAGGGCTTTAAACTAGGCCTGAAGGGGGAAGGGGATATAAACAGGCTCACTAGAGAGGAGCCTGGGGGGGTCACCCCATTGCTGGGGGGGAAACCGACAGCCCAGCTCAAGTGCATCTACACTAATGCACGCGGCATGGGCAACAAACGGGAGGAGCTGGAAGCCATTGTAAGGCAGGATGGTTATGATGTAGTCGCCATCACAGAAACATGGTGGGATGCCTCCCATGACTGGAGTGCTGCGATGGATGGCTACAAACTCTTCAGAAGGGACAGGCAAGGAAGGAGAGGCGGTGGGGTGGCTCTGTATGTTAGGGAGTGTTTAGATTGTACAGAGCTTGATGCTTGTGGTGAGGCAGAATGCTTATGGGTGAGGATGAGGGGAAAGGCCAACAAGAAAGATATCCTGTTGGGAGTCTGTTACAGACCACCCGACCAGGATGAGGATGTTGACGAAGAATTCTACAAGCGGCTGGCAGGAGTCTCTCAGTCGCGAGCTCTTGTTCTTGTGGGGGACTTCAACTTCCCAGACATCTGCTGGAAATACAATACAGCAGAAAGGAAACAGTCCAGAAGGTTCCTGCAGTGTGTGGAAGATAACTTCCTGACACAGCTGGTAAGTGAGCCTACCAGGGGAAGTGCCCTGCTTGACCTCCTGTTCACTAACAGAGAAGGACTGGTGGGAGAGGTGGTGGTTGGAAATCATCTAGGCCTTAGTGATCATGAAATGGTAGAGTTTTCGATCTTTGGTGAGGTTAGGAAGGGGGTCAGCAAGACCGTCACCATGCATTTCCAGAGGGCAGACTTTGACCTGCTCAGAACGCTGGTTGGGAGAGTCCCTTGGGAGATAGTCCTGAAGGGCAAAGGGGTCCAGGAAGGCTGGGTGTTTTTCAAGGAAGAAGTCTTAAAGGCACAGGAGCAGGCTGTCCCCATGTGCCGTAAGACGAATCGGCGGGGAAGACGACCGGCCTGGCTGGACAGAGGACTATTAGTGCGACTAAGGGAAAAAAGGAGAGCTTACCAGCTCTGGAAGAAGGGGCAGGCAACCCAAGAAGAGTACAGGGATCTTGTCAGGTCATGCAGAGAGGAGATTAGAAAGGCAAAAGCCCAGCTGGAATTTAACCTGGCCACTGTTATAAGGGATAATAAGAAGAGTTTTTATAAATATGTTAACAGCAAAAAGAGAGCCAGGGAGAACCTCCATCCACTAGTGGATGCAAGGGGGAACATTGCCACTAAGGATGAGGAAAAGGCTGAGATACTCAATGCCTTCTTTGCCTCGGTCTTTAATGGCCCGACAAGTTATCCCCAGGGTACCCAGCCTCCTGAGCTGGAAGATGGGGACAGAGAGTGGAATGAACCCCCCATAATCCAGGAGGGAGCAGTCTTTGACCTGCTATGCCACCTGGACATCCACAAGTCTATGGGGCCGGATGGGATCCACCCAAGAGTGCTGAAGGAGCTGGCAGAGGAGCTTGCCAAGCCACTCTCTATCATTTATCAGCAGTCCTGGAGAACAGGGGAGGTCCCAGATGACTGGAGGTTGGCAAATGTGACGCCTCTCTTCAAGAAGGGCCGGAAGGAGGATCTGGGGAACTACAGACCAGTCAGCCTAACCTCGGTACCGGGGAAGATTATGGAGCGGTTTATCTTGAGTGTGCTCACCAGGCACATGGAGGACAATCAGGGGATCAGGCCCAGTCAGCATGGGTTCACGAAAGGCAAGTCTTGCCTAACCAACCTGATTTCCTTCTATGACCAGGTGACCCGCCTGGTAGATGAGGGAAAGGCTGTGGATGTTGTCTACCTGGACTTCAGCAAAGCCTTCGACACAGTCTCCCATAGCATTCTCCTGGAGAAGCTGGCAGTTCATGGCCTAGATGGATGTACTCTTCGCTGGGTTAAAAACTGGCTGGATGGCCGAGCCCAGAGAGTCGTGGTGAATGGAGTTAAATCCAGTTGGCGGCCGGTCACAAGCGGTGTCCCCCAGGGCTCAGTTTTAGGGCCGGTCTTGTTTAATATCTTTATCAATGACCTTGATGAGGGGATTGAGTGTGCCCTCAGTAAATTTGCAGATGACACCAAACTGGGTGGTAGTGTTGATCTGCTGGAGGGTAGGAGGGCTCTGCAGAGGGACCTGGACAGGCTGGATCGATGGGCCGAGGCCAATTGTATGAGGTTCAACAAGGCCAAGTGCCGGGTCCTGCACTTTCGTCACAACAACCCCATGCAGCACTACAGGCTTGGCGAAGAGTGGCTGGAAAGCTGCCTGGTGGAAAAAGACCTGGGGGTACTGATTGACAGCCGGCTGAATATGAGCCAGCAGTGTGCCCAGGTGGCCAAGAAGGCCAATGGCATCCTGGCTTGTATCAGGAATAGTGTGGCCAGCAGGAGTAGGGAAGTGATCGTGCCCCTGTACTCGGTGCTGGTGAGGCCGCACCTCGAATACTGTGTTCAGTTTTGGGCCCCTCACTACAAGAAAGATGTTGCCTTGCTGGAACAGGTCCAGAGGAGAGCAACCAAGCTGGTGAGGGGTCTGGAACACAAGTCATACGAGGAGCGGCTGAGGGAACTGGGGTTGTTTAGTCTGGAGAAGAGGAGGCTGAGGGGAGACCTGATCGCCCTCTACAACTACCTGAAAGGAGGCTGTAGTGAGGTGGGGGTCGGCCTCTTCTCCCTGGTAACAGATGATAGGACGAGGGGGAATGGCTTGAAGCTGCGCCAGGGCAGGTTTAGGCTAGACATTAGGAAAAACTTCTTCACTGAGAGGGTTGTCAGGCTCTGGAATGGGCTGCCCAGGGAGGTGGTGGAGTCCTCATCCCTGGAGGTATTTAAAAGAAGGATAGATGAGGTGCTTAGGGACATGGTTTAGTGGTGGGATGGCAGTGCTAGGTTAACGGTTGGACTCGATGATCTTAAAGGTCTTTTCCAACCAAGGTGATTCTATGATTCTATGATTCTATGAAAGTGTTACATGGTTTATATCAGATGGTAAGGACTGGACAAGAATTGCATACCCACATCAGCATACAGGCTGCAGGAAAACTCTGCTTCTTAAAAGATTTGGGAATGTGAGAAGAAAGGGTAAAGATGCTAGGCTTTACTTCAAAATTTTTGAGAGGAAGAGTTTTGTTTTAGAAATAAGGGTCTGACAACACAGCTCTGCATCACCTTCCTTTCAGTATCCTTTCAGGTTTGCTGAGCTCTCACAGGAGATGAGTGCTTTGGGAATGCTACAAAGTGGTGTTCCTCAGGGTGTCCAAATCTATCAGGTGAGATGTGTTTGTAGCTGGGACTGCCATAGACCCTCTATTTTAATGAGTATTTTGTCCTTCTAACTTTTCATTCCTAACACTCCAGTAATTGTAATGTGAAGCTGCTGAAACAGTTGACCCTGTGGGAAATTTTTTATTGTTTTATAAATTTCCTGGTCTCTCAGGGTGCAGATGCATTCCTTGCCATTAAGGTGTTGTGCAGCATCGGGCTGTCCTGACACAGCTGAAACAGTGGCACAGCTTTCAGCTATGTAAGAACTCAGCAGAATTTAGTTAAACTGTCCAGTGAGCCTCTATACAAATAAATGGAATAACCTACTGCAGCATCTCTGTGGTTGCTCAAGCCTTACAGATTTATTTGCAAAGCTACAGTGTGAAAAGGAGAGGTAGTTGGTATGTGAAAAAGTTTGTTCAGTAGAAGATTTCAGTTTAAAAAGTATTCAGATTTCATCAAGAATTTTCACTTGTATTTTTGTTTCATTGCAAAACTGACAAACTTTTAAAATCAAACTTTTGCTGCTTCCTATCAGTTTTCCACCAAAACTTTGAGCGTCAGCCAAGAATTTGTTTTGTTCTCCTTTAAGAGACTGAGATATTTTACAGACAACTCTTTACTCAGTAAAAGCCCAACCAAAACATAAGTATTGGAAGATTTTCACTGTCCGTGATAATAGTCTGTTTCAAGTTAATGTGAATTATCAGCAATTCAACAACAGAGAGCACTAAATCTGTATTTTCATTAAGTATGTTGTCAGACATACTTGCTGTCTGCTTTCAATTCTGGGCTGTCTTTGAAGTAAGAGGGGACTGTTGATGGGAATTTAATTAGCAAAAACCCGGATGAAAACATTTTTTAGTGTAGTCAACACTGACCAGAATATTAATTTACCTATCTCTTTAGGAAGATGGGCAAGAAGGAATTAAGAGTGATTCCTGAATATATTCCTGATTTCAGATATGTTTTCTCTGAAGTAAACAATTTGAAATATGTTTGTTTGAAGCAGTGGTGATGCTGGAGTCTGTAGAAGTGTGGCTTGCACAAGGATGCTGTCAGAAGCAGAATGGGCCCAGCAGGCAGGCTACCTGTGAGATCCAGAAGACTTAGCTCTCATTTGTCTGCTATGGTTCCACTATGCCATTTTGTCCCTTTTATCTCTCTCTTGATTTTTATTTTTTTCCTATTTATTTAGTGCAATCTTTCTGCAGAAGAGACTGACATTTATTAAAGATGTGAGTCGTATCTAATGCAGTATATTTCTCAGACCTCTGTCAGGGCACCTTGGTGCCAATATAGCACAAATGCTAAAAATGGAATTAGCCCTTTATAATGTGTCCTGCAAATACTGTCATAAAATCTTGATAGTTTCCACATGGATTTTATGACCACAAAATATCTCAGAAAGTGTTTTTAAGTAAAGCTTTCTATAATTATATTCTGGCTTGAGTATAACATGTTCCTCTTCTGCAGGATGTTGACCCAGGACATTCTCCACAAGATCCTGTGGGCCGTCCTACCATGCACCAGTCTGGTATTAAGCATGCCACTGGTGAAGCAGTTTACATTGATGGTATCTGTCCAGGATGGAGAACTTTCACTGGCTGTGGTCACCAGTATTAAAGCCCATGCAAACATTATGTAAGTAAGAAAAAACTGTATGCACGCAAGTATGTTAATGAGTATTTTCTATTAGAATCATAGAATCATAGAATCACCTCGGTTGGAAAAGACCTTTAAGATCATCGAGTCCAACCGTTAACCTAGCACTGCCATCCCACCACTAAACCATGTCCCTAAGCACCTCATCTATCCTTCTTTTAAATACCTCCAGGGATGAGGACTCCACCACCTCCCTGGGCAGCCCATTCCAGAGCCTGACAACCCTCTCAGTGAAGAAGTTTTTCCTAATGTCTAGCCTAAACCTGCCCTGGCGCAGCTTCAAGCCATTCCCCCTCGTCCTATCATCTGTTACCAGGGAGAAGAGGCCGACCCCCACCTCACTACAGCCTCCTTTCAGGTAGTTGTAGAGGGCGATCAGGTCTCCCCTCAGCCTCCTCTTCTCCAGACTAAACAACCCCAGTTCCCTCAGCCGTTCCTCGTATGACTTGTGTTCCAGACCCCTCACCAGCTTGGTTGCTCTCCTCTGGACCTGTTCCAGCAAGGCAACATCTTTCTTGTAGTGAGGGGCCCAAAACTGAACACAGTATTCGAGGTGCGGCCTCACCAGCACCGAGTACAGGGGCACGATCACTTCCCTACTCCTGCTGGCCACACTATTCCTGATACAAGCCAGGATGCCATTGGCCTTCTTGGCCACCTGGGCACACTGCTGGCTCATATTCAGCCGGCTGTCAATCAGTACCCCCAGGTCTTTTTTGCAGATAAAATCTGAAAAGGAAGCTGAGAAGCAAAGTTCTTCTATATTCTACTTTTCCACCCAGAGCTGATGGAGAAAAATGTCCTCCAGCACCAGTCTGCAAGCTTTGTTCAGCATCTATCTGATCATTCTATTGCCTGGTAGAAAAACAGACTAACATGAACTCACACTTCATTATAAATAACAGGCAGCTAAAGATATTGTGAAGTATGTGGGAAGTAATAAGTGAATCAGCAGAAGTTATATCAAGAAATAACCTATTGTTGGGGAGGACAGGTCAAATACAGATTGTGAGAGGCTGATGATGGGATCTCCACTGGCAGAATCAGGAAGACCCCATGGATCACACCATGACTCCTGCATTTGGCTTAAATACATAAAGATGTAAAGTACCTTCCTATGAGCTTCTCACAGGACTTCCCCACACTGAGTGTGGTTGAGCCAATGCCTCCATTCCTCTGAGTATTTTATAATACTCAGATCTACAATGCTGGCTATACCTGGACTGAAGAGGACTTGCATTCCAGAAGTCATTATGGACAAAGCATTTTTCTGACTTTCAACTTGTCTGAAAGCTGAAATAAAGTCATCTTAATGGGAAATAAAGGAAAAATTCCATCAATGGAAGAAATTGATTGAAAGGAAACAAATCTATTATTCCTTTTATTTAGGTGTTACCATTGTCCAAAGAAAGCAACAATTCAAAAGAACATTTGCTAGAATTACTGTTTCAGTTAAACTTATTTTTCTTGAATTACTAAGCTAATTATGCAGACAGACATACTAAGAGGGGACGTTATTTGAGGGAGAGGACATTATCTCAGGTTATCTACATGTAAGAAAACATGCCAAACTCTAAATTTTATCAGTGGTTTAATGACTTCAGAGTGCTGGAAAAGCAGTCCTGGTATAAGCCACCTCATATATGGCTGGTACATTCTCTAAATTGAATTCCAGCTTAGAAAATAGTGTTTTCTTCTCCAGGGCATGGAGACCTCACTGTGCTAAGGAACATGATTTTGTGAAGATTTTACACTCAGAGATTCTACGTTTTATGCTACAGTAATGGCATTTTCAGATGGAGGTGCTAGAAACAGCTGGGCTTTCTATTGTCAGAAATACTTTGTTCTGGAGACATATCAACATATTTTAAAAGAAAACATAATAGCAATTTCATTCATGATCAGGCACAGGTAAGCCCTTTGAAGAAAGTGTATAAAGGGCCCTTTCTGTAGCCCCAGAAAGAAACTTCAGACTCAGACAGCCACAGAACTTTTAAAGTAGGGGTTAGCAGGTTAGCTCTGTCACTATGAGTATGTGATACTCTTGTGGCAAATGTAAAACATTTAATGTCGAACAGTGAGTCTTGTCAGAGATGGAAAATCCTCTCAACAGGATTTACATTGCTTCACTGAAGTAACACTCACATCAAGCTACCCAAAACCAAAAGCCAGTAGCTACAGGGACAAGAGGAAGAACTGACATCCAGGTTTCCATCTACACTTTCTGTTGACAAGTCCTGCAAAAAGAGTGTGCATGTGCCTTTTTGTTGTGTCAGCAGAGTTAATCAAACAGGCGATTCAGCATGAAAGTGAGTGGCAGAAGCAGTCTCCCTGCAGAATGGTGTTAATTTCCTGTGGTGAGGCTGCTTAATCTCATGTTACTCATGTGACAGCTGACAGGCAATTTTCCTGCTCTTCAAAGTGACCTTTTGAGTTTGCCAGCAGTGCTATCATCTTTTGTTCGTTTTGTTGCCTCCACCTCTGTTGTTCTTAGGTATAACTGTCTCTGAAAGGCAAGACTCTGAAATACCTCGTGACAGCTTTAGTTCTGTGGCACAACTTGCCATGGGACAAAGCAAGTTGGCATTTCTTTTTTCTTTTACTTTGTGGAGGGAACTAACCCATTCCTCCTTAGTTTTCTCTTCCAGGCTGTTTGTGTCTCAAATCACCACTTAGGCTCAAAGTTTCTGGGCAGCAGCAGCACTGTTGCTGCTGCCAACACAGATTATGCTTTTGCAAGCCTTCACCTCATGGGAATCTTGTTGTTTTTAATGGGGAAACCCCACGGCCGGCCAGCCTCTCATGGGGCAAAACCACTCCTCCAGCATGAGACCACGTATGTTTGGTATGCTGTATTGCAGTGGGCAGCTACTCTGGGGACTGATGTCAAGTCAAGGCTGGCAGAGACTCCTGTGGTCACTCCCTCATTGACTTCAATCACAACGGCCGGCCAGCCTCTCATGGGGCAAAACCACTCCTCCAGCATGAGACCACGTATGTTTGGTATGCTGTATTGCAGTGGGCAGCTACTCTGGGGACTGATGTCAAGTCAAGGCTGGCAGAGACTCCTGTGGTCACTCCCTCATTGACTTCAATCACAACATACTAGCTTGTCGTTGGGTCTTCCTCTACTTGCTCCGTACTTTTCCTCAGATCCACTAGAGGGACATCTAAGAACACAGTAACTATGACACCGTTTTCTGTCCCCTAACCCCTAAAGGCACATGCTGCCACCTTTGGTCACAGTAGTTAGGACCTTATTTTGTGCGTAGTTGCAACCACAGTTTAGGACTGTTCAGTGTAAATCGCTAATTAGTGAGAAGAGGCCAGAAATGAGCTTTATTGCTGAAAACTGTGTGACAATATGGCATTTTTCCTGCAATATTCAGGCAGCCCAAATTTCTGTGTCTGGAAGGGGCACAAGTGCACATTTAAGAAGGGGGGAAAAAACAGTAAGAGGCCCAAAGAAGTAGAAGATGATGTCCAGCTGGAAGAAGTGGGAGAGGTGATGGAAGGATGCCAGAGGTTTCTTAGCTACTTCCAAAGCATTAGTAACCTCCATCTTTCAACGCCTACTGAAGATAATGGGAATATTCCCAATAGCTACACAGAGGAACCTGAATGAAACCTCTGAAACATCAGGGTCTTACCTTCATAGAGTATGGGATAAGAAGAGAAACAATGACCTCCTTGGGCTTTAAGTCTGCATGCTCATAGGCAGCAAGAAACTGATCATTTAAAAGAATCTGCTGCTTACCACCTGTTGGAGAAAACTTCAGTCTGTTATTGAATGTGGAGGAAGAAGGAAATGTTTCTGCATTGCAGATTCAAATGTCATTGCATTTGTGCAAAAGAATATATTAAGGCCAATATGGTCTCACTACAGACAGCTCCATTCAGAATCTAGCCTTAGACTGCAAAATCCCTTGAGTGGAGAGGCCAATCTTTATGATACATGTTAAGTGCAATATATTTCCTTATATGAATGCTATAGTCCCCCATCACACATAAAATACTGAGCATTTTATACTTTCTAGAAAATGTCTTGCTAATGATAATAATATTCAGAAAATCAGTGATTTAGGTTTAAATATGGCTATTCTGTTGGTGCTCAAAAGCTCTTAGACCATTAAATCATTAAAGCACAGTAAGCTTTTAAGAAATTATTAAGCACTGTGAGAAGATGGAGAATCATCTCTGTACATCTTTAGTTCAAAGACAGTAGAAATTGTTGCCAAGATTTTCCAAAGTACCCACAGATTCTATGTGACAAAAGTGGGATTTGCTTGGGCTTGATTACTGGAAGTGTTATTTAAGCATGATACACACACACACACACACATATATATATATATAAAAGTAGCAGTGACTTCAGGAGAAGTTTCTAGGTGCATGGCCCTAGAGAATGAATGGAAGATTTTCTTAAAATGAGAGAGACATAAGCAATAAAAGCAAACAGTGGTGGAGTTACAAGATAAAGCTAACCTGTTTGATAAATGGATCAATACAGCCAAAGGCAGTGTAGAAAGAAGATTTTTCTACCTGTCAGGCCTGCCCACCTCGCTTTCATGAGATTGCTAGATGTTGTTTCATTTTGCCTTGTGAAATGGGAAGACAGTGCTTTCTACTGGCAGACACTTTTGCCAGTTAAAATAACAGGCAAAAACCACAATAATGTTGTCCTCTATTCAGCAACATGTACCATTCTAATTCATCTAGGAGATGCACAGTAGTGTTTCATTTGAAAACTTACCTATAGCCATATTCTCTATTGCAGTGTTCTGCCTGTCCAGCAAAGATATTTGGCAGGGAGTCCAAAGCTTGCCTTCTGATGTCAAGGTGAGGACAGATTTGCCAAATTATATGATTGGGTTCAAGTCCCAGGTTGATTCCCTGCCTACAATGTGTCCTCCTAAAGACTTTAACAAAAAATGAGGTTATTTTTAGGCTTGTCCGTCTTACATGTAACAGGGATCTGTATCATAACCTCATTTTATTCACTTAAAAGACCTGTTGGAAGAACTTAGTTGTTTTGTTCAGTCTTAACTGAAGTTCTACATTCGTACTTTTTAATGTGATTTAATTTATTTCTCCCTTCAAAAGTCCTGTCTCATGTCACCTCTGTTGAGAGAGACCAGGTTCACTTTTCTGCTTCCCGCCCTCCTAAGAGGTGGCTATTCTCCTAAGTTAAAGGAAGAAATACAAGGTATTGAGGTAAGGGAATTTTAAAGGAAAATCAGGGACAAGATCAGAGATGCCTAATACATGATGGCTAAACAGCTATGCATTGATAGCCAAGATAAAGTATATTGGGCTGCAGGGTGTGCAGTAACTTACCAGAGAACCCCACTCTTCTTTGCTCAGCCTCTTTCAGTTCTCTGCTCAGCCAGTGAGCAGGGATACTAGGAATTTCTCTGGTTACAGTTCTCTGGATATTTGCCCCTGCTAATTAGCAAAGGACTCCCAGTTATTTCATACAACTTTTGTGATCGTATTAACTATTTAGCATTACAAGGCATGATCCCAGCCTCACCCAGCTTTTCTCCATATATTTGTAAGTGACATTCACACAGATATGTCTGTAGTGTTGGCTTATTTACTGTAACTGCTGAATACATACTGCCATGCTCCTGGTCTGTTTTCCAGCTAGAGTTCTCAGGTGCTGCAAGAGAGTAGATCTTTGTCTTCACCTCTGGAAGTTTTGGGACTGTCTCTATCAGGATGTCTCGGAGATGGGCCATGCAGCAGGCAGTTCCAACTACTAGCCCTGAGATCAAATGAGTTTAAACAGTGAAATCATAGTGCCTCAATATAAATGCAATATATAGCTGATAAGGCCTGATAAGATTAGCTTTTGTACACAGCTCTTGTCATCAGGAAGACAAAGAGAAATGATAGTCAGATGCACTTTATATGACATGCAATAAGAAGAGCAGATACTATTTGCTTATTCAGCAGTGGTTCCTAGTATACACACATACCTGACAAATATACATTGCATATTTGCACACAACAATGCATATCCCTTTTTTGCACTGTGTATCTCCAAAGACATGAACAACAGTTGATTCATTAAGATGAAGGATGACCAAATTATTGGAATCTTCTTATTTATCCAAAGGGTTCTCATTTGATTTGTGCCTTTACTGTCCCATCAGTGAAGGAAATATTCTTACCAAATTCCTTCTGACTGATTACTCCCTCAAAAAAGGTATACTGACAAGTTATAAAAGTAAAAAACCCAACATCCATAATATGCAGAAACTAACTAGTGCCTGGATATCATCGTATATGGGGTTACTATGCCCTTTTCATGGGCATTATTTATTTGTGATGCTCAAGCTAATGTGGATGTGAACTGTTTCGCTCTCATCAAGCATGAGTGAGTCCTTCCTTGTTCACACAAATTGTCTCTCTGAGGTTACTGGGAGAAGTTAGGCAGCACAAATCCTGGGCTCAGATGACGGTGATACTGGTCCTAGTCTAGTTATTGATACGCTGCAAAAAATCAGAGGAAATTACATTGGCCTAAATATTAAAGCACAACCATTGTGGTGAAAGAATGCATTTAGGATCCCCAGAAGATAAAATGCAAGATTATGTGCCTACTGCATAATGTAATCCCTGTGTCAAAAGATCTTTTGTACTTCTGTACCCACACTGGTGTTCTCCACAACCCGGGGTGCCATTGGATACTTGGTTTTCAGCTCCAGAAGCTCCTTCAGACTAGTGGGAAAAGTCTATGTTGTTCTCCTGCCATGGAAAATCAGTGTTGTTCTTTGCTGCTCTTGGGCCATTCTCTGCGGTGGAAATGACTAAGATTTGGTAATTTTGACTAATATCAATATAGGCCACCATATTGATAACTAGGACATTGTGTCATGATAGGCAATGAGACATTAATGGGGCTTTTCAACTGAGGTTCCTGAAGTGCTGTACAATGCTGAACTTTTATTGTAACTATGTTATTGTCCAAGAAACTGAGACAAGAACCAACTAAATGACTTGGTAGGAGACACACTAAATGAGTGGTACAAGATCAGCCTTATGTTTCCCTTCCTCCTGCTCTGATGATTCTGAAAGACACCTGTTGTATAAGATGTAAACAATAAAGCAATGTGACTGGACTTTGTGGGAAATCAGGATGCCAAAATATCACTGCATATGTGACAGAATAGAAATGTATTCTCTTAGGGAGGATCACTGCATCCCCATTTGCTGAGTGTCTTGTACCTACTGTACTAGACCGAGACTAGTTTCTACAATATGGAAAATGTTTTTATAGAATTAAAGTACCTACTTTCTCATTTGTCTGCAAGGACTAATCTTTTCAGAAATACTGTCTCTTTGGGATGGTTGATCAGCATTTACATTTTTGTTTAATCAAAGTGGTTTACAGTCACTTCCTGTCTTACAAGACTAAATATATCCTTTTTTTTTCTACTGAGAATACCATGTAAGTTCTTTTCATATTTGACAAATGCCATGTAGAATCATGGTTTCAAAATATGCATGAGCAATCACTGAGAAACACCTGTCTTTGCAGACAATGCAATGAACAAACAGACCAGTGGACAAGCCAGAGAACTTTTGCAACTATGGACTGGCCTTCTAGGTAAAAGACATGCCTGAAACATGAAAAAAGGAGCTATGTATCTGTGGAACCAGCCATAATCTTAGTGGTGTGGGCACCTTTCCTGCCATAGAAGAATCTGTCACTAAGTATTACCGTCTAGATATTTTCACAGCTGCATTTCACATGCTTTTTTCACTACACCAGACATTTAAAGCACATTCACCAAGCAGGTTTAATTTCTAAACTCAAAGCTTAATGCTCAGCCTATTTAAATCTACTGAGAGCTTGAAACAGACTCCAACAAGATTTGAACAGGCTCAGCATAATCAGTGAAGGTCATGTTAAAGACCTTGTGTAGCCTGGAGAAGCAGTTCATTCCTCCTGGCAACTCAGTCTGAATATGTAGAACACTTGATGGCACTTCCTTTATGGCTGAACAGCTGTTTGAGCCAGCAGCAGTTTAGTCAAGATCTTCAACTCAAGTATGAGTTGCAAAATGTCCATTTAATCCTTGCATTATTAAAGCATGAGTCTCTCAAAGGCAAGTCAAGTAGCAGAAAGGCAAACCTGCCTTCCACTTCATGATTTTATAAAGGAGCTTATGCCTTACTATGTGTGTTCTGCACTGAGGGGCAATCATTAAACAGGGAAGTTGTACTCTATGATAAATGTTTACAAAGCAAATTGCCTTGCAGCAAATATTCTGTAGTGCAGTAACAAATCAAAGAACCATGCTATGCTTTCCCAGAACTCAAATGAACTTTTGGGCTTCTGAGGTGATTCTGTAAGAGCACCAAGAAGTGCCCATGAATATTTGCAAAAGGAGTGCAAACAAGGAATTTCACAAGAAGCTGTTGAAACATGAGTGAGGATTAAAAAAAGCAGCCTGGACCTGTCTGCTCGCACTCTACTCCATAAAATCCTCAGGTAAATCCTGCACTACCATTTTCACAGATCTCTTCTCTTGCCTCTCTCTGCAGATCATGGGCATTTTATGCCTCATCTTCTCAAGTGTCCATCTGTCCTTCTGTGACTTTTCAGTAACTAATGCAGTAAACCCTCTTCTTCTTTCTTTCATCTTCAAGTCCTTTGTCTTTCCTGTGGACCTGTAGCATTTCTCCCGTTTAGTCCAGTCTCGGGTTGCCAGGGTCTATGTACCAGTTGGAAGGAAACAATGGTTCCCATGGTCACTTGAATCCAACAGAGAATCACAAGACAGAAAAGATGGAGAAGCTCTTTTGGGAACATACTAAGAAAATACTATATTCCACAAAAAAGGGCAACTGGTCCAAATGAAATGGTTCTGAGTAAGGAGTTCTTTTGGGAAAAGTCTGGAAAGACAGTCTTGCTTTTTTGAATATATGAGCTATTTGTAATAACGACAACATATACATTATCTACATTGAGTCCAGGAGGAAATATAAGTTTTTGTGTTGGATCCACAGGTGGGAATTATTCTGGATTGCAAAGACCTGAATGAATTTGCAAAGAAATTTGGGGGAAAAAAGCAGAATGCAATTTTTCAGAGTAAGTTTTAAGTCTTTGTCAACAGATGAGATTCTTCCCTGAGGTGACACTGAGTTTTGACACTTTATAGGTTGTGTTGCATTAAAAAACTCAAGGTGCCCAAATTGATTTTTAATGTTTAGTTCTGTTATGCCTATTCACAAACTACTCTAAAGATAGGAGACTATCAGACTAATCACTCTCAAGCCTTTGCTTGAAATACATCAAGCCTCAAGAAACATCTTGAAGCATTTCTTGAAACTGGTCATAGCAAATGTGTAGCAGCCACATTGGGTGAAATGTCTACTGTGGGAAAATGCAGTGCTGGATGGTATAGTTATGTTCTTTTTATAAACTGTGCCTGTTAAGGAGCTTTCTGACAGAGAGAGTTTGACATGACAACAATGTAGTAGTCCATCTGATGAGAAAGACTTATTTTCTGTTCAAGAAGAGCCTTTCCACCCTTGCATAAGCACTGCAAGAACTGAAGGCTGACAGCACACCATAAAAATTAGCTTTTTCTACTTCTTTACAGATGTGTTTTTCCTGCTGAGGCCTCTTGTGAGGCTATGCATATTCTGAGCTTTCAAAAGTTTACATGAAAGGAGACTCTGGATATGCTGTCTTACCAGCACTGGTTAGTTTTTTCTGCCTCACTGATTTATTTTCAGAATCAAAAATCTTATCAGATGAGGTAGCAACAGGTCTCCAGTGTATTGAATAGGAAAAGAGATTGACATATCCTAGTCTGAAGTCTCTTATCCCTTCCCCAAAAAGTCATTTTCTCTGGGCGCTCTGAACAGATCATGGCCATGGTAACTATAAGATCTGGCTCTGGATGACCTAGTCTACAGACTGACTCCATGGATGAAATGGCAAAAAAGTCTGGCTCTCCCTTGATCTTCACAATAATTAGGCACCAGCTATTTAACTTGGATGAAAGCCAACTACAAGGAATGCAAATCAGTGAAAGCCAAATAAGAGATCACCCAAAGTAACTGCTGTTTTGTAATTGGCAACTACTGCATTACCATATTCATGCTCCAAACAACCTCGGCAGCAGCTGGCCAACAATTTTTAGTTCTTAAAGGGGCAGAGACAATACACATGTGCACAAATGTACACATACATTCAGTTACACTCCTTGGGGCTCTAAGGCTTTTCCCCGTCAGAACAAGTTTTCCTCCATCACCAAAGACATTTTACTTTACAGGCTCCTTAAAGTTTTTCAGTCAGAGGAAATTTATCCAAGGAGTTCCTCATTATGAAGCAAGCTGGAGTCACATTATGGCACTATGGCCTCTTCTTGCAGGTGGATGAAGACAAGTTCTGAGATGCACACAGGGAATGGAGGACCTTTCTGAAGGCCTTATGTGTACAGAATTTTCCATGTGTACCCTTACACATAATAACTGTGGAACCTTTGCCAGAAGAAAGACAAACAAGGTGACTTGTGATTTTAGCATGTGCATATGTAGAATGACAATAAACAATGTGTATTTTCAAGTAATACCAATATATCAATCACTATAGAATGCAGAAGAATGAGACAATTCTTCCGTGAAGATCTTGGAGCCACTAACACACAGTAATGTTTGTGAAAGGCTTTACAAGTACAAACTAACATTGCACAGGAATAGCTTTGTTTCATCTTCAGAAATTCAGAGTTGGTGTCTCAAGCACATGGAAACAAGCCATGCTGATGGCTGCAGAAATTCTGTTAAGGGAGTTCAACTTCACATCAAGACCAGCTTTTTTAAGAAAGGTATCTCTGATCAACAGTTTTCTTCCTCACAAAATGGAGTAGACTTAAATGTTTAATATTGAGATGCACACTCTCACTGGAAAATGTCACTAAATAGGTCAAACCTGTGATATATGTCCATCTGATTCGTGTTAATATGGAACAATGCTAGGGCCCCATGATGACATACCCTTCTATAACCACAAGCCTAAGAAAGCAGAGAGGTTAATGTATATAGTTCTTACCTTGCACCCCCCCCAGCCGCCTCCTCACAGGGGAGGTGGGGCTGGCTGGGCACCAAGGCGGCATCGGCCCACCAAGTCCTCCTCACAGGGGAGGGGGGGGCTGGGCGAGGTCGCCTGCTGGGCCTTTCAGCGTAACAGGTTAAACCGGTTTTTGTTACTAACCAAAACAAAAAGAAGTTTAAGGCACGCCTATTCCTGGGGGCTATATAAACCAGAAACAAGAACTGTATCACGTGCGTCTTGGTAGAGCAGAGGCTCCCGGCACACCCAGCGCTGTTTGCTTGCCTTTATTCGTTTAATAAATTGTTAATTTTGATTGAAATCCTATTTGGGACTCAGTCATTTATCACAATTGGGGGCTCGTCCGGGAGGGCTTTGGATCCTAAATTCTGACTTGATCTAGGGGGGGCGCCCCACCATCATTTTTTGGTGGCCCCTACTCGAGTCAGGTCGGGACTAACGCCATCTTGAACCTGAATAGAGGCAAGCAAAGAATTTGATTTTTTTTTTATGAGCTCCCTTGCCGGCTGCAGCATTGTGTTTTGCCCGTAATTCTGCGCGCGAAGATCCGAACGAAGACGACGGAGTCGTAAGCGTAAGGCGTATACCGTTCGGTTGGAATCCGAATGAAGACGGCAGTCGTAAGTTTAAAGCGTATACCGTTCAGTTGGGATCCGAACGAAGATGGCAGTCGTAAGCGTAAGGCGTATACCGTTCAGTTGGGTGGGATTCGGTTGCCTGTGTGTGTAAGAGTGTGATTGAGACAGAACTTAGTTCCGAAGCGCTTGTGGAGGTCTTCTAACCGCGGTTCCAATCTCCCACGAGGGACTTGGCCGGTGAAGGACCGAAGCGATTCCTGTGGGATTTGTGGGTGGGTGATAGGTCCTAAACCCCCTGCAAGACTCCTACTAAGGTGACCAAGGGCTGTAGGAATTGCCACAGTAAAATTCCTAGATGGGTCAGTGGAGATCCGGGACCAGAAGAAAGGGAGCAAATTACCGGCCGTTAGGAATAATGATTAGAAATTGGAATGATAGGGGCCCCAGAAAAGGAAAAAAAACTGGTCCAGTATTGTATGATAGAATGGCCAAAGAAGCTTTTAAGACCACATGGTTTTTGGCCTGTTTTTGGATCCTTTGAGGACTGGATGTGCCAGGCCTTAAATATACGTGTTAATTCAAAGGAGCCTTTTAGTCAGGAGGAAAGTGATTATGCAGGATTATGGATCAGGACTTCACGTCCTTTTCCAGCCTCAATATTTGCACTAAAAGCAGGTGAGAGGTTTGAAGAAGAAAAACAGGAATAAGAGAAAGATGATAAATGGGAGCCATTGGATAACAATCCACCCCCGGCGGCTCAGCACGTGGCGGGGGGCCGCCGTCTTGGCGGCAGCTCAGCACGTGGCGGGGGGCCGCCATCTTGGCGGCGGCTCAGCAGGTGGCGGGGGGCCGCCATCTTGGCGGCGGCTCCCCGTCCGGAAGCCGTGGTACCTCCCCCAGTACTGCCGTTGCCCCCGCCTCCACCACTAACAGCACCGGAATTAGAGCGACCTCCGGCTGCATGTAGGAGAAGTACGTCTGCTGTATCTGAGGGAGCTTCTCTATATCCCTTACGAGAGGTACCCCTCGGAAGCAATGAAGGAGGCATCGGGTTTGTGGCAGTCCCAATAAACACCACAGATGTAAGACATTTCAAGAAAGAAATGGGAACCCTATTAGATGATCCCCTTGGAGTAGCGAAAAAAATCCACTATTCAAGGACTTCGAGGAGGAGTGGAAAAAGGGAAGAGTTGTGTATCAGTGATAGGGGCAAAAGGAGAGCCCTTTAAAGTACCTGTCTTGAAAGATGTAGAAGTAAAAACAGAGAAGAAAATTTGCCTTAATGATTTGCTTTTGCTCCCCGAAGCGGAGTACAATTTATTAGGAAGGGATCTGATTTTGAAATTAAACTTGAGCATTCAGAGTCAAGGGGACAAATTGCAGATTAAATTATACACTTTAACACTAGAGGATAAAGAAGTCATTAACCCTTCTGTATGGTATAAGGAGGGGGAAACTGGAAAGGTAGAAATGGACCCCATAAATGTTCAAATAATAGATCCGCATTGTCCAATTAGAGTCAAACAATACCCTATACCAATGGAGGGTCGAAAAGGATTGAAACCAATAGTCGACAGACTTCTGGAAGAAGGGACTCTAGAATCATGTATGTCACCTCATAATACACCCATCCTCCCCGTAAGGAAATCAGATGGGTCATACAGGGTGGTACAGGACCTGAGAGCTGTAAATCAGCAAACAATCACTAAATTTCCCGTGGTGGCAAATCCTTATACTTTACTGAGTCATAGATCTCCCAAACATACTTGGTATAGTGTAATAGATTTGAAAGATGCTTTTTGGGCCTGCCCTCTGGATGAGGGATCCAGAGATTATTTTGCCTTTGAGTGGGAGGACCCTGAAATGGGACGAAAACAGCAATTAAGATGGACTGTACTACCACAGGGGTTTACAGAGTCACCAAATCTGTTTGGGCAAACTTTAGAGAAAATCTTACAAGATTTCACTTTACCTGGGGAGGCAAAAACTATTGCAATATGTGGATGATTTATTAGTCACAGGAGAAACCAAAGAGGGAACCCGAGAAGCTACTATTAAATTGTTAAATTTTCTAGGAGAAAAGGGATTAAAGGTGTCCCGATCAAAATTACAGTTCATAGAACAGGAAGTAAAATACTTAGGGCATGGGCTGAGTAAGAGAAAAAAGAAGTTAGATCCTGACAGGGTATCTGGGATCCTATCCTTAAGACCCCCAAAAACTAAAAAGGAAATTCGGCAAATATTGGGATTATTAGGATATTGTAGGCCATGGCTTGAAAGCTACAGTGAAAAAGTAAAATTCCCATATGAGAAATTAACTAATAACCAACTTAAATGGTTGATAGAAGATGATCAGAAATTTGAGGAGATAAAAAGGGCATTAATCGAAGCACCTGTATTGAGCCTTCCGGATCTGGAAAAACCTTTCTATCTCTTTGTGAATACATCAAGCCAGACAGCATATGGAGTCCTTACTCAAGACTGGGCAGGAATTAAAAAAAACCCCGTGGGGTATTGCTCTAAGTTACTTGATCCAGTAAGTAGAGGATGGCCTGCTTGTCTCTAAGCTTTGGTCGCTACAGCATTATTAATAGAGGAAGTTAGGAAGATTACCTTCAGTGCTCCTCTAAAGGTGTATACTCCACACAATGTCAGAAGTGTTTTACAACAGAAAGCAGAAAAATGGTTAACGGATAACCGGATCCTAAAGTATGAAGCAATACTAACTGACTCCCCTAACTTAGAATTGAGGGTGACCTCTGCTCAGAGCCCAGCACAATTTTTGTTTGGAGAACCATCAGACAAACTACAACATAATTGCTTAGAGGTAATTGAGACCCAGACTAAGGTGAGGCCAGATTTAAGGAATACTGAGTTGGAGAAAGGAGAAGCACTGTTTGTAGATGGCTCCTCCCGAGTGGTAGAAGGAAAAAGAAAATCAGGATATGCAATAATTAATAAGGATCTAAAACCTGTGGAATCGGGACCTTTGAGTCCATCATGGTCGGCTCAGGCTTGTGAGCTGTATGCTCTATGTAGAGCCCTGGAACTATTAAAGGGAAAAAGTGGAACTATATTTACAGATTCCAAGTATGCATATGGGGTGGTTCACACTTTTTGAAAAGTTTGGGAAGAAAGAGGTTTGATTAATGCTCAAGGGAGGAATCTTGTACATCAAGAGTTAATAGTAAGGATTTTAAGGGCATTAAGAGAACCGAGGGAGATAGCAGTGGTACATGTGTGAAAGGACACCAAAAGGGAATAGATTACCGAACCAGAGGAAATAATTTAGCAGCTAAAGAAGCCCAGGAAGCAGCCTTGAGGACTCAGGTCGCTAAAATTAATGTAGTACAGGAGGAAGAGAGAAGAAAGGAAGAAGAAAAGAAGCTTACCCCTGAGGAACAAACAAAATTGGGAAAAATAGGGGCTAAATTAGAACACGGGAAATGGATTCTGCCTGATGGGCGAGAGATGTTGCCAAAAGCCTATGCTAGGCAAATATTGGAACGTTTGCATGCACAAACACATTGGGGTACAAAGGCGTTATGTGATCATTTCCTTAAACAACTTGGCTGCATTGGGATTTTTGAAATAGCAAAGCAAATTACACAAAGTTGCTTAACTTGTCAAAAGATAAATAAGAAAGTGTTTCAACAAGCAGCCATGGGAGGGAGGAGGACAGCTTACAGGCCTTTCAAGAAAGTACAAGTTGATTTCACTGAATTGCCCAAGGTGGGGAGGATAAAATATCTATTGGTAATAGTAGATCATTTAACACAATGGGTAGAAGCTTATACTGTAGCACGAGCTACGGCACAAATGGTGGTAAAAATTTTATTAGAACATTTGATACCTAGATATGGGATAGTCCAGTACATAGATTCTGATCAGGGCACACACTTTACTTCTAAAATAATAAAATTATTATGTCAATCATTAGGTATTCAGTGGGAATACCATACTCCATGGCACCCACAAAGCTCAGGGAAAGTAGAAAGAATGAATCAAACAATAAAACAACAATTGGCTAATTTAATGATTGAGACACACATGCCCTGGACAAAATGCTTACCATTGGCACTTTTGAATATAAGAACTAAGTCACATAGTGAGACTGGACTGTCGCCATATGAAATGTTATATGGCATGCCTTATTCTCAGGGGATGCCACTAGGGAACAATGTAGTTGAGGATCGTAATATCCAAAAATACATAATTACCATCGGGAAAAGATTGAAAGAGCTAAGATAAATTGGGATGATGGCTCAAACACCACATTTAGGATTTGCAATTCATCAACTAAAACCAGGAGATAGGGTTCTAATAAAAACATGGAAAGAAGAAAACTTATCTCCCCTCTGGGAAGGACCTTTTCTTGTTTTATTAACTACAGAAACAGCTGTGAGAACTGCTGAGAAAGGATGGACACATGTGTCACGAGTAAAAGGTCCAGTGAAGGAGTGGAAAGTAACCTCTGAACCAGGAGAAACTAAACTAACCATCAGATGAACCTGAAGAGGCCTTCATCAAAGAGTATAAGCTAAGTTGCTGTGGGAATTTTATTGTGATTACTCCTGTAAAATTAGTAAACAGAGAGACTCCTGAATGGATACCTATTAGGGGAAACGATTTATTCAATTAAGTAATATCCCCTAGGGATAACAATAAGTTGTCTGCAGTATACACGGGCTTTTTGGGACATAGCATACTGATTAGAAAAGGGGCAACTCATTTGGGTGCTCAGAAAGGACAACCCTTAAGGAAGAGGGCAAGACCGGATAGGGAACCGGTGCTGCGGCTTGGAAGGTCTGCCGAGGGTTGCAACCCCTTCGGGCTGTGACCGCCGATCACTATGGCCCTTACTGGACCTCTTCTAGTCCTACTTGGGGTGAGTTCCTTAACCCAGACCATGGTCTATGGCTGTAAAGACCAGAAGATAGGAAGCTGCATTTATAACCAAACCCAGTATGTTCTATGCAGAAAAGGTAACAGGACCGTAATGAATCCCAATTATCCACTTGTGGAAAAGGGGGATGGTCCTGTGTATGCTGGGATACTGAAGGCTGGGGATATGATTATCAATGTGAGGACTTGAAAGCTTCAATTGCAAAGGTGCAACCATATGCTATGATCCAAAAGAACTCTTATCAATATTGGGTAAAAATGAAGACAAATTTGGATGTAAGTAGATTAATTGGAGCAAGTGAGGTTATAGACTGTTCATTTTATCATGAAATAGAAACAGGAGTGAAACATGAAATTCTCACAGTTGCTAAAAACCTATTTGTAAATAAATATTACTAATTGTTGTGAGAACTGCTTTGTATATGTAGAAAATTTAATCTTGGTAATTGTTGTTTAGAAATGGATGATGAAGGAAAAGTTGTAAATGAGTTTGTAAAAGAAATGAAGAAAATTGCACATGTCGGGGTAGTTGTATTCGGGATATGTGGGAGATTGTTAATAATTCCATGTTTAATGCCTTGTTTTACTAGACTAATACACTCAGTTATACAAGGAATGCAAATACCTGCGGTACCTGTTGACCCAGAACCAGGGAAAGAGAAGACTCATTCCCTAATAGTAATAGAAACAAAAGAAGATCCAAAATTGATACCAATTCGGAGAGTGTTAACTTGATTGGAAATGAAAAACATGAATCAATACCATGAAAAAGAAAATGGGGGATTGTGATATATGTCCATCTGATTCGTGTTAATATGGAACAATGCTAGGGCCCCATGATGACATACCCTTCTATAACCACAAGCCTAAGAAAGCAGAGAGGTTAATGTATATAGTTCTTACCTTGCACCCCCCCCAGCCGCCTCCTCACAGGGGAGGTGGGGCTGGCTGGGCACCAAGGCGGCATCGGCCCACCAAGTCCTCCTCACAGGGGAGGGGGGGGCTGGGCGAGGTCGCCTGCCGGGCCTTTCAGCGTAACAGGTTAAACCGGTTTTTGTTACTAACCAAAACAAAAAGAAGTTTAAGGCACGCCTATTCCTGGGGGCTATATAAACCAGAAACAAGAACTGTATCACGTGCGTCTTGGTAGAGCAGAGGCTCCCGGCACACCCAGCGCTGTTTGCTTGCCTTTATTCGTTTAATAAATTGTTAATTTTGATTGAAATCCTATTTGGGACTCAAGTCATTTATCACAAACCTGTCTGCATTCTCAGTACACAGCAATGCCAATGTGCACATGCTACCTTTCTGCAGGACCGAGAGCACAGAGCAGAGTTCAGTCTGGGCTAAATGCCTGAAGACAGAAAAGTATCTGCTGCCATAGTTCAAGATGGCCCTTTTCTACACATTTTATAATGCAAACAGGACATAAAAAAAAAATAAAAATCTAATTTAACTTACCTAACCTTGTGTAGAAGATGAACACACATATTCTTCCTGATCCAAGCAACTCTGACCAGTTCCTCTGAGTTGGCAATATGTTGGCTCCTAAAGAAATCATACTACTACTTAACATACTACTCTTTAAAAGCAATGAGACAGCTTTGTGATTCATTTGTAAATTAATGTTTTGATTCTTCCTGTTCCAAAGCAGATTTGTTCAGTCACTTGAAGTTGCTCCAGGAGACCTCTTAAACAATAGAGCCCCTAGGAGTGAGTTCCCTTTGGGTACCCAAGTATCCATAAAGTAAATGGAAAGAACTCAACATTTCTTCAATAGCGTCTGGATCAAGTCATTGGAACAGATGAAAAGGATTCTTAAGTGCATTGCAAGGGTACATGTAAACGTAAAGTCAGTGGCAGTTCTAAGTGCCCAGCACATTTGAAAAACAAAAGAGCCAGGTTTTACAAAGGCTCAACCAAAAAGAATTTCCAAATGAAGCTAGATTTCAGGTAGGTATTTCAAAGGAGGCTCAACCTTTTCGGATACCACCAACTGTCCCAAAATAAGAAACATTTGAAAATACTGACCTACCCTAGCAAAAGATGTGTAGCTGTCTATAATTGGCCTGTATCCTGTGCAATGGCAGGTATTTTCAGAAATATTTAGACAGTACTAAATGCTACAGTGTATCCTATTTGAAGTCTCCAGTGTGAACCACCTTTTTATGATTTTGAGATGTCCTTAAACCACCATGGCTATGGCAAAATACCACTTTGGAGCATCATCTACTGCTCTTTGAGTCAAACCACACTTATGACCTTGGCAATAAAAGTTATCCCTTTGTGAGAAACTATGGACTAGGGTATTGTTTATTAAGATTTATGTTAAGCTCAATGTAAAGGTTAGGCAATAAAGGATATGAAACCACTTATGCCAGCCAGACACCGCTTGTGCAAGATAACCGACCGCTTGTGCAAGATAACTGCCAGATGTCCAGGAAACCGACAGACACAGGAGAAGCAACCCCATATAAGGATATATGAGTGAGGGGTCAACTACGGAACAAAGGAGGAAGACTTCTTACTTCGGCCTCAACGACCACCAAGAGGCAGAAAAAGACCCCCTAACAACAACTGAAGCATGCGCAGAGTGCCTCCACTACTTCATTGAACGCGGAAGCAAAGATGTATAAAAAGAGACTGTTGGAACTGCTCAGTACGGCAGTTGGCGGAGCGCAGACTCCCCTGTCGTCCAGCGCTGTATTTGCTCATATTCTACTTGCTATAATTAATAAAATTTTAATTGGATTATGATCCATTGTGGTCTCAATTTATAACAATTCCTGGTGCCGTGACTCGGATAAGGAACGGTGGGCTTCTGTCCTCCGGGGAGGCGCCCCGCGGCAATCCGCGGCCCCGCGACCGACAGCCTACCTCAACCTTACCGACGAACCTAAATTCTAGAATAATGAGCAAAGGAGAAACCGGTAAAATCCCATAAAAATTCTGTGCACGGGAGTCCGGACGAAGACGCAGGATGCGTAAGTATATTGCGAATTTGTTCGCGGGTTTGCCGTTCGGGCGGGATTGGGTTTCCTGGAATATAACGAGTGAGAGGTTCGATATACTGAACCGAGCGAGTGTGGACTCTTAAGTACTGCGTTTCCCATCTCCCGCGAGGGACTGGGCCAGGAACAAGGGGAGCGAGTGAGTGTATGTTTACGGATATTCCAGAAGATGGGGGCGAAGGGCAGCAAGCCTTCGACTCCCATGGGAAGGGTACCCACTGTACCTAAGAATACCCCTCTGGCATATATCTTAGACAATTGGAAATATTTCTCTGGAACCCTAGGGAAAGATAAGCAGAAAATGATAGAATATTGTACTAAGATATGGGGAGGGAAGAAGATTTTTAAAGATGTCTTTTGGCCAGTTTATGGGTCAGAAGAAGATTGGATAAGACAGCAATTAAACCTCTGGGTTAATAATAAAAAACCCCCTAACCCGGAGGAGAGTCAGTATGCAGAGGTGTGGCTAGAAAGACCGAAAGCTAGACTTTACCCACTGAATGAAGTAAAAAACTAAACAAAAGAAAAAGAAGGAGGAGTTAGACGAAACCCTTCTAACCCCCCCTCCTTACATTCCTCCTCCTGCTCCCGCAGCCCCTCCAGAGGTCCCCAGAGCACCCACTCCCCCACCAGAATCGGAACAAGGGTCTCCCCCTCCTCCCAGACGCATGACTAGAAGTCAAAAAGGGGCAGCTCAGATGTACCCTCTAAGGGAAATGCCCATGGGGGGACCTCAACCTGTGATTGGTTATATTTCTGTACCCCTAAGCTCGGCTGACCTACGAGATTTTAAAAGAGCCGAGATGGGAAACCTAATTGAGGACCCACTCGGAGTGGCAGAAAGATTAGATCAATTTTTGGGACCAAACCTTTATACTTGGGATGAGATGCAATCTATCCTTGGTCAATTATTTACTACCGAGGAAAGAGATACGATTAGACGAGCAGGAATGAGACTGTGGGATGCTCAGCATGCCCAGGGACCCCAAGCAGATATTAAATGGCCACTCCAAAGACCTAATTGGGATAATCAGGATCCGGTGCATAGAACTCATATGCAGGACCTGAGAACTATAGTAATTCAGGGGATTAGAGAAGCAGTACCCCGTGGCCAGAATATCAATAAAGCATTTAATGAAATGCAAAAGAAAGATGAGAGCCCTACTGAGTGGCTGGAACGACTGAGGAAAGCCCTTCAACTGTACTCTGGGGTAAATCCAGACGACCCTTTAGGGCAAGCGCTCCTCAAAACTCAGTTTGTGGCAAAATCATGGGAAGATATCAGAAAGAAGAGTGAAAAGTTAGAAGACTGGCAGAATAGAGAGTTGGATGAATTATTGAGGGAAGCTCAGAAAGTCTACGTAAGGCGGGAAGAAGAGAGCAGCAAGCGACAAGTAAAAATGATGGTAGCAGCGGTCAGAGAGGATCGCAAAGGGCGGATTGGTGAACACAGATCTGCTGGAACGAAACAAGGGAACGTAGTAGTAAAAAAGGAACAGAGGTGTTGTTTTTACTGTAGAAAGAAGGGACATATAAAGAAGAATTGCAGAGAAAGGATCAGGGATGAAGAAATATTGAAAATGGAATAGGAGAGTCAGGGGCTCTATATCTTAGGGGACCGGAGTCATCATGAGCCCTTGATAAAAATTAAAAATAGGTTCCCATAAACAAGAGTTCACCTTTTTAGTAGACACTGGGGCTGAGAAATCGACTATTAGGCAAATACCTGAGGGATGTAAAGTTTCCCCTGAAAAAGTACAAGTAATTGGGGCAAAAGGAGAACCCTTTAAAGTAAGCAAACTCAAAAATGTGGTATTTGAAACTGAAAATAAATTCAGAATGGGTGAACTCTTGCTCGTCCCTGAAGCAGAATTTAATCTTTTAGGACGGGATTTAATTGTTGAATTGCAATTAGAAATTAAAGTAAAAAATCAAGAGCTAATGGTGTCTGCTTATCCTTTGACCGTAGATGATCAAAAACAAATTAACCCCCATGTCTGGTACTCTCCGGACACAATAAGTAAACTGGAAATCCCACTGATTAAAATTCAAATTTCCGAACCCCACATACCTGTGAGGGTAAGGCAATATCCCATATCCCTAGAAGGACGGAGAGGATTAAAACCAGAAATTGATCGATTGTTAGCACAAGGAATTTTAGAGCCTTGTATGTCACCCTTTAACACTCCCATTTTGCCTGTAAGGAAGCCAAAAGGGAAATATCGGCTTGTACATAATTTAAGGGAAATAAACAAAAGAACTATCACCCGGTTCCCTGTAGTAGCAAATCCATACACACTGCTAAGCAAGCTAAGACCCCATAACTCCTGGTATAGTGTAGTTGATTTAAAGGATGCCTTTTGGGCCTGTCCACTGGCAGAAGAATGCCGTGATTATTTTGCCTTTGAATGGGAAGACATAGAGACAGGCCGTAGACAGCAATTGAGATGGACCGTGCTCCCCCAAGGGTTCACTGAGTCCCCTAATCTGTTTGGACAGGCCCTGGAAGAGCTCTTAAAAGAATACCAGGTACAAACGGGAAACGTGCTGTTACAGTATGTAGATGATCTGCTCATAGCAGGGAATAATAAGGAGGATGTAAGAAAAGAAAGCATTCGACTCCTAAACTTTCTTGCACAAAAGGGACTACGGGTATCACAAGAAAAGTTACAATTTGTGGAGGAGAAAGTGAAATATTTGGGGCATTATTTGCTTTTAGATCCGGAGCGCATTAAAGAAATTCTAGAATTACCTATGCCTGTCAATAAGAGGCAAATTCGGCAGGCATTAAGGCTATTTGGGTATTGTAGGCAATAGATGGAGAACTACAGCTTTAAAGTTAAATTTTTATATGAACAACTGTCTAAAGACAAAATACCCAAGTGGACCCCTCAGGATCAAGAGCAGTTTGCCAGTCTCAAAAGAGAGCTAAGTCAAGCACCGGTTTTAAGCCTCCCAGATTTAAAGCGGCCATTCCATTTATTCGTTAACATACATGAAGGAACAGCATTCGGAGTATTAACTCAGGAATGGGCCGGACAAAAGAAACCGGTGGCATACTTATCAAAGCTGTTGGATCCTGTGAGCAGGAGTTGGCCAAGTTGTTTACAAATCATTGTTGCTGCTGCCTTATTACTTAAAGAAACGAATCGTATTACCTTTAATAGAGAAGTTGTCCTATATGCGCCTCATAACATAAGGGGGGTGCTTCAACAGAAAGCAGAAAAATGGCTTACAGATAGCCGACTACTAAAGTATGAGGAAATACTCATAGAATCTCCAAAACTGTCCCTAAGGACTGTCGGAGCGGTTAACCCTGCAGAATTTCTATACCCAGGGGAAAGTACTGAATTAGTACATGATTGTCTCCAAGCGATTGAACAACAAACACGAATTCGATCAGATCTAGAAGAAGAGGAATTACAACATGGAGAAATATTTTTCATAGATGGGTCATCTCGAATAGTGGAAGGTAAACGATTGTCCGGATATGCTATCGTTAAGTTGGAAAAAGGAGAATTTAAGACAATAGAATCGGGCCCCCTGAGTGCCAGCTGGTCGGCTCAAGCCTGTGAGCTGTATGCATTATGGAAAGCATTAGTGTCACTGAAGGGAAAGGATGGAACTATATATACAGACTCACGCTATGCGTTCGGAGTGGTACATACCTTTGGAAAAATATGGGAGGAAAGAGGATTTGTTAACTCACAGGGAAAAGAACTGATACACCCGGAATTAATTCGGCGAGTTCTGGGGGCATTGAAAATGCCGAATAAAATAGCAATTGTACATATAAAGGGACACCAGCGAGGTACAAGTTATCAAGTTAGGGGAAATAATGCAGCTGATACAGAAGCAAAACGAGTGGCAGGCAATTATAGTACGATTTTGACTATGCAACAAGTACCTGTTAGCAAAAAATTTGAGCTTTGAGCCTGCAGAAAAAGAAAAACTAGAACAAATGGGAGCTAAGGAACAGGATGGTAAGTATATGTTGCCAGATAGGAGAGAAGTCTTGCCGAAGGGCATAGCACTCGGAATATTTTCAAAAATGCACAGTAAAACACACTGGGGAACCCAGGCGTTAGTTAATCATTTCAATCAACAGTTTGCCTGTATAGGCGTATATAACATAGCAAAGACAGTCACGGCAGCCTGCGAGACCTGTCAAAAGCTTAATCGAAACAACATGAGACAAAAACCTCTTGGAGGACGTTCCCCAGCATACAGACCTTTCTCACACATACAGGTGGATTTTACTGAACTACCCAGGTTAGGGCGTTACAAATATTTATTAGTAATGGTGGATCATTTAACACATTATGTGGAGGCTTTTCCTACCTCCAAGGCAACTGCTAACCAAGTTACTAAGGTATTACTTGAACACATTATACCTCAATATGGAGTATCTGATGTAATCGACTCGGACAGAAGAACACACTTTGTGTCAAAAATTGTTAGAGATCTAACAGAAAACTTGAGTATTAAGTGGGAATACCATACGCCATGGCATCCACAAAGTTCGGGAAAAGTTGAAAGGATGAATGGGGAAATCAAAACTATTTTGACTAAATTAATGATAGAAACTAAATTATCATGGATTAAGTGCCTACCCATGGCACTATTAATTCTCAGAACCAGGCCCCGAGCAGATGTAGGAATATCAGCGTTTGAAATGGTATATGGAATGCCCTATAGAATCGAAAGTCCACAAACAAATGTTTTAATTCGAGATTGTGTAATTAATGAATATGTTTCACAATTAGCAGAACATCGTAACAAGCTTTGGGAACATAGACTAATTGTGCAACGACCCCCGTTGGACTTAAAAATTCACAATTTTAAACCTGGAGACTGGATATTAGTTAAAACGTGGAAAGAAGAAACCCTAAAACCCAATTGGGAGGGACCTTATCTTGTTTTGCTTACAACAGAAACAGCTGTCCGAACTACTGAACGTAGATGGACTCATGCCAGTCGCATTAAAGGCCCAGTGACGAGACCTCACTGGAAAGTAATCAGTACTCCAGGTGACACCAAGATAACCCTGAAAAGATAACGCAATGATAGAAACTTTATTTGATTATTTTGCCGCATTTCCTTTTGGTGATAAAGTGTATATTGTTGTTTATATTTGCTATAATTATTTCTTTTTTTATCTATTATATATAGAAGCATACAAAGTGTGTTGAAGGAAATTGCTAAACTTATGCAATCACACAATATTGAGTATAGAGGACAGGCTGATTTAAGTAATATAAGCACTCTAGATATACGAATTAGGTGCAACAATTTGAACTGCGATTGCTACCCATTTGCTTGTTTCAAGTGTAAGGTATGCCAGGATAAATGGTGGACACACTGTAAATATGGATACCCTCCGATAGGAGTTTGCACACAGTGTTGTAAAATTCAAAGAACTCTCACTGAGTGAAAATTAAAACAATTAGAGTCGAAACAAGAAATTATTCGAGAATCCCATGAATGGTGAGAAATTTTTGCCAAAGGAATAAACCCTCAGTATTATTGTTACCATTCCAACGAACCAGTCCCCTTTGTGGCTGAAATTTTGGCTATGAAGTGCAGAAGGGAAGTACTAGCTGTGTCTTGCTTTGTCCCATTAGTTAAAGCTGCAAAGTGGGAAGCCTATATAAACAGGCAGAAAGCCCGAAACAGCTGTTCTCCTGAAGAATTCCCCTGCTGCCGAGAAGATGGTACACCCCGTGGCTCGAAGCAACCGAGTCGACGGGCGAGGCAGAGGAGGAACAAACTGTGGAGAAAGGAACCAGAACAATGGGACGCAAAAGCAGCGATGGTCGAACTTCCCCAAGACTGGTAAAAGTATACCTAAATTGGCAAAATTGACAGACATCCTTTCTCCTGGTATACCGTTAGTTTTGTTATTGATAATAACCCAAACAAATGGAAACCCTCATAAACCTATAGCTTGGAAATTATATAATTTACCAGAGTCAAAGTTAATTCAAACTCAAATCGATCCAGGGAAGTGGAATTTCTCCATGCATCTATATTCCCTGATATCTATAGAACAGGACTCCCCTGTTTTTACCCCAGATCTAGCAAAGCTTCAGGCCCAATGCAAGGCATTTTATATATGTCCAGCAAGTAATTCTAGGACTTATATTTGGGCCTTGTATATTACGCTATATTTTACATTATATTAAAGAACGGTTTGACATAGCTAAATTGCTTATTTTAACTATGATGTCTGAGGCAAAATATAAGAGTATATCTATTAATGAGGATGACGATTATTGTGAATGCGTTACGTCGCGTGAAAATTATACCTATTGTAATTGTGAGGTACTACCTTGTGAGTGTTATGATAGATGTTAGGATTGTGGAAAAGGGGTTGCTTATAGTGCTGAGAATAAAAGTAGTATCTAATAAACAATAATAGGATAAAAAAGAAAAAGGGGGGATTGTGAGAAACTATGGACTAGGGTATTGTTTATTAAGATTTATGTTAAGCTCAATGTAAAGGTTAGGCAATAAAGGATATGAAACCACTTATGCCAGCCAGACACCGCTTGTGCAAGATAACCGACCGCTTGTGCAAGATAACTGCCAGATGTCCAGGAAACCGACAGACACAGGAGAAGCAACCCCATATAAGGATATATGAGTGAGGGGTCAACTATGGAACAAAGGAGGAAGACTTCTTACTTCGGCCTCAACGACCACCAAGAGGCAGAAAAAGACCCCCTAACAACAACTGAAGCATGCGCAGAGTGCCTCCACTACTTCATTGAACGCGGAAGCAAAGATGTATAAAAAGAGACTATTGGAACTGCTCAGTACGGCAGTTGGCGGAGCGCAGACTCCCCTGTCGTCCAGCGCTGTATTTGCTCATATTCTACTTGCTATAATTAATAAAATTTTAATTGGATTATGATCCATTGTGGTCTCAATTTATAACACCTTTACTATACTTTTTACAATTTACTGTCTGAAACCTACCGTTTTGCTTAGGTACTAGATGATGTCTTCCATCTGATTTCAACATGTTTCTAGATTTCTTTAAACTCAGTGCAATTTTATCCATTGGTGCATTTCCACTGAGAGATGCTAATTATTCCACTGAATACTTTGGACTATGCATAATGCAAGCTAATAAAAAAGCTGCAGCTAATAAATTACTTTCCACTACTGCCCTTCTCCAATTAATCCTTAAATTAATATTGTTTTTCTTCCAGCACAGACGGCTCTCAACAGCAAAGCTAAACACATTCGCTTAACTTTATAACCTGCATGTCAGCTTCTTAGCTGGGATAACTGCCACTGAAGTCAATATAGCCCTGACAGCAGTTAGCAACCTGAAGAATCTCAAATGACAGAAAATAAAGATAAGATAATAAAGTAAGCTTATGCAAAATGCTTTGGGGCCTAAATGAATTATTTACTATGGAAGTAATTCTGTGTTGATTTCTTTAGTTACTATTTTCATCGCAAATGCACTGAAAGGTTTTCCATGCTTTGGGAAGCTGTAAGGAAGATTTGGGCAGTATTTAGAAAAGTTACACTCAAACTTTACAATGTCATATCCAGGTAACGAACACACAGTATGCACATACAGCACTGGATTGCTCTGCCGAGCACAAATACAAGGTGAATCGTGTTATTCCTACTTATTGTTCTGTTTACATTGGTTCCCAAAGAAAAGTGAAACAAATCATCTTAATCCCCAGTTGCAGTAATTTACAGAATTCTAGAACTCAAAGGCGAAGTTCAAAAAAAGGACATACTTCTTTCTTAGATAATACAACAGCAATTCTTCAGGGTCTGCCTGCCTCTCTATTACCTACATTATGAAATAAAAAAAGACATTATGGGTTAGAGAGGGATCTAATATAATTGTCTCACAAGGATTAACTATATTGTTTAAATGCAGTGATTGTAGATTAATATGTAGTGTGTTTGGTCAGCAACAGGATCCTGTCACTTGATCACAACCTGCAGGTAAATAAATGAATGGGTCAGGCAGTATTGGTCAAATATGTCCTTTTAAAGTAATAGAAATAATAGTTACTCAGAGAACTGAAAGGGTAGAAAGGCTGAGTAAGCACTGAATGGACAAGAGTAGAAAGTGTCTTTGGATTAGATCCTTTGTTGATTCTTATCAGCATGAATCAGAAATACCTTCATCTTAAAGCCATGTACTTGTGTGTGTGAAAATGCTGTGCATTTTACCTCCTTGAAGTTGATATTAACCCTTTCATTTGCAGAGACCCATAAAAGCAGAGAAAAATCTTAGTATAAGAAGAGCAGGGAGGATACATAACTATATTTTCAATGTAATGAAGTTTAATGTGTATGAGTGGGGCTGATGCAGGCCTTGCTTTAACCTTGTCTCAAGAATGTTGCTGTATCATTGGCATGCTTCAATTTGTTGGAGACAAGATAATCAAACAGCTGTGAAAACATATTTTAGGACCCATTGCTGCAGAATAAGAGGAGACTGAACCTCAACAGTTCTGCTATACCAACAGCATGCATCAATTTACCAGGTGTAAGATAACATGAACTAGTTCAGGAATTTATTTGGGACTACAGAGTGAAATAAGGTTTCAGAGTATGCCTTTAAGCACAGGTGGCATGTAAGGACAGATAAAACATAACTGACAGAAAAAAAATTAAATTACTTTTCCTTAATTCACCTGGTAAAAAAAAAAAAGCCTTTACCGCCCCCCCCCCCCCGGAGTACAAAAATGTTGATCAAACCCCTGAAAAATATCTCTAGAAAAATACATAGCAAGGTTGGATTGTTTGTTTGGGTTTTAACAAAGAAATAAAATATCTTAATTTCAGCTTATATTTTAGGTGACATGTTTGTTAATAGGAATTCTTATTCACTCAACCTGCAAAGTAAGGAAAGGTGACAAAATGTCTTAGAAAATGAAATGTGAGCTTTTGGCATCAAGAACAGAAAAAAAATTAACTACTTATTTTCTTTTGATTAATTACTGAAACTATATTAGTAAGCAGCATATTCTTTTACAAGTGATGTATTTACTCTAACTACATCAACTTTAGGAGCATACTAGTAAAAGGTTTTAGTAAAAAGCTAACTAATTACAATTCTAAAAATTCTGTGATATGAAGGGTGATACAAAGTCACCCAGATTATGTAAAAAATGCGGTAGAAAGGATGCTATAAGGAAAAGCAAAGACAAGAGATGATTATCCACGAATAAACTGTTGCTCCACAATAACAACCTTCCTGAATATGAACAGTAAACACTAAAGCACTGCTGTTAAAAAAAAAAAAAAGGCACTTAAAAACTTACCTTCCTGCCATTCACAAAAGACAAGCTCATCTGACTGTTGGGTGCAAGCCATGCTGTTGCATTAAAGCCTGAAAAATAAAGCTTTACACATCAAAAGAAATTAATGAAATGCTATATGCTCCCAAAGGTTAAATAAATTTGCCTTGTCCCGCAGAATTTTTTTCAGAATAAGCATTAAATTAAGTAGATGGGGAGAAGCCAGTGTAATGTAGGCCGTTTCTCAGCAATTAATGCATGTGCAGATGTTAATGCACCAAACTTTCTACTCCTACTCCACACCCCAACTCTTCCCTGGTGAGTTGAAATAATCTGGAAAGAATTTGAGCCCTTCCAATTCTAACCCTGTAACCTAAGAGATAAGGCACTTCACTGTGAGGGGGCGCTTCTGGGTTTGAGCTACAGTTGTCAGGCCTGTTTCTTTTATATTGTCCAGTAATTGATGAATTTAGAATATGTAGGAATGCCTGAAGCCAGAACCCAAGACATGCAACATTACCCACTTCTGTGGGGTGTCAAATGCTAAGCTGAGGAGCCATGCTTCTCATTTTAGCTTGTCACTGACCTGAACGATCTATGTTTTTTTTCTCCTGCAGTGACCAAGTTTTAGCAAAATCAAGATAACTACTATACACACATTTAAAATTTCCTTCTGGTTATCTCTATGCCATGCCAGCTCTATACCTTGACTGCTGTGGGTGCCATTATAAGATGACCATACTCTGTATATACCATGTTCTAAGGGAGAGAAATCCAAAATCCTGATTTGGGATTCTAGATTCTTATCCATTTCCCTGGCTGCATGTCCAGGAAACAAGGTCATTCATCTTTAAATGTTTTATTACAGCTGGCTTTTATTTTTTTTTTAAAAGGGGACTTATGTATACGTCTTTCCAAAGTCTCCATTTGTGTATGTACGTCTTTTGTTTCATTTACCATTTTTACATTTCACAGCAAAGGTCTCTGTATTTCATTTAGAGTCAGCATAGGCTTGCAGCACAAAGTAGTCAGTCCCAGATCTTTCACCACTCCCCATTAGAAGGAAAGAAAATGATTCTCAGCAGAGATATGCCACTGCTTTTGTGTTTTAGCTCCTAATGTATGCCTGAGAGCTACCACAATGCAAGCACTGAGGTGATGTCAGTCACTAGGTCCCGCAGGCAAAAGCTGTAATGGGTCCTGCAAACTGCAGCACTGCTGTAGTATTCCACATGTGTTGTAGGTACAATGATGCAGGTTCAAAGGCCTAAGAAGAAAAAGAACCAGACCCAATACTAAACTTTGACAGTCCAATATCTAATTTTCAGAGTACTAGGCCTCCAAACCAGCAGCTAGTATTTATGTTAGGTGTTTAATCTTACACACACATGGAATGGGAGTTCGGAGGGTGGATAGTTATAGAAACACTTCTTTAAGGAAGAAAATTAGTAGAAAGCATTCTTCTCAACCATCTCCAGTTTGGGTGTTTCTGTACAGTGCACATTAATGTGTCAATAACCATCCAACATGTCAGTGTCTTTGGAGCCCTGACCCTTCTACTTATCTATCCCCCTGGATCCGCACATTTTAAACAATATTAAAAATGTAAGAAAAGCCTCCTCTTTAATGCCTTTATAGTCTATGAAAATTTCTTTCATAATATTCCATGTAGCCATAGTATCATCTATCAGGATGTTTATTTGCTGATATTTCTAGCTTCCATGCAGTTTTTCAAATGCCTACAAGCCAAAAGACAGCTTAATATGTTTCAGCTCTCAAAAAACCCAACAACCCATGTTTGGCACATGTTCAGATTTTTCTGAGACAACCAGACAACAGTGCCACTTGTAACGAGGCAGGGAGGAATCTTTGTTAATAATAACTGAGAAATACTGACAAGCAGGTGTGTGATCTGCACTGCAGAAAACAAAGTGCAGGTCTAGAACATGATGAATCCCTGGACTGCAGACACCTCAGACATCACTGCCTGCAAGGGCTGGGCCACAATTTTTACAAGATTTGACTTGTCTGGAACTAACCAACACCTGTGCTAATGCATAGGTATAGGAGAATAACAGACAATGCACCTTCCCCCGTTCAATAGACTTGTATGCTCCCTGCTTCAGTGTATGCCAGGATTTACCCTAGTTTTGGGGCTGTTATCAACACGTGGGGTTGTGAGCTGTCGTTAACAAGCCCATACAGTGAAAGTAGGAAGTTGTTTCAAATCAGGAAAAACTAATTGTGGCAGCAGCATTCACATTTAATTTGATTTATTGATTTTCTTACAATATATAAAAGCCAAAGTAATATAAAGAATGTGAAGAAAAAGAAGTAAAAACCAATGGGGCTTCAGCTGCCTAAACCACACTTCTGGTGCCACTTCAGATAATTTGCAATAATCTGTTTGGCCTGCAATTGCTATGTTGTATCTTCCAGTCCTGTGCTCTCCTTTGTCTCTGCTGTCTTATGACATCTGAAATGGTCTAGACACCTATGTTTAAGTAACTGGATTTTACCTACTCATAGCGGTTACAGAGAGACAAATTGCAGCAATAAAGATTTCATACCTTAATAGCCAATCCAAGACCAGTTTAACCTACTAACATGATTTCTGTCACAGACAGAGTATCAACTCACAAAAGGGATGGAAGGCAAGAAGAGAAAATAGTCTGTGGAAAACTGAGGAGCAGTGAAATAATAAGAGCCTGCAGGCTGACATGTCAAACAAATTAGAGCCATTTCTTTTCATTACAAATGTCGGTCTTCACGGCTCTGGAGCAATCTGACCTATGAGTAACTGGAATAGCAATCACAATTCTCAGCAAGGAGTAACTGATACAGAGGTTCACTGAAACCACACACTGAACATACAAACTACTTGTTTTCCCAGATCTACTTCCTTATCAAAGAACCTGCTGCAATTTTTCAGGTGCTACTTTTGGTAACTTCTGCAGACTCACTAAAAAAGTGTTTTCTCCGTATTAGGATGTATCCCAGATCAAAGCCCCAAATTCAAATACCATGGAGATTTGTGTATTTGTGTGTGTGCATTCAGACCTGAAATCTCAGCTTTGCACTTCAAGAGGAAGAAAGGCTGAAGTTCTTAGTCAGTTCAATACTGTGGATTCTGATGCTGAGATCTGAATATTGTGGCCAGAGCTTTCATAACATATTAACTTTGTTATATTCTGTGTCATTTCTTGGTCTCAGGTTACAAATATATACATACTTCAAATTTAATAACACTGGATTTTCTGTTACTATTTAATACAGTGCTGCTTTATGTTTTCCCGTTTTCTCCAGCTGCTACTACTTGGGTGTGGCCTAATCCCACTGCACCCTAGGCAGCATCAGATGACTGATCTTTGCAGATCATCCTTTGATCTCATTGTGTTTTTTCTATCTTCTTTATCACAGGAGTGGCTAAGAGTGGGAGAAAGTTCTTAACTGTACTTTCATGGCTCAATATAGTCCTGAGCACAGGATTAAGCACTGCTCAAGAATCCTTTCCAGAGACAGGTTCATCCAGCCTCCTATTCAAAGCACACTAAACTCCATGTGAATTCTTCCATTAAGTTCAGAGGCTTTTGGCTTACTCCATGAGAAAAAGAAAGCTTCCAGTGGAAATTACAACTAAGTGACTCTTCCAACTTTTGGGATAAAATTAACTGCCTATATATGTAGGTCAGCCATACCAATTTCCCTGGCATAGCAAAAGAAGATGATAACTCTTGTTTCTTGCATGTTTTTATCACAAAGATGTCTGTGCCAAAAGAATCTAAAGCAGCTTTACTACAAATCAGAGCATCACTTCTGATCAAAAAGGGACTGAATCCAACAAACAAGGTTCTGATTCTTCAACAGACAAATATCTCTGCACTCACACTCCACTGCAAGACTCAAACCTAAATTAGAAAATTAACTGAAGCTAGTAATTTATCATATGAAGTTTTAAAGTATAATAATTGGCAGTAAGTTATCTAACATACCTTTATACTTCATCCTAACTTTCTTCCCCTGCAGCATCTGAGCTGAGCTGTTCAGCAGATCTTTCTTGTTGAATATTTATGCTTCAAATGCAGGAGATGTATTTCTAGCAATTAAATGCAGTAATTTAAGTGAAGTACTGTAATGAATATACTGGATGGAGAATGAAGATAAGAATAGAAGATGTAACATGCATATTTTTGGTAGCTGATTGTATTCTGAAAATGATAAAATATATTTATCCCTGTTTGATTAGTGTGTATTGGGGCAGTAAATCAGTTTTCAATTCCATTCCATTCCATTCAGGTCTTGTGCACTCGGGTTTGTCATTCACACAGATATGGCCCGATGAGTGGAGGAAGCAGATTCATCATCATTTGTCACCTAAGAGAACAAGCAAGAAATTAAAAGAGTGACTTGTTAATGTTATTTGACTGGCCAGCTCCCAATATTGTGCTTATCAGGTGCCTCCAAGTCACTCAGCATGGTGTTCTACAGGAGATACCTATAAAAGATGGCTGGAAGGAAGGTCAGTGATAACTGGGGTCAGTGCCAAACAGGGATGGAGAAGCACAGTCTCTCCACTGGCAGACCTCACCTCCCGCAAGCACCTGTGATGAGAGTAAGCTGACGAACCTATGAATTTGGGGGCCAATGATGTCCCACCACAGATAGACTATAGGGGTAATCTGTGAGTGAAACCTCAAGAGTTTCCATGGCAGAACCTCAGACGTTCAGGGCACAGTATGGAAGTAAATGTTGGCAAGGCCCTTGCTTCCCAGATTTTGTAGGCTAAATAAAAACTCACACGGGAAAAGAATGGTATTAACAGTGAGGACACGACTACAGTGAACAGTTGCAGAAAACAAAGTATATAAAGGATCAGCATTACAACAAGTATATTGCCTCATTTGTATTTCTTCTGTATCCTTTTGTTAGCTCTGAGTTAATTAATTTTCTCCCAAAGAGTACTGGGCATAGCAAGGAGTACCAGAATGAGGTGACAGTGCCAGAGTGCAAGTCAGTGGGGGAAAGCACCTGGAAGGTGACTGAAGATGTCTGGAGGCTGATCCATTTCATGTCAGTAAGAGGAGCTATTTAATCCTCTATGGGATTTGACATACAGAAGAAAGGAGGAGGCTTCAGGGAAAGAGGGGATTGTAAAAATTATGTAAATTTCAAAGAAAAAAAAAGACTATACAAGATCAGGGAAATTCCAATACAATGCTTGAATGCCATTTGTTGGAATAACTTGTGTGAGTGAGACCAGTTATCAGGCATTTCAATTACAAGGAGCCATATAATAATGCTGTATACAAAACATGACCAATTGGAGACATCATTAGGCACCAAACCATTCAGGGGTGCCGAAAGCTGTATGTACTTCTATCAAGAGATACTTAAACAGACCCTTCCCCCACCTTCCTATTACCATCTTAGTGAAGTCATCTGCGCAGCCTGCCCGTATTTGTTCAGCGGTCAGAGGGCTGTTCAGTGCAAAGGTCTTTTCCAGTCCTCTTTCATTTCTCACACTAGTTACTGCATCTCTCAAAGCAAAGAACACAGAGCATCCCAAGAAAAGTCCTGCCTCACCTATCCCCTGAAAAAGAAAATAAAAAAGTAGTCAAATAGATGTAGGTTTTGAGCAAATGAGAGGAGTACATGCCATATTAATATAAACTAAAAAGCTTAAAAGTCAGTGACTCAAAAAGTGTTTCATCTTTCACTAAGGGTATTTATTTTAGATTTAGTGGAAGTAAGCTTAGATCACACCAAGTCTTCTGATGTTAGCTGCTTCCAGGGAGCTAAAAAGGTTGATTTCAAGTATCGGGTACTGATTTTAGAATCTTTTTGGCTCATTGCTAAACTGAAATTTAGAATAACTGGCAGATAAAATTAAAACAATCCAAACCCAGGTACAGATACAACTAAGAAAAAAAGCCTGAACTCATGACAATTCTCTGGGACAAACACCACTGACCTCAGTGGGCCCGACATCCTCTCACTGGTTCTGACATAAGATTCACATTTGTTCCTTATCTCAAAGATAGGTCAAATCCACCCTTATGCCATAGTTCTCTCAGTGCTCTGGTATTGAACATTTTCATTTGGACTGGATTGTGATATCACAATTGAACCTTACTTATTTCCTTGGTAAAAATCTGAGAACAAAATGTCTTCCCGCAAACATGGTGCAGGAAGACAGAATCACACCTTCTTACAGTGAATTTCAAGGTTAATTATAAAAGATAAGTTCACAGAAAAGGATAAAAGCTCTGTTTGAAGAGGGATGTTAGGATCAGCTCTCTAGATCAGCTCCAAATAAACTGTGTAACTACTTCACCTAGAAGGTATTTTTTCAAACAAATACTTTTCTAATGGTGTATTACCGAGACAGCTTTAAATAATTTTAAAAGGACCTATTTGTTCTTTAATAACTTTTGCTGTTAAATGTTTTTTCCTCCTGCCATGCTGTTTTATTTTACTGTATTCTAAAAGCATACCTAATACTTGAAGCAGATAGAAATTTGCAGAATTACCTTAATATTTATTTACCATTACTACTTATATGCAACTGGCCAGAATATTTGCTAGCGCAAACTGAAGCAATGATTATACCAACTGAATACTTGAGCCAATCTCTCATATAAATACACACATACAGTCCTATTTCTTGTTGCATAACAGTCTCATTGTCACTATGATTTCTCCATCAATTTTTTTGGTATTTTAATTCTCTCTCTTCAGTTTTTCACCACATTTTAAAAGTATGGTTTTAAATTCAGCTTGCAGCTTTTGTGTATAGTCCATTAACGAAATCCTAAACGTACTACTTACTAACCATGAAAGATATGCAGCAATATTCTGCATTATATCTTTTCATATTAGCTTCCCTGATGTCATAAATAAAACAATTTTATGGACACTTGTTTGAAATGCTAAAGAAGAGTAATGAAAATTATATATATTTTATATGAGAGTAATTTCTCTGTTTGTCCTGGTATCTAAGAATTAGGCACTGTGATGGTTTGCTTACCTTGGATGCGTAGATGGCATAAGGATTTTCGGAAGATGACAGCAGGGAAACACTAAATCGTTCTGGAATATCACATACAGCAGGGATCTTATACTGATCTGGACCCCGAGTATAGAGGACTCCTTCTGGAGAGTACTTTAATTCCTCCATTGTGTACAGTCCAATGCCTTGAACGAAGGCACCTTCAATCTTTAAATAAGAAAAGAAATATCATTTACATTCTCATGTCTGGTAAAGCAGGCAAAACTTTGGCAAGAACTGATTTCTATCACTAGCTGTTAGAAGACCATTTTCTTTCCTGTTTGCCTAATGGGATTCTTCAACATTTTGGGGCTACCGTGATGGGAAAAGCTTTCACACTCCTCTCTCATACCAGGCAGAGACAAATGCTTTCATGAAGTGATGAGATCTGTGGACCAGCCTGCAATGAAGAAAGGTGCTTCCCTGCTATCAAGTAGGAAAGGCAGGTCAAACAATAGGAGAATTTGGAGACTGTAGATCACAAACAGGATTTAAGTCCAGCAGATAGTGGGCATATATCCATACAGTAAGTACTACAGGTTGGCAGCAGGCGTAAAATTCAAACTTCATTGACATCTACAAAGCTCTGACAGTGACTCGCATAGGGCAAGTCTACAAGTAAAGGACCTTCTAATACAATATATGACTTATAACATTATCTTGTAAAGAAATTAATGTTTTCTGAATTAATGAGGTAATCTTCACTTCAGAGAAGGCTATCAGTGTAACAGAAATAAGGCAGCAGGAAGTTCTTGGCACATACCTGTCCTATATCCACAGCTGGATTTATGCTGCACCCAATGTCCATAACAATGTCCGTTCTGAGGTTCTGTCAATAACATTCAAATGCATATTACTGAGAGTGATGCATGGAGTAGAGGCATTAGAACATAGTGTGGGTTAGAGTTGGTATTCAGTGGAATAATATATGCTAAAACAGAGGCCCCTCTGTGTACACAGTTTTGAAGTAATTTCCAGTACCCCATTACAAGCAAAATGGGCTTGTCTCAATTTTAACAAAGTTTAGCCAGAGACAGCCTTGTCAGATTTTTCCCATTGCACAAGAAAATCCCACATAAATAACTACAGATAGAGGGCATATGATCAGCAGTCTATAACATTTAGCTGACTAGATAGTCAAAAACCTAGAAATAGAATATTTATCTCTGCTGTAATTTGTTTGGTGGCAAACAGGGAGAGAGCAAGCAAAGAGCACGTCAGATGTCTGCCAAACCCAAAAGTGAACCCATATGACATTAATACAGATGTGCCAAAAGCTGGTTAACACTACACAGCTTTCATTCTGCTCTACCTGTAATTTGCATTTACACTGTTGATATATTTACTATCATGTGAAGACAGGTGACTTATTAATGCAAAACCTGAATGGTTGTTGGATCATTCAGTGATACAAACAAACCTCATTCACATTATTTACAAAACTTCCAGGACACTCAGTTATTACCTTGTGATCTCCTGTTAGACAGTTAATTTCAACCTCTGAACAAGCAGCTCCATAAAGAAAATACGTGAATGGCTGTCCTTCCCCTTTCTCCCAATCCATGTTTTCATTGTAACCTCTGATGGAAGAAACAAAGTCCACAAGAAGAAAATTAATGAATGCTTGCATCATAATAAAGCAGATGAGTACATGAAAGTTTGAAACTACTTCAAGTGGAATCTTAAATAACAGGTCAGAACCCCAACAGTTAAGTTCCATGAAATCCTACAGAGCACTAGGAGTTTAGGTTTGATGGAGCTGGTATTTATATGAAATTTAGCAGACAAGCAAGCTATTTCAGTTCAGGAGAGTCTATAACTAGCACAGTCCCAGAAATATACTAATAAAGACATGGGAATCAAATACAGAATACAAATTTAAGGTAATGGTTGCTGAGGTAATAGCGTATAAGGGAATTCAGAAAAAGGAAGGAAAACTGGTCAGGACCTATGAAAGAATAATTTATGAGAGACAGATGAAAGAGTTAAAATTAAAACAGGAGTATTGAAATAAAGGTAAAATTACTTAGAAGGGAGTGGGACTAACTGAGGAAACTATAGTAGTCAAGAGTGATGGGGTAAATTCAATAGACACAAGAGGACAGTGAAATGTGGTATCTCCCAACCATGTGAGCTATGTGACCAAGGCATATTTTCTGGCCATACATGTCTTTGTTGAGCATATTTAAAACCATAAGCCATCAAACAATTACAGTATAATTCAGAGCATTGAACTGCGCATTGAAAAAGGGATACACAAGGTCCACATATTCAAGGTCTCACATCCCATCTACCTCAGCTGGCTTTGAGATTCTTGGATGTGGAGAATATGACTGGATAAGAACTAGATCAATACAGGATTTGAGGCTCAGGGATCTGCAGACATTTTTGGACACTATTCAATATCAATAGCAAACTATGACTGTTGCTCATTGCTTTGGAGATAATAACATTCCTAAATGGCTGCATAAGCAGAAAACATACTTGAACAGACTCAACAGCAGGAAAGGACATTTTGTTTGGGCTTTTCTCAGTGTTTTATTAAGTACGGGTTTGCGAAGTGCCAGACTGAATACCTGAAAAGTTGTTATTGATAAGTAGGTAAATACAGGTGTAGGGAGAGAAGATATAAGGCACAGCAAGCTAAGAGAGGAGCTTTGATCTGAATCCCACCTGAGTTTTAGCACAGGAATTTTTCCTTTCTGGTTCTTTATAAACACTGTGAAAGAATTCAGAGAAAAAGGGCCACGAGACTGCACTGAGAGAGAGCAGTGGGAATTGTGTTTAAGATTACTGTGTCCTGCAACAGTATGCTGTTGTGAATAAATCCATACCTAAGAGTATATACGGTGGGAATTTTCTGAGGTTCCAGAAGCAAAGAGGTCAAAAGAACAACTCCAAAACTAGGGTCAGTGAGCAACCCCACTTCTCATGTGAGCACTGATTCCTGAGGTAGGTTTTGGAAAAAAACCTACCGTGAGCTTTCTCTTAAAACTCAACCAGATGTTTTAAATTCTCCTTTCTCTAAAGAGAAATAACCTTAAGGTTCAGATCTAGAAATAAATGGTCCTAATTTTCCACAAGTGCACCTGTTGCTAATTACAGGTGTGCACTAGATAAATATTCGAATGCTGCCACTTGTTCCTTCTGTCATGCAACTCAGTGTCACCATGTTTGTGGGTAAAAGTGTAAATAATTTGTAGTACAACAATATTTATAGCTTATGGCAATACAGCCTCCAATAAATAAACTATATCCCACTTTGCACACCTACTGTTATGGGCAGCAGTCACTTTCTTGATGCTTTCTGGTTTGCTAATGGTGGAACCATGGAGTAAAAATGGGACAAAATAGTCTTTTGATACTTTCTAGAGAGTCCACACAGGGATAGGCATAAATTAGCACTTAAACTTTATACTCCACCCCCCATATATCAAAGAATTACATAAAACATAAGCTGAGCCGTTTGAAAGAACTATTAGACAGGATCTTCTGTTGATGGCACTGGTTATCTTCAGAAATCAGTCCTGGTCTAACCTATCAATTTTTAAGGAGCAAAAATGTATTACCTAAAGTAGCCAGTAGCTGAAAGACTCACACTCTGTTCAAAAGCCTCTTTAATCTGTAAAATATGGCAGTTTTTGTGGTAAATCAAGGAAGGAGTCAGGAAAGAACACAGCATACATATCTTTACTTAATTTACATCTATTTACTTAAAAAACAAACTGTAACAAATTGTAAGGAAAAGAAGACCAGCTGAGTTAAGCATGTTTAGCTGCACATGGGGCCTAATACTGTAGAACTAAATGCCCTTTTGACAAGCAATCTGAATTCTTGTGGCAATACAGTAACGAATAGACCTGTCAACAGTGGTGTTCTTGCAGAATCTTTATTACAGGTAATACCATAGTCTTAAAGGGCCCTGCTCATTTTTTTTGCTCAAGTTCAACAGAAATAGATCCCTCTTTGTCAACTGAACAGATCTGGTTTATAAATCATTGAGATATAAGATCTGCATGACCTATTTGCACAAAATTACAGTTGACAAAAATTTTTGTACAGTGTTCTTCTGCCAGTGGTAAAAATGACAGTATGAGGTCCTAAATCTATTCCCTTTCAGTGATTCTTATATTAGATTTACTCAGTTTACAAGTCAAGAAGTTTAGGTTTTTTAAAAAAATTTTAATTGTAATTTACTGACTTTGCAAGATGTAAAATTACTTCTCTGCATTCTTTCTTAGGTCAGCCATTTCTGCTAATATTTTGGGTGTGTCTGAATTATCCAGATTAATTTGCCACCTATTAGAGGAGAACTGGATTTTATCTTTGCATACATAGCTGTCATTTATCAAGCTACCACATGTATTTCAACATTATTTGTTATTGCTAGGAATTACTACTGCCAAGAAAGTATTTACATTTTTGCAGTTATTAAAGTATTTAATCACTTTAGAATAAACACCCTAGTGTACTGGATCTGTGAATGCCTGAAGGCAGGGACTGTCCTTTTCATTAGGCAGTAGGTAACAAGCAATACTGGATAAGAAGACATAACAAACAGATTTTCCTTTAACATCTCAATACATAGGACTAGATTCTTCATAAAAATAGTTGCTATTATAGCAGAAAGTTTTTAGTTAAGAAAATTCAGTTTCTAGCCCTAAAATTCTATTTCCAGTTTCAGCCATTTCTATAAATAGCGTTAGCTATTACAGTATTAGTATTACAGTATTACAGTATTAGTATTACAGTACTTCTGTACTACCCTACTGCAAATGTAACTAATATTATAACTAATTACATATTAGAGCAATGGGAGCAAGGATTCCTGCTACCTTTTTTGCCGTTCTGTAATATACTGCATATGGGAAAGAGATGGAAGGAAGAGGTTGAGAAGGCTTCTCTTTATTGATTTGGTAAAAATAAAGAACAGCCCTGTAGGAAAACTGACACTGTACGCATATACCCTGACAATCTTTTGGCAACAGCTTGTCTGAGGGTAAGCTGGGCTGGGTTATGTTACTGCACAAGCTGGTATTTTTTTGTACATTAAAAACTTCTGTGCCTCCAAATGTGACTTCACAGATAGCTTCCCCTCCTTTCCAAATAGATAAGATCCAGGCATTGTTTTCCATATATCTAAACCAAGTACCTACGCTCCATCTTTTTGGGAAGTAATCTGTTTCTGTAGTTTTTAACTTTAGGATTATTAGGCCAAGGAGACCGATAGACTACAATACATATATCGCAGTTTCTGCAAGCACATAAAACACATTTAGTAGGATTCACATGTCTTACCCAATCATTCCAGGTCCCTTTTGGGTTCTTGTTGATGATAGGATGCAGGCGTTTGAGAAGAGTTTGGCAAGCATCCTGGTGAGAATTCAGGAGAATATATCAAAATTAACACAGATATATTTGGTACTATTCAAGATATGTTCTAGTTGGTACTTAATTAGTATATGCTTTACTGTGATTTTGGTTTGAATAAGTATGGTAGGAGATGTCATTTTAACTGCATAGACACAAACCTTATAAAGGATTAAGTTACAAGGGTTGGAATCTGCATGAATCAGTAGATTCAGAACAGGAACATTATACAAGACTAGTATGGGACTAGTTAGTTTGTTAGATGAAACAAGGATTTTGTCAAACATAAGTCTTTTGGGAAAAGTTCAGATCATATTCTGAAAACTTATAATCACCATTACTGAGAAACTGTCAGGAAGTCATGTTCCTTCTCAGCAATCTCCAGTGTTATTACTGGTAATCTCAAACTTTATTTCTATGGGATCAATAATGCTTAAAGTTAGGCAGACATTAAATACCATGAAGGATAGTGGTTTTTGTTAAACTAAATACTGCTCTTTACCTTCACAGCCATGCCATTGACATCTGTCCCTGCAGATCCTACTGAGGCACATGCATTAGGAACAGTTGTTGTGCTCGTTTCACAGAAGTGAATACATGACATGGGGATGTTCAATTCCCGACTAGCAACCTGTTTCAGGAAGAACGACAGATTCTTCTCTGGTTTAAAAACATTCTAAACACTCCAACGTTTTCCCAGTACTTGCTAGAAGTTGGTGATACCAGGAAAGATAAAGTTTTAGCAAGTCCTCTTCCAAAGCATTTTGCCCAGTTTGTCAGCACAAAGAAACAGAAAAGTGTGGCAATGTTTTAGCTGTACTCAAACTCTGGATTGAGACTCTGGAGTCCAACATTTGGTTCCTGATTTTGCTGCTTATATCCTGTATGACTTAGGGCAAATTATGCAGGCCCAGATCTCAAGCTTTCATTGACTTGATAAATATCTTTTGGGTCCGTCTCTCAATTACCCTTAAACAAATATGATAAAAATAATATCACCTGGACTGTATACTAATCTGCATACTGACTGTCTTTTTTTACCATGGGTTTTATGGGATCAGCCCCAAAAAATCTTACTTCTCATAACTCTTTATATACCATTGGAAGAATAAAAAACAAACAATCTGTTATTTCTTCCTGCTGTCTCTATGTCTCTTAATGAAGGCATCTTTGCTTTCTAACTCTATTAATGCAAAGAAGCAGTGGCTATGCTGATAAAGAAACTGTCCTACTGGTACACTAACTAATCAAGAAGAAAACTTTCACACTGTTTATCTGTTTGATAGATAAAGCACAAAGTAATACTTTTTTGGATCATTTGTTACCTGGATCATTTTTGTATGAATACCCTGCCCCATTTCAATTCCACCATGTGTCAGAAGCACAGACCCATCAGTATAAATATGAACCAGAGCAGCAGCCTAAAAAAGAAATACAAAATCAAGATTAGACTAATGAGATATATGTTGTATACAGTGATGAACTGACAAATCAAAAAAAGACAGATCAAAAAACCATAGTTTTGAAGTGTATTTCAATTTCTGTTTAATTTTTTTTAAAAGAAGCCAAAATTTGAAATGCTAGTCCCTGCTCTTTGTCTGTAATGAACTTCAAAAGAAAAAGACAAATCCTTTCTTTGGAGGTCTGCTTTTTCTGTTGCTAGATCCTAAAATAAATCTACATCTGGCAACAGTATCTCAATGGTTCCAAAAGAAGCTAGAGGACCTCCCTCACTAGTGGCTGTACAAGCAAATTGCTGCAAGTTTCATTTTCTCTCTTACTGATGATTAAGAGCCTTTGGACACAGGTTTTTCAACTGCATGGGTTAGGGAAGGCTGTCAGCATTAGACACAGAAGGAAGGTTCTGAATGAGATTTTCCTCCTGGACTCTGTTGGAAGTAGCACTGTAGACTACAAAGGCCCTGTGACTTCAGTCTTTGATATGATACAAGTCAGCCAATTAATTTTCATTTGATAAAATGGTGACTATTCCAGGAGCACTGGACACCTTCATTAAACAAAACACAAAGACCAAAAATACTACTGTCCTTCTTTTCTTCCTTAAACTTTGATGATATCAAAGGGCTCAATCTGTACGAACAGCATCCCATAGTACCCCAGTGGTCAGAAAGAGTAAGCTCAGAGCTTTATCCGGAATGCATAACTTATCCAATGAACACTTTGCCAGCAGTCTTCAAAAATTTTTCATAAAACTGTTCAACAGTTTTTGCAGAAGTTGAAAGATAACACATTTTGAATCGTAAGGTACAGCAACTGTAATCTTCTATGGATAAAAAGCTTAGGTTACTTATTCTTTAAAAAAACTAACCTGAGAAAGATAGCGTGTGCCTAGTCCAAATGGAAACTTCATTGGTACAATGGCAATCCCTTTCTTCTTCCAGTAATTTTGTTTGTTAAATTCATTGACAGCTGTTTTCCTACTGTAGTATGCAGATTTCTCTATGCATTCATTCCAACATCGTATTAAGTTCTGTGGATCAAGCTTTTGTTTGAAGTGTGTCTCCTCATTCTCCTTATACATATTTATTTCCCTTATCTGAAATAATAAAATTAACAGCTATCACATGATCCTGTCTAAGGCAGACTGACCATCTGGGGGGACTAGTAGACAACAAGATTACCATATGTTTTTTGAACAATTACCAGTTTGGTTCCGTTTGTAAGAGCATGTTATTAATTAACAACCAGACTTTGATAAAAAAAAAAAAAACAAATTTTGTTTGATTTAGAAAAGATTTGTTTAAACAGTTGAGCTAATCTAAAGGGTTTTAACTTTCCAACTGCATAGACTTCATTCCAGGAGAGAAGATGCCTTCATTTCGTCACCTTTTCTGGTGATAAACCGGTTTTATCTGCAACTCCTGTTATCCAAGTTTCTGTCACCAGTGCTGACTGGGGAAAGCCAAATCCTCGGAATGCTGTGTTTGATGGCAAGTTTGTTTTGCAGGCATAAGCCCAGCATCTCAAGTTGGGAATCTTGTATGCGTTGTCCATTTTTAATAAGGATACTTCCGCTACCTGAGGTAGGGGACAAACAGGTATAGTTAAATGTCAGAACAGTGCTTTCAAAATTACATTTAAATCTTTCTCAACTCATATAAAGACCTTAACTTGAGACAATTAGCTTTAAAATTTGGTTTCTGTCAATCACTGGTAGTAAAAATACCCTTATGCACACATACAGACTTTACTCATACATTTTTCATGCAGTGTAGTAGTTTTCAGTTCTGTTTTGATATTCACAGAACACAGCTGAGTGCTGGTCAGTAGTTAAGGATGTAACGGATACTTAATTTTAGGACTGATTTTGCTCCTACTTTAATATCAAAAGCCATACAGAACTAAAAATAGGCAAATTAGTTTTAATTAAAGCAATCGGAGCTATGAAAGGAACTGATGAAAGCCTTCTGAATTATCACATCCTATGGAAATTCACAGTTAAGGTTTAGTTCCACCAGAAAGCATATGTACTGCAGTCTACTGTGTCTTCTGGTTCTCACATTTTTCTTTTAGAGATTTTGCATGACAAACACAAAACCAAAAGAAAAGTAAAATCCCATATTAGATACCTCAAATTAGGCTCTAGGAGTCAGTATCAGAATAAATAAATAAGTTAAAAAATGTTTTGATGCCTCATGAAGAGGCCACTGGCTCTCTTCAGTGTTAAGTAGATTTCTCAGAATAAATTAACCTGAATTGAAATATTACTATTCAATGCTACCTTTTCACTTAGGAAATATAAGTTGAAATTTATTTTGCAGAATGAAAAAAAGAGTAATGTTTTTGTTTATTATGACTACAACTTTTATGGACTTCAGAGGAAGTATGTGTATGAAGCTGACCAGCCTTAAGAGGGTTATTGATAATTCAGATTAATATAATGCATTGTTATAATACAACTCTTAGCTATGCCAAAGTTTCTTACCAAGAATGTCTGTTCAAATCTTGATCTAATCACAGAGAGTTAAAACATATTATTAATTGCTGACCGAATTGGTAACTAACTAAGTTAAGCATAGATTACTGGTATTCAAATCCCATACTGGAAGACCAGTCTTTATTACAATAAGCATCAAGCATCTTGGCTCTTTCTAGGGCTAGGCTCCCGTAGAACAAGGGCCACTCTAAAGAAAGAATAAATCCCAAAATACTGTCTTGAGAACACACAGATAAGTCACAGTGGCCCAGAAAAAAACTGGACTGTAAGTTTGGTAAAGCTTATGATTTTATTTATAATAGACCTATTTCTCCTTTTAAAAGAAGTGTTGAATTATCAATGCTATAGTAATAGAATCAAATGGAATTACACAGCTAAACTACTGGGTATTGATCTAATTAATTAGGGAGTGGTGTTAGAGAGTTAAGCTGTTATCACATGTGCTATTTTGGACTCAAAGATCTTAAAGGTCTTTTTCAACCGAGGTGATTCTATTCCAGCTGCAGCTGAGTTGGGTGGAATCACTCGGTTATCACTGCCTCCAACTCTAGGTCCACCAGCTTCACTGTATCATTGTAGAATTTCATCTTAAGATGATTCTGACATGTGATCTGCATTAATGTACATGCTTTTAATCATGGATTTTTTTTCTAACCCAGGTTATTTTTCAAAACCAGGTTAGGCAGCAATAGCATGGGCAGTTACACTGACAGATTTCAGCGTGCAGAAAATACCCATAGGTAGGGCAATGACAAGCAGATGAGAGGGAGTAACCTCAACAAACATTTCAGTTATGGTAAGAATAGTCTATGCAAATACAAATAGCTAGTTACTGATATTCAAGCAAGCAATGTTTTATAGTTTGCAGACCTGTAAGTGAGGAACTGAGGTATACAGTACAATAAATGCAGACCCAATACAGAAATGCATAGAGATAGTAACAGGAAAATTATCAGTGTGAATTTTCTGAAGGCTAAGAAAGGTCTTTGCAGCCTTGGAGACATAAAGCTTTAAGAGGGTACTATATCTTTTCAAAAGAGTACATTGTTAGTTGGCATGTTTATAATGGGAAAATAAGCCTGAGAAACCATTCATGAAGTGAATGCATAGGAAAATATCAAAAAGTAGTGTAGTGCTTCATTGAACTCAATAAGGAAAGGTTAAACTACTAGGTATAGATTTTCCAGCAACTCACAGTCCCCACATTGAAAGGCTATATGATTAACAATACATGTGCAAGAGAATTTGGCTTTCATAATTTTTCAGCTAATGATTCCTCCATGTTGTAAGACTTGCCAGCTTACAAAATCCTTACCAGGACAGATTCATCAGGGGTGCATCCTCCATTAATGTAATATTTGGCATCCACAGCTCTGATCCTACCATCATTCATGAAGCCAACCTAGAAGGATCAACAATAACCTATTTAGATTTTGGCATTCATTAATTTCTTCAGTGCTTGTATATTTTGAAAATTAATGTAAACCACGTACTGCACTATTAATTTCTGGGCAGCATTCACTGAAACTATAGAATGTCAAGAGAGAAAGGAATTATGTTCCTAAGATACTGGCTTTCTCACATGGCATCTGTGATCTGTATAGGTACAGCATATAACAAGCAACGTCTGCCCATTGGGAAAGGAAGAAGCAGGGAAGCCCAGTGGCTTCCTGTTGTGTTGCCCCAGATAGCTGGTAAGTGTGTCATCTAGGAATGTTCACTGTGGACGAATTCAAATCCTACTCTGAATGTAAGAATAGCATTTGGCAGATGGAATATGACATTTTTTTTTCTTAATGAAGAAATGCTATCTTTATCTCGCACCTCTCTTTTCACCTGTTGCCACTAATAGTTCCTGAATTCTCTAGAGGGAAGTATCCTGTAAAACCTCTCTTACTTTAGCTATGTAGTACAGCTGGGAATGAAGGCAGAAATTGTGCTAAAAACAGTTATGACTGATGACAGTGCATGAGCAGGGAAGAGATTAATTTCCTCTACAGGGTGAGTTTTCCTGTATGATACTTTCTGTGAAAAACTAGCTGCTCTTTTTTGTGAACCTAACCATACAGACAGTTGAAAATAAACCTCTGCAGAAGTCTAAGCTAGTTTGGCTTCCCATTCCCAGAAAGAAAGACAGAAAGAGCTGTAAGAGGAAAAGGACACAAAGGGACTAGAAAACAAACAAACAAACAAACAAAACAAAACTCTGCAGAGATAGAGGCAGAAGCAGAGAAACGGCTGTCCAGCAACTTTATCTCTTGGTTTCCTGGCTAGTAGTTTTGTTTTAAAATTGCATTGATTATACTCATTTTCATTAATAGAACAAATATTAACCAGTAGCACTGAAATACTTATTCACAGAATATGGGCAGGTATTATTTCACTGAATTCTTGTGGCACTCACTTTATATTTACCAATAAAAGGATGTCGGCCACCAGTGATTAACATATCATCCCCTCGGCTCAGAATAAGACGGACTGCTCTGCTGGTTCTAAATCAACAAAAGGGAAGTCAAATTTCAGTCAAAATACAAGATGTTATTAGCAAGATGGCTATTCATCATGTATCCAGATCTAGCCATGCATATAAACATGCATTTAGATTAAACTTAACTTTAATAGGCTTAAATATATGCTTCAAGCTATGTCCAAGTTCTTTTTTTTTTTGCATTTACAATCATGGCAGAATGTTCATTTCACCTCTTGAAAGCCAATGAGATAAATCAATGCAAGCTTCTTCTGAAGAAATTGTTATTTCAGTGTTAAGACTGAACTGTGTTAAGTGAGCTAACAGCAGTTAGCATTCAACCTTAAGCAAGAAATAGTCGCCCCTCAGCTATTCAGAATTGTACTGAAATAGAGTGCCTTGGAACAAAACCAAAACATAGATAATAATAAAAATATGAAAATTAGTCTACAAATGCATATACCATTGAAAATAGTTACTTTTGAAAAAGCGGACATAAGATGTAAAATGAAGTCCTAACAATACAAAAAGATTGTTTAAACTATAAAAAAATGTTATTTTTAGCATGGCCTGGTTAATCCAAAACACGGACAACAAAGCCAAAAGTAATCAAGAACAGTGTGAACAGTGACAGTAGTAACATGAGAAATACATTGAGGTAACCACTCAGATTACAAGACCATTTTGGCTAAGACATGATGTAGCCTGATGTACATTCTGCAGCAAATCAGTTATGCTTATGAAAGAGGTTACTACCCTCTGACAGCTAATTGCCAATATTGTCCTGCCAAATTTGGCGGGTGGGGGATGGAGCTTTATGTATTAAGGTTCCTGAACTAGTTCAAGTAGTATTATCAAAAACATAATATCTAATAGATTTAAGCTAATTTTGCCTGAAAGATGTTGGGGACTGAACTAGAACTACTTGTTCTTAAAAGCAGTTCCACTCATGAACTCTTCCTTCTGCATCCTGCTGTGCCAGTGAAGTTCACATCTGGATGGTTAATGTCATGTTTTGAATGTACATACAAACCCTCAGTAGTTAGGAACTGGTCCTTTTGAAATGCTCCATCACTTCAAGAATGTTTCTAGCTTATATTAACACCAATTTCTTCAAGTCCCATTAATTTAGTTGAGGCTAGAGCTGCTTAACATAAGCAGTCCAACAAAACAAAACAAAGAAATGCACTGAACAAAATGTGAACAGTCTGGATTTTATGAATTTTGGCTAGCAACTTTGGGAAAGGAGAAAGCATTTTAGCCAAAATGCAGAACTTGTTCACCCCATTTTCTCTTCATATCCCAATACACACATACCGCACTTACTTGTTTGCTGCCACTGCAACAACTGATGCCAGTAAGCCAGCTTTCAGGAGTTTCCCACCAAAAGCTCCACCAACTCGTTTAACATGGCACATGATCCTGTTGGCTGGAACACCTAAACTTGCAGCTACCATCTCCTATAAAAACAGTTTTAATCTTTCATGCCAACTCAAACTAAGTGTAAAAGTTAGATTCCAAAATAAAAACCTTTTCTAGAAAAGGGTTCCATAGGTGTTTCTAGGTGGTTTTTTTTTTTTAAATCAGATTAAAATAATTTTTCCTTTACCCTAGGTTAAAAAGCAAGAAAAAGACAACAACAAAGACTCAGCAGTGTTCACATTTAAAATCTCTACCATGGAGGCTGTGAAATCGTCATGGACATGAGTGAAGAATAATACCCTTGGATTTCAGTACCTAAACAGTAAGAAGCTTCAGGTATAAAAAAAGGGATTAGAATAAATTTTTAATTATTTTTATTACTAAGATAATAAATTTTATTTTAATTTTAAATTCAAATAAAACCATTTGTTTTTTAATAATCTAAGGTCTTGGTAGTGTCACGAATATTCTTCAAATTATTTTCTCAACTACAAAGTTCTTCAGGCTTCTTGGCTATTGGCAATAAAATAATAATGGAAATTATAAAAGGAGCTGACCTGGACTTTGAACACAAAATGCCAGTGCTGAATCTCAAATACTACCAGTTTCATGCACCATAGCTATTGCTATGTAGACTGTATGCTGTATCAGCATTTGCTTTACCATTTACCATCATGAAAATGATCAGAGGACTTGGAACACCTCTCCTATGAAGAAAGGCTGAGAGAGTTGGAGTTGTTCAACCTGGAGAAGAGAAGGCTCCAGGGGACCTTCCTGTGGCCTTTCAATATATAAAGGGGGCTTACAAGAAACAAAGACTTTTTACCAAGGCCTGTACTGACAGGACAAGGGGCAATGGTTTTAAACTGAAGAGGGTAGATTTAGATTGGACATAAGGAAGACATTTTTTACAGTGAGGGTGGTGAGAAACTGGAACAGGTTGCCCAGAGAAGTTGCGGACGCCCCATCATTGGAAGTGTTCAAAGTCAGGTTGGACAGGGCATTGAGAAACTTGATCTAGTGAAAGATAACCCTGTCCATGGTTGGATTTAATGGTCTTTAAAGGTTCCTTCAAATCCAAACCATTCTATGATTATGATATGATTGATATGATGATATGATATGACGAGACTGGAGCAGCAGTCTCACCTACAGCTGCACTCTGCAGGGTGCTGATTGCTCCTCACCTCAATGGAAAGCTAATGGGGGTAGAGGAGCCTCAGCACTCCACAGGGAGTTTTTCATGCCTACAATAGTGCGGCATGAGGTACTTTGTTAAAAGGGAAACGATAGACTTTTACTTCCTCCTATCCTCATGGTGTAGTGGTCAGTGTTTATCAGGATACAGCAGTACTACAAAGCAGCTGTCGTTGAATAATCCAGATGTGCAATTTCATGTTCCAACTGCTTCTAAACTGTTAAGATGGATTTGCAAACAAACTTAAAAAACTCTTATTGTCACAGTTTCAACCACTTTCTCTGAGAATGCCCCGTATTACCTGAATAGTTGCTGGATGCTGTGTTGACACATACACATCCATTTCTTTATCCTCTCCTTTTGGAACAGCAAGCACACTCTGAGTCTCCATGTAAAAGTGCTCCTGTCCCCCAATGTGAATCTCCCCTGATCCAAAGAGAAAAACACAAGTGTTACTGAGGGAAAAGAACAGAAGAAATGAACCATGAAAGAACTAACTGTCCATCATCATGTAAATTATGGTAATCAGTGTCAAATCTTATGATCCTTCTTGTATGAAGGAGCAACATCTAAAATAAAACCCCAGATGAAACTCCTTACAGGATTAAACTGGTCTTCTTCCAGTGGCATCAACAGAATTTGATTAACAGTGGAACAATATTACCTACAAATGGTGACAATATTAAATAAAACATATATAAATTAAACAAAGCATGGACATACTGGACCAGGTCAAGAAGAAAGCCACCAAGATAGCGAGGGGGCTGGACCACAGGATGTATCAGAAGAGGCTGAGAGAACTGGATTTATTAATCCATAAAAAGAAAAGGGTATAAGGGGAGATCTTATTGCTGTCTACAACTATCTAACAGGAAGGTGTAGAGAAGCGTGAACCAGGCTGTTCTCAGAGAGGCACAGTGGAAGGATAAGAGGCAATGAATGTAAAATTTCCAACTCGATACAAGGAAAAAAAATTTCACCATGGAAGTGGTCAAACATTGGAAGAGGTGCCTATAGAGATTGTGGATTCTCCATCTTTGGAGGTATTCAAAACCTGACTGGCCACGGCCCTTAGTAACCTGCTCCAACCTCCTGCTTGGACTAGATGTCCCCCTTCCAACCTCATTATTCTGAGATTGTGTTTCAAGAACAGAGGATGTAGAAAGCTTGAATGTAGTAGTAGGACCACAAGACCACTAAGTTTAATCAGTTTCTTCCAGGTGACCAAGAGTTTTCTCAGGCCTAATGGCTATATGGAAAAATGGTAGAACTGGGACTTGAAGAACAGACAGACAAACCCAATTACTGACCACAACTTATCACCAAATGTATTCTGCAGTTTACCTTCAATTATATTATCAACAGTTTCAAATGCTTGATCAACATTTCCTTGTTCTAATGTTCTTTTTGGCTCAAAGAACGAGTTGTATTTTATAGCTTCCTGCAGTGGAGAAAAAGAGAAACAATTTTTTAAAGTATTTTAAAGGTTCTTAGCTTGTCGTGGCATTTTACTCTCAGGAGAAACACCATTCTCTTCGGAGATTTGAACCAGAAGCTATCAAAGCCAATGAACAACTGTATTTCATCACTTTACTGTCATTGTTGATGAGTTTGTGTATTCAGTTCCAGCAATTCTTTCCCAATCTATCTTGTGTTACTGATGATAGCAGTTCCTGAAGGAAATGCATTCAGTTTATTCAGCTTGCTCTTCCCTCTCATACACCTAGCAAGTGACCAAGAGAGCGCAGAATAAGCATACAACCCCATCATCCAAAGAGTGATGCCATTAAGAGAGGAAGAAATCACAAGGATTAAGTAAAATTAGGATCTATTTATTATTATTTGCTTTATTTCTCATAAGACTTCATTGGAGTTTCAACTATAATGAAATATTAGTAAAATTTGCCAGTCTTTAAAAAGAGACTAATTCTATTTTTATACCAGAAAGACTGTTCTGTTACACCCTGCACATGTTATGGAAACAAGCTGTAAAGTGACTACCAGAACTAATGCTGGTTTCCTGCAAATGCCTCTTTAGTTCCTTACTTCTGCTCATCTCATTAACCTAGCATAAGTCTGTTTCCCCTATGACTCCCACATCACATTTCTAAAATGTTCTATATCCCTAACATCTTTCGCCTCACATTCCCCCAACACTTTTTAAGTCCCCAGTCTAATTTTATTAGCTTGCTAGCCTGACAACAGACACAAAATCCTACAGAATAATCAGGAGCTGATCGTTCAGTCAATATACATACCTTGATTGACCAACTGATAGCTACCAAAATAATTATAAACAACCAGTGTGCTCAGTGCCTTTTCCTCACTGGGAACAATAAAAGTTTTTATTTTCTACTCTTGTGTTTATTATTAGGAAACTTAATACCTTTGAGACTGTTCCCTAGCTATCACAAGTGGTCAAAATTATCTAAAAGGTCGAAAAATTATTTATAGGGAGGATGACAGACTGGTTAATTGGATGTTCATATTCACCTTATTTCCTTAGAAAATCATGTTTAAAAAGCAAGTGAAGGGTGTGAACTGTTTCTTCCATTAATTATATAGATAAAACAATGGAAAAGCAAGAGAAAAGACATTATTAGTACCTCAATTGTTAAGATCACTGGTTCCAGCACTTCATACTCTATCTTCACTTTTGCAGCTGCTTGTTTGGCATGGACATCTGAATCCGCAACCACAGCACAGACAATCTGACCCACACAAATCACCTGTAAAATACACATCACTTAATAGAACCAGTGGATTCAAATTATTCCCATAGGCGTTGCTGATATTCTTCTTTCATGTAACCACTATTCATGTTTCCTTTTTAGAATTTTGCTTTGTCTTAGGATCTTTGTATTTTTTAGATCATCCACGAAGTTAAAAATTATTAGAAATACCAGTATAACTGGGGAATCAAGGAAAATACAGTATTCAACAACTGATAAGTGATTTGGGAACCTAACTTTCAATGAAATATACTCTTCCAACAACTCAGATGGTTTTGTGAGGTTTAATCTGTATTCTTCTGATTTATGTATTTTATTCTCTAGGCAGAATGTAATGCACAGTGCCTATTTTGAAATTGAAAAGGGAGTGGGGAAAAAAATGTGAAAATTTACTTTGTTATATGCCTAAAGTGATTCCTTGACATACATACAATACAGAAATTCAAGAGTCAGTGAGTAAAATCTCATTATAAAAATCAGAAGAAAAACAGAAAAACAGTAAAAATGAAGAAAAGTTGTTTAAAAAGATTGTAGTTATACCTTGTTTCTTGCAAATATAATCTCTGGATCACTGGAGTAGTAAAACTCATTTGTAGCTGGTACATCATGAGCTGTTATGATATCGAATACACCTGGTCCTTTTAGGGCCTCTGAGGTATCTATAGATCTGATTGGGATATGGGAAGAGAGCAGTGTAATTCGTTAGTTTTACAAAGTGTTGCACGGAGGAAGGGAAGACAATACAGAGGTATGTTTCTTGTACTGCCAGGACCTGCTCATAGATTCAAGCATATCTTTTCCTTCTCTTGCTGGCATGCAAAGAAGTGCAGGTCAAAGGCAATTTAAAAATTCTACTAACCTGCTTAATTTCTAGGAAATACTCTAGATGCAACAGGGATATCATTGGCCCATTAAGCTACCTGAACAGCACTGGTTTAATAAAAATCAATGCATAATTACGTGGCTACAACTGCAACTTTCTAAGACCTCACAGCCTACACAGATATCAAACTGATAAATAAGCATCTACAAATGGAGAGTTCATGTAGAGAATTATAATAGAAATGGCAAGACCAGTATAAATGGAGAATGAATGGGAATGTATGGGTGTAGAAGGATCAGAAAGAATGGCAGGTCTATAAGACTGGCATGTTTTGATAGCACCTAGTTTAGCAGGTCATCAAAATCCCAGCACATCTACAGGCATCTCCTCTGGATGCCCAGATCAGAAGACAAAGGAGAGTGGATAAATCCTACTGACTCACAGAGATGCGGGTGATGTCAGCTCCATGATGGCACCAAGAAGAGCACATCCAAACCCAGCATACTATCACCAACCTAAGAATAAGCCAGGAAATATGACAAGGCCTCTATAGCTAGGATCCCCAGTCCTCTCTGTCATCACAATTAAATCTGACCAGACCACCTGGATATGTCTTGGTGCCTGAATGCTGGGCAGACAACTTGGATATGCGCATTTTGGTGCTGGATGTTGAACAAGCTGCTAGAATAGGTGTATCTTGGCAGTGTAAAAACATGCTGAGAGGGACTTGGGGGTGCTGGTGGATGAAAAGCTGGACATGAGCCAGCAATGTGCGCTGGCAGCCCAGAAGGCCAACCGTACTCTGGGCTGCATCAGGAGAAGCGTGGCCAGCAGGTCGAGGGAGGTGATTCTGCCCCTCTACTCTGCTCTGCTGAGACCTCACCTAGAGGACTGCGTCCACCTCTGGACCCCTCAGCACAAGAAGCACAGTTGGAGCGGGTCCAGAGGAGGGCTACAAAAATGATCCGAGGGCTGGAGCACCTCTCTTATGAGGACAGGCTGAGGGAGTTGGGCTTGTTCAGCCTGGAGAAGAGAAGGCTGCGGGGAGACCTGATTACGGCCTTTCAGTATCTAAAGGGGGCCTATAGGAAAGATGGGGAAAATCTTTTTAGTAGGGCCAGCTGTGACAGGACAAGGGGTAATGGTTTTAAACTAAAACAGGGTAGGTTTAGACTGGATATAAGGAAGAAATTCTTTACAATGAGGGTGGTGAAACACTGGAACAGGTTGCCCAGAGAGGTGGTGGAGGCCCCATCCCTGGGAACATTCAAGGCCAGGTTGGATGGGGCTCTGAGCAACCTGATCTAGTTAGCAGTGTCCCTGCTCACTGCAGGGGGGTTGGACTAGATGACCTCTAGGGGTCCATTCCAACCCAAAACATTCTATGATTCTGTGAGTGAAAACAGTTTCCTTTCAAAATAAAATGCTCTTCTCATCTTCCTCTCCTGTAAGTCTTCATATGAGTTTTGCTACCTCATTGCTGCAATGTTGCAACACTATTTCTTACATTTTGAACAATTTTCTTTTTTCAGAATAGAGTTGAGATTTGAAAGCTATGTTGGTAAAGCTGAGTCTCAGTGCCTGCTTGCACTGCGCAGCTCAGGACTTTGCAGCTAGCTCTAGGCTAGCTCTAGGATGGTTCATGGACCAGAAAGAGTTCAACCTTCTTAGTACAGTAATATGGAGTAAGACACTTAAATCCAAACAGAGCCTTCTACTAGAGGGACAATATTGCTTCTGGCACCTGCGCCAGTGCGGGTATCAGGCATGCTGTTCTGTACACACATAGCTGATCAGTCTGCTCTAAAAATCTCAGGCAGCAATTCATAACAACGCTTTCTTCATATACACTTTGAACACTTACACAATCTTAGCATGAGCTCTGGAACTAGTGACAACAGCCAGGAAGAGCTCCCCATCCACAGAAGGAAGGTCATCAATGTAAACTGCTTCACCGGTGGCATGCTTAATTCCAGACTGGTGCATAATGGGCCGTCCTACAGGATCCTGGGGAGACTGACCTGGCTCTATGTCCTGTACAGTCAAAAGTACACAACCCACACCCCTAAACAGTTAAAAAAAAGAATACTCATGCTATTCTTATAGTAATCAGAAAATCAAACGAAGGAACAACTCTTCATATTATCATCTTTTGGTTCAATAACGAAAACAGATGTGGATGCAGGACCTGACTGCTGCTCCTGGGGTTTTCTTCAATTTCTTCTCTTAGGGAGCCTTCTGAGAGCCTTGCACAGGTTTGTCTATTTGAATTTTGTCCTGGTTTCGGCTGGGATAGAGTTAATTTTCTTCACAGAAGCTAGCATAGTGCTGTGCTTTGGATTTAGTACTAGAAGAATGTTGATAACACACTGATGTTTTTAGTTGTTGCCAAGCAGTGCTCAGACTGCTCAAGGACTTTTTGAGCTTCTCCTGCTCGGCCAGGTGCATAACAAGCTGGGAGTACAGCACAGCTAGGACCCAAACTGTCCAAAGAGCTATTCCATACCATATAACCTCATGCTCGGGGGGGTTGGTGGGGTCGGTCGGTCGCTCGGGTACTGATCGCTGCTCGGGACGGGCTGGGCATCGGTCGGCGGGTGGTGAGCAATTGCGTTGTGCATCATTCGTTTTGTATATTCTGTATATTTTGTTATCATTCTCATTATTACTGTTATTATTATTTTCTCTTATTAAACTGTCTTTATCTCAGCCCTCGGCTCTAACCTTTTATTTTGTTCCCGATTCTCTCCCCCATCCCACTGAGGGAGGGGGGGGAGTGAGCGAGCGGCTGCGTGGTGCTTAGTTGCCAGCCGGGTTAAACCACGACAAATTTTTTTCCTTAATCGTTTACACCAAAGTGAAAAAAACAGCACTACTTTTCAGAAGGTCAGTTTCCTCCCTTACTGATTAGTGTCATGAAGCTTTTCCGAATTATTTTCACAAAATCCTGCTCTCTACTTTACCAGTGTCCAGTGTTGTAGTTTGAGCTATTTACTGCCTTATTAACCTTATTTTGCTAAGTCTTTCCTGAAAGTTAATTCTGCCACACCAACTAGTTGTTGCCAACTTCCAGAACACTTTTCCAATTCCTGGGTCAGTGTTCACACTAACTTTTTCCTTTTCTGCATTTAGAACTAATTAATTGATCACAACCTTTTTTTCTTTTATAGCTTCCATCATGCAAGTGTTCTGGCTACACATTCCTACCGCCTGTACTTTCTGGCACGCTTTCTGCTATTAGCCTAAGGCCAAGAACAGACATTTTTCACTTGACTGCCTTAAGTTCCTCAAATGGCTGTCTCAGCCAAACCATCTCAAATTTTCCACTAACAGAATGACCAAGATATCTTTCAGGATATGCATTCTTTTTTTACCCTTAAATTTAAGAGCTTAATAATGTTCAGGTGAAGTACTCCAGGGAAAAGATAGGGACTTCCAAAATTTAGACAGAAATTTGAAGCGAAAAAACACATTTTCTGGGTTTCTAAATAATTTCTGTTGCTCAGTGCCAACAGATCTGAAGAGTTTCCATTTATGTTGTTTAGTCACTGTCTTGCAGCTGGGGAAGAAATTGCTGAAAGTCATAAAGAACTAGTTCCTTTGACCCTGGCCCCTTTTATAAGTCTGTAGTGTCTTTTTTTGGATGATAACTCTGAAGGAAGCTGAAGATAACAACTTGAACAAATTTAAAGTATTTACAGCTAAAATGTTATTCTAAAGAATATCTGAAAATAACAAAAATATGTTTACCTAGATTTCACTTGAATTTTCTTTAGGTTTTCAAAAACTTGAGACTTTTACTTGTGTATTGAGGGTATCAAAATACCAAAAATCCTTGCACAAGTTCCCACCATGATCTAGTCACAAGGGTGAGCTCAGAACATTCAAAAGGTGTTCTTTGCTGCCCTCTACTGCTGATTTCTCCTTGAATACTCGTTAATTTGCTCAGATAGCCATCATTCATTCCTAAATCTACAGTAAGACCTAAGAGCTCTCAGATCTTAAGAAAAGTGTAGCATGAGACAAGAATACTATAGCAATAGCTATAGACTTGAGCTTTTCAATCTTTTTAATTTTTTTTTCTAATTTTTTTCCAATTGGGCTGCATACTGCAATATACCAAATTTAAGCAGTCTGACAATGGAGTTTTTTCAGCATGTTTATCTTTTGAGAACTGTTTAGAAGAAGTGAGTATACCCATATGAGTCTATTTTTACAGAAAAGGTTTTTCTAATTGACATACAGTTAAAATCAACCATGAATAGCCTGTTGCCTTCAATCCTTTGGAAAATTTGTACCTGAGCTTCACAGCAAGGGTCATCCTCGAATCATGATTTTTTACCAAGTCTTACAAAGCACAGAACAATCTTAGAATAAGATCACTTGCCTGGTATATTTGGATACTCTGGGGCATTTTGGTTTTGAAATCTTGTAGGACACTCCTGTATTCCACAGGTATGCCAGGATAGTGGCAAGGATCCTGAAAAGGAAGTGAATTACTACTAAAATTCACATTTTAAACATTCCAATTAAAAAAGCTAACAACTAAAATCACCAAATACAAACTCTTCATACAGCAAATTCCTTCAAGACTCTCACAAGCTAGAAAGGCTCTAAAATAACAATTTTAAAACAATGTAGAGTTTTGATATTTCAGTAAATAATATTTAAAAATATATTGGATTCAACAAATATGCTTGTTTAAAGTAAGCAACATAAAACGGGTATAGTCAGAAGTGCTTTGTTCTGGGGTCTGATCAAAACTGGCACAGAATCACTCCTGGAGATAGTAAATTACCTAGTAATGGTAATTCAGAGGAAAGAGCTCAAGGTAACACAGAAGAAAAAGGCAAAAGGGATATTTTTCCTCATAAGAACAGATTTAAGGAAAAAATGAGTGAATTACACCTAGAATGTATTGGGAAGTGAAATTTTAGAGTCCTCCTCTCCCAGTCAACAACTCATACAGGAAGGAGGGTTGGTTTAACACCTACACTTGCTTTCCAAAGCCTTTATTTCTTTGGTGTCTATTTATGTTTTGAACTACAGACAGATGGAGTAAGATCTCACGTATGTTTTCTTTGGGTCTGGGAGCTCAATACTGATATATTGTTGCATTAATATTGCTCAATTTTTTTTTAAAGACTAACCTTCAAGGTAAAGATACGTGAGCACTTAAACATTAAATGGGCATCTCTCCAGCAATCTCTTTGGGAGTTAAGCACTTACATTCTTCCGTATATCTGAACCCCAAAGACAATATTTAGCACATTGTACAAATTGTAAGCATCAACAGATAGAAAAAATCTTTTCATTTCCTTGCACAAAAGCAGACATGGAGAACTATTTTACCGTTGTCTTTAATGACTGCAATACTTCCAGGAAAAATCTGTAGAAGAAACTGACTATCAAAGTTTTCTTATAGTCTACTTTTTCACCACTGGCTGAGCCTGGAAGAGCAATTTCTTTAAGAACTAGCCTGCAAGCTTCATCCAACATTTGTTCATTCCAGTGTCTGTCAGGAAGAATAATAGATACAATCAGACCAGGACTCAAAAAAATAAATACAAATCGCAGTAATACATTTGTACCATGGACCACAGGCATAATCCCGCTCACAATGAAGCCAAAATATTGATTCCAATAATGGCCTGCAATTTTGGAAACCGTGTAAGTCAGTGCTGCTCACAGAAGGGAGGCCCTTTAAGTCAATGGAATTGAGTGCTATGCCAGCCTTTTAAAAATAAATAAATAAGTAAATAAAACCTATGACAGCTTTAAAGCTGATTTAACAGTCTTATAGGTTATTGCTATTCTGCAGATACCAACCTATCTTTAAGGAAAAGTGGTTAACAATATTGATGCAAACTGTAGATGCTTTCAGTGGATCTGATTACTGCTGGATAGTTGTTACATTTTCTGAAAAGGCTGTCTCCCTGAAGTATCTCAACACAGTTAATTCTCCACAGCTACACAACCTTAGGTATCAAAATATATACTTGTTAGAATAAATTTAATCATGTAAAGGAACAAAAAATAATGAATACTTCAACTAGTGAAACAGTTGCTTATTAAATGGTAAAACAGTTGAGTGTTTAGATAAATGGTTTTATACTGCTTGAATTATTTGTAATTTTTTTCCCCCAAACCTTGGAAAGATGCTGCAAAGTGGGAGGGAATTTCAGGGATTAACTTCAGAGATTATTAGGATCTTGTAGATGAAGAGTTACTTAAAAGGTTAAGGCTTGACTTGTGCTCCTAAATTTATTGGCCACATCTGAAGTTCTCAAACTTTGCATCTATTAAAGCCAAACTGAAGGACTCTACAACACTGATACTAGGGGATTATCAAACCTACGGAATACAGCATCATTTACCAATGCTTGGGTTCAGGTCCACAACTGAATACATATACCTCATCCACCTATCTCACACCTCTCTGCACATTTCACCTCAGAGTTACACCCACGTGCAGACTCCAAATTGTAACAATCCTGAAAAGTCATCATTCAAGTCTGACCAGATCATTCACTTGAACATATGTGGCATCAGCCAGACAAGTGAAATCTTTCTGTACTTTCATGCTACAAGTAAGTACACCCAAGCTTTCAAAGTCCCTTTATTCAGAGATATAGAGAAGGCAGAGAAATTGTACCTTCCAATAAGTGTCCAACAGGTTTGTTTTGCACAGACTGTCGTTGAGACAGCACCTCCATAGAAAATGCTTAAATCCTTTATTATGTCTGTACCTTCTTCAAAAAGGACTCTCATTCCAGCATTGGTTATTGGGAGAGCATTTTCCCATCTTGGTGCTTGTCGAAATGCAGAGACATACTCCCCCTGGGCAAGATCAGACAGAAGTGGGTAACCTGCAGACATGTAAGTATCTGAAAGCAGAACTTGTTACTGCACTATGTGAAGCAAGAGATAAAAAATGAAGAGCATAAATTCAACTTCCTGAGTATTCAAGACCATACACTTCCTTCTCTTGACCTTTCAGTAGCTTTAGCATCTTTGATTTTCTAGCAGCCCACTCCCAATCTTCCATCATCTACACAGTGACCTAGATTTTTTCATGGTAGATAGCTGGAAGGCAGGGATCTTGTGGAGTTGTAATTATAACAAGACCAAAAGCTTAGAGGCTTCAAAGAACTGTGAAACTTCAGTACTCAGATAACATGTCCCATAATTCTCTTACAAGATCCCATATCCACTCTTGCAAACACAATGCCAGTTAAAAAGTTTTGTCTAAATATCACTCTTTATGTGAGTTGTTTTTTGGCTGAAACTGGGAGATAGCATGGCACTGACAAGACCAACTGTAAGGAACCCAGAAAGTGAGCAGTAATAGTGTTACTTTAAACATAGGGATTATGCCCCCTCTGGTTCTTTATTTAATAGTCTTTAACTCTGCATAAAGCAAATCTAAACAAACTAGGAACTTACCTTCCTAGAATGGGGAACATGGACAGAGACTAAGATCTCTTCTGGCATAATGGTATTGTTACCAATTCCATCTGCAAAAATATCACTCAAAGGAATCTGTCGCTTTCTTCCTAAAAAAAAAATCCCCAAACCAGAAACTTCTGTACAATTGTGCAACTAATATACATCAATCATATTTCAATTGGCAAGAAACTCCTGCAGCCTTCCCAAGTAAATAATAACTGCAGAGTTTTCAGTTGTATGCTTTATCAGTTGTATGCTTTATAAATACAGATGACTGCTCTATCTTCCATAGTATCATAACACCAGAGTCCTAAGAAAGTGCCCAGAGATCAACCCCCTTTCCATTATCCTCCCTTCTGATACTGCCATGATGATCCCATCCAAATCTCTGCAGCTACTGTCACCACTACCTTTCTTTCTAAAACATAAAGAATGAGGAATAAAACTGAATGGGAGAGAACTGCTGCAAAAGTAAAAAAAAAAAAATAAAAAAATACTGTTTTTTTTTTGTTCTGAGATTCTGAATAATTCTAGGAGTCCCAAAGGGAATAAATGATATAGTCTCTTCCTTTCTCTTTTTGGTAGATTATTCTAAAAGGGACTATGTTTGTCTTTCTACAATATATACTACTAAAGATGGGATTTTCAATAGAGAAGAGGACAAAATTCTGCAAGGAACCTAAACTTGCAAGAGTCCTTTGAACACTTAAACTTAATTTATGCTACATCAAGTTTGCCAATATCACTACACAGTTAACCTAGCAAGCCTTCTGGAAATGCAACTTTTTAGCACATATAATTGATTCTATTAATTAAACACAAGCGCCATTGGCTCAAGTTTTGCTGGTAGGGCCGCAACTGTACCAGTAACACAACAGTCAAGTAGCATTGTCGTTCTGCAAGAACACAGAGGCATAAACATTGCACAGAAAAAAATCCACAGTGATTTACCAGTGTAGAATTTAACCGTGTGTGTCTGACAGATGAAGTCAAAGTGTATTTTTTACTAGTTTTCTGCGTCCTTTGCACATTTCACTAAGGGATCCAATGCATTTTTAAATAAATTATTTCTTATTGCGAGACAATACTTATCTTGCAGTAGCCCTGACCTATCCCAAGAGTTTCTATAACCAGGTAATCTTCTGTGCCATTTTTAAAAGGTTCATTTATTAAAATACTCCCCTCACATTCAAAGAATATGGTAATTCAAGACTGTCTGCTTTACAGCAAGATTATTTTCATGTTTTTCAAGTTACATGTGATGATGACACTGTAACCTGCTCATCCTCGAATATCATTTAGCATTACAATTGCATTCCTCAAATATAACTAGTGTGACAGCAAAACTTTAGTAAAGGAATTTTATTTTGCTGAAGTGTGAATCTGAAAAATAACACCGTTAAGAATAGCAGCATTGGCATTTCTGGATTCTTGCCTTTGCAATTCCATCCAGAATACACTTGATTTAGATACATAAAGATTATTGTCCAACGCCACCTGGGAGCCTGCCAGTATCGAGGAAGGTGCATTTTCTCTTACACTGTGATCTAATATAAATACTAAGAACTAAAAGTGATCCTGCATCCTCCTTTTCTTGAATGATCCTCTTTTCCTATGTTTCACTGACTACCATTTGGTAAAGAAACATGTTAAAAACCTGTGACAACACCTAAAACCCTCTCCCAGCAGTAAAGTTCCGCTAGGTTAACAGAAAGAGATAGCAACCAGTGATCCTATTCATCACTCACATAAGTAGGCTCATCATCATAATTGTTAAGAATATGCAAATGTTTGTACTTTTACTTGTCTGAACAACATTCTGACAGGTATTTTTCCTCTCAATGACAAACTATGCAGGAAGAAGTAATGGAAATCATACAGCATAAGTTTTTGTGTATCTATCTGTTCCAAGAAATCCTGGCTCAGAAACAACCCCTTGAAGAACCTGTATTTCAGGGTGTTAAGTAGAGTATTACATGGTCTGAAATGGCAGCATGCACCCTGTCCAGATCAAAAGCAAAAAGGACATAAACCATCTAGAAGGGAGAGTGTGCAATTCCAGGCCACCAGATAGCTCATGTTTACCAACAGTTTCATCAGCCTTCCAATGGTAGTGCACAAGAAAAGGAGCAGGTAGAGGGGAGTATATATGTGGTGATGGAAGGAAACTGAGGAAATGGGCAAAGAAAAGTTTGCTGGACTAGTGGCTCTTGTATCAGAAGTAAGCATCTGTGAGGAACGAGAAGCCAGAGTTCTCAGGGCCAGATGGTGATTTTAAAACCAGGGCAAAGCATCAATTACAGAAAAAAGCCTACCAGGGAGGTGGGGAGGTAGTATACAGCTACACAAATTGTGAGGTTTCATGAGTGTTTATAGTAATTCACTGCCCACAGAAGTACGTGTGACCTGGTTGGTCTGAATGCTTACCCTTGACATGAGAGTCTTTGACACATTCTTTGTTTGCAAATTACTTCTCTTGCAGGCGTGATCTTGTATGAGAGTGGGAAGAGCATGCCTTGAGCAATGCTCACCTGTTATTCCCCTCTCCCCATACAATAGGATCCTGTACCTCTGGCAGTACTACAGAGACAAGCTATCTGTGCTTACCTCTTAAAGCCAGACTGAGCATACAGTTGCTGGCTGCCAGGATTGGATTCAAGTCTGAGGTTGATTTTCTACTTATGATGTTTCCACCTAGTGACTTGAAAAAAAGAAATTTACATCACTTTTCTCCATCACTTTCACATATTTATGTTGTGACAATATAACATGCAGACTATACATAAATTTATACATATCAAAAGCTCAGAAGACATATTGATAGAAAATCCACTGTTAAAAATAGAATTAAAAATGCAAGTTTTACATGTGGTCAGGAGAATTTCACATTTGTTACAATTTGTTACAATTGTTATTGCAAGCAACACACAACATACAGCAACGTTTCTTATCTGTTCTCCACCCAGAGTTCTTAATTGCTGCAAGACAGCACGGAAAACCTTTGTCTTCTCTTCAGGGAACTCTGAGATTGCATTTGTCAAAACATCTTTCACTAGCGAGAGGCTGCAGGCAGCTCCCAGAGTTAATCCTGTAACCAAAAGATTACGAAAGTGTAACTTGTGAGTTGCTTTATTGCTTGGGTTTTAAACTATGTTTAGACTGTAGAGCTAGGACTGCTCATGTGGAATACAGGCAGATGTAAGGAGAGGGGCCTTTGCCTATGAAAGGTGCCTATGAAATTGAGCTAATAGCTCACCACTTCTACTAAAAGAGGAATCCCTTCTCTGCTCCCAGCTGCCCATTCCAACTGCTTTCCTTGCACCAACTTTGATTGAGTAAATGTTGAGATGATGTTTCACTCAAAGGTGAGTCAGCTTCAAAATGCTTTCAGCAGGCTCTTCCTATTTTTAAACATGATTTTCATCATAATTTGATCTCATTTTGCATATGTACATTCTAGTTATTCTCCTAAGGTATGGGTAAGTAGTATTCGCAAAAGAACCCAAACAGTCCTAACATTGAATGTGGTATTCTTTTTCCCATTAGAAAAACAACCTGTAACTATATGTATTTATTTGAGTAGTTATAAATTTTTTAAGATTATACTTTATACAAATTTAAATATTATAAAGTGGCAAACAGTGCCTTTCTATTAAAAATCTATTAATAGACTTTATTTATGTAATGTATGAATGTTTTGAATGAACACTGGAATTCAATAAAAAATATAAATCAAAATATATATAATTTTTAAATGGCCTTTTATTACTTGAGTACAGCAATACTAAATTTTGTGCATTTAAAACAAAAGTTCAATCAAGACATGTTTTGCATTTAAGTCTGATTCAAGAGAAGAAATACTATTTCTGGCTAGCAAGCTAAACTGCATATCTCTCGTTTTAGAACTAGTAACACCTTCTCATAACTAGATTCTATTCATAGAGTAAAAGAAACAATAAATATTCTCCCTGCTTCCTTTCAATTCCCAACCACTTTTCAGCTAAGAACAAACTAGTCATTGACTAGAACTGGATGACTGATCTGAAATGAAAAAGGTATTCTAAATGCAATGGCAGAACTGTCATATACAGTTTACCACTTCAAAAAAGTGGCTTCAGGCATATAGCAAGTAACTTTCATCAGATATAGGGTTTGATTTTCTTTAAAACTTTGGCAGTAAACTTGCACAACAAGTTACAATAAGTAATGCTGTTGATGTTTATGATTGTTTTGAATGTTATGATTGAGAACAAGGTTAGTTAATGCATTATTAGCTATGCCAGTTTAATCACAGCCTTTTTTTCTAATGTGGACAAGCATGCAATGTTGCTAACTCTCTGTGGTTCTGTATAGGCCTCTCTCTGCTACACAGCATAGCATGGTACAGAGATCACAAAGTAAATAATGCATGACTTGACACTGGAAACAGTATTACCAGAAAAATTACCCTTGCACTATTATGACTAATGGGGCCCAAGATAATATTGCTGGTCCATACTGCACTGTGTTATGAAAACAAAACTGTATCATATACTTGGATGGTGGTCACAGCCACCTTGACCAGGGAAAGAACCAACCATGCGTAGGAATGAGTTGCACAGCTTTTCACACCTTCAGCACTATGGAATGGAGCAGCATCCCTTACTGCAGAGGACTCTCCTATGTCTGAACAAAGTAAAGTCTACTGACCGTCATCTGTGCATTTCACCACGTTCAGATCCGGGATCCTTGCAGGAGCAATAACAACTGGATGGAACACACCTCTAAATTTTATCTCCGGTCCTACCAGATAGGAACAGATGTAGACAAAAGATATTTTCCATGACAACTCCAACATAGTGGAGTGTAAGCTTAAGCATGAAGATGCAAAAAGAATGATAAATGTAGCCCCACCCCTCCCATGCACATTGGAACTACGGCAAAAGGAGCCGTTCTGATTGCACACATACCCACACTGGTGTTCCCAACCACAAGAGGTGCTTTGGGGTGGACAGCTTTCAGATCCAGTAATTCATCTAAGCTTACAGGAGAAATCCATGTCATTCGCTCCCCATGAAAAACCAGAGTTCTTTTTGGTTGATTTTCAGCCATTCTCTGATAGGGAAATATGGCAGATTTAAATACTTAGACATATAGACAGGTGCAAGGTCTAATAGACAGTAGACTGAAAGTTGAAAGAAACAATGGCAGTTCTGCTTAATCCTTCAAACTTGGGCAGAAAAAGGACTGTTATGCTGGCTCTTTGCACAGTGGTGGATTTCTAGACCACATGGGTGAAATATCTTCAATTAATTAATTAAGCAAATAATGTAGGAATAGATCCTGAAATTGCTGAAAATATTAGAAAAGTGATTAAAAATATTTAGGGAGGTGTTTGCACGCATAGCTTGCTTGGATACCACCAATGACACTGGCAGCAGCATCCCTTTCTAGATTAAGCATGCATGTGGATGTCTCTCACTCTTCTAGCACTATTCACTGATCACTTTGAAATAGCTTGTGAGCTAGTGGTGGTACAAACACACAGTCAAGAACGCCTGTTCCACAGTTCCAACCTCTCTCTGTAAGAAGCCAGCCAGTTACAGAGAATTTGGTTTTGAATCTACAGATTGACAATAATGTAAAACAAACAGCTTTCAGTTTTTCTAGGGCAAATACTGCTGTCCGTAATTAAGGATGCCTGGCACTTCCCATTTCAGTGCTCTTATTTCAGCTACTTACATCTTTATCATACTTTAATCACTGGGGCTAAACACCTCCCAGTCTGGGTGGCTATCCGAGGCTGACATTTTGACAGAAAAGACCAACAAAATTATTAAGCCACAAAATGGGGAAAACACATTGTTTTGTCAATGTTAAAAAGTGTTGACCATTCAGTTTGCAGAGAAGCATTTATATCGTCAGGAACTACAATGAAAACCCAGTTTAGGTTACTTTTTTGTATTCTCCCCTAATACCTAATTCTGCAACTTCATTTTCCCAATATGATTATTTTTTGTACGTGAATATTCAAGAAGCTCACTGGAAAAAAAATTTTGAATTTATATTAAAATATTATGACATTTCTTCTGATGAATTACTGCTAAGCAGGACTTCAGAATGAGTTATGAACTATGAATGACTAAGGAAAATATAGAGCTAAAGAATAGTCTAGAAGCAGCAAAAATTACCATTAGTTCTGGAGGAAATATAAGCTCCTGGGTAGGATCTAAGGGCTGGAATTCATCTGTTGAAAATAGTCTGGTGGAAACCTTAAAAAGAAAGAAAACAAGCAAAGACCAAGAATTTTCTCTCATCATTATCACATCTCATCATTCCACTACCACCCCAAAAAAAAGCAAAACCAAAACCAAACCATGAGGGTCCCACTGAAGTCAGCAGAAAATTAATAATTCCATTATCATTTGGATTTGCTGCATTTGGAGCTGCTGAGGTGAAGGAAGTGTTCATAACAGTTTCTCAAAGTTCACTGTTAATACAAATGACAGCGTAGAGGCAAGCAACTGAAAGACTAAGTACAGGCTTCCTGTAGTCCTACCATAAGAAAGCAGCTAGTTTCATGCCAGCCTGCCGTACTCAAAAAGCAAAAAAGTAGATCAGATATTATTGAAAAAAATGAGAATGAAGTCAAATATTTGTATGGATAAGAGGTTTCATATAAAATTACAATCATAAGTCTGATTTTTAAGAGTGTATCGGTTCTTCAGACTCAAGCCAGCGGTTAGATTCCTAAGAGATCAGTGGTTACATTCAGATCATCACTGATCCTTGATTTAAAACAGTTCCACATATGGCCTGATTTTTTGCACAATATGATGATCACTGTATGAGTAGAGCTGAGACTATTAATATTCCTGCTCAAATCTCAGCTTTGGAAATCCAAACTACCTTATACCAACTATCTGCCACATCATCACTTCCTCATACAAATATACACAAAGAATCCTTAATTTTTAGAAATATCTCCAAATTCCTTTCAAGGAATAATAAAATATCTTATTTTACAAATAATATTGTGTAAGGTGAATAGGTGGAAGATAAAAATGGCAGAGTATACTGCATTTACTTTAATAACAAGAGAAAAGCCATGCAATATTCCTTCTGTAAGTTTTATAACCAAATAGGACAGGTAAAATACTTAAAACCCTACCTTCTCTTCCTTGTCAAACAAATCATCTTCCTGATCCAAGCAACACTTTTCATTTGTTTTCCTTTGATGACAAACGGATTCCTAAAGTAGGAATATTGCATTAGTGAAGTACTGCCCAGAATGGCAATGAGTTAAAGCCTGCTTAAGCTGGTAAGAGTGTCTCTTTATATTTCAATAAAGTCCTAGATTAAGTTTAATAATAAGCTAAATCGGAAGGATTATGTGTTAAAAAAGTGATATTCAAAAAGAACTTAAAATCATTGGATGTTGAAGTCCTTAATACAAAATAATTCATACTATGTGACATTCAGTTGACCTTGTGAAAGCACATATAGAAGGCTGCATTATTTCTTTTACTCACTGTTCACTCTCCCATTTCTTTCACTTTAGGTTTCTGACACATTGCATTACATGATAAATTACTACAAACATTGATCCAAATTCTGCTTTTTTTTTTATGCCAGTACTGACTCACAGCAAACCACATGGAGTTACTTCAGATTACTCTTCATAATCCAGGCTAGACACCAAGTTAATTTGTGTTAATCAATTTTTGTAACAGGTTAGGCCACTATACACCTTACTCAGACCTACATCAGAGGAAAGAGATGATCTTAATGAAAATCTTGATGGTTTGTATACATATATACGCACAATCTAGTGTTCCTATCATCACTACTTCTTACCTTACAGAAGGTTTTACAGGCATCTAGGATTGGCCTATATCCAGTACAGCGGCACAAGTTCCCTGAAAAACAGAAATCAGTAACAAAAAGCTTTGTTCTAAAGCATGTGACTTTAAAATGTCATGTCATTATACAAGGTTTGTGGTTTTGAAGCTTAAGGAGAAGTGTTAGCTCTCTGAAAGACAAAAAAGATCAGTGTCAGAAACTTAGAACCCTGCAGCTCCTGAGGAAAAAGGCTGCTGTTTCAAAAGGAGTCTCAAATACTTGAGAGCTGCACTAGAGAGAATGCTGACTACAATATTCTTCACCCACTCAAAATGCTCTTCTCCTTCCCCCTGACTTATTTCTAATAGTGAAGGAGGTTAGCGATACACCTTCATTTACGTTCACCTCATAGCAACAGGAAATGCCTTTGGCTCCACCGTGACTCTAGAGCACAATAGATGACAGAAGGCTATTTTACCTGCAATAAATGCTCACATTTTCCCTTAGTGAAGATGGTCTGCATCTCTCTACCTCATTTGACCATTTTATTCCAACCACAAAGGGGCTCTCCTGTGATGCTTATGACATTCTCAGCTCCAGATGTAATGGGATCTGAGAGACCTTCAGATGCAGCTACTTCTCCAATACGACATCCTTTTTGCACATCTGATTTAAAGCACTTCAAAAGACACATATGGGGATGTTTTGAACACCTGTCTCTGAAACAACCCACAGCTCCGTGCTTCATCTTCCAGGAGAAAAGAATGACAAAGAATACAAGGTCTGTACCCAGTAGCTACTCTGCTGGGAAACACAATTATATGGAGTACATACATACATCCATGCACGTGTACTCACACATATGCACTCACATACACAACGTATCTTAAGAAAATGGTCAAGGACATACCTACAAATTAAAAAGTTGGCAATATTTACCAGCCAGAGCTGCAATCATCTGCTCTGAAGTTGGTTCTGGGTGGTTTCTTAGCAAAGTGTATATGGACATCACCATTCCAGGTGTGCAGAAACCACACTGGGAGCCATGGCACTTGGCAAGCCTTTCCTGAAACAAAACACCACAAATAGCACTCCTTCCTGCACACATCACCATTCTAATGAACTCTCTCTTAAATGCGAGACACCACACTAAATGTTGTCTTCATGGTAAATCAGACTTTTTAGGTAAAACAATTTAAGCAATCTCAAATAACAATAATTATTTTGGGTGCGATGCCCAGTCACATCTTACTAAAGAAGGCAATTAACCTTCAGTGGACATCTGTCTTTTTTGCATTCATGCTAAAACATCAGCTAAAGGGACATTGTCCAAGATGCACCATTAGCCCAAACAGAGCACAAGCCTGATCCACTACAACAATTTTTATATACTAACTATTTGATCAGGCTGTCAGTATTAAAGCAAGATCCACCATTAGCCATATGTCACCAGCCTTGCCCAACCAACAGGAACGTGTGTTGTCTTCTATTATAATTTAGCAGGGAGAATAAACATCATGTGAAATTCTTGTGCCCTAAAAGCACTGCCAGTAAAAGCCAGCCCATACAAAGGAAGAAATCAGTAATCCTGTACACAGTAATACCGTACCCTCACCTGAACTGGATGAACCCTGGTTTTTGTACTTCCAACACCTTCCACCGTGGTGACTGCCATACCATACAGGCAGCAAATGGGAAGCAAACATGCATTTGCTGAATAATGCCTTTGGAACATAAAGGAGAGTAAAGAACATGAATATTATTTTACTATAATAAATATGCATTAATATTATTTTGCAGTCAGTCAAGAGATAGTTTATATTTACAAAGCAGTCATTATCATTTGGAACGAGAAGAGACTAAACTTTATAAAAGGGATCATTTACTAGCTGTGTTTCTTGTTCCCAGTATGAAAACTGTATCTATGAGGACAGTTCTGTAGAATTTAGATCTTCCTCAATACTTCAGTCTTTTCTAACTGCCCTCTTGTCTCTCTTGCCCACAACCTGTCAAGTGTATCTTGGAAGAGGAAGATGGGGAAGGCAAAATTGGTGTAGTCATTTGCAGGCAGTAAATAATTACTGCTGAAAATGTGTAATCAAATTTCTGACCGAAAGGAAATTCTGATGTAAAATAAGTATCATTCTAAATAGGAAAAACATACCAAAATGAAAATTCTTCAAAGCTTTTCACCACTAGCAACAAAATGTTTTATTACAGTTGTGTGGTGAGTCGGTGTACCTTGGCTGAATGCTGCCAAGCTGTTCTATCACTCCCCTCCTCAGCAGGACGGAGAGGGAGGTGGAAAAAATGAGATGGAAAAAAACCCCCACCTTGTGGGTGAAGATGAAGGCTGCACACGGAAACAAAAGGAAAGCAAAGATTTTATTGTCTATTTCCCATCAGCATGTGATGCCCAGCCACTTCCTGGGAAGCAGAGCTTCAGTACACGTAGTGATTGCTCCAGAAGGCAAATGCCATAAATAACAAATGCCCACCCTTCCTCCTCCTTTCTCTTAGCTTTTATTGCTGAGTGGACATCATATGGTGTGGAATATCCCTTTAGTCAGTTTGGGTCAGCTGTCCTAGATATGTCCCCTGCCAAGATCTTGCCCACCTCCAGACTACTGGTGAGGGGAGGAAATATTGGAGTGACTGCCTTGATGCTGTGTGAGCACTGCTCAGCCGTAGCCAAAACAGTGCTGTGTTACCAACACCTTTCTAGCTACCAATAGAAAGCACAGCATTATGAGGGCTGCTATGAGGAAAATTAACTCAATCTCAGCCAGATCCAAAACAACTTGAAATGTTTCAAGTGTCATTCTGTTTTAATTTCAACTTTTATAATAACTTTAAAGATTTTAATTTGTATTGCATTCCAATGCAATGCAATTGTCAAAAGGAACAATCAGAGCATTTTTACTTTTTCCCCACCTAAAAAACGTTAAACTGACAATGGCATGTTACCATTTAACAATTTGACTGGAGTTTTCTCTATTTAAAAGTAACTTATTCCAGTTTTTAGCATAATGAAACCCTGGTTTTGAGTTTCAAAGTCCTTTTTGTGGGTGGGGTGTAGTGAGCGAGTTCAGTGTTAAAGGGCTGGTAAGACTCAAACTTCTGCCTGCCCTATCTTCCCATCAGTCATATGACAGAGCTGCAGGTAGTAGCCACATTCCAGTGGTCAATACAAAGGGTGTTAAATGTATGCCTCCTAAGGAAAAAACTCCTTGCAGGAGCTGTCAACATATATGAGCAAATTAAGCATTTGAGCATGATATTTCAGCAAATTTACAACATAGCTGAATAAACAGGGTTTTTTTACGGTGTTCTCTTTTGGATTAAAGTGACCCCTTCCTTTGGATTCTTCTACTATTAAGTACAGATTTTACAACTTTGTTTTTACTGTTTCATATCTGGAAATGGTATCTACAGTCACAAAATTCTGTGTGTTTTTCAAAATTTCTGTTAAGGATACCGTATCTTCTTCGAAGCTGTCTCATAAGTTGATATCATCACTGTGCAGGCACCACAGCCACCTCCTCCACAGCCATACTTAGTTCCTGTAAGACGGACTGAAAAGCTGTCATTAGGGAAAAAAAATTATCAGGTTTCATTTTGGTCTTTATTCTGCTCAAAAGCTTGAGGCCACCTTTTTTCCTGAACTCCTCAAGAACACAGAATTGGTTTGGTATGATAGCATGTGTGTCAGACTCTTTTCTATGCTGGATTAAAATTTTTGGTGAAAATAAGATTGAAGCTAAGGAATGACACGACCAAAATCCTGTTCCCGAGAAAACAGAAAACTTGACACTGACTTCTTTTGGAAGACAAGTAAGTTGGGACAGAAAAAGGAAGTAAAAAATAGTTTTCCAAGTGAAGGAAAGGAAAAGGAAACCAAGGGAAAAACGTGTAATAGACAAAATAGCTATGTATCTGAGGTTCCAACACTAAACCCCATATCCCAGTGTTCCCCAGAAGGCCTTTTTATAGGCAGGATATTAACTTTGCATCTCATCTGAAAGATCAAACTTACGAGAGAAGTGCTTATTTCTATGAACCTGGAACAATGGCTAATCTAAAGCTGTGAATCGACAAACAGCTAATTTAAAGTTCTACAGCCACCAAAAGGAAGATGCCTTCCTCCCCATTTCTTCCTCCTCTTCTGTCCTTCCTCTTCCCAACATTATCTGCTCCAAAACCCAAGACCTCTTGCACCAAGTCTTTTTCTCACCAGTCCCTCCCAGGAGCTGACTAATGATGAGCTAACTAATTAGCAACTGAGTCCCTAATCCAGCTGAAAGCCTCCATGTTTCCTGGGATAGTTTTCTGCTGGCCTAATGAGTGGAATTGATACATGGAAGAGGTCTGAGGAACTCCAGAGCTGGCACAAGGTGCAGGAAGAGAACTGTCTACCAGGAGCTGGTAATGATGGAGGGGAGACAGGCCGCCTTCTTTTCACGCCACATCATTGACAGAAAAAAAAGTTTGTCAGTGTGAGGGTTAGTACTCTTCACTTGCAGCAAAGCTTTGAGATGCATGTATTGCTTTAAGGTCTTATCTAATTGAGCTCTACCACTTATTCCACTGTAAAGTGCTTTACTGAGCCCTCTCACAGACATCCTAACCTGTCAGATAAAGCAAATACATTTTAAGATACAGTTTCTTCCCTTCTTGTACTTCTATTTACTTGTTAATTTACAATGGGCCTTCCAGTTAATAACAGGGGTCTAATGTGCCAATTCCTATGGCATTTAGCCTCAAAAAACAAAGATGACAGTAGGCTTACAGAGGTATCATACTGTACCTTGCACTTATAAAACACATTACTGGAAGATGCTGAAGTTCCTTATGCTCACTCATGCAATCATTTCACATTATAAAGGGTTTGGCAACATCAGCATAAGATATTCCTGTCCTATATTTTTGTCCCCTGACACTAATTTTTATCTCTTTACTAAAGTTAGCTGTCTGCCTAGCTATGGTAACTCAGCTCTCTGTGGAGGCTTGCTGTGAAAAGGATCGGTTCCTCTACCTGGCTAACAAAGGGGTCTCAGACACGGCTAGGCAGGTGCATCCCAGGGAACAGCACACCGTCATACAGACCTAAGCAATAGAGGGCCGGAATACTACAAGTTGACATTTAAATAGCATGGCGAAAACAACCAGCTCCTGAAAACAAGTTAATCCTATCATCATTTTATAAGCAGGGTACAATGATACAGAAAGGTTAAATGATTTTTCGAGGTGTCAGAGCAAGTCACTGCAGAGTTACATCGGTCAGTGAGATAATGCACTTTAACCAATGAAGTACAATGCTTGTGACAGGGGTGGTACTGAGCTACTTGGTGGGAGTCAGTCTGTTCTCCCAAGTAATAAGTGATAGGACAAAAGGAAATGGCCTCGAGTTGTGCCAGAGGAGGTTTAGATTTGATATTAGGAAAATTTTCTGCACCAAAAGGGCTATCAAGCACTGGAACAGGCTACCCAGGGAAGTGGTTAAGTCCCCACCCCTGGAAGTATTTAAAAGACGGGTAGACATGGCACTTAGGGACATGGTTTAGTGGTGGACTTGGTAGTGTTAGGTTAATGGTCTTAAGGGTCTTTTCCAACCTAAATGACTCTATGATTCTACTTTTTATAGTCCGATGAAGTCTGAAGTTGTTCAAATTACTTAAGAATAATTTCATAAGCACCATAAAGACAGCAACTTACTCTGCTCCAGAATTCTCCTTATGACTGAGCAGTAACAAACATGTTTTGACTGAAGTTTTTCTTTTGAGACAAACACAAAAACTCTCTCCTGTGTGAATTCTATAGCATATGGTACATCACTTGCCCTGTGGGAATGTTTCATGAGACAGTCTAGGAAGCTGCAAAAAGGAGAGACTCTGCTCTTCCCCACATTTGCTCCCTGCCCCCTGCTGTGAGTCCCTACGGCACGTTCAGAATATTATGCAACAGCTTCATGAACACTGGGAATAAGCTTGTGACGCAGCACATTTTGGAAAAGTCCTAAAAACAGTTGAGAGCAGGCACACAGTCAGGCCTTTGAAACGGCGAAGAGAGGAAAAGATCAGAGCAAGTACTACACAATTTGTAGCACCCAGAAAGCCACTGAGCTTTCTGAAGCTTTTGACTGAAACCAAGACAGGAAGAAAGAGCCTTGTCTGCAAAGACAAAACTGGCAGGGTGAGAGCTCTAGCTCTCCCAGCTTCTGTGTCTAACTAATTTTTTTTTTCTGTTTTAAAAACACACTTGTTCATATATCTTACTATTAAACCTGGGGTTTGAGTTTAGAAATCTGTTTGGAGTTCTTATTGTAAGAAGAAAACAGATTACCTCAAAATTCTAGCAGACTCAGGGTCTCATCACAAGATCTCCCCTTTCCTGGGAGAGACAGAAAACATGGAGACTCCTGTTCTGCCAAGCTTTACGTATACTGGCCAAAGGTTCTTAGGTTTCTTTAGGGGGGGAGAGGAAAGGAACACAGATATGCACATACACGTCATGCCTGATGGCATAACTTTGTTTAAGAAACTAGGCTAAAAATACAGCAGGTCACTGAAGAGTATTTGGCTTAAGACAGACACATAATTTAATATGGTTGTTTTATCTTACAGGAGTCATAACTTCCTTAAACTGGTAAATTACCTTTTAATTATCATTTATGAGAACTTTACTTGAATAAGGCTTTCAAATGAGTGACTCAAGGGAACAGCCAAGAAAAGGATACGTCTCTTTCGCAGATAAGACAACAGCATTTGTTCAGGATCAGCGTTTTTCTCTATTACCTGCAGTAAGAAATGAAAAAAAAGGTGTAACTAAGAAACCAAGGCTTTTCAAAATTCAGGGCACAGACTACATTCCCACAATGCCAGAAGAGAACCCTTCTCTGGTTCCCTGTCATAGAACTAGACTAATTGCCAAAGACCACAGGAGAATTTGGGCTCCTTCTGGAAATTCCTTCCCAGACAGACATGTTTCCAGAAGTGGTGCCACAACAACCTTGCAACTACTAAAAATAACTGCTGCTCAGTGAAAGGTCATACTGAGGGAATTTACCTTCAGCCCCACTAGAAATAAAAATACAATAGAGGCAGCACAGCATAAAGAATTAATGATCTGCAGATTATAGTCTCCCTGGCATTTTAACCTACTGGGATGAGTAGCAGAGGAAGCCTGTAAAGCTATCAGCAGGAACCACTTTTCTTCTGGCTTTATTTATATAAACTTTCACTTGCTGTACTAGGCAAACAACAGAGAGCCATAGAAATGCCTATGTTCTTTATCGATTACACTATTTCTTATTCCATTGCTTAGAGTCAGCTAGTTCCTTCCAGCTGCATTGTCAACGACCAGTTTAATCTTGTTCTTGCAATATTACCTTTACATTGGCCAGTAGTCCATACTTTGGCACCTAAGTCTTGCTGACTTTCCGTTGTGCCTCTGAAAATCTGATACCATCTGATGCCTCTTCTCCAGTACCATCAAAGATGAGAAGCCAGGCACGTACAAATAAAAAACTAGTTGGTTCACCAGCCAAATTTAATACCCAGATGAAAGTCCATTTCACTTTGACGCATTTTTCCCCCCACATGCAGCAGAGCTAGCTAAAAGGGGATGTTGTAATCACACTTGTCCTCCTCTGCTGCCTCTCCCCTTCTAACAGCACTCGCTGTATGCAGAAGAGCCTTAGCTAGCTAGAGTAATACTTCAAGGCTGATTCGCTCCTTACCCAGCAAGGAGGATTTGGGAAGGAATGCTTCTGGAGGCTTGCCTGAGGCTTTGCAGTTCTGCTCCCCTGAGGTGGAAGTCTGAGGAAACCAAATCTGCGCCCACACCCTTCAGGGTTACTTCTGGAACAGCTGCCCCCCTTTCTCCACACTCTTTCCGGGCAACACTTACCTTCCTCCCATTCACATAGAAAATCAGCTCCTCAGCCCCTGCCGCCCCTTGCAGAGACATTGTACCCCAGCCCCGGAACCAGCAGTGACATGAAACCCCGGGCAGTGGCGGCGGCCGCAGCTGGAGAGGCCTCGGCAGGCCGGGCGGCCGCGGGCGGGGGGAGCGGGGGAGGCTGGGGGCGGGGGGGGGGAGCAGCCGCGCCCGCCGCTCCCCAGCACCGCGCCCTGCCGCCACCGGCGGCCGAGCTGCGGAGCTCCGCAAAGGTACAAATCCTTAACGTTTAGAGCTAATCACACAATTTGTTTACTTTTTTACCTTTTTTGCCTTTTAAGGCATATTCAAACACGAAGACGTACCTCGCACTTTCTCAAGGGACGTGTATGTTTCTCCAGAGCAAAACAGCAATGTTAGCCGTGTGAACTGTTACTTTCTAACCATAAAATCTCAAAGGTAATTTTAAATTGTGGTAAAATCCAGCTATGCAGTCGTCATGAGCCCAATGGGAACCGTGCATAAACTTGCACTCACAAAATAATTGGCAGTAACTTCCAGGTATTATAAGCATTTGTAAGCTATATATTATATATATATATTCTATAACCCCTTGTGCAAGCAGGGGGTTATAGAATCATAAATATTTTCCTCTTCCTGTTCCATCTAAATATATAGAATTAATTTCCCTACAAATTTTAAACCAATCAAAATCTTTATTAATGGTAAACTAAAATATTAAATGTAAAATAAATTAGATATAATAAACATGAGAAAAACCAACTGTGAAGCTATAAGAAGTTCAAATTACCTTATCCTCAGCAAAACAATCTTAATCCTTCTGACAGCTACTGATTAATTTTCACATGGAATATCATGAGCTGTTTTTACATCATTTTCCTGGCAAGAGCTTCTAATGTATCAACTGATCTGGCAAAAGAAGCACATTTAATGAAGTTTCAACAGTTATTTATGCAGTACATAAGGCAAGTGACCATTTTGCAGAACAATTAAAAGAAGTGCATCCTAGAAAATAACAAAGTAAATTGTATATAGAACATCCGTTTGAGCAACAAAACCAGTAAGGATGGAGAAAACAAGGAAAGAAGGGCAGTAGCAACAATTGTGTGATTTCAGAGTTACTTAAAATAACTTCTATGCATTTTCAGGTCATTCTCTTTATCCTTTGTTACTTTGAAAGATATCTATACTAAAAGGAATGGAAGTAACTAAGGCATAAAGCCTTCCAACTTTTATTGAAAATTACATGTTTTTATTTGGAACACTGTAGCGGCCTAGCTGGTAGCACTGGAGGCTGTGTGGAACAACAGGACCTTCACTGAAAAGATAATTAAGACCATCTCCAAAAAGATTATTTTTTTTTCTAAGAAAATGAAGCATGTGCTTATGTTTCTAGCTTTCAAACCATGGGCAATAAACAGCCATTTAAAAAACCCACTGTGTTTTGCTGCCGCTGTGCCAGCACAGGGAACACAAGTTGTAACAGATACTTCTTTTGGATTTCTAGTGATGCAGTTGGTGATGTTGATAAACAGTGAAGCTAGCAAGAACATTTCAATTAAAAAAAACCAATTAATTACAAACTTAGTAAAAAAATACAAGAAAGAATGTATAAAAAAATTCTATATGTAATTATTTTTTAAAATAATATTAAATCAGTATAGAATCTATCTTCCCAACCATTTCTGCACCTCTTCATAATGGTCTTGCTGAGGTAGTGACAGAAAGTTTCAGAAAAAAAAAGGTCTGTTTGCTGAAACTTCCCAGATAATAATTTTAACAGCTCTGTCTTGCAATAGAGATCACATTGCCTGGGTGATAAGGTAAGTTTTGTATTGGAAGAATTTTCATATTGATGGAATGCTTTTTCTTTTCTGTTGAGGTTCTATACGAAAATATCTTGCTGTACTTATGGCTGTACATTCACAGTCTTTGTATGGTCTCTGGAACTGGTGACCACAGCTAGGCAAGCTTACTGTTTAGGGGACGAAGGTCCCCTATGTAAACTACTTCACTAGTGGCATATTTAACTCCAAATTCATCCATGGAATGTTCTATGGGATCTTGGGGAAGCTGCTTTGGGGCTACAGACCATCATAAAAAAAAACCAACAGAAAACAGTTGTGGTATTACTTAAATATATGTAAATAACACTTTTGTACCTCTTAGTGTTTATGGTTATAGTTCAAGACTTAGATGTAGGATAGACACATATGAAGGCTATATCCAGGAGTACATTTTGATATGTACGACTCACTTTTCTGTCAAAATACATAGCTGAAATTCTGGCAACTCACAGGAGAAGGACGTAGGTTCTCTTTGTTGAACATCATGAGATTCCTCTTGGCCCATTTCTCCAGCCTGTCTGGGTCCCTCTGAATGGCAGCAAAACCACCCAGTGTTTCAGCCACTCCTCCCAGTTTTGTGTCAACTGCAAATTTGTGCAGGCTGAACTCTGTCCCATCATATAGGTCATTAATGAAGATGTTAAACAGTACTGACCCCAGTATGAAACCCTAGGGAGCTCTAATGTTTTGCCTCCAACTGGACTGTACTGATCACAACCCTCTGGGACTGATGGTTCAGCCAATTTCAACCCACCTCACTGTGCACTTAACATACTTCACCAGCTTATCTGTGGGATGTTATCAGAGATAACGTCAAAAGCCCCACTAAAGTTGAGATAAACAATAGCTACTGCTCTCCCCTCACCCACCAAGCTAGTTGTCTCATTGTAGAAGGCTACCAGGTTAATAAAGCATGATTTCCCCTTTGTAAATCAATGCCGACTACTCCCAATCAACCTTCTTATGGGAACAGTTTTCAGGACTACTTTTCTCCATCACCTTCCCAGGTTACAATAGAAGCTACGATGAAGTACAAAGATTAGTTGAAGTACAGAATAGTTGAGTATTTTTAAGAATATATTATAAATTTAAGAGTACCAGTTACACCTCTTAAACAGTATCAGACCAAAGGTCTAGCTAACCAAAGAGCTGGTCTCTGAAGGTTTCAACAGTGCATGCCCTTGGAAAAAGTATAAACATTGGTCAAATGCATAGTAAGGCTTCTCCAGAACACTCTTCCAGCCTTCAACAATTTGCAATTCAGGGACATCCTGTGCCAGAAATGGTGTTTCTGATAATTCCTCATAGATTTTTCTTCCAATAATTTGTCCAATCATTTTTTAAGCCCATGTAAACTAATAACATCTACTCCTGTAGTAAGGAATTCCTCAGCATAACTGCATACTGTGTGAAGAACCACCTCCTATAACCCAAAGAAGTTAACTTGTTTGTATCTCATTAAAAATGAGCTATGGCTATCTTGGTTGCAAAATGAACCTGAACTTTATCCAATGTAATCTGTAAAAGTTGTGCAGCCTGTGAGCGATAGCCTGCAGCTGGCAGCACCTACGATTCAGATAATGCCAGGAAACTGTCAGCTGACAGCGCATTATGGAATGCAGAAGTGACTAATGAGAATCCAGAGGGGAAGCAGTACAAAAACCTGATACCTGAATGGTATGATGTAGTTGTATTAGTTGTCACACTACCACTCTCTCAATTGGAAACTCAAGGCGTTGCTTTGTCTGGATCCTATTTACCATTGAATTTCTACTGCAGTGCTATTTTCTTTTCGGCTGCCTCTGGCACATACTCTGGACACTAGATTTCTCTCTCTACTGTTCCTCAAAATGAGACTTCCTCATTCAAATTTAACTATGTTTCTGTCAAATCCAAAAGTCAACTATCAAAAAAAAAAAAAGGGACAGTCTCCATCTATTTCAGTAGACGTATTAAAAATTGGGATGCTTGTGTCTGTTCCAACCAGCACCGAGAAATGGTTCTACTCATGGTAAATATGAACAACTCACATTAAGATTCCCAGAGGTGATTTATTTTTAGTTCTCATTAAAACGTACACTTTTCTTACAAATTAAGAAGTGCTGCAAACCATTTGAACAGATTATAAACTGCTGACCAGAAATGCAAAACACAAGAGTGGAGCCTAACCTGTATTTGCCTTCCTCAGTATTCTGTGTCCCTTATACAGGGGCTCCTTTCCAGGGAATTCCACTTTGGAAGACCTTTACTAATCAAAAAACAATAAGCTCTCTATACTGCTAAACATATATATTTACATATATTTAAAATTGTACCCATTTTAGAAGTTCATAAAGGCAATTCTCTTGTCGTCTTCAAATTAATTTTGATTTACTTTTAAAACTTCTTTTATTTTTTACTTTATAGACTGGGGAATCCAGAAATTGTGTATCTGTAAACTGATCTCCACGTCTTAATTTGCTGTAAACGAAAGAAATAAAAGACATCATATATGAATATCACCAAGCACCTATGTAACTATATTTATAATAATTATGTAATTATAATAACAATTCCAAATGGTAAATACTCTCAATGAAAGCTTGATAACACTAAAGAAATTAAATTTATGGTAAATAAATATGTCTGAAATAGCAAGGCACAGATAACTACTGTTTTCCAAAACAATGCTAAAAATAGTAGTCTTTTTATGTGGCCTGTATCATATTAGTAAGTGAGTAATCGTAACTTATTCCTGTAAGACAAAACTCAAAAATTATTTAATTAATTAAACCAAGAACTTAACAGCATCCATTCATGACAGTATATGTGAAAACAAAATATAAATAGGAGACAGTAATCTAAAATCTTGCGCGACATCTACATTTTCTGCTGTTACTAGTTACTGTCTCTCTCCAGAAATACAGAACCTTATCACTGTGGGGTAAAAGAGGAGAATGTGTCAATATCATCATATTACAGCATTTTAGCATCCAATTCAATTTGTAAAAGAAAAATGCAACTCCAATTCCTTTGCATTTCTTTTACAAGCTATCTGGCATAACTATTTCTGAAAAGCCAGTGATAAAGTGAAAAGACACTTCCTACATTACTTTTAGATCCTATTTGTCTTCAGTCTCGCTTCAATTAATTGTTTGCTTACTTACAGAGGTAAACAAAAATATTTTGAGGGTGTATAAGAACACTGAAGGATAGATGAGGTGCTTAGGGACATAGTTTAGTGGGGGGATGGCAGGGTTAGGTTAAAAGGTTGGACTCAATGACGTTAAAGGTCTTTTCCAACCAAAGTGATTCTATGATTGTGTTCTTTTTTTCAGTTTGTGGATTTATTTTCTTCTCCTCTCATAGTCTTGCCTGATACTGTCTTTACCTAATGAATATACATTCTACTAATACACATACATACAGTGTGATTTTCCTTAAATTAATATTATACTTAAAAAAACCCAACCAACCAACCAAAAAACCCCAATGAACTTTGTGGCAAAAACCTCTCAAAATATTTTCAGAAGTAATTGACTTAAAGGTCCACTGGGATTTAGATCTATTCACATAAGTGCAAATATATTCGTTTTCTTAATGGAAGTTTGGCTTTAAAATCCTCGTTTAAATTTTAATAGTTATTACACAATTTATGTCTTGTCTTTTAACATAATCAATTTTATGTCTTAAATTCTGTGCCACTAAATTTGCTAAGAACACTGAGAGGTAAATAATTAATTATCAAATTAATATATCTCAAACTCAAATGATCTCTTATATTAGATATGGCTAGTTAAAGCAAAATGACTGAATTACAGAATATTAGTGAATAAATTATCTTACCACTTGACAATATTACAAGGACATTATTATGGTATAAGTTTACATGTAAGTATAACATTTACAATTACCCACCTCTAAAGGGGTTTATATCATGATAAACATTAAGAATTCACCATTATTCACTACTAGTATAAAATGTTATATGCTATATTTAAATTTTGAGACTTGAATAATGTTGGTGTCTTTCTTTGGCACTTAGAAATCCTGCCACACTAACAGGAAATGTTTTATATCAACACTGAAGTATCTTTGTGAAAGAGATTTGTTAAAGAAAATAAATAGTTCAACTGTTTATTTGGGGGTTTTAATAGCAAATCTTTACTGGGAATAGTTATGTACTGCAAAAAAAACCCAAAGCCCTAATTTATGTAAACCTACCTGTTTATACTGGGTTCTTTGTAGCAAATAGAAGCTCTTACTCGTCTAGATGGTGCTGTGGAGTTTTCTTTTGCAGTTTTGGGAAATTTAGGTAAGGAAGCTTGAGAGCTTACACTAGTATTTGTCAGATCTTGCAAAGCCTTTCTCCCTGTGAATACAGTAGTTTATATGCATCATTGTAAATAATTTCTGAATCATTAAGTAAACTTTCAATTCATAATTCTTTTTAATTGGTATTTCTTAATTTAGGCCCTTTGGTTACTGCTCCTACTCTAAAGATGCTCAGCAAAAAATGGGGTAGATGATCAAAGAAAGTGCCACCACAACAGCTTTCAACCTACCCAAATTTGGAGCTGCCTGAGGCCTGTCATGGCTTTTGGGACATTTTCAGAAAGCCCCATAAGTACTGTAATTTGCAGCTAGGTGCTTAAGACTCCCAAGAGTTATTACAATTAAAATCATAGAACTGCATACAGCTCATAGCCTTGAATGCAGAGGGAGGGCATACATGTATAATCTGAACATTCAGCCTGCACAAGAGTTCTCTAGGACTGCATTTTCCAACTTTATGCCTGCTCTTTGAGCTTATGTGCATAAAATGAGCATAGCAAACTGTATACTACCAAATTGTTTACAATGCCTCGTATTTTGAGCCACTGAACATGTCCAAGAGGAATACTCCATTAGAAAAATAACCAGCCTTGGTAGAAGTAGTACTATTTTTGTCAGTTTTCTGTAATCTTTTAAAGACCAATTCAGAATGCCAGACTAAACAATCAATATTTAATTAGGATACAAATATTTTGATAACTTGGGAGAAATATAAAAATTATTATTTGGCCCACATTTTAAAAAAATAAACTATTTGTAGATCATAGTCTCTCCGAAAAGCACTAAGATTTAATGCAGACAGCAATCCAGGATTAAATAGTCTTAATCTGTATTCCTTAAAAGTTATTCCACAAGTATACATTCCTCACTGATACGGGTCAAGTTTTAGATTTACTGCACCCAGACGAGAGCATTTGGAATGTAGTTTTTCAAAGGAAATGAATCTACGACTCTTCACTTCTTGAGTTTGAACACTTTACCTTAAATCCTCTGTGGCAGCAAATGGATGCTATTGATTTCATAGAGGAAATACCCGTATATGGGATAAATGATGACTTTTTTGTTGTGCCTACCTTGAGACTAACAAATTGTATCAGTGTATATTTACATACCTGTCAAAAACATGAAGATTTTTCTTTCTTTATTATAGCATCTGAATGCCTTGTACAGTCTAGCATACACACTCTTAACTGATAGTCAAACTGATAGAGCTAAATTACTATTTCCCTGTAGTAGAATTCTGTGCGGAGATCAAGTAAAGTATCTCAGTGGGTAAAACTGATAATTTTATCAATAGTCTTCTGAAATGCATTAAGCAGAGACATAAAGTCAGAGGTTCTTCATTGGATTTCTACTAACTTTACTTCTAAGTATGAGAGCCGTATTAAGGAGACTTTGGGCTTCTTGCAGCAAGTCCTTCTTGATTTATGAAGGCAAAAGAAAAAGCATCATCTTTTGAAGGAGTTCATTAAGGACGGCAATGCTCATTTAGTTTAAATGAGAGGGCTCTCTGATTATGACAAATCTCCCAAATTTGGCTGCCTCACAAATCAATCTTGATTTCTACAAGTTTTAAAGTGAAAGTAAACTGCTATTCTGAGTTTTTCCTAAAGATTAAGGCTAGAGATTAGGTCAGCTTTTTAAGCAGCAAGAGTTTTGAGACATCTATGAGTCAGCATTATCTAGGAAAGCTAGATGCCTTTGACTGTGAATATTTATGATCACATAGATCTAACTATATAGAGACTTTCATTACAGGAGACTTTCAAGGTATATATCTATGTACAGGTCAAGGTAGCGATCAGAAGAGTTGGCATGATCAGAAAGGATGTCATATTTCCTTTCTTTTAATTCAAGATATGGATTTAGATGTAGGGTGAAAAATGAACTGGTTTTTGAACTAAGCTTAAATGGATGAAGATCAAATTATTAGCTTGCTTTGTATGTCAGTAGTCTTTGATACTGCTGATCACAATGGTTTACTAATTTATCATTAAAGCTTACAAAATTATAGGATCCTTTTTCTACCTTCCAAAGAAGGAATCAAAGATGAGAAGACGCAACTGCATATTATCAAGACTAATACCTTGCATGATGGTCTAATTCTGCCAATATTCCTATTCTGTGGTCATGTAAAATAGGAATTTTTTTGCCATTGTGTCCTACCATTCAAATGAAGCCAAGGCAGTATTTGCTTGACAGTTTGGGATTCAAACCATTAATTTGACCTAAGAAACTATCCAGGTGTTGGGACATTCTTAGAGACAATGAAGTAAACAGGAACGTGTTAAGAATAAATATGTTTACAAAATAGATCCCTCATGCTAGGAAACTTCGAAATTACATTTTAAAGCATATTTGAACTCCAGCATAGATGTGTTAGTCATATATTTCTTTAGCTCCTTTACAGTAGTTTCATTTTATAATAAAAGAATCTAAACTTACCTTCCAGACTACGCTAAAGTTTGATTATTTTCTTTACTTAATATATCTTACTTAAAAAAGAGGTTGCCACATGAAAGTTTGCTCATGGGTAGATTCTAGAGAAAAGTACTTTTTTTAGATCTCAGAGTTACTGTTGAATTACAGTGTTTCTAAAGTAATCCAAGTGAAATCTTTTAAGTTCAGCTATGTTCTCCATTTATGAACAGTATAGTTCACTCTTATTTCCCTTGTATAAAAGCTCAAGCTACTGTATCTTTTCTATCCCCAACTTTCTGAATTCCATCACATTATTTGAAAAATGAATACAGAATCCAACTATAACTGCTCCTCAAGAATGTAGGCATCTGCCCAACTAAATGTCATCTTGGAATACTGAAAAGTAACAAAGATATTAGTTACCACAATTAATAAATATATTGTGACCAATATGCGATATGGAATATGAATAATTTTACTGATTTTCAGTCTTACCATTTTCCACTCCTGTTTTATCCACTCTAAGCAAGCAGTAAGACTAGGACAGCATCAAGAGCGGATACTTTGCCATTATTTCAGGCACTACCTAATTCAAAATGCCATTCTTTTTCTCACCCATACACTTACCGTGACAAGGTGTTGGATTCTTTTTGTCAGTCTCTTTAGAAATATGATCCAGTTTTTGTTCTGCTTTTCCAGCATCCAGTGCTTTATGACGATCATTTTCCCCACAGATTTCAGAGTTTTTCAGTATAGAGAAGTTCATGGAAGCACTGTGGTTATCAAGAACTGGGAGCTCTAGATTGGAAAGACCTTCATGGAAAAAGCTATCTACATTTAATGGCATAATCTTAGAACATTCGACAGGCAAGAATTTTAAAAATTCTGATTTTTGAACCATAGGCTCTAACTTGCTCATAGAGGAATCTATCTCGTGAGGGAATTCCTGGTTATGCAAAATATTCTGCCCCTCCTGATCAATATGCCTGGAATAATTTTCTTCTTGTCTGGTCTCAGTAATATCAGAACTTAATCTCTGTTTGCACTTTACCTGATTATCAGGAGAAATACTCATGTGAGGGGTTTTGTGTGCCACTGGTGAGGAATCTACTTTCTTTAATATATTAGCATCATCATCAACTTGTTCTTTAGCTTCTGGTGTATTCACAGCTACACTGTTCTGAGTAACAACAGCTACTTGCACTTGCTGAACTTTAGTCATTTTATTTCCATGAACAGCCTTTGCATGCAATGCATCCTTATTTTTTAATTCTTCATTTTTACAAAGTGAGAACTGTGTAAGATTTTCTTTTGGTATTATATATGCTTTCCAGCTAGCCTTTGCCAATGTACGTTTTAATCTGCCTGGCGAAAAATGGCTACTCTTTTGGTCAACTTTCTGGGTAATTTTATGAATGCTGTCACTTCCGGTTTCTCCACTTTGTCTGTAACTAATTTTTTTGTTGTGTTTTCTCTTTATGGTATACCTCTGGTCTTGTTTTCTCTTGCTGTCATGTTGGCATATCTCTGTTTGAGACTTTTGAGACTGCCCGTTTTCACAGCATTCTGCTGTGTTCATTTTAGAAGGGTTTTGAACAGTTTTCCTATTTATTTCTAGTCTGCTCTGTTTCTCATTTGCATGCAGAAAGTCCCGCTGTAAAGGCAATACATTAAAAGTGTTATCCTGGAATGGTAAATTTTCGGCACAACAAACTTCTGGTGGAATCTTGTTAATAGATGAGTTTGAGTCTGCTTTTTGTATTTTGCTCTCCATGTCTTCAAATGTTTCTGAGCAAGTTTCTTTCTTTGTCTCCTGTTTTCTTGGACTCACTAAGTTAACCTGGTATGTCCTCCTCATATCTTTAGCTTTACTTGGACAATTTTGTGCTTGATAATCTTTGCTGGTATTTAGCAAACTCTGTTTCCTTACAGAAATTCCTGTAGGTTCTGTCTGCCTTTGTAATAGCTGAGTTTGTGAGTCGGTAGTTTTTGAAATTTTACTATTGTTAGCCCTAGCGTGCCTTTCTTCTGCATACAAATTTGAACTGACTTCAGTCTTGCTTTTAATTTTCTCTTTGTCCTTCTTAGAATATTTTACTTTTCTGAAATTTCCTAATATTTTATCAGAACAGGCATTACCATTTTTATTTCTGTGTAATTTATCTTTTTCTTTCACTGTTACTGTGAGTAGTTCACCCACATCACTGGCGGTCAGCTCCATATCAGCATCATAAACAGTTTCTTCAGGCTTGTCAGTAAAAAGCACCTTCTTAAAATCTGTCTTCCTTCCATTGCTAAATTCAAGAGATAAAGGAATAATGCGAGACAAGTCACTTGACCTTTCCTGCAAATTCACGTCATTGGCGTTGCTGCCACTGTTGCTACCATGATGAGGCAGATTATTTGAGCTATGTTTTTTATCAAAAGCCTTTCTAATAGGTTGAGTTTTTGACTTATGAAGTACCGCATGTTTCTTTCGCTCAGTCACATTTCCACAGGGTGGCAATGAACTATCATTACATTGTTTTGTAAGCTCCTCAGACTGTCCTAAATGTTGTGTATTTTTTACATGAGTCAGGAAGGCACTATTGCAAGTTAGTTCTGTGCATAATTGATTTTCTGAAAAGAGAAAAAAATTAGCAGCTTGGGGAAAGAAAGAATATAGCATAGTTATCAGAATAAGACAGATTACTGAAGGTTGGACCAGAAGCATGGAAAATTACAAACTGGTTTGTTTTTTTTTAAATGAATATACACATTCTGTGGTTGGTCCTTATAATTTAGTTAACTAGAACTAATTTCATATTTTACCAAAGTTGGACTTTTGAAATTGGGTAAAAATAAAAATGTATTTTTTCTATAACTACTTCAGTTATTATTTGGTTATCTTATCAAAGTTCTATCCTGTTCACATTAATTTTATTGCATTTCAGCTGTGCTATTTCAACAAACATTATTCTACAAGTGATTGTCAGGACACCTGTACTTATGGGTGAGCATTCTGGTTTTTATTAGTTTATTTATGTTTAGGAATCTTACTATACCTTCTGTATCACACATCAAATAATAAATTACTAGACACTAATTCTCAGACAGCTCTGAAAAATAAATCACCTGTACAGAAATACATCATACCTTTTAAAAATACATTTTTGTCACTGGTTGTTTCCACAGGGTCTATTTCAATTAACTTTAGATTATTTGTACCAGAAGGCAATGACAATGCAAACTTGACTTGATCTGAACGCAACTCCTTTGAGAAAATAGTGGTACACTTAGAGGAATTTTGTATTTCAGACACAGAAGGGCTATCTTGCTGTTTTGCATTAGCCTTTGCAATTATAGGAAGCTTCACTGGCAATTCTACAGATCTGAAAAGAGGAAATTCTACTGTGAAGATTTTTATTACATTTTATGCCATAACATTCAATTGTTTAAAACATTCCCTTGATAATTTATAAAAGCAGAAAACAAGAACTCAGGTATGAGATCTGGTTCTATCTTAGGGGCAAATGTATTTTTCGTGATAGAGAATCCTGCTTTGTGCTGGTGATATCCCATGAAGAAAGCAGCAAGTTATTTAAACGTAAGTTTTGTCTACCACTCACTCTATATATAAATTCCAAGTTGCAAATAGGTGAATCCTGAATTAGACAGGAAATTGTTCATTACCTCAAAAATACCTAGGACAATATATAAAGATTAGCTGTAAAAACATCCACAGACACCTACCAACTTCCGCATTTAATATAATCACCTACCTAGCAGACTGACATGTTCTCCTGAACTGGTGGTCACCGATAGGGCTACTTGGACCAGCTGACAGAGGAAGAGAACTCTGAAAATCCTTTCAAAAGAAGAATGGTGGGGAAGTAGAAACAGTTTAATGTTCTCTTATGTTTTAAGTCTCAGAAGTATCCACAGGAAAAAAAAAAAAAATGAATGGGCAAAAAATAGAAGTACTGATGAAAGGTGTGTGATATTCAAACACAATAATTTTAAAGAAAAATATTTTTTAGCAAAACTTGTCAAAATCTGTAACCTACTTGTATCCAAAGCAATTTATAGGCTTCTAAAATGTAGCTATAACTAATGCAAAGTGCATTATACATATAGAAACACACAGCAACACTGAGCAACTGATCAGAACAGACAATAAAAATAGAATTTTTTTTTAAATTAACTGTAATTTTGTCATGACAGAAGGACTAATGTAGACTACGTTTTCTGGTAAAGTTTCCACATGCAAGATATTTATTGCAGCACTAAGCAAGGAAGGCAAGTAGCTCGCCCACTGAGAAGGAGACCACATACTGAAGTACTATGCTTTTTTTTTTTAACCACATGACTTCATCAGGCCTAACTGATATTTACCTTTTAGATACTTTGTAGACGAGATTAAATCATAAATATTTAGTGCAAGCAACAGCAAAAATTGATTGATTTCACCAGACTAGGGTTTCATCCCCAGTTTTAAGGAATTGGGGTAAATATTTAGTTAACGGTTGGACTCGATGATCTTAAAAGGTCTTTTCCAACCGAGGTGATTCTATGATTCTACGATTCTATGATTTTAAAATGCATATACGATTTCAACATTGCGCTCATGTAGATGCTTTGAAAATATTATCCTGGAAAATGAGTTCACTATGGTAATAGTTCAAAAAACATCTTACCTCAGAAAGACTGCTTATTTCTATTGCAGTTAAGAGGTTATCATTCAAAAATGCTTCTATTTCTATTAGAGTTTTATTCTGTGTGTAAAAGAAGAAGCAATTCAAAAATATGTTATGCGGCTTCTGGCTTAAGAAAAGACAAGATATAAAGGTGAATCTAGTTGTAAATTTTTAAACACTCAATTGAGCACAAACTGATTTTTAATACCATCTCAATGCCTATAAATATAAAGGCGAAGCTAACACTAAAATATCTATGGATAGACAGATACACTGATGGACAAAATACTAAGTACAAAAAAATCCTATGAAAGAAAAAAACCCAAATGTGAATACTATGCTATCAGATGATATAACTTCACAAATCTGAGATGTAAATTTTAAATCACTGTTTTAAGAAGCAATATTAAGTTTCCTCAAAAGATAAAAGCTTGGCTTAGCTGGTCTAAGTTTAAATGATGTTATTTGCAGCATACCAAATAGTTTAGTTTTCGACGAAGCAAAATATTATGAAGCTGCAACTTTTCTACTTCCTTCTGAAGAAAAATCTTCTCATTCTTTAGCTTCCGAGAATTTTCTTTCTCCACACTTAAAGCCACAGCTAATGCTCTATTATTTTGTTTTAAAGATACTTTAAACATAGATGAGTTATCTAAAGGAGACAAAATCATATTATTTTCAACAGCTCCAATTCCAGGCCCTCTCTTCATTAACTATCACTATATAACATTTTTATCTGTAGGATTTGGTGGAACAATAGCAAAGCCTAACTTTCTAATATAAAACTGTTTCTGCTGGCTGCCATTCTGATGACTTCTGTCAGCTTCAAGTTTATTTCACGCACGGATTCTGCTCTAGTCTGGATTTGTTAAAATAAGATTATTTTAAGAAGAAAGCATTTAAAACCAGTCCAACCATACTCATTTTATAGTACAAAAAAGAACAAGATTATCTTGAAATCTGCTCCAGCTACATCTCTTCATTGTCTTATGTTATTACTCCTGTGACCTGTACTCCAAAATTTGCAAGGCCTTATTTCTTTGCTTTGGGAAACAGGCAACAACAGTAGAACCTTGTTAATCCAAACAATAGGCTTTGAAATTACTATTCAGCTTAGCAAATGATTTGTATTATTGCAGCGTGGAGATTTCTAAAGGACATTAGTATTATTAATCTATACTGTTTATTTTTCATTGGAAATTAGTATTTTTGACATAAAGCCAGAGTAAGTTCATATATATATATAAACAATCAAAAAATGTAAATACTGTATATACAAACAATAAAAATTCTTGCTGCGCCGATCACAGTTAGAGGAGCAGAAGTTGACATTCACTTAACCTTGCTGCTTGAATTAGAGAGCTCTGAAATAGTAATGTTTCACTACTTTTATGGTTTCTTTACCTTTTGCAGAAGATCTGAGATGTTCCATAGTGCTCTTTTTGTCAGAGGCAGGAAAAAACCCAACCATCTACCATGACAAACCTATGTTTGAATTTAAACCTGACTTGCTGGGAAAAGAAAGTACCATCTGGCAAGCAATTAAATCAGCAGATTAGTATTTGTAGTTTTCCTTGATTCGGTAAATGACTCAGTGAAGGATTTTATATAAATCCCATTTTGCAAATGGGAACACTAGGTATTTTACTATGACAACTGTATTTTAAAAGGTCATTGATTTTACTCATTTTGGTACCTCAGTTTTTAAACGTCCCAAATAGACATGGACATGGATGTTAGAAATGCACTTGAGTACACTCTTTTAAAAAACACTGGCAAGCACTGAGAATTAGACAAATAACTTAAAATTGTGTGTTTTAACTTTCAGACTCCCCTAAAATTCTCAGCATACCACATTAATACTTTTAACAGGCAGCAATTCAGCAAATCATGTTAAATACAATTACTATTCCTTTTGAAGTCATACGTTCTAAGTACAGTAAATGGCTTCAGTTTTAACAGGACTTACTTATTAATTTAGTTTTGATTTTATATGCTAGAGAAGCATTCCATTTTGCAGCTTGTAATGTTCCACCTCTTTTCTTTGTATGTCCTTTAAGAGCATCCGAGGTGAAAATGGTAGATGATTTAGCCATTGCTTGTTTATCCATCATCAGAATGAACCTGCATGTGGTCAAGAGGAATGTCCAAATAATACATGAGCTTTCTCACACTTTTAAAATTTAAGCTTCATTACCTCTTGTCAGGATTTGTTATCTCTGAAGCTGAGAAAATTGCTTCTTTGTTAAATTCATTCTAACAGGTTAATGAAATGTTCCTTGAGACTTAAGTCACATTATCACAGAGTGGCAAAATATTTAACTAATAAACATGAAGACTTGAAAGGTTCACAGATTCTGATCTCATCCATTCCCTCAAGTTACCTATCCAAGTTTACACTCAAAAGGGAAAAACCCCAAGGTTCTGTCCCTTCACGGTCAACATGAAGACTTGAAAGGTTCACAGATTCTGATCTCATCCATTCCCTCAAGTTACCTATCCAAGTTTACACTCAAAAGGGAAAAACCCCAAGGTTCTGTCCCTTCACGGTATGACCAGACCAGCTTCTTCTGTGTTGGAACAAATTTTAAATTGAAACATTTAAATAAGCTGCATTATCAACGCTATAAATTTAAATAAACAGCGCGCGAGAGACCCGCCCGCAAGCACAGGCAGAAGAAGGAGTGGCGACCCTAGCAAACCCCTTCGCGGAGGCCGATCCCGCCGCCAGCCGGCCCTCGCCTCCCTCCCGTCCTCACAGGCAACAGGCGGCGCGCGCGCGCCCGTCTCCCGCCCCGGGCTGCCTCGAGCGGCAGCCGTTGGGCCGACCCGCTCGCGCGCCCCCACCCGCGCGCCCGGCGGGGGCGGCCGGGCAACGGTCGCTGTGCGGCAAGGGGCGGGGAGAGAGGGAGGGAGCGCGGCCTCACGGCTGCGAGCTGCTCCGTGCGCACGCGTTGTGTTGCATGGCGAGCTATTCAGCAGTAAATCGCTGGGTGGCATCGGAATAAAACGGTACACGAAAGGAAGGAAAGATGACAAACTCACCCGAGAGCCAGTAACACTTCGCGCTTCGTAATTCAAAAGTAAAATGTGTAGCCAGGCCATAACAGCTGGATACAAACCTGTCCCATACCCGCAGCTGGATTTACACCGCAGCCTGCATCCACTGCTGTTTATCTTTTTTGACGCCTTGTTGATAAAACAGGAAAGGCACCGTAGCAGTTCTGTCACGTGTGTGCAAAATCAGCCATGCTAAAACAGTTCACGTGTGCTCTCACATACGGTCACATGCATTTTTCAGAGGTGGGATATGCATAAGTCATTAACCTTTAATCCACAGTTCCAGTTCTTCAGTAACATTCCTGGGCATTTTAAAAAGAAGGAGTAGGACGCGTGTGACTCTTCAAGTACATCTCTTTGCAAAACCATTTTAAATACCAACCATTAATAATGTTAAAATTATAAATATTAATTGTATAAACTCTTAGCATCAATCCCAGTACACTGTGAGGAAGGGAGTAGGGAACTGCAGATGTTCCACCTGGCTGTCAGAGACTTTTAAGAAAAGTTTGAGGCATTTGGCTTTCTGTTCAAAGAGTTCCTTTAGGTTAAAAGGAGAAATCCGTGTAACTCCTTCTCCGTGGAAAGTTAAATTTCTTTTTGGCTGATCTTTGGCTATTAGTAATAGATGAAATAACCAAGAATTAATAGACAGTCATCAGGACAGTTTTCAAAACAAAACCAATACATTTAAAACCCGATATATTATAGCAAGTACGCATGCTGCCTGCATACTTACTGACTTGTAAGGGTAGGAATCTCTGATGTCAGAATTTGAGCATACCCCCTTTTTGTTTGGTTTAGGTAATATTAGGACTGGGAATAGCAAGGAATTATTTCAGTCTAATAAAATGCTTTTCCCCTAAATCTGTCCTGAGCCACATACATTCTCTTTCACTGGCTACGGATGCCCAGTCCCACCATTAGTTCAGGTGGTTCCTAAATTTTATCCAGAAATCAGTAAATTTAGAGTAAACCATTTTGTGAAAATCTTAAACAGAGTCAATGTTTTAATTTATTTGAAGATTTACAGAGATGTGGAAGGTTGAAATAAAAAAAATCATAATGAAAATCTTACCTTTCCGTGAGCTAACATTACAATATGCTATAAACCAAATAAAAGGAATCGCACAGTAAGTATCAGTGGCATTATTTGAAAATGTATCTTTATGAACTTACTATTTTGCCCAGAAAGAAGGGAGGGGTGGGGGGAAAGGTTTTTAAGATCTAGCAGTTTTTCTCCTCTCCTTCTCTGATTTTGATTGATTGATAATAAATTAATTATTTCTTTCAAGTGGAGTCTGTTTTGCCCATGATGGTAACTGATAAAATGATCTCTCCCTGTCCTTATCTCGACCCACGAGCTCTTTTGATTTACTTTTTCTCTCCTCTGTCTGGTTAGAGGGGAGTGATAGAGCGGCTTTGGTAGGCACCTGGTGTCCAGCCAGGGTTAAACCACGACAATATTGTTAACATTTGGGAGTTAGTTATCTCTTACTATATTTTCTAAACATATAATCAGCTTGTAGCTCGAGAAAGTTTGCAAAAAACCTAGTTTGGCCCTGTTAACTTTTGCACACAACTACTAGTTATTTGGCAGTTGTATCCATAGGGATAGGTTCTCACTGTATGTTATGGTAAAATGAAATTTTTCTTTATTTGCTTACAAATCACATGGGAGCTAGACGTGGAAACTTTTTTTTCTGATATGGCTGCATCTTAGAACCATTTTTCACATCTACAGATATTTTTCATAATGACGCTGAGACAACAGCAATAACGAGAATCTAATTTTTTCACCTTTCCATTGTTTACGCATGCATTTTGGTGAGCAACTCCATGTCAGACATAAGCAATTCCTTTTAATAGGAGAGTTTCTGCAAGTTTTGCAAAATGGCTGTATGAGGGTGAAGCACCTTGCCTGCATTTACCCATGCTATTTCAATGGATTAATAGTTTACTCTAAAAAATGCATAAAAATCTGAAGCAGAAAAACCCCCTGTATTTCACAGGCAGGCAACAGGGAAGCAAATTAAAAGCTATGATGCCTGCATTCATATATATATATTAGCTAGAACTAAACAGACTACTGCTGGCACACACAAGCTAGCGAGCCGGTCTGCTCAAAGGGACAAGCAGTCATGTCAAAGTAGGCCAGAAAACACCAGCTACCCTCAGGCTTGATTTTTTTCTGCCTTTCCCCCCCTTTTTAACCAAAGCAGACCTGTCCATCTTCAGACTCGGAGCACATACCGTGTACCATCATCCCTGGGAAAGCACCTGTCTCAGTGCTGCAATCCGGGACGTGCAGCCGCAGGAGAAACCAGTGCCCACAGCTCGGGCTTCCCCCCTTGGGCCGAAGTCGCTGCCTGAGCCCGGGCTGACCAGAAAGGCTCTGAGGCCACTGTGAAGTAAAATGGGAGCATTGCGAGTTGGAAGCGTAGCTCAAGATGCGATATTCTTGAGCCCACAGGAAAAGCAATCGAATCAAACCCACTTTCAGTAAACACTTACTTGTAATTAAAAAAAAGCTTTTCAGGGCAGGTCTCTGCCTTACAGAGTAGCCGAGCTTACGCGGGTCAGCCTCACGTTAGAGGACGTGGACGCCAAAGCCGTGCCGGAGAAACCCCCTCCGGGCAAAGCGGGGGCGCAGGGGCAGCAGAGCCACGGGGGTCCCTACACCCGGCTGACCCACCATACCTGTGGGTAGGGAAGCCCGGGCGGCCGGGGTGCCCCCGGGTTGGAGGGGGAGAAGATGGCCCCCCGGGTACCCCGCACCACACGGGCTGCCCCTCTCCCCTCCTCTCCCGGCGCCGACTCGGCCCTTCCTGCCGCCCGGCCGCCATTTTGCGGAGCCCAGGCGCCCCGCCTGGTCCAGGCTCAGCGAGGCGGCCCTGCCGCGGGAGGCGGCGGTGCAGGTAACGCGGGATGGCGGTCGCCCCCGCCCCGCGGCGGGACCCCCTGCCCGCGGACAGCCCCGGGTGGGGAGCTGAGCCGCTCTCCCCGGCTGGCTCCCGGAGGGGCGGGGGTGGGCTTCTCCTTCTTTGGCAGAGCAGCGCCCCGCGAAAGGGAGGGAGCGCCTCGGGTTGCTGCCGGGCGCCTGCCCGGCTCTCTGCCCGGCGGGCTGCGAGTTCATCGGGTAATTTTGGTGAAACAATAGCAGGTGCCCGTGCAAAAGGCACGTAGTGGGACGCGGTACCCCTCCAAGGGCGTGCTCTTTAAAAAAAAAAAAAAGTTTTGAAGATTTTCTTCTGCTTCTTGTGCCAATTTATTTCTGCCCAGACAGGGCCCCCGCGCCGCAGGGAGCTGGAGGCAGGCACAAGTATTGACTGGCAATGCGGCATTAACGATGCCACAGCTTCACCAACTAGTTAAAGCAGCCCTAATTAAAGATGACATTTTAAAGAAGCCAGGTTGTTGTTAGTACACAATTACTGCATTTTTAGTGCATTGAACTATACTCAAAGCAAGATTTCCCAGAATGTCCTTCCAGTGCTCTGCTCACACATAGCACATAATTCTGCTTACCCTTTTGTTTCGAAAGAGTAACCTCTGTGTTTCCTAGCAAAGTAAAATGCCATAGTGGGGTGTTTTTTTATAGTAAAGGTGTAGATATGTGGCTGTTTGCACTAATAGGTCTCCAGAACTGTTTTCAAAGCTGATTTACAGTATTGTGTAACAAACATGTAAAAGCTGAGCTAACACTTAGGTCTTGTATATATGTTCAGTCTTAACTGGCATTAGAGCTACTTTTGTTTGTGTCTGTTAAAGGTTTGACTAGCTTGTAATTAGCATAATCATTTGCAAATGCAATGGAAGAGGGCAAGGCTGAAGATGTCCAGGGTATTCTGCGACTTAATGTGCGAGGATGTTTATACACAGCCCGGCACGAGTCTTTATGCCGCTTTAAGGATTCAATGCTAGCTTCTATGTTTAGTGGACGCTTTCCTCTAAAAGTGGATGAATCAGGTAAATGTGTTCAAGCTGTAAATACAACATTCTGCTCAGGGAGCTCTGTGGCAAATACATGTGGTTTTAGATATTTATGCATTTTATAGTATATCTCTTCCCAGTCTGCTGAGCATCAGTTAGCTTCTTTAATTCCAGGATGCAGAACAATTATACATGCGTGACTTTAGACTTACTGGAATTCATCTGAATTCTACAAGACTACTCATGCTTCCAACATACATGTTTGTACCGTGCTTAGCCCTGCCTTGTCCCAGTCCAGACCGTGGCTTTGGAATGTAGTTCGTCAGTATGAATATGAAAATAGATAAAATTGATAAAAGTTGGCAGAGTATTTGGCATTTAACTTGGATCCTGTTTATGACGCCCTGTATTCTGCAGAGGCATCTCACTTTCTCTGTTCATTACATAAGGAGATTTGGGTCCAATCTTTATTTCAGAATACTCCAATTACCCAGTAAAGATTGCATTTTTCACCACCATGGCCTGATATGAAAGCTTGAATGAAACTGTTCATGGGTCAAATTTCAGACTTGTTTGTGACTTGGAAATCCTGCCAAAGTATGTCCAGTTTAAAGATATGATGGATGGAGAATAGTAATTCCTTGTTGTGCACTTTTGACTGTTTACCTGAAATGTTCAGCATTTTTATGGGCAGGGCTTTGCTGCCACCTTTCAGTTGCAGTGAACAGCCTATTGGATACAGCTGTGTATAGTTTGGTCAGTTTCCATAGTGGTTCTTGAGCCCAGCAGGCAATGGGAAAAAAAAGAAACAAAAAATACTGTAAAACTTGAGCAATATTCAGGGAAGGTTAGACTAGATGTGGACTGGAGCTGATGCTACTTTTAACTCTTTTAAATTGCCTAGATCTGAAATGGAAAAAATCTCTGCAATAGTGAGAAAACATGTATCTCCAGGTAGAAACAGGAATGTGTCTAGAATTAGATTTCAGCATCTTAAGTGGAGTGCGGTACAGCTGAGGTTGTATGTTGACATATGTCCCATGCAGATTAGTGATTTCACTGAAATTCCAAATTTACTGTGCTAGGAATTTTATCTTCAAATAACAAATATTCCAGGGAAACAAAATAGTAGTTTTAAAAGAATAGAGAAAGTATACTTACTCCTTCTAAGTAAGTAAAACTAGTACAGAAGTTCTATATAAAGGCTTTACTGGATGATTTGGTAGAATGTGACAAGTCTGTCTTTGCTTGCTGGAAGTAGTATTTTAAATAATTTTATTTATGTTTTCAGGAGCATGTCTAATTGATCGAGATGGGAGCCTGTTTAAATATCTTCTGGATTATCTGCATGGGGAAGTTCGGATTCCTGAAGATGAACAAATTCGAATTGCACTGCAGGAGGAAGCAGATTATTTTGGCATCCCTTATCCATACAGTCTGTCTGACCATTTGGCCAATGAAATGGAGACGTATTCTTTAAGGTCAAATATAGAGCTTAAAAAGGTCTTGACATTTCTTACATTTTTAAAGATGTACTCTCTAATCCACACCATTCATTAGCATCAGATACTACAACTACAGTATATGCAAGTTAGCACTTCCTAATCAGCAAGTTAATCACGTAAATTCAAAGTTTTAGGTTAAGAAATCCTAGAGTTGATAATACAATCATAGTAGTTAAGGAAATCATTTTATTGTTGCAATAGAACAGCAGTTTAAATTTGACTCTGGTTTACATGCAAATCTGCTGTAGAACTTGTATAACAGGAATGACATAGTTTAGTTCTCTATTTGGCTTCAAATTGTACTTGAGATTAGATTTTATCCCTTCATTATGTTTGGGGTTTTTTTTTCAGTTTCACAAGTTCATCCTAAAACTTGAAAGATAAAATGTACTTTACCATTTCTTTAGAACAAGAAAGGAGAAAAGAAAATTAATACATTATTTAAAATCCTAAGGTTTGTCTGTCTTAGAGTATTGCAACTTAAAAGCTCATTCTAATTAATTGATGGGAAATTAACTCATATTACCAGGTATGGTTATGTTAGTCCTGACAGTCATCTATGTTCTCTTAGTAAGCTATTGTTCCATGTATTTCACATTCTCCCTTATTCGTTTCCTTTTGAAAAGCATAAATCATTTCCAGGCCTTTCCATTTCTCTTCATATTAGGGATTTGCCATGCCTTTAAGTATTTCTGTTGCCTTTCTGTGAATTGCTCCTAGTTTTACAATATTGTCTGTTAATACCAGATGAGAAATACTGCATAAGTTATTCTAGATAAACTACATCCTTGATTTACGTAAAGGAGCTCACCAGTACAGTTAAGAAAACTTAAATATGAAAGCTTATTCGACTAGAAATGTTGTATTCTTATCAGTATTTTGTATTTTGCTTTCTATGTTTTTTCCAGGCTTTGCTAGATTTCTGTGATTCTTACGATTTAGTTTGTACCAAGCCTACAGTCTGGGTCCTGCACTATCTCAACACTTCTGGAGCAAGCTGTGAAAGTAAAATTATTGGTGTGTATGCCACAAGAGCTGATGGGACTGATGCCATTAATAAGGAGCTAGGAATGAAAATTCATAGTAAAAGCATTTACAAAAGGTAAGACGACTGTCAAACACATGAAAGCACTATGAAGTGAGAATGAACACTCACATACTATAATAAAACCTAAATATTATTATATGTAGCATAATATAGCATTAATGTACTATAAATCTGTGGAAGGAATCAGATTCTTTCCAGCTTTGAAAACAGCTGGCTAATACAATGGTCACATTAAGCAAATAAATAAGATAAAAAGTAAGCATGGAGTACAAGAGCTTGGGAGAGTCCACAAAAGGTGGCTAGCATGCAGTTGCTGTAAGTTCTCATGATGTTTTACTTGCTACTTTTAAAATTTCTCAACCATTTAAAATTACTTTCTAATTTAGGATGATCTTTACACTAACTACAGTGAATGAATCCTCATCTAGAAGAAGTTCCAGAAATATTCGCAACGTTGGTTGTGATTCATGTAATTGTATTTTGCAGTCTTCTAAGACAGCTGAAAGAAATATTTAACACCAAAAAGAACTGAAGATGAAATGAAATGGTTTTCATTCTTTAAAGAGCATATGCATCTCTACTACACTATTAAGATAAGTTTATGACAGTAATTATAAGTTATTGGTAGACTTGTACTTCTGAGTGCCTGGAAGCAATTTGTCTTTCTTTTGGTCCCACAGCAGTGTCAGAAATGTACTTCACTGCGTACCTTTTGAAACTTGATTAAGATAGAGCTTTTGATGTTTCATCATCTGTGTAAGGTAGTAAGATGCTTATTTTCCTAAATTGAGGCCAGGAACATTAATATTTATTCCAAGAGTATTTGGACACATATTATACTGTGTTTTCCCTTTGAATAAATTACTGAGATTTAGAAGAGTAGATTTTATACCATTAATTGTGTAATTATTCTTTTATGAACATTGATTCTTCCATGAATACTCATTTTTAGCAATAGGTGTTCACAGGCATGCAGATCATAGGAGGATGGCCATCTAAAACCTCTTGTACAGATGCAAATGAAATTTAACTTTTTCTTTTCTACTTTACAAAACATTTACTATTAAGTCCTTATAGTTAGGATTTGATATGACACGTTTCATCAGTGGTATATTTTTAAGAACTTAGCTAGATCTACCACATTAACTGTTAACTTTAAAACAATATTTCTAGAGAAGCTGGAAATAACGTCCAATACATCTGGAGCTATTACTCAGTAACTGAGTTGAAAAAGATGATGGATGCTTTCGATGCCTGGGAAGGGAGAGGTAAAGTATGAATTTTTTTTTCTTTTATTTCACTAGTACTACTTTTTTACAGAAAAATAAGAAAAATATTTGCCTATTAACTATGATAAAAACTCTGCATACATTTTCACTCATTCAGTAAGTAATGTGTTGTAAAATATCCCATAGTAGTGGCTATTTGGAAAAAAAAGAGTCTTAAGGGATGTTTAACAAGGTGACATGAGCTGACATGAATGACGAGATGTAGTGAGAGCCACCACATGCAAGGGGTGATAGCCTGCTAGCATTGGGCACTCTGGTGGAAGCCCTAGAAGCATGCTGGCTGTAAGCAACGTTCGTGTCAGCGTAGTTTCAAAGCTGAAATTCCTTCAAAGCTGGCATTCATTTAGTCAGGTGTATATACACATAGTATTGACTATGTTCTCTCCGCTCATCAATACAATATCCCTTTGAAATGCAGGTGTCAGCTACTGGAGAGTGCCTCAGGAGCTGATTGAATGCTGGACTCTTGAAGAACGCCCTTTGAAAGGCAGTTTGCATCATATGCCTCCAGTTCATAAAAGGTATGCTGATTTGCATAGGTGGCTTAAAATAAAGCAGAAATACAGCACAGTCTCTTTTTTTTTTTTTTAATGATTTCAGGTTCTTTAAATAGCTATGGGTGTTGAGTTTTCTCTGGTTTTTTTCTATTTACATTTTTATAAAATGTCTTATAATCGGAGAGCTTAATTGTGGAACTGAACTTGTTAGAAACAAATTACGTTTTTTAGGCTGTTGAAATTCTTCTCTATTCTACTTCTTCAGCCTTTAAAACATCATGTTAGCGTGGGAAGGAGTAATTTCAAAAAGTAGAGAGTAGTATGAGTTAAATGGACTGCTAAAAAAGAAATTTAACTGGAAACTTTAAACAGTTAACTGATTCTCACATATGTGAGATGCCTTCTTTTTAGAAGGAATTTCTAGAATGTCTTCTTTGCAGTTTTATGGTGATACTTTTGACTACACCTCCATTCTCAATACATGACCTAAAAGCAGCCTTTGCAGGTGCAGCTACACACTCGATCTGAGCCATGCTACAGCCACTTCACTGTTAGATAGGGGAAAAGGATCCTGCTGACCTTCCTTGTTCCTGGTCACAGTGTCATTTCAGCAGCAGCCACAGAGCCATATCAGCACAATGATCCAACTGAAAACTCCTATCTCCCCATCCTCCCTCTTTTTTCTTTTTGGATACTGCATTCTTTGCTTTCCATAGCTCAAATGGGAAGGACTGTGATCATTTGATCCCTGGATTGCCAAACAGCCTACATATATTCCTGAATGCTACTACTGCTGCCTGTTTTTTATCTCCTGTCTCTCTGCTTTGATTTGTCTTCTCTATTATTCTGCACCCTCAAAACAGCTGCGTTCAGGTTTTAGCTAAAACTCCTGATGTACCACAGTGCTCCTGGTGAGACCGTATACTGGCTTGAAGTATTGCAAATGAACCTTGTTACTGATTATATTTTACCTGCACTTCATTGCTACCATTAACGCACCAAATCTTTGAATGTTTAAGCTTTCCTTTTTGTTTTGGTGGTTGTTTTGAGCTAGGATGTGCAGACATTGAGGATACATTCTCACCTTATGGCTCTTGAGGAAAATCTCCCTGGACTCATTATAAGTACTAAGTTATTTGCAGGCTTTCTGTTTGAATGTTGTCACCATTATACCAGTTTTTTAAGAGCAATAATAAGAAATATTACTTTCAGATATTGTTTATTCTTTTGGTATGAATCCCTGCGGCATTTCACAGCTCTTCTAAAATCCAAAATGCAAGTACCCTGAAGAATATCAGTGCTTTTGTAGCGTATCTTAAGTTGTTCTTCAGGGGTGCTCTCAGTTCATGGCCTGTTTACAGTGCTGACCCACCAGCTAAATGTTTCTTTATTCCTGACAAACAGGTCAGTTAAAGCTACAGCTTTTCTTTGTCAGCTCAAAATCTAGATATAATCCAATTCATACATGCTCTTTCTCTTACTACTAGATTAAGTAGCTTTACCCCATGTAGGAACCAGCAATGGAGCCACAGTTTGATATCTTGTCCTGGTTTTGGCTGGGACAGAGTTAATTTTCTTCCTAGTAGCTGGCATAGTGCTGTGGTTTGGATTTAGTACAAGAAGAATGTTGATAACACACTGATGTTTTAGTTGTTGCTAAGTAGCGTTTACGCTAAGTCAAGGACTTTTCAGCTTCCCCTGCTCTGCCAGGTGCACAAGAAGCTGGGAGGGGGCACAGCCAGGACAGCTGACCCCAACTGGCCAAAGTGCTATTCCATACCATATGATGTCATGCTCAGTATATAAACTGGGGGGAGTTGGCTGGGGGACAGTGATCGCTGCTTGGGAACTGGCTGGGCATCTGTTGGCGAGTGGTGAGCAATTGCATTGTGCATCACTTGCTTTGTATAGTCTTTGATCAGTAGTAGTATATTTTCTTTTCTTGTGCTGTCCTGTTAAACTGTCTTTATTTCAGCCCAGGGGTTTTACTTTCTGAGTCTCTCTCCCATCCCACCAAGGGGGAGGGTGAGCGAGTGGCTTAGTTGCCAACTGGAGTTAAACCACCACACAGCTTTTGTTTCAATTAATTTTTAAATGCATTGTTAATATTCTCTGAGTTAATTTGGTCTCTGTGTCTTCCCCCCCCCCCCCATCTCTCCAAAAAATGATTTTGATTTTTTACTGATCATCCCTCTGACATGGCCTGATCTAGCTTTTGTTTTGTTGGGTTTCAGGTTTTCTAATATTCCATTCAGCTGTTTTAGCGTGACCTCAATTTCTATGGCATCATTTATTATTTCCTTGAGGAATTAAAATCTTCTAGGTGTCTGTCCATTTTTCTTTGCCAACACTGAGAAACAGCATTTGTATTATACTTCAAAAATGCTGTCTGTCCCTACCAATTAGAGTTGCCATGAGACTCCATAGGCTTTCTTACATAGATTTTTTTTTTAAACATTTTTTCTTGAAAGATTATCTGTAATCATTTGTATTGAAAAGAAATGGGTGAGCGAGAAAGAAGCAGTATTTTTCTTCTTTTTTCAAATTACCTAGTGTGGAACTCTACATTTTGTGCTTATGTACAGTTGGGTCTTACATTTTTGTACATAACTTAAAACACATCAGACTAGTAGTTAGTGGATTTAGTACCCGATGGAATCTATAGCATTTTAATATTTTCATTCTGTATCTCCTCCAGCCTTTTTTCTCATTGATTTTCACTTAGCAGTTTGTGCACTGTATCTCTTACAATTTTTTATGCGTAATATTACTTACACAGGTAGAAGAGGTTGATGGTACTATTCATACAAAGGCAAGCCTGATTGCAGTGATGAACAGTTGAGAACTGTAAATGATATTGTAACAAGCAAAAATTAAAAGAACTTCAGATTTGTGGATGGCTGTCACATTGTCTGGTTTGTAATGATGTTATAAAAAGAGTAATTTATGTACGTAGTTTGTTTCTTTAATTGAAGTTCTTTGTTTTACAGACGATTAATTGACTTTACTGGAGAGGAAGACTATTTACTGTGTAAAGCGGGTCCCAAGCCAATTAGATTCTCGGGTCCCTCAACAAGTACCCATATCAAAGTCAAGAATTCAGCTTCATTAAAGGTAGCTGCTTGCAGTGCTTCACGTTCTGCAGTGACTCTTAAACGACCCAATAATGAAAGTTCGACACTACACAAAGTGGCTTCTGAAACTATATCTGCAACACGCCCGTCGGTGCCCAGCAGTTCCCAGGCGCCCTGCGGAGGGCAGAGTGCTGACAATGGGACACCATGCCAAATGACGTTCCAGATCACAGCGCCTAGGAAGCCCGTAAGCAACCGAGTAGTAAAGCTGAAGCGAACTCCACTTTTTCTTGTGCCACCATCTCAGCCATCTTCTTCTGTATCCAGTAAAACAAGTGCTGCTGTTGAAATTCCTACTACTTCTATGGTACTAAACAAGAAAGAACCAGCCGCATTAGAGAGTATTAAGCTTAAGAATGATGAAGTGGATGGATAATGTTTGACTCTGCCTGATACACTGGATGGCTTTGCATCATCTGGTCAAAGAAGAGATCGTCACCTCACGTGGTCATTTACTCAAAAGATGAGGTAGAAAATTATGATTTAAAAGTGTGAGAAAAGCAGAGGGAGAAATTGTTTTAAGTGACCACTGAAGTGTGTTTTCTGCTTTATTTCCAAATATTTTTTAGACGTTGGGATGGGAGGAAGAGAAATGGATTAAAAAAACCCCTCAAACACAGAGCATGTGCAGTCTAATGCTACAGTATCTCACATTGGTATTTCTGTCAGGCTGTACTAGGACAACTGACCTTTTTAAAAGGAGTGCTTGCATAGCATATAAGTATCAACTTTAGCTCCAGTTAACTAGAGTTAATTTCCTTAATTTGTATCTTTGAAGTAGGGAAAAATAGATAACAGTAAGTAAATTTTATTGGAGACAAGTTTGCCACAAGTGTGTGACATACTGAGTACTGTGAGGATTCCAGAAGCTGAAGGCACTTACTGGTAAGGAGAAGTCACCATTTTGTTATTAACAACAAGGAAAGGGACGGCCTTTGCTTGTGCACAGTAAGAAAATTCAGAAATACAGAAAGGGAAGAAACACACCTAGGGAGTAACAAGGCAATTTTTTCCATAGACCTGAGACACTGAGTACCACTTCCCTAACGTCGTGTGATCTGCCGCTGGGGTGAGGCTGCTGCAGGCAGCCAGTGCAGCCTTGGCATTTTGAATCGCCCGACTGTGGGGTGCATTTTCTGCAGCTGCAGGGAACCTCACAGGTCTGACTTACAGCTGACCTTCCCATATCCTTCTGCAGGTCCTTTCAAATGAGGAGGGGACAACCTCAACTTTTGTGCAGCAAAGCAGTGCTAACAGAGGTGCCCTGGTTTGACAAAAGAACCCCTCCTTGTCCTAGAGCAGGACAGAGGACACCTTCTTGTACCAGGGTAAATTTTGAGTGATGATACTGAAGAGCTGCTGTATGTTTCTGTCAGCAGAAGAAAGCTAAATTTGGCTGACTAATTTTAAAAAGCCCTTTTGGTTGTTTAAATCAGTGAACAAACCTGGCTGGTTTGTGCCCTTGCTTGCTTACAGTTGGGTGCTGGGCTTTTGTTGGTTTTGCTACTGCTTTTGCTTTTCCAGCACAGTAAATACAGCTGTCCCTACATGTTGAGAAGTCCTATCAGATTCCCAAACTGCAATGTTCTTAATATTTCTGAGACTATTAGAATTACAGAAGGGTTAATGGTTTTGTTTTCTAGCTCATTTAGAAGTGGTCACATTTTCAGGCTTTTCTCCTGACCACAAGGACTTGAAACATCATTTGCACAAGTAAAAAACCCAAATTTTAATGTACTAACATTTTTTTACACTTTGTATTTTTCACTTTGCCATGAACAGTAGTCACTGTAAAGGTGTACAGTACTGTCATTTCCTGCTATTGGTGTGTCTATTGAAGACCAGTTTACCTTTAGAATCTTTAAGCTAGTGGTTTTTCTTAAACCTAACAAGCAACAATCCCAAGGCTCCTCCTATCCCAACAAAAAAGTTTCACTGAAGAAAGGACAAGGCAAAAATTATGGAAAGATACTAATATAATGTAATGTCCTATTCTTTGAGCATGCAATTCATCATTGAGACTGTTTGTGAAATTTATTTTTCATAATAATCTGACTGAAAAGCAGTTTTTAATATTCATCTGCTGTGTGACTTTTACTTATTTATTGGACAGCTGAGCACTTTATCATGCATTTTAAATCTTTTCACAATGCTTCCTGAAGTAGCTTTCCTTCCTCTTCAACTTTTGATGAATTCAGAAGGCTTCTATAAACAGAATCATAGAATCATTTAGTTCAGAAAAGACCCTTAAGATCATCCAGTCCAACTGGCACTAAAGCTCACAGAAAGTATGGATTTTTGCATGTGTACAAGAAAAAAGCTTTAAGAATAATCCTACAGGACTTTCTGAGTTTGCACTAGCTCAGAGTTCATTTAATTATTCTGGTAGCACAGTATTTTTCGAGTAACAGTTGTGTCATTTGCATTACAGTGGCTGTAATGAGTCTTTTCTTTGTCCTAGACATACTGGCTTGTGGTTAAAAGAAAAAAACCCCCAAACTCCCTTGAATTTCAATAGATGAAACAGGAATGTGGCTGTGGTGGGGAGGTAGAGCAAGATTAATCATTTTTTGAGGGACTTGATTCTATTTATTTATTTATAATTGGATGAGGTGCATCATGACCTGTTAACTTTTATGAGTAGGCACTTCTGGCGTGTTTTTTCATACCTACGAATCTCACTAAGTTTCTCTTAACTGATGGAGTGATATTAAACAGTTTTGTGATCACTGAATAGCATTGACCTTCATGGTGACTTTCACTATAAAAATAGCTTTGCCTTTATCTACCCAGAGCCTTTTAAAATGTGGAAATAAAATAGAATTTCATCTTCTCTCTGGAAGGCCAGTAGCCGAAAACAAATTAAATCTGTCAGTCTGAGGAAGAGTCATCCCTTAACCTGGCTAACAGATTTGTGTTTTTTGAGGCCTGGGACAAGGAGCAGAAATTCTGCAAGTCTGAGTTTCCTGCAGGTTGAAATGTCCTCAAAACTGTATGTTCCCAAGTTTCTTGAAAGTCTGCAGTTTTCTCAATATTTCACTTTCCTAACTCAACTAACAAAGTATCAGCTGCTGCTGCATTTGCACTGATAAGCTGTGATACACTGTACGTACATACCCGATAGTTTGACTGGAGGAACTCCTAAAGGTGAGTGACAGTTTTATAGCTGGGATTAGATGCATTGTCAAGTGGTGTGACAATGGTTTACTTTGAATCTTTGTAAAATTATCATTCATTACATAAGAGATCATGTTCAGAAAAGACCATGTTCAGAAAGTTACTCCGATTTAATAATCTAATGATTACTAGTATCTAATAGCTGCACTCTAAAGGCTGACATCTGTGTTACCAGTGTCGTTTGATGCATTAGATTTTTTCTTACAAATGCTGTCAATTTTCCAGTTGTCTAGTTCTCACTTTCATGCTACTGTCTTTCCAAACCATCAATTATACAGCATCGTATGGGTTAAGGAGACAAGAAAAATATGATTCCAAGTTAAATTTCTAGAAAATGACTCCTCTGTGCTTACCCATGGGCTTGTGATGCAGAGGGCCTATTATCACCAAGATGTGATTCAAACAGATGTAATTCTGTCTTCGAAGTATGGAGAAGTCATTTGTACTTGATGTAAGCAAGCAGACATTATTTCGTGTGATAGGCACATGTTACCACTGATCCTCAGGGAGAGTTTTTCATCAGGCTTGTTTTCAGTTGAAGAGCCACGGAAATACCAAAGCTGCCTCTTTTTTCCTTTCAAACTGTTCCAGTTATTTCCCTACTAGTTCTTCCACAGCAGAAAAGTGCTCTAAACCGTCTTACATTAAATTGCTTAGATAATAAATACTATGTAGTTCAAAAAATACTAACATTACCCAGGAGTAAGCAGATTTTATCTACTTAATTCTTCCCAATCCATGAAGGACAAATTCTCACCTGGTAAAAACAGGAGGTCAGTTGTGCCATCAAAAACTTGGGAGTGAAGCTGTCGGTCCCTTAGCTGTAGTTACAGAGTCAAAGTGTGGTTAGAAGTAAAACCCTTTGGTAATAAAGCACCACAAAAATCTAGATTCCTTTTGGGCAACAGCTTTTAATAAAAGATATTAAGCAGTAGAAACAGGTTGGGCCTATGTTACAGACCTTTGCTGCTTTCTGAGCTTTTTTAGGTATCTCTTCTAAAAGAATTTTCTTCTTGCCAAAAAAATCTGGTTGTTTATACCAGAATGGATCACTCTTGTCTGAAAATCACTGATCATGGGATCACGTGATCAGCTGTGTAATGTGCCCAGAGTTTGCATCAAGGATTCAGCCCTTTTCAAAGTTGCCCCTTTCCTCCATCCATCTATCTATCTCTTTCTTTTCACGCATTCTAGTCTCTGGTACAACACACATGAACATTTTAGTACAGTTTTAGTAGTTTGCCATAATAAAATAGCTGTATTGTTTCAATTTCCGGCAAATTTCTGTTATATCCCCTCAGGTGGGTAATTGGCAGTGGTACTGGAACTTGACACCTCTGGATCCCTTGGTGCCTCTGCTGGAGTCACAAGTATATGAACAGGAAGGATGTAGCTGATTTATAAAATTCTGATGTAGCCCAGTCACTACATGGGGGAACAGACTCCCAGTAAGAACTGCCATTCGTACAAGCTCAGACCAGGTGTTACCCTACAACAACAGGGCCCAGGACAGTTTCCCTTCTAGAATTATTAGTTTCTCTTTCAGGGTGACATTTTCAAACACATTAAATGATTTTTTTTTTTTTTTTAACTTTTTTTCCAAACACACCTAGATAATACAAGTTTTCCAAATTGCTTGGCTGTGTTAAGTGACTTTCTCTCTTTAGCTTTCCAACTGTGTAATTGGTCCTTTATTTTGCTGAGTTCTGCCCTTAGAGTGAGTTTAATCTTACACAGAAGATAAACAGATCCAACCTGCTTTAAAATACTACCCTTTAAGGTGTGTTTCCACTGCTGAAAGAGTGTACAAAGCGCAGTGGGAATTCAGTGTTTGTGTTTGAGTGATGCCAAACAGATATATTTGCTTTGCAAATTGAGGGCGCTTTTTAAAAAAAGAAGGCTGGCCTGAAAGTCAAGCCTTGTCCTGCCCTTAATTCCCTCACTGACCCCTGTACAAATGCTTCATGTTAAAAGGAATATCACACATAGCTAGCTCTGTAATTAGAAGTTTAAAAAAAAAAAAAAAAAAAAAAAGAGTTCTGTTGAAGATGGGCCCAAGAGCATCCAATTACTTACAAGTATTGTGAACAGTAAAACACTCCTAGAAATTGGCAGATACAATCTCAAGCATACAGAGACACCAGAAATGAAAGACTAAGAGATACCATTCTGACACAGCTACACTTCAGAGCACAGCTGTGTAACGTAGTTAAACTGCATATTGCAATACTAACCCACGGTCAGTGCGCCAAGACTGCGGTCAGTGTTCCCAGAACCAGCCCACTCCCCAGCCCAACCAAATCCACACTTGCATCTCTCATCACAGAAAATGTGTTTGCATCACAGTCTGAAGAGAAATGTTGTTTCTCATCTGTTAGTCCTGGGCCTGTCACATACTGACCCTCTGATACATCCAAGGTTAGCTGGTACTGAAGAGCGCAAGGTGGTCCTGTTGTGCTGAGTTACAACTTATGTTACAGGGTTTATTTATTTGCAGAAACCTGCTTGTGAGAAGCTGACTTATGGAATAAAATAACTTTCAATAATCCTGTCAAGTGGAGAAGCTATAAGGAAGGAGTAAAAGTCATTATAGATGTTAGATTTTGGGTTTTTTTAGGAGGGAATACAGGAAGAGTAATATATATATATATAAAATAAATAAATAATAAGTAATATATATAAAGAATAAATAAATTTCTCCAATTGGGTAAGGACAATATAATAAGATTCCTGTGTAATATCTGGATGGAAATTACAACTGCATCTCTTACAGTGAGGTTACAGGTGAAACTGTAAGGCAGCAAATAAATTTTGAAAAGCTACCTATCTGATGGGTGTGCACAACACAGATTCTGGAATTTCAGTTCCATTTACTCCAAACATTCAACTTAAAAGCACGATAGGTAATCAACTAGGATAGAAGCAGTGCTTGCAATGCTAAAAAAGCCAGTGTTTATCTATGCATGTTTATTTTTCTTTCACCACTCTTCCAGATGAATATGAGTTATTTGCATTTTAGAATCAGGTTTTACCAATATTCATATGCTGAAAACTGTATACAGATATAAAGAGAAATAAAAATAATCAAAATCACCCATAAGGAACGCACCTCACCCTACACTTTGAGGTTATTTTTCAAGGGCCACAGAGGACAAGTAAACCAGTCAGTACTAAGGAAGTGTCCAGTCAGCTAACAGAAATGAGGCAGAGGAAATTGGTAAAAAGCAATAGCAACCAATAACCTAGGAATAAACTTTTAAAGATAAAGTGTTCTGCTCTTACTGACCTCCGTAAGTGACCTTTTACACCTTTCTTATTCTGACACTTAGGCCAGTAGTTCACTTGATGCCAGGTCTGGATTCCAACACCTTACTATGTTAAAAAGGAACTTACATTAAAAGCATGTCCAGGGTGGAGGCGGCTCTCATGGGAAGGTTCTGTTCCATGTGCTTGTGGCATTAGAATCTAGCTAAATGCAAAAGCCTTGTCCAATCCAAACTGGCTGAAAACTTCCCTCTGATACCAGTTGAATTAAGCAAACAGTTCGGATAAGATCACCAAGGTTAGGCACTGCAAAGCAGCAAACACCAAAATATTTTAGAAAGAAGGTTTTAATTTTGTTGAAGAAACAGGTTTTCTGAAATACAGAATTGGAACATTAAGACTAAGTAAGATTTTTATTTCAATAGAAAACTCAGAAGGATGTAGTATCTGCTCAAATATGTACCTCCACATTCTGCTGCATGTTGCCGTAACAAATTTATTAATCATAGCTCTCGTCATGGACAGATGGTTCCTACAGCAAAAATATAGAAAAATAATTTGGATTCAAGTCTAGAACACCTGCAACTTTTCATATGCAAAAAAATAAATCCAACTAGTCATAGAAAAGTGTCTGATAAGGATGGTGAATAGGGCTGTGCATCTGAATAGCCATGACTATATACATTCCAAACTTAAGAAATGAGCATTTTTCCTCAGCTTCATAAAAATAGTTTGTCAATGAAAAATACCAATATGTAATACATTTAATACAATTTATACTTGAATTTAAAGATCTCAGATTATGGAATAATAAGCTAAAATCAAATGTACTGCTTTTTCAAATGTTGTATATAACAATACTCTCTGTGTATACAGTGTGCATGCATATACGTGTACACACGCACAGAAAGAAAGAGGTGTATAGAGATTTGCTGAAAAATTCTACAGGATTATTTGAATTCATTGCAGACCACAGCATACAGACTTCCTGGGATCCTTCTAACACAGGCTGCTCTAAAAACAATAATGTTGACTGGTATAACCACATATCTACAACAGGTTTTTGCCTTTAAGAATTTAATTATCAATTTATTTTTCCAATCTAGATTTCATTTTTCTAAAAAGTAAATGCTGCTTTGGTAAGGTTCTGTATTGTCATGACAAAATAACAACATATTGGGCAAAGCCTTGAAAGTATGAATTAATTTTGATAATTAGTAAGTAATAAAGATACCAACAAATTTTAAGCAGCAACAGATTTAAAATGACTATGTTCTGACTTATTTTCTTCACCAACAAGCATCTCGAGCAAGAAACTAAAATGAAGAGATTAAATTTCTCTGCCTGCTGTCACCGTGACGTTTTAAGCCACCAAAGTCACAGCTGGCACTGAAAGAACAGTGGCATCAGCAGAGACCTCCATCCTTGTAGGACATAAATTGCATTGCGACACCCTGCCAACACTGCCTTGGAAAGGCCTGTCTGGTGTATGATGCTTTCGTCGGGTCTTTTCCGAATGTGTCGGATTCTCTGTGGTCCTTGTAGTTGTGGACTGCTCTTGATTTTTCATGGCTCCTTTATTTTTAGATCTGAAGCTGTTGTGCTGCTGTCTTCTGTGTTCAGACCTGGAACCGCTCTTTATATTATTTTGATCTGCCTCATTACTGGCACCTTGTGACTTAAGAGATCCATTGAGCCTGATGTTTTGGTGCTGTGGGTTGAACCTTCGTCTCTGGCTAGAAGGCCCATTCTACCCAGAAAGAAATTAGATAACTGTTAGATAATCTGAATCCTTCCAACAGGACAAGAAATACAGCAATCAGAATTAACAGAAGTTGCAGAATAGAATTTTCAGTGTAACTATGAGAGGGAAAACACTATACTGTTCTGATTGTTGCTGGAGATCTCTATTTATAACACTTAAAAACTGAACTATGAGTAATATGCTACTTCGAGTAGCCTGGAAATATAGATGGCAGGTTCACCACTGATGCCAAATTAAAAGCTGCCATGATTCAACAGAATACAGAAAAGACATCTCAACAGCAGCAGTTAAGAAGCACTGAAGAACTTGATACTGACTGATTTTTTTTCCAAAATCATGAAAATACCCTTTCTAGTAAAGTATTGTGTAAATACTACAGTAAGACTGCAGGAAGAACAGAAATTCACACGTAAATTGAAGTCAAGTTAAGAATCCACATGGTGGGAGAGATGTTCATTGTGATCTCTCGCTCAGAGGAAGCTTTGATCCTCAGTGAGAAGTGGCTGAATTGCTTTATTTGCATGACTGCCAGGGCAGCTGATTCCATACATGCACTGACATCACGTAATGCTCCTATGTTTTCCTTCAGGCACCTACTTGAGCCTAAAATCCTTATGGGGACAAAATTCAGACCAACTTCAGGGGCAGCTTTACCTAAGCACAACAGTACAAGGACATTCAAAGGTGCTCTTATAATGAAATATCTACCAATATAGCACAATCCTATAAGCTGTATTATACAGCTTCTGAAATAATATGCTTCTAAACCTGGCAGGATTCCACTTTCAAAGTCTATCTAACAAGCATGATTCAATAGCACACACCAACTGATCATTTGTCAAGGATCAGGAATAAATGTTTCTCCATTGTAGCATGTAGGGCAATTAGGTCTTATGGAGGGGCTTTCTCTTCCAGTCTATTAACTGCCACTAGTCATTTCTAAACACCAGATAGCTGTCTTTGCTGGTATGGCATTTCTGGTATTTCCACCTTGTGTGTTCACACTGCCTTGAAAATTAAGCTGGAAAATACATACTTGCATATTTAAAAAAATTGTTAATTAAATATACGGACTGCAAACCAGTATTTGATTTTGTGTTAACAACTTCCAGTGCTGCATATTTTTCTGAAATTTTAGAAATAATTTAGTTTACTTCATAACTAGTTTCTCACCTGCTTATTTGTTGGGATTCCTTGGGAAGAAGATTCTGCAGGACTGGAAGACAGATGACTTTGTACTTTAGGGCTGGCTGGTTTATTATCAAAGTTCTTGGCATTACTAGAGGACCTGCGTGTGTGCGTATTTTGCTTGCCAGTTGTTGCATGCGAGGTCATTGAAGACAGCACTGAACTACATGGTGTTCTTGAGGAATAGTTGTTCTTTGGGTGAGAAACTATAAAAAAAAAGTATTCTGTGTTATCAGTTAAATGATCAACATCTAAACATAAGGCTATATTCTTACCCTGCTCACAGTTAATTTTGGTCGCATCGTTCCAGCCTTACTTTAAATAATGAAGCAAGCTAGATAACTAGGGTCGGAATTAGGCCACAGCATTTTACTTCTGTGGAACTGCCTCATCGTGAAGCACTGGAGACGAAAGAGCCAATGTGGTGGAACTGCGCTAAAATTGGAAGAAGCCTGGCAGAAGGCTAGGCTTTGGTCATCCAAGAAAACTTTTCAAAATTTGTGGCACCTACTGGTTTACTTTTGAACTTTTAACCAGTTGAACTGAACATGCGCTGTCAGGACTGCCCCACGCACTGCTGTCCTATCAATAATGCTCCCAACGTGAGTCTTCAGGCAACAAAGGAAGAGACACAGGAAGGAAGTGAGTGGTATGCCAGTAACGCTTTTGACTGCTAGAGGTCAAAGGAAGTTGTGCCTGCAGACACCACAGACTAAATTTGATTCCAAACTATTCTTTGATCATCAAAGGCTGAAGAGGCTGATGTTTGCTGTTTATACATGTACTAGCTACAACACAGGTAGCAGCTGTGAAAGCTTCCTTAGTATGTCTAAATATTTTTTAAGAAGAAGAAAAAAAGAAAGGCTAGTGCCTGTTGCTCATTCCTCTCTAAGGAGATGGTTAACTAAGGTTCTTATGTACCAAGGATACCTATAAAAACTGGAATTGAATGCAATGCATTAATCCACTTCATGCAGATCATGGCAGTCAGCACCATCAGGAACCACTACTGCTCATCTCAGTGTATTCCTGCTCCCTACTTCTTAGTATTCTGAGCCCACCTGACTTCTTACCTACTTCCATGCCTGGATGTATAATGCAAACAACAAATCCTTGATTTCTACCTCTCTGCATTGCCACATGCTCTTCCAGCTGCCTACTTCTGTGCAATGGCCCCTAAGCAGTCTCAGAGAGGACTCTCAGGCTACTGAAGTAAAGATCTTAATTTGCTGTTCTGATTTTTCTGATTATGGAATTTTCCTCTTTCTTTCTGGTACAGATGACAAACCAGAGGCTCACTTCAGTGAGATACCTGTTGTTTTATCTAAGAGGTACTTCTGTTTTTCCACTTTTAGTACAGAGGAAAAAGATGCAGAATAATTTTAGCAACTGAGCATCATCTGTTAAGTTTTTTGAGGCTCTTACTCACTTTTGCCAACATTAGCTATTTCTCCCACTAGGTGGCGTCTTCAGAAAAACACTGCAATGAGTTGCACAATGAACTGGATTTTCTGTCCTAAGTTCAGTGAGGCTGTCTGTCACTGAATTCTACTGCTTTCGCTTGTCTAAAATAGACTGCTGCACATGGAAGCCCACATAAAAATCCAGGTGCTTGTCATAAAAATGTATTTTTAGCAAAAAAGATATACAAGGAAGGGCTACAACCCACTGTTGGGCATTCTGGATATATGTCAGTCCAAATATGTTGGTTTCTTCCTGTCCTTCATTGTGAGTGTATGCTGCCTACCCTCTTGCTAGGACATGCCCTCCTTTGCACAAGCGCTGTGGTTTTGATTATTGCTTTTGTTAAAGCCCTCAACAGTGGCTGTTCTTAGCTATAGGCCTGGTATAATCTCTGTTTGAGGGGTATTCACAGCTCCTAGCAGGGGATGGGCCTCATTGTGAGATGCTCCAAACAGAAACATCTTTTTCACCAAAGAGCTCTTATCAAAGACATGCCAACAGCATGAGTTGCTCATCTAAGGTCACTGAGGGCAGATTAGAGCCAAGTTCTTCAGTCAGTGCACTATCAGTCATTTGTAAGATGGCACTGCTTCCCTGCTAAGAGCTGTTCTTTTGACTTCACTGACCTGATTTCAACAGGTCTGCATCAAGCTATGCTTAAGTAATGCTTTACTGAAATGAGGTATAAATAATTAACTTCCAGAATTAACTGCAGCTGGAAGTTATTCAGGGAATTAGTTCAATGAGTTTAAAAAAATAGTCTATGGTTGCATCAATAGCAGCTGTGGTTATATTAATCATGATAATCTTTACAGAATTTTCAGTCTCTTAAGCTTCAGGGTATAAGATACGGTCTATAAGGTGACTGTGAACAATTAGATGCATTACTGGGATGCTTTATGCCTTCCTTTGAAACATCCTGGGTAGGCTTCAATGAGAAACAGGATATGGGGTTAGATGGATCTTCAAAGTGTTCTGCAAAAGCAATTCTTATGGTCTAATGAATTAAACTGATTATGCCTCAAAGGAGTCAGTTCTTTAGCTGCGCGGTAGAAGATAGTATTGGCAGACTGTGTGATATTTTTTCTTATCTCTATTTCTAGTAAATCCTTGAAAACATTAATAGTTTTTCTTCCTGAAATTGTTTTCCTTCTGCCAAGATGCACTAGGTCAGTATTGTGTTAACAGTTTTTCTCCTGAGTGATGGTACTGATGGGATACCATGGTAACAGGGTAACATTTTGAGCAAAGCATTACAGCATTTACTTTTTTTTTGGAAAAAAAGCATGACAAAGATGAGAAATAGGCTATCTCATATTTTGCAACAGGGGCATGATACTTGAAGCAGAAAATGACCCTGAATTTCCAAGCTGAAGGGCAGATGATTTGGAAACAGGAACATTTGGGACTACCTTTAGCTCCAGAAAAACCCAGCGAGTACTGTTATAAAGCTGGGGGGTTAGTTCCTAGCAGGAAAGATCTGAATTGGTCCCATAATATTATGCTCACACAGAGAAGCTTCCGATTTACTAGTTATTCATAAATTACTGAATTTGAGTGTTCCCCAGAGCTGATTTTTATTTCCACTTGGAAATCCTGTTTAGATGGAAACTCCAACTGATCTGAGTAATACCTGGAAATCTCTGACAAAGTGGGCACTGTACTGTGCAGCACATGTACAGTGAGTCTAATGCGTTGCACACTGTAAAGTTGACTTGTGCGTGTTCATCAAAACTGCTGCATCCAGATGTACCATTCATGTCAGGCTTGCTGCACACACACACACACTGGAGGTACACACGCCATTATTTCTGCTGGCATTTCCTGAACACGTATGTGGAACACTATGTTCCGAGAAGTTTGGTGGGAGATATCATCAGCACTTACTTTCTCCACAGAGCTGAATTTGGGTCTTCAGCTGTTCTGTATCACAGGAAAATCGGGCAGACCTGCCCAGCTCTTCATCATATTTCCGTTCACTCACAAAGTGCTGTAAAAATACAGACGAGTTAACAGTGATTGGCATTCTGAGCAAAAGGCTATATGGATGGTACACAAACCAATCAATACTTATCGTAAATTCACTTTAAGGCTCAGCAAACTCTTGACCCTGCCCTGTACACAGATTCTCTATGCAGAACCAAGTATTTTCCCATCCTTACCAAATTACATGTCCTGCAGCCCAGCCATGGGTGGATCACTCCCGCACTTGGGAAGTGGGTCATTTCATCGGAGTATATGTGTTTGATCACTGAACCTGAAGCTATCAGGTTTACTTGTTAACTGGGTCTGCTGAATGATAAAAACAGCAACACTCCCCACTGCTCCACTTAGGAGGGGATAGCTTATGCTTCTCTGATAGTGTCTTTACACTGCTCAGAGGTGCTATAGTGCTTTAAGAAGGTATGCTTTCCCCATGGAAAGCTAGTTACCCTTTGGCCCACAGCAGGAATGAACAGCCTGGGCATGTTAACATGACAGCTCTTTCTTGGCATTTATGCAAACAGCTAAAAAACCCAAGCAGAAGTGAATGCCTGACCTTAATTTCAGCCCTGAGTTCAGACAGTTGTGCTTCAGCCATCTGACTGGCTAGGTCCGTCAGTCTCTTCAGCTCCTCAGCTTTCTTCTGGCGAGCAGTCAAGATTTCCACTGCCAAATACCAATAGTCAATAATTAGTGCTAGGAAGGTAAACTGCTCTGTAATTCTTTACTCTTTGGGCATTAGCACTGTACATCACATGTGTGACTCACGCATCTTAGACCCCGAACTTTAAATGGACTTCCAATACGCTGCTTGCACAGATTAAGTCAATCATCATATTTAACTGAACTGCCTGATGTTGAAAAAGATCTGGAAATAGGATAGCTATCAGAAAATCAAAGTTAAACCAATCTTTTAACATTTAGACAAACAGGGGCAGAGACATATTGTTTTGAGTTTTCCAGTGCTTTATTTTCAAAAGCACAAAATTGGGAAGCCTTTCATGGAGACATGGAAAGAAGTATTATGTTAGGTCAAAAGCCTGTTTCTGAAGACATGCTATATTTTATTTATACAGGGGCATTTCTGTTCCTCTGAAAAAAAATCTGTTCATATGTCATTTACATTAAAATCACCAGCATTGCAATTTTGCTTTCAAGTACAGAGTATACACAGTTGCCATTTCTATAGCAAAGCAGTATTACAATGGCCAAAAGTATTTATGAAAAAATACTAAATATTCAGTACTGCACATCTTGTATATTTTATATATGGAAGGCGTGAAGAGTTACATTTTTATAGGAAAAGATTAACCATGAACCACAAAGCAACAGTCCACTTACATGCATTACAATTGTGGTGGAAAATTAAATATATGCAAATTCTATTACCTACATGGTGACTCAATGTAAAAGCAACAACTGATTAATTGGCTGGTGGGATCGGCACTTATGGCAGATAGATAGTATCTAAATGTAAAATAATAACAGTCATAGTCTTTTGTCTAGAGCTTATGACTACAGGCAGGGTCAGCGGTAGTTGTAAACTATCCTAAGGCCACAGACTTTGTTACAGCTGTGGAGGCTTTGGCTTCTTTGCCTTCCTTTGCCACAAATTTCCAGAACAAGCTTGGCAAGTCACCCAACCAGCTCATATATTTTTTTAGGTGAGAGTTAATGATATTTCACAGAGTTTGTTTCTCAACCCATTATCATTTATTTAACCAGATGGCACCTTCTTTTGAAAGTATTATAGAATCATAGAATAGTTTGGATTGGAAGGGACCTTTAAAGGTCATCTAGTCCAACCCCCCTGCAATGAGCAGGGACATCTTCAATCAGATCAGGTTGCTCAGAGCCCCATCCAGCCTGGCCTTGAATGTTTCCAGGGATGGGGCATTCACCACCTCTCTGGGCAACCTGTTCCAGTGTTTCACCAAGTACAGCATGGTCCAGCAGGCACAGGGAGCCAGAGCTGCAGCTGTACAGCTGTGTGGGAGCAACCAAACCATACCAGAGTGTGTGTTACACAGGGCAGGGAAGGCAGAGGGTGGCTACAGTTCCTTTAGCCCTGTTGGTAAATCTGTGCCTATGTTATTTCTTAGGCTAAGAAGAGGTACTTTATCTATCTTTCTAGCTGATCTTTTAATTTCATTTTTGTGGAATATGGTCTACAAGTCTGAGAAACTTTTATCAGATTTTTCTTTGTCCAATAGTTCAGCTTTATTACTTATGCTAATGTTGTTTCTCTCCAAGGTCAGCATCCCCTTTGCTGAAGTGACTGCCCAAACCACATGATCTCATCTCATACTGGCACTTATCTCCACAAGATGCCAGCCAAATACTCATTTTTAAAAAAACCCTGAAATTATATATTATATTTGGAAATTTTCCAAATATTGACAGTAAGATTACCCACTGTAAAGCAGTCCTCCAGTGCAGCAAAGAGATGTGAAAATAAATAATAATGTAAATCTCGGTTAGCATGTTACAGTTGTATAACAACTTTCTGCCTAAAGTTCTGAGGCACTTTACAAGCCTACAACAGCCTTGAGAGATAGCAGAAACTACACTGTTAAAGACAGTTACAGGGGCCATCCAGTGTCACATGAGGAGTTGGCATGAAAGCAGGGAAATAGAACCTGCCATGTGCAAATGCAGCACTTCACATGCCTGTAGATAAGAAAAAGTTTACTTTTTACTTTCTACAAAAATTACTACTATACCTAGCCAAGATTAATGAAGGGGCCCTATGATACGGTGGATTTTCAAAATGTGGGGGTTTTTATGCAGTGAGGGCTGTGTGATCTGTGTCTGCTGATATCAGTAGGAATTTTATCATTGGTTTTCCTGGGACTGAGTGCATGCCCTGTAGCTGATTATGGCTACCTAGTCTCTGCAGGTAACCAAAAAGCTGCTGATATGTTTCCATCCACAGCCCCTCCCCAAAATAACACAGAACTCCAAATCCACATCTATTTCATGTTAGTACTAAAAAAGTTAGCATACAAAATTCCAAACACAGACTAATGCCAATCTTTGCTGTAACAACTCATACTTTTTAGTTTCTACACATATACAACTGCAAGAGACTTAGCTAACAGCAGAGGATTTAGATTTTTTTTTTAATAAAAATTTACTAGTATACATTTGTGCGAATGCTAAATGCAAGTGAAACATTCAACAATGTTACACACATTTGTGACCCTCCTTGGAAGGAACTTAAATTCGTAAATCAATAAAAGGATTGTATGCATATGTAGCAGTGACATTTTCAACCGCCAAAGCATCATTCTAACAATACTTCTGTTATTCTTCAGTTTCTTGCTCAGCACTCTCTACTGAAATACATCCCCTTGATTACTGGGCCATATCTTAGATGGGATATAAGACAGATATTGTGGTATTCTAATACATGGCTCATCTCGCTTTTTCCTGCCCCCCAAACCAGAATATATATACACCTTACCTATGCAAAAAACAGAGATGACATGAAAGCCTGGAATCAGATCAACTCCCACAGATTATTAAGAAAACAGATTCCAATAAACAGCTGGGGTTTGATTTTTTTATTGTTCTAATTCATAAGCTTGATCACTATCCCTTAAAACTATAAAAGACCACACAATAACCAATTTCCAGTACTCTTGCTCACATATATATTATAAGCAAGCAGACAGTGATTAAGAAATGGAAATGAAGTAATCGACAAACCATAGAAATAAGTGGGGAAAAAAGAGTGGTCAAAAAGCTCTGATAAGCAAGCAGAAGGAACAAATAAATTAAATCATAACTTCATATGAATATTTGGTTTACCTTAGTTTCATAATATTGCAATTTTGATGCACAATCCTTATAGATAGAAACTATACAGAAACTATCCTGGAACATCAAAGACTTTTCTGATTGTATATGTATGCAATGAAAGATGCTGGAATGCTGCTAAGCAAATTTATGCACTGTGTAATTTTCCACCAAACAAAACAAATGTTTCCATGACAATTCCAAAAGTTTCCTGGGTATTTTTTTTACTTACTGGCTTCTTCTTTAACTTTATCGATTTCTGCCATTAATGATACTTCTTTGTCTACGATGCTAAAAAAGGAAAAAAGAAAGAAAAAAACCACAATTTAATCCATGCTAAAACTCCATCAAAAACACTACACAAAGACTTGTTTGCCTTAGTTATGGGCAGTTTTGAAATTAATAAGACTTAAAAAATGGAAGCTGAAGAAACAGCTAGGCAAACTGACTACAAAAAACCAGTGATAATAAGTGTATGCTGATTTACATAAACAGCTCACTGGCCTGTCTGTGTGTCTGCACAGATGTGGGTTGGTTTACCTCTTCTGGTTTACCTCCTCAGCACTGCCTGGGCACAGCAGTCCTCAAATGACTAAACAGTCTCTTTCCTAATTAAGCCAGATATACCATTGCTGCTACCCAGGTTAACACAGCTTAGCTCTCAGTGCAATATTAAGAATAAAACAGAATTAAAGCCGTGTGGAAAGAGGTCCTTTTCTTCCTTAAATAGAGATATTCTTGCAAAATATGTCAGGGTAAACAAGAAAATGGTTTATGATGTAAATAAGCATTACTGTATCTCCCTAATAGAGGAGGTCAGCTTCCTTGCACCCCATTCTCTCCAGGACCAGGAAGGTGTGATTCCACTTTTACCTGGCCTCCCTAAAGGCCTCGTGTGCCTCTCCTTTCACAGACCTTTGGTGCAGAATCCCTGACTGCTTTTAAGCTGACAAAGTGCAAACTGATCAGGTGGGTCTACTGAGAGCAGACAGTGGGTCTGGTAAATTGTTCACGTCATCAACCCACTGACATTGTTCAGTGAAATAACACCACTGCAGAATGCTCTCCAGTGGACAGTGCTCTGGTGTGCCACTCCATTTTCCCCTCACTAGATTAGTCTTAGTCATGTTCATGTTTAATAAACACCACCAATGTTAATGTTTATGTTTGCATAAGTGAGTAAACTCAAGCAGCTGGCGGGAAATTGCAAAAAGTAGATCAAACACCAGGAGTAAATCCAGGCAGGAACACAAGGGAGGAGTGGAGTTCTCAACCCTTTCAGTAAAATCATCCTTGAACATAAGCTTTTGTACCCAGTGAAGACACCGAGTTAAATGTGAACTAGCTTCCATCAGAAGGAAGACATTATAGAAAACTTGAGAACAAAACATTTGTCTGGAACGGCCTTAGCAAGAAAGGGAAGATCCTATGGAGTTCAGTGGGCAGCAATCAAAGACAGAAGACTTACAGAGGACAGAAGGACTGATGGGCTGTTAACTAAAACAGGGAAAGATTAGGGAGCAGGCGGTGTGGGAAACACATGGCAGTATACAGCTGACTCAACCAGAAATTTACTGGCTAGAACGTGTTCAAGTGCCATGCAGCCTTCCTTGATGTCTTCCCATAGATTAACCAAGCTCATACAGGAGGTTTGCAACAAAAGTTCTGCAGACTCCTACCCTCACGTTTTACCAATCAACCATGCCACCTTCAGAGGAAGGGAGGCTACTACCTTCACACTGCCTCCCAATAGCCAACGAGAGGGACAGAGGCAGGTTGGCTGATGGCAAAGGATGCAGCAAGACAACAAAATTGCAGCATTTTTTCTGTTTCATACATTTAAACAAGACTAAAAATATTGTTTTGGCCTGCCAGATCAAATTAGCATGACCTACACACCAGAGCAAAAACAGCAGGGTTTTTTTACAGAAGTGTAAATCAGTTAAGGGGTATACTTTACAATGAAAGGACACGCTTGTTCCAGTTGGCCCTCAATATTCTCCCGTCATAAGCATTAAGCTTGGACTCCAAATAGGCAGGTGATAATTCCAGCTTGCTAATCTAAATAGCGATAGCTTTTCAGAATTAATCTATTTTCAACTAGCTTTTGTAACTACATGGTATAACAAACTAACTTGGCTTTCATAGCAGGTGGCTGAAATGAGTCTTATAAGTTCTTACCTATCTCAACCCTCCACAAAAAAAAAGATATTTTAATAGTTTTTAGTATTTTCCCCCCTAAATTTAAAGAGTCTGCGTGTTTTTGCTGTTGCTGTCTCTGTTACAAAAGTGCCTCCCTAGTGTACTACATAGGTTATATAAACATAAACTTTTGGCTGGAAAAAATATTCCAGCAACAAGCTCACAGCAGCAGAGCTCATCAGAACTGTATTCTGGCCCAGTTACTTCCATGACTATCCTCTCCCCACTCCAACAACAGATCCTTGCTAAACTGATTGGCTCCTAACATTTTATTTTGATGCCAAATAAAAACACTTTTAATACCAGAACGAGAACAAGGCCATAACAGTCCTATATTTTTCACATTGTATAGTCAGATCTCATCTGTTACTAGACAGTTTTCCAGTCTTACTGTTTTAGTGTGGTCTCTGATGAACATTTCAGGAAAGCATTTGGATTTTGTAGTAGTAGAGGCCAGGACTCCAATGAATTTGATGGAGAACAACCACCTGAGTACTTACCTTTTAGCTACAAACTAACATTGGGAAAACTAAAGAATAAAACAAGCGAAAAAATGTTTGGTGCCTTTGTCAGCATGAAACTAGTTAATGTGATGAACTCAGTTTCTTTAATGGACAGATCTTCATGGGGTTGCCCTTCCCTGAAGTGGGGCAATGCAGCTGTACTAACTTATACCAGCTGATGGCATGGGCTCCTTCTCTCTCAAAAAAAGTAAAGGAATGTACTAATTCTCAGCTGGAAGCGTACAGCCACATTTTTCAGCTTGCAAATCATGAACTACCATATGTCATGGAATAATGGGGGAAGTTAACATTTCTTTAGAAATGCCATAGGCCAGTCAGTGCTAGGAAATGCTATGTTTCTTCTTAGTTCACGTAATGGTCGATTATTAAGGAAACAGAGCAGGAATCAGTTTGATTGCTTTCTAGTCGCATAGAGCACTTCAATGCAAAACTGATCAACTCCACCATCAAGAACTTGGCAAAGTTATAAAAAACCAAAAATGACAGAGAGAAAGCTGGAAATTGGATTGAAAAAAAAAAGGGGGGGGAGAGAAAATAAATACAAAAAGAAAACTAAATACTAACAGGTAGAGAAGGAGAAAGGACAAGAACACCATAAAAAGAACCCCAAAAAACCAATGGATCAAGTCTTGTCTCTTGTTCCTGCTAGGATCCCACTACTTTCACATGAAGCTCAGAGAGCCACTTAAGCTCAACAGCTTCTTAACTCATGGGAAGTTTAAGTGGTTTTAATGTATTTTCTGGAATAATGCCGTACTTGGCCTCAATAGGATGATCATGATCAGACCACAGTGCTAGCATGTCTGAGAACTGCTCAAAGCTTGGCTCAGCAATGCCTCCTGGGAATGCATTTTCTTTTGATGCTTCTTTAGTGTCCACTTGATACCAAAATGTTATATCATGCTGGTAAACTCCAGTGCACAGCTTGCAGCCACTGCTGTTGGAGAACTGGATATGGAGTGCTAAAGGAACTTTCTGCAGCCTCACATATCACCAGATTTAGGCGCTAGCAGACCAAGAAACAGAACTCAAGCTATCAGCATCATATTATTCAGTGCAGGTGAATATCTGTAGTTTGGAGCACGGGATTCAGCACTATTTGATTTTAATATCCAGATAAAATTTTGAGGTAGGGTTCAAGCAAGGAGGCAATTCGGTTGAAGGAACACAGCAAGGCAGAGACTTAACGTAGAGGACATGCAAATGGGGCCAGGACGCAGGCAGTGCTCGTGCTGTAGAGCTATGAGATGCAGCAGGAGAGAAAGCAGCTCTCTAGGATTCATGCTGCTGAAGCGATTCTGAAGGCAAGAGTGTAAGTGCCCTATTCCTGGTCAAATGGGCAGTACTCGTACCTTGGACTTATGCAGGCTGGCAGAATTCACACTAGTATACAATGGGAAAAGAGCTGCAAATGCCAAACTGCAATGAGTTGCCGGCACAGCAATGATAGGAGTCAATTATGCTGACAGCTGCCTCATTTCACAGTTTCATACTCAGAACAAATTCTGAATTTGTTCTGACATTAGTGGAAACAAATTAATCTTCCTCTAGTTTACTGCATGAAATTTAGTGCTTGCACAGTGAAAAAGATATTTCCAGTCAGCTGCAATACCTCAAAATCCCACTAAAATTATTAAAGTTATTAGTGCCTCTTCAGAAAAACTGCTTCAGATTGCCGGGCTGGCTGATTTATAGCTTTACAGATGAGAATCAGAAGGGTTCCAGATGACCAGAGTCTTCTCTCCTTCTGCCTCTTCTAGGCATTATGATAAACCTATTGTGCCTGAAGAGACGGGGAAATAAAAAGACCAAGCTGACATGGAGCCAAACATGCTGACACAACCCACAAAAATAAGCCACAGCTGCATGGCACAGAGGTTACTGTTAAGAGTGTAATTCAAATGAGTTCTTCCAAAACCCTGCTAAACCCCCCAAAATGCCAATTTTCTCCTCGAGGTGTTTAATAAGATTCACTCTCCCCTAAACCAGCGCTGTGCACAGTTTGAGAATGAAAGCTGTTTTGGAGACTGAGGAAGGCAGAGTCAGCTGTGGCATTCTGAATGACTGTAGCAGGGCTCTTCATCTGGAAGGGAGAAAGAACTATTTTTTCATGGGCACCCTGTGGGATCTGGTTCAGCAGATGAGACGCTGAGGTACAATTAGAATCCTTTTTTCATGAGTGAGCTAGTTGTGGGACACTGCTGGAGTTTGACAGCTTAGGCTTCAAAAAATGCAACACACCATTCTCCAGTGGCTTTGCTCTGTAAGCGGGCTTTGGAACAGGCCCCAGTAGCTCCTTAAAGTTGTGCTGGTTAGCAATCTGCTGACAAACTCAAGCAAGTTTGAGGGACATTAGTACCATCACTATGTCTGCTATATCTGAGCTGAGATTACATGCAAATTCATCGGATAGTCCTGATAAGCTCAGTGTTGGTCTTTAAGCATTATGCCCTATTTCATGGACACATTTCCCTTCTAGCATGAACATATTTGACCCACAGGTCAGGTGAAAAGCCAACCGATAAGAACCTCTAAGCCAACAGTGTATTTCACAAAAGAATCGCTCACCTCAATCCAAAAACCAGAACTGTCTCTGTCAAATTTTCAGCGCAAGGAACTAGAATAATGTGATGAGAATGTAAATATAAAGCCCAATCACCTGTGATTACAAGCCTTACAGGGTTACTGGATAGCCATGCTATTTTGTAATTGGAGAAATAATACTAAAGTTTTCTTTATATTAATAAACCTGTAGGAAAAGCTGGTTTTATATACTTTGCAATGTCTCAGCAAACGATATTCTTCCAGTATGAGTGCAATAGTGTTCAAATGTTCATGGTGCTTGAAGGTTATTATTTGATCACTATATTAGCATATGCATGTTTACACAGCAAACCAGATTACATGAATTTTCATTCTGACCACAAATACAGTCTCACAATAAGCAGATAAACAGCACAGAAATTCTGTTTAGTGTAAAGCAATACCAGTCCTGGCCTTTCCAGCCATCTGCCTGTGCTCTAAACAACCACAGGGCTAACACAGACAGGCAGCTCTTCATCTGGTGCCACTGATTCTGGGCTATGGGAAACAGAAAACCATCATCTTTACAGTTTGCCAAGTAGGGGTCCCAGAAAGGGAATGACAGTGTTCACTCACTGCTCTTCAACTTGTGAGCACTGGCAGCGTTGCTCATCACCCAGCACTGAGTTAGTACAGACACAACTATGTTCTTTTACATGGCTTCTTCCCCCATTCAGCCGCTCCTCTGCTTTAACTTTAACTTAGAAAACAATAGAAAAACTGCTTTATCTTCACCATATATACTGTATGTGCTTCCTAGTTGCTCCCCGAATGTATTTAAATATATTTTAAAATTGTTAGTATTGCCAAACTCCATTTTTCCAGTGTTATGTCAGAGTCAATTTTTTATCCAGCCAATGGTGAGGATTTCAAGTGGTTTTTGTTCACAAAAAAAAAAATAAATATCACCGACTGTGTTGGTTTTCATGCTCTTTATAAAGCATTGGACATACCAATGTGTTTGAGATGCAAAGAGTAGAGGAGGCTTGTCGGTCTTTGGTCCAGTTCTGCATGCAGTGTAATTAAACCGGGCTCTTACTATTTTCTACAGACTATTTTCCATTCGTGGTTGGAAGCAGACTGTATGGGCAAGTAGCAGATGTTTCCTTTTAGTTCTCCATATGACTGTGTGGATACCCAATATGTGAAAATGATTTTCTGGCAAGAGGTGTTATGAGGAACTGTGGCCCCTTTTGCACTCTTCACATTTCACTCAGATTTCCCGGGGCTCTCTTTTTATCCCCAAGATCATTATTCAGTCTCTTGGTAGAATGCAATTATAGCATATGGGTTAACCATGGCAACAAATGGCTCAAGCATGCTCTAGTGAGAGGGGAGTTCATCTAGCTTTTCTGACCTTCCCTTGCAATTTAAGCACTATTTGGTATTCTTCTTTTTCTTGCCCTACACTACTGTGAGACGTGGCTATGCTCTAACATATTTTACATCCAAGCAATAAGTGGAGCAGCTTATGTTCACACTCACACAAAGATATTGCTGACAACCATACACCAAAGCTGGATGCAATGAGGAGAAACACTGGCTCAGGAAAAGTACCATTAGAAGGATCTTTCTCATAACTTTCAGGTGCACATACGAGTCTGAGAAACAGCGCCATTCAGCTCGCTCTGCCCAGTGCTCTGGGGAAAGCAACGTCACAGAAAGCTCTGCAAGAACAGGGGTGACAAGAGTGCTAAGTCACAGCAGAAGCACAATGCACATGAGACTGCAGAAGACTTCTCCCAGAGTGGGGCAAAGTGGCCTGCCTGGTCCAGCCCACAGCCTGTAAAATGCTCTGATGTCTTCTGGCATGAAAACCTGTGTATAAAAGCAAGTCATTATCACTTGTTCTGAGCATGTAGAGAATTACTCCAGTTAGCAGGAACTTCTGGGAGGCTCTTTAAGAAAGTGAGCCCACTACAGTGTTTTTAAATAAACATCTTTCTGGGATCTTTTTTTGGCCCCATTTCATTAAAAAGTTAAATCCAGAAGCAAGCACTGCATTTTTTTTCCCCCAGGCATTTACAGGTGTTCACAGCACACCTGCTCCGTACCACTCCTTTTTTAGACTGTGGGAGGGTGGTATGCGCTATTGTCCCAGATAGGTGACTTTTTTAATAGCAGCACAGTACTGACTGAGCATGTTCAGGTGTAACTGCTCTTCATCAGTCAGGTCAAGTTGTGAAATACTGAGGCAGACAGAGACATGGACTTTCACTGGCAACTATCCCTCAACAGTTTCTTGTGAATCTTTCTGCTGAAGCTTTCAGGACATCTTAGGCCACATGTGCTATTAATTTATCTCCACAATAATGGTTTCATATATCTTCCTCCTACCTCCAGATAGCATATGATGCTATCTTTGCACTTCCTCATTCTTTCTGTGATTGGTAAAATCATGAAAAGATTAAAAAAAAAGATTATTAGAAAGTCCAAAAGATTACTAACTCTTGAAATGCAGTTTTGATTCTGACCCTGATAGTAAGTACAAAATGAATAACACAAAAAGTATCTTTTATCCTATTGCCAAAAGAAGAAAAAGAAAAACAAACCCAAGAGATATAAAAAAGTAGTAAGTGCTTCAGCATTCAGCTACAATGCAAGATTAAAGCTTCTGACTTAATTTAGCTTCACTAAAACCCCTTAGGTGGTGACAGCTGTGTGTAACAGGAACCGGTTAAGCTCCCATCTAGGTTACGGTATTGAGCCCATTCAAGTATTTCCCTGCAGTTCTGACCACAGACAGTACTTAGTTGTTGTTGTATGTTTATCCGTTGTACATTTCAACCAGTCCACACTCCAACAGAAACTGGGAGAAGAATTGGCAAAAAGCTTTAGAATCACTACCACAAAGGAGACCAGATATTGTCATGCCCTTGCTTTTGGTTACTCCATAGCATTCTGGGAGCAACAGTTTAGCTGAATTGCTTCATTTTCCCTTGATAGACAAGCTGACTGTGCCACAGCAAAATTCCCATGCCCAAGGAGGGTGATAAATATGCAAGAGGTTGAGTGCTCACTTAATTACCTTATCCTCCTGCTACCACTAGTGATGCTTTGTTCAACTTTGAAGCAAGGGACCTGCCACGTAAATAACACAAACTGAATCATTCAGCCCAGGAATACGATGTGTTGACTGTATGAGGTCTGAAGCTGTATTTATCACGAGTTCTGGTGATTTCTGCTCAAATCCAGTGAATCTACAGCAGCTGGCAGCAAGTTTTGGTAAATGAGGCACTAAAGATAGCTCTTCCCATCTTTTTTAGAGTTTAAGCCACTAGGTCATATGAAATATCCCAAAACTGTTTTTAATTTTAGCAAAGAAGGTGTTAAGTCATGCATTTTGCTGTTTAACCCAAATTTCCCCTTCATTCAATTGAAGAAAAACCTAAATATTAAGCTTATGAGCTGCCAAAAGCAATGTCGCCTACATTGAGATTTCTGTAAACATGTTCTGACCTTATACTGTCCTTGTTGCAACGTTATGCTGCGTGCATTAAATTGCTTTGTGAAGCCTGAATATTTAGAGCACAGATCCGTTACATTCTAGCGCTTCCGGCAGACTCCACTCCAATAATTTAGGCACTGAAGGTAGGAGGTAGAATTAAATGAAGCCTATTCAAAAGTTTTCCAGGCTATTTTTCATTATTTTAAGTCTACCTGGATTTACATAATCCTTTGCAGTCATTTTGTCTTTTCCCCTATTAAGCTCACCTATTAAGTAATACATTTTAGCATTAGGCGTTTTTCAAGCTAAAACATGAACACATGAAAAGTGAAGAATTTAAGTTCTGAATTTACTTATAGCGCCTCTCCCTGCATTCTTAGATCATGATATAGTTCTAAGTCTGTTCCATGATCAGAGCAACTATCATTTAACAACTGAATTGACTGTGACTACCTGCAAACAAGATTAGATATGTGACATTATGTATTTTTAACACTGTTACAAAAAGAATTGAGTGAGAACTACACAGCAAATGAGACCCAACTACGAGTTTACACAGAGAAAAGGTCAGAGCCTTCTTAGCAGAAACCATAAACATTTTAAAAGTTTTCTAAAATCATAAAAAACCACCTCTGAGAACTACCAAAAAAAGGTGCAAGGGGTTGATGAACGTTACTTAATTTTCCTACACCAACAATATTATTACTTACTGTTATTATTATTATATTAGTAAATAAGCACACACCACTACACTGGCTCCAGAGCACTCCTGACAAGAATACGTAGTTCAGTACAACTGGTGATCACAGTCCATGATCATTGGAGTACAGAGACAGAAACTAAGTTCTGCCTGCTAGACAGTAAGGCACACCAGCAGGTCAGTGCAACAGAATCTTCCACAAAATCAGCTCAGTAGCGCTTCGACTTTCCACCCATACCAAAGCAGAGCCCCAGTGGCACTGAAGTCCCTTTAGATGCATCACTGAAGACAATGAATGCACCACTGAAGCTCAGAGTTAACACACTTCTGCCAACACTACAGCACTTTCATAAGGTATGCTCATAAAAATACTGACAAACACTGTGGACAAATTAAGGGTGAAAGGTTTTTGTACTCTTCTGTGATTTGTAACCAGATCTTATACATTTTGATACATTTTTTTTCTGTTTACTGCAACACTCTACAATACACAGGTTTTATATGGCATCTATGCTTAACAAAAGGCTGAGGTAAACTCAAACCAGAAACTACTTTTCTATGACAAGTATATACAAAGTACGCAGCTTGCTACTACGGCAATTATTTCTGCTACAATTTTTCAAAGGGTGTAGACATATATGCTGAAGATCAGGAATAACCAAAATTAAAAAAAAAAAATAAAAGAATGAGGAGAAAGAATAACTAGAAAAAAAAAAAATGAAGAGACAGACTGGCTGCCAAAGAAGATAAGATCAAAGAAGAAGTATGGAAAGAAGAAATTTAAAGAAGGTAAAAGAGACTTCAGGAAACCCCAGAGACAGGATTTTTGGAAATGCTTCATTTGCTCAGATATGCTGCCACTGAACTTGATACAAAAGAATTAGGTCAAGATGGATCACTTAGGGGAAAAAAAAAAAACCACCATAGTGAGATTTTTGTCAAAGAACTGTAGTTTTGCCCCCCTTTAAGTATGTATGTAAACATACACTTATGCATATATTACTTCCTGATTAGTGAGGAGTTACTTAATAGCACCATGTAGGGTTTTTTTTTTGTTTGTTTGTTTTTTATGAAACCAAATGCTGCAAAGAAACAGGGTGTAAGAGACCTCTCCCCACCAATGCCAGTGACCTAATTAGTCCCTCTTTCCTCAGGTGGTACTGATGGATCTTTCAAGGTGATTTACCTACCAGCTGTGTAATTCTGCAAAAGCAGCTTTGATCTTCTTCACTGAATTATCCACTTCCTCTTTGATCATCATACGATATCTGGTTAGAGAAACAGTACAACGCTGCAAGTCTTTTACTGATTTTTCAATGTTCGGCCCTAAAACAGAAAACAAAAATTGCACAGAAGTCAAAAAGTTGTTTTTGGCTTTTCTGAATGAGGGCACAGGAATAGTTTTAACATGTTATGTGCCCAGATTAGGATGAAGTGGTTACCCTACTGAGGTTCATAAAGCCAACTCTTCCATAGTCCTTCTGCGGTGCTCTTCAGTTTCTAAACATGTTTGCTCAAATTGATTCCCCAAATTAATGTTAGAACAGCACTATTAGTTCAAATTATTTATTTTGAATTTAATTTAATACAATGTTAAATAGACCATAAATTGTTCTACTCATTTTTCTTACGCTAACATGATTCTGCTCTCACTTTCCAACACAACTCTTCTTCACGTATGTGCTTTTTTTCCCCTCGAGGCCGGCCTCAGCTGTCTGACCACCTCAGCGCGTAGCAACCAGGGATCCAATTTACCTCTTTTTTTGACTGAATCATCTGTCTTTGTTTCAAGTTGGTTTGTAGCACTGGATGATTTAATTGAGGAAGATTTTGACTTTGGCCTCCCTAGGTTACACTGGAGTTGAACTGATGACTGAAGAGACTCATGCTGTTCTACTCCATTCATAGTCTTTGGGTTTAATTCCACAGATACTCTCTGGTGTTCTCGTTCTTTGTCTGCAAGAAAACATTATGGTAGAAAACACAGGGAGTTACAAGATTAAGAAAGATATGAAGCCTTATTGTTGAGTCTGAATTACTTTATGTTTATACACCAGAAAAAGTGAGGCTTTTTTTTTTCCCCACTGGCACACATTCTACAGAACCTCAGAAAGCAATGATAGAACAGAAATGAAATGGTTTTGGTTATTAAACACTAATCTGAACACATCTATGTTTCAACAGTTTAAAAAGAAAAAAACATTTAAAAAATCAACTCTTCCATGCTGATATGAAAAAAATACCTCATAACATAGAAAGCATACTACCAATTATAATCTTTGCCCAAATATTATGGAACAGAACTAGAGAGGAAGTCTGCTATGGAAAGCATGAGACTTTAATGTTGAGCTATATAGATATATATATCTCACACAAAAAAACCCTGTTCATCATTTAATCAGCATTTTAAAAGCACTGATTAAACATTCCTACCTGAAATACTTACCTTGCCTGACTACAGATTTCTATCAAAAGCAGCTGCTAAGAGGGACCAAGCAGGAAATGAAACAATGTCAAAGATTGGGCTCCTGGGTTCAACAGCTTCAGAGGGATAATAATGCCTGAGCCTGTTTTGCTGCCACAAGATGACCTGGTTTACTCTTTCCAAGACTCCAAAGGGAATCAAGGTATCACCATCATGACAGAGGGACAAGCAGTCAAAGAATGGCTATGAAAACTGACAGGTAAAGCCAGCTACTACTGCCACTGTGAATTTTAGTTAAAGAAACATGCATAGAAAATGGTTATGTTGTGTTAACTCATTTTTCTAATCTTTGTACTCTAACGAATGAATGATTGATACTTTGTTCTGAAGATGCTCTTTAGGCATCACTTTATTCAGCTGATGTTGTGTGGTGTCTGGAGAAAAGGGGCTTGTCAAATTAACAGATGGATTATAGCCTATGGAGTGGGATTAACACTGCTGGGACTGGGGGATACCACCTGGACAACACCAGGATATCAACTAATGACTTCCTTGTGCCCTGGCTGGGCACCAGGACGGGTGTAAAATACATCTTGGTATGTTTCCATGGTAATCACATAATGCCAGAGGAACAAGGAGGAACATTAGTGCTCACATTTCTAAACCAGCTTTTGTTTATGGCCTTTAAAAGGTGAGTCTGCAAACAGAAAAAGTATCTTTTATAAAATAGCACGTGAGAAAATAGCTAAAGAAGTTAAAGAAACTTATGTATCTGTGAAAGCAAGAAACATCAGGTGTGCAGCACTCTGAACATATCAAAGGTTCAATGCAGATACCAGTCTCACAGCCAGGAACTCTGTTCCAAGATAACTGCCATTAACCTCATGCAACTCTGGCTACATCTCACACCAATGCAGATAGCTTTGATTTATAAAGAATGTTCTTTCTACCGTGAGTTGAGGCTGGCTGTGCTAAATAACTCCAACAAATAGTTAGAAACAGGCAGTCTACCAGCTAAGCTATAGAGAAAAGCCTTGGCTTTTGGGTTCTGTCCCCAAGATTAGATCTTGTGAAATTAGTTGTTAAACTGCAAAATTGTTATTTACTGCATTTAATTAGCAGCTTTCATATACTTGTCAAGACAAATGCCAGACTGACAGCTTTTTGCCTGAAGTAAGTAATCCAGAACAATGGTTATACTCTAAAAACTTTTTAATCATCCTTTGTCTACAATATACTCTGACATTGTTTTTTCCAAAATTACACATGAGCTACTTTGAAACACAGCAGCAAGATGACCAATAGAGCCTAGCAAACAATACCTTAGTATACTGGAACTGAACTTTCAAATTTGATTGAGGACAATCAACACAATTGAAAATAGATTGAGAAAATATGCATCAAATCTCTGAAGACCTGGGCCTGCTAAGAAACATGTGTAACAAAATCTAGAGACAGACTCTGTCTCAAATACTTGAAAGAGAAGTCAAAGGTTTAGGTAATAGTACCTACAAGTAAACTGTTACAGGGTTCAGTATGTGGTGGCTTGGAACTTCAGCACTAGGCTAAATGTGTGACCTCTGCTGTATTAACTGTCAAGTATTACCAGACCTGTCAGTAATGGCAGCAGCCCAAATAAACTGGCTTTGAAATCTGCTGAGCTACCATCTTCAAAATGAGTGGTTTATCTTTTTTAACAGCTTGCCATTCAAAACCTTTAAAATATAGTGAACCTCAATGGATTCTTTGGCTGAAAGAAGAAAAAAAGCTCCCTTGAGACATAAACAGGAAGTTTGAAGGATTCACTAAAAATCACCCTACATGAAAAACAATTTTAAGTAGTACAAAAAAGAGATCAGTACCTGATTTGTATCTAGTTTTACCCAAGTCCCTGCAAAAGTAATAGCATGGCAAAGCAGCATTAAATATCCTTTCAGTGTATTCATGCCCCTTCTTTACAAGGGCATGCACAGAAAGAGTAGCTGTAAGTCCTTTAGATCCTGCATTGCCAAGAACTCCTAAGAAGAAGAGTTTGGAGGGTTTGTTCTGATCATCATTTTGAAGTAATCTGGTTTATTTGTGGCCTTTTTCCCTTCAAGATATTGAGAGGGAGAGCCCCATAACTGACTCATAATTAAGTGAAACACACTCTAAGGTCCTCCACAATGAGGACATTTGGCCTTCCAGGGCCTTGAATTCTGTGCTTCATTTTCTCTAGCAGGTCTTCATTCCCTTTGGGAAACCATCACACAGAAAAGCAACAACTAAAGACTTCTCAGGAAAAGGAAGATGGAATAGTGGCAAGAAATAAGCAAACCTGAACTAAAGGCAATAGCCACATGTTATCCCCTTTAATTTCTTAGCCTAGGACACATTATGGAGACATACCAGCTACACTCCATCCTCCCTTCTGGTCCCTGAAGTCCCTTCCAGGCAGCCAGGACTTTATGGCTCTGAAAGACCTAATCTCACAGACTGTGAGCTGGTATAAGCAAAGCTTCAACCTCATGTTCCTCATGGAGAGGAAAGCGTAAGGGACTGTCAGCAGACACCTGACTATGATCCTTGTGAGCTGTCTGAAGGAGATGGTGAAATGACTACAGTACATTAATTTGATAGGGAAGGAACCAAACCAAACAAGCCAGGCAAGGACAAAACAAAGGAGATTACAACACAGGGAGCAATATGAAACGGGTGCACTTTGGACTCACTTCAACATTTCAAATGCCTTTAGAACAGTCTGTGTGGCTTGCTCAGAAACCACATGGGCGCAGATGCTGGCCCCTGAAGGGATCCTGATCAACCTTCTCTTCTATTTAGTTCCATGCGCTTCAGCACAGATTTAACAATATGTATATAGGTGGCTTTTGACCTTAAGAAAGTAGCTATTATACTAGCTGCAAAGACAAGGGTTCTAGTGCAACTGAAAGTGAAGAAGAAACTCTTTCCTTCTCTGTATTAAACAAATTGCTAGGAACTTACTTTACTATGCAAGGGAAACTTGAATATTAAAGTTTCAGGTTTTCCTTTCTCTCCATTTTCTTTCCTTTCTTTTCCACCTTTTTCTTTTATCCCTCTCTCCCCTTGTTTTTGAAACAGGGGATACGTGTAAAAGTTTATAAAAATTGTAAAGCTACAGTAATATCTCATTTGTCACTTGTAAAAGGAAAGAAAAATTCTGAGACACTTTTTGCCCTTGGTACATACAACTCTATACCCATATCATGTCAAAGAGGAAAAAAAAAGACTCAATCCCAGTGCCACAGAAAAAAATCACTGAGAGTATGAGTACTCTTCTTGCATTCAGGTCTGTTACCCCCTGGAAAACACTCCCCATACATGGACCACTCAGTCTATGTATCTTTATTCATGCTTGTTTTGTTTCAAAAAAAGCAACTCTAAGAAGTTTGACATGCGAACTTGACATATATTTATACGACAAACATTTACACCTTGCAGAAAAAATGGCAAGAATGCTTTTAGTATTATGGAAATGCAGTATTTTCTGGCTTACGGCATGTTCTATCCAAAGTAAGTGGGAGTCTTTAGCAAGGACAGGAAGAATATCCCTAATCCTTTGCGAGGCACCAAATTCTTAGGACAAAATTTCTTGATAAGTAGTTTGTCTGTTTGGCTGCTATAGGTTGCAGAGTTTTCATTTAATTGACCAGAGGTTGACACCACCGAAGTCATCTGGAAGCAGCAGAGAATTCATTTCGGGACAACTATCCATTCGGTGCATTCCTTTAAAATGAGGTTTGAGAGCTGTATTTGCAACGATGGAAAAAGGGATTTCAAGGAAAGTTCTTTTAATGCAGTCTTACATACTGCTTAAGACACAGGAAGAAAACACTAACAGCAGTAATCTAGGGCTGTCAGTTTGAAATGCAAAGAGCTGAAAAACCATTACCAGTACTGACACAATTAAATGCAATCTTTATGAAAGGATACTTGAAGTCAAAAGCTTTCACAGAACTTCTCCCCCAGAGGAGGAGGTTTCTTTTCATTCATGTTGCTATAATCATAACTCTGTATCTACTACGACCCAGTGGGGAAGAGCCTTCTGTGTTACTGTCCCCCAGAGTTTCAGAATCAGTACCTAGACCAAGGCAGAAATGTGGGCGTACTAAGAGCAGACTGCCTTCCCTCAACACAAAGGCCCTTCCTTCCCTGTTAGGGAAAGCCAGTGGAGATGTACTGCAACTAGCCTAGTCAGACAAGATGAGGAAAATGAAAACGGACTAGTCTGGACTAGGCAAAAAAGAAATCCTGTAGTATGCTGCAAGTTCACACTTCTCAGATGACTTTGCTCCAGATGGCGGACTTTATCACCTCTATCACCATTTTACACTCAAGCCATTATCTAACCCTGCATTCTTCTGTATTTATACCTGTAATATTCTGTATCAGCTGGGCCTCTAATTATAGTTTGATCTTTTTGTCTCAGAAGAAAAAAAAAAAAAAAAAAAAAAGAGATTTCAAAAGGAAACATTGCAAGGCAAATTGTGACCAGATATAGATCTACTTGCATGACTTTAATAGCAATATGCATTATTTTGCACACACATCTCTCTCCAACTTCTTTTTGTTATATTCTACTTCACAGCAATAAAAATGCCATGATCTTCATGTAAGTGGGGGCTTGGCTATCACCAGTTAAAAAAAAGGTGTCTTGTGCCAGATGAACTGACCTGTGATTTCTGGACAGACCAGCGCTGACTCTACAAATCCTGAGCCTTTGTTCTCAAGAGAAGCAGCTTCCAGTTTCTGATTGGCAGAACCACTACAAGAGCTGTCCTTAGAGCATCCATTCAGGTGGCAGTCATATATTCCCTGTGGCTCTTGAGATGCCTTCTCAGGTCCACCATTCTTGGTTTTGGGATCTTTATTGCCTTGGTGCTGTTTAGATTTGCTTCTTTTTCTCCTATTGTTCTAAATGGAGAAATATTGCAAGAACTGAGACATCATGCAGTGCAACTCATATAATCTCAAAATATAAACAGTAAACTGTCAATGTTCTTAAAATGCTATACAAGTGACATCAGTGTAATGCAATTTACAGGCCATGCTGCGCTATACAACATGTTGCATCTGTTCAGCTGAATATATAAACTGTTTTGAATAAAAACTGAAGCCCCAAACTGGTTTTCCCCTTCCACATGAAATACTTGCATTGCAAAATGGTAACAGAGCCTCTGCTAAGATGCTGCTCAAAATGTTTGCAGTCAATTAAGACAAGCGATTCCTAACCATGCAGGGGACATCCATGCAGTAACATGGACAAACCCTTAAGGCATCACTCTGATCAGGTAGAAAGTGACCACAGAGGGTGCATGGTGGCCACTGCTGCTGTAGCTTTCCCAGCCATAAAGAGAAGCCTCCATGACAGTGACTCACAGAGCAGTCTCCTGGTACAACTCTGGCTTGGAGATACATAAGCATGAAGATCATATCCCAAATATATACTTGAAGGATCTGACTTGATAGGGTCACTAATGCACAACTCCTAATGGATGACTCCTATGCATAAGTTATTTTTACACCTGGCAGCAAAAACTCTAGCACTATAAGCGGCTGTGACTGTCCAGGATACAATTGTTTATTAAAAGTGTTTCTCCACATGGGCTGTTTTGGGATTCATTCTGTATTTGTTGAGGGTGTGGCTCCCATGTACACTCACATGCTGTCCCAGAAATTCTCTCAGAACACTGGGCTAGAGAGGCAGCAACAGATGAACAAGATCAAAAATAACACACGCATTTGCTTTCAAGTATTCTGACTGCAGGTGTGAATGAAGTCACCTATGTTAGCAAAGGCAGACAAAGTACTGGCCAAAATAAAAGTACTACATTCAACTACAGACAGCTGATAAATGCTTTGATTCTCAAGAGCAAGCTCTTACCTTCTTTTTTCCTGTCATATTCCATTCCTTTAGAACCTGAGTTGCGCTGCCTAGAGAAAGTAAAGATAAAACATTTCAACAGAATTTCAGCTATGAAAAAGAAGGGAATTCAAGAACAGTTTCTAGTCTCCTAGCTGGGCAGCATTTCCATTTGTTATTGCAAATTCTCTTATGTGGGGAGAACAAAGTGAGAACCACTGTCTTTCTCCGTTTTAGTTATCCGTTTTATTTGATTACACCATGTACAGTGGATGGGTTACTTGGCACTACTGCTTTTTATGGCCTTCATTCCACAAAGTGATTAAGTGGGTGCCTAACTTAAAGCACTAGCATAAGCCCCAGGAAAATCAACACTCAGATCTGCCTGAAAAGGGAAGCATCTCAGCACCCTAATATAAACACTGGGTAAACCAGATAGTCCACCCTGACTCTAGAGCTTCTGAAAGTTTTAAAGTCTTTTGGCATTTTTATCATATACAACCTATATGTTATCTGTCATATTCAGAAGACATAAGAACATAGAAACGAAGACTTAATTAGCATCCAAAAGAGTAATTTTGTGGACTCCTGCAGAAATTCTGCATCACACAAACACAGTAAGCTTAGGCCTGTCAGGAAAAAAAATAGTTAAAATTGATATTGAAAAATTATTACAATTTGCTATACTTGAAATCCTGTCTGCCAGCCCTAGTAGCTAGATATAGATAGAATGGTTAGATAAATTTAAGGAAGAAAGCAAGCAAAGCCTTGGTCAGACCAGTGGCAGCTGCCATGTTAGAAGAAAACTCTTCTGCATCTACTTAACATCATTATTTTTTTCTCCTGGACCCTAAAGCTGAAAATAGATGCTCATGGTAAGCATGCAGTCTGAATCATCATCCAAACTACTATGGCAGTATCTGCTGCAATAATCCTTTTAATCACAACCAGGTTAAAGGTCTTCTGCTTGAATTTAAGAATCACTTTACCATCACTGCATAATTCTAGTAAATAGTCATTTATTATCCTTTCTAAATGGGTTTCATACTCAGACATTCTTCTCACTCATTTCAGTGAACTATTGACAATATTAGTATTAAGAAGTAATGCTGTTTTCAGACCACCATAAGTCATCAACTTGTATTCAGCCAAAGACGCGTGAGGTTTTCAAATGTATCATAATTATTTTTCTATTACAATAATCCAATCCAAGATTATCTGGTGAGTCTATCACACACATTAGAAGAGATTATGTGTCTTGCTAGCAGTGTTAAGCCTAATTTGTTAAATTGTGAAAAAATGTGTATGGAATCCAAAGCCATATTTTGTTTCCTAGGATTTGACAACTCAGACAGAAGGCCAAGAAAAATTCTATTATGTGTATAACTATACATATATCTATATTTAGTAATACACATACATTCTTATGTACATATATAAATACAATCCCCTCTCCTAAAGGTATGCTATCTTTTGACAGACACCACATTTCAGTATGAAGAAATAAACCCAGACATTTGCTGCCCATTTTACTGTGTTGCTGAAAATATGCGTTTTCACTTGACAGTTTTGTTAACTGTTTTCACAGTATCATCCAACACTCTTTTTGTGTTGGCTGGTGGTGTCTTAGCTTTGCTTCCCTCAGCTTCCCTGTGAATACTATGTATGGTAAGGGTTATTTTAGGGATTCACCCAACTAACCCCAGTTTCCTCCTGTGAGTCCCAAAGATCTCATTTGAACCCAGCAGTATATTTTCTTGAACACATCTACAAAGCAGCTGAACAGACCTTCTGATTATGCTTAATTAGGTAAACACTAAAATAGCAAATTTGAACCATTATTTTATTAACTGAAATTTCACATATAGAAGCAAATTCATAACAGACACATCACCTATACGCCACTCCAGATACAAAGCAAGATAGGAGCTGATCTCAGGAAACTGAATTTGAACATTTCTTGATTCAGCATGCAGCACCTCTGAGAGAAGCATTAAATGGAGGTGGTCAGCCTTTTCACTTAACGTGGCCATCCCCATGTTTTTCATTGCATGCGGCAATGTGTTCTCTGCAACTGTGATATTTCAATCTTAGCAATTTTTGTCATTCATGTGAAAAGATACTCAAAGTGCTAGATTCATTCTATCCACAGTGGCAGCTGAATGGACATGTGTCTTTTCTCACGTTGTTTCCAGACAGTAACAAATATTGGCTGCTTTCAAATGCTCACTTGCAAAGACTTCTGAACTCAAGGCACAATGATCATAAACTGTTGAAGTTCAAACAAAGATCATTTGAACTCAGGTTACAACAGCTTGCTTTTCTTCAAGATGTTGTTGCACTCTTGCAAGGCTTGCTTTTGCCCCGTTTCTTCCTCATAGCAGATGATGACACGTGGCTATGAAAGCACTTGCCCCTTTGAGGAGCCATTGGAAACAACTCATAGACCACAAGCGAGCAATGGTAACTTAAGACAAAATAAATTGAATGAAAGGAACTTAATGAATAATTACAGAGCAACCCTCTACTACTTTCCCCAGGACACGTATTGCAGGAAAACAAAATTATTGTTAACTAGATGCATCACATTTTCCTTTCTCTGTGTGCATGTGCACAAACTCCGATTTCCATACAGCTATTGGAATCTGACTGTCTGTGCAGATGCCTGAATCAAGAGGCACCATATTGGATCTGATGGAAGAATTCTGATGCATTGATAAATAGACCAGTTTGCTTGCATCTACTTTTGCATATTGGTAAGTAATTCCTAGTACATCATGATGCTCTTTGGTTGATACATTTTACTAAATTGGTCCAAACCAAAGCCCAAACTATTCTGAAGTAAAATAGGTAAGAAATAAGCAACTTGGTGAGACTGGAAATCAACACTATAACACATTTTTAAGATACACAGGGCTCTTGAGACCACTGAACTTTGAGTACCTTTTAAGCAGCCCCAAGCTACAAATGTTTTGAGAGGATTTGCTCATGGTGTGCTATTATTCCTGCAAACGGTTTCTTACAGACTTTGGTGAAAGTTCAAAACACTTGCCATTATATATTTATCAGAAAAGTGTTGTTTAAATACAAGTGACCTTTCATTAGAGATGGTCTCATGATGCAAAATACAAACTCAGATCCAGATTTAGAATGGCTCAAAATTCCAATAGAGTCCTCGTTCAGCCATTATAAATGTCAAGCCTATTTGCAAAATTCAGATTGAGGTTTGAATGTCAATATATGCATCAAGTTCAGGGGTTTAGGGACCTGGTTATCTGCTTCAGAACTATCCAAAATTCTTATTAGTTACTGTATCTTCAATAGTGAATCATATTCTGACATATTTACTTTAAAAAGCATTAACTTTCACGCAGAATAAAGAAGGTCTGCAACAAAAACGGCACCAAAAGATGGTGAAGTCAGGTAGAACAGATAAATAGCCATGTCAAACTTGTACTGTGAAGAAGCAAAGACAGAGGCAGGAAGAGATATTATAAAAAAAAAAACAAAAAACAACCAACCACTTTAAGTGTTACAATCGCCTGAATTTCAGCAGAACAACAGAATATATTTTGAGCCACTGGCAACTGAATACCTCGTGCCTTAGTGAAAAAGGTACCCTGTACTCACCATCCATGAAAGCTTGAACAGCCTTGTCTACATTGTTATCAAACTGCTGCAACACCAGAACTATCTCATTATTGCTTTTGTTTGGAACAATTGATCGGATTGCATTGATCTGGAAGGAAAAAAAAAAAGGAAGACAATAACATATGGGTTTATTGTAGTCCTGTAGATAACAAGGTACCTCTGTGCCAACGCATGTTTTATATAAGTGTATGTTATACATGATGTGCTTACAAGCATACAACAGTGTATCTGCGTGAAGCAATACCCATCCTCTCCCTGCCTGGCCCATGCAAATAACGAAAACAATTTCTGCAAGAGACAAGAATAATAGAACTGGTAGCCAGTAAGCCTGGAACCAAATCCTACCCTCAGTCACAGTGGGAGAACTAGTTTAGTTAACCTGACAGAGTTTGGCCTTATACTTCTTTTCTAAACATTCTGCTTGCTGCCAAGAGACTTGACAAGACACATCACGTATACAAACTTAAGGAGTACACAACTACTTCAACAAGGCCGTTGCATGGCCTTGCTACATTGAAGTTATGATTGGTGGGGTTTTTGACATCTGGAAAAAAAGTCATATTCATGAAAGTAGTCACAGGCTAAAAGAAAACTGTAATTTTTTAAAGCTCTAGTGGCTGGTCAGCATAATTTCAGTTTGCTATTCCATATACGTGTGACCAGGAAGCTTGTGTAACAAAATCCTGAACAAAGGACATGGGAAGCCAAATGCTTCCTTCAGGAAACTCTGCTGATGGATGAGGTGTTACACCCACAGATGATTCTGGCATGCCATGCTTCAATTTCACCACATTTGCTATTGCTGTTTTGTCTTCACTATCCATTTATATCTAATGAGAATTCAACACGCTATGTTTCAAATAAAATACTCCTACTGGAATCGTGTTGATGATTTATTTTCTCATGCCCATGTAACATAGCTGAAAGTAAACAGTTACATGAAACCTAATTACTATATTGTATTGATACTAGACAAGCTTTACTAGGTAGTATCAAAATAAAAATACTTGGTTAAACATAATTAGAAAAACTAATAAAAGTCTATGGTAGTACTCTGAAAAAACAAGAGCATCAGTGCCAAAACCAGTCTAGTTGTTCCAAATTACCTTTTTGAGCTTCTGTGTCAAGCTATTCAGCATGTATTTACTATTAGAAACTTGTTATTGCACTGCAAATGTTTATTCCAGCACCCTTCTTTGCCCTCTTTCTGTGGGAGTACATCCTTGATTAGGGTGTAGTTTATTTACTGTATCACAATGTTGTCATGCTAATTTCTGATTGTGAAGCACTGATGGTCTTTTTATTGTACCGTAAAATATAATTGTGAAAAAATAATATGTGAAGATAGATCTGTTTAAGGGAACTAGGCTGGCTTACATTGTGAGAGCATTCATGCTACCTTGTCTTAACCGTCCATTTAGATGCTGAAGAACAATCCTTCCAGATTCCTTTTATAGAGTCTCCATCAGTGGAGACACCAGAAAGTAATTTGGAACACTTGCGTGCTCAGATTTATGACCAAAAATCTTATTTTGCTGTAGTATGTTCACCCCATTCCTCAACCACTGTATTTCCCTGTCCCTTATACTAACATAAGCCATGGCTTGCTTCAGGTTCTGTTAATGCATGGTGGCTGAGGGCGGTCATTCATGATGCCTTCTGGACTCTGGGATGAGATGCATCCCAGAGTCCTGAGAGAATTGGCCAATGTAGTCGCCAAGCCACTCTCCATGATATTTGAAAAGTCATGGCAGTCAGGTGAAGTCCCTGGTGACTGGAAGAAGGGAAACATTGTGCCCATTTTCAAAAAGGGTAGAAAGGAAGACCCCGGGAACTACCGACCTGTCAGCCTCACCTCTGTGCCTGGGAAGATCATGGAACAGATCCTCCTAGAAGCTATGCTAAGGCACATGGAGGACAGGAAGGTGATTTGAGACACCCAGCATGGCTTCACCAAGGGCAAGTCCTGCCTGACAAACCTAGTGGCCTTCCATGATGATGTGACAACAACGGTGGACAGGGGAAAAGCATTGGATGTCATCTATCCGGACTTCTGCAAAGCCTTTGACATGGTCCCCCACAACATCCTTCTCTCTAAATTGGAGAGCTATGGACTGTTCAGTGGATAAGGAATTGGTTGGATGGTCACATCCAGAGGATAGTGGTCAACAGCTCGATGTCCGGATGGAGACCGGTAACGAATGGTTTCCCTCAGGGGTCCGTACTGGGACCAATGCTGTTTAATGTTTTCATCAATGACTTAGGCAGCGAGATCGAATACACCCTCAGCAAGTTTGCAGATGACACCAAACTGAGTGGTGTGGTTGACACACCAGAAGGACGGGATGTCATCCAGAGAGACCTGGACAGGCTGGAGAGGTGGGCCTGTGTGAACCTCATGAGGTTCAACAAGGCCAAGTGCAAGGTCATGCACCTGGGTCGGGGTAACCCCCGGTATCAGTACAGGCTGGGGGAAGAAAGGATCGAGAGCAGCCCTGCCGAGAGGGACTTGGGGGTGCTGGTGGATGAAAAGCTGGACATGAGCCAGCAATGTGCGCTGGCGGCCCAGAAGGCCAACCGTACCCTGGGCTGCATCAGGAGAAGCGTGGCCAGCAGGTCAAGGGAGGTGATTCTGCCCCTCTACTCTGCTCTGGTGAGACCTCACCTAGAGGACTGCGTCTACCTCTGGACCCCTCAGCACAAGAAGCACAGTTGGAGCGGGTCCAGAGGAGGGCTACAAAAATGATCCGAGGGCTGGAGCACCTCTCTTATGAGGACAGGCTGAGGGAGTTGGGCTTGTTCAGCCTGGAGAAGAGAAGGCTGCGGGGAGACCTGATTACGGCCTTTCAGTACCTAAAGGGGGCCTATAGGAAAGATGGGGAAAATCTTTTTAGTAGGGCCAGCTGTGACAGGACAAGGGGTAATGGTTTTAAACTGAAGCAGGGTAGGTTTAGACTGGATATAAGGAGGAAATTCTTTACAACGAGGGTGGTGAAACACTGGAACGGGTTGCCCAGAGAGGTGGTGGAGGCCCCATCCCTGGGAACATTCAAGGCCAGGTTGGACGGGGCTCTGAGCAACCTGATCTAGTTAGCGGTGTCCCTGCTCACTGCAGGGGGGTTGGACTAGATGACCTCTAGGGGTCCCTTCCAACCCAAAACATTCTATGATTCTATGATTCTATTAGCTTCAGCCTGCAAAAGGTTGACACTTCCTTCAGCTAAATCCACACAGGATCAAACTTTCTGGAGGATGCTTTCTAGATGACCCCATCTCTCTCATTGTGTAAGGAAGGCCACTTTCTGATTTCAGCACACAGCTTTAGTACATCTACTTAGTACAATTTACTCTGCTCCTGTCCATCATCTGATCACACATCTCTTTGCAGCTTCACATTTACCCACAACACATTTCAATTAGCAAGTCTAGCCTTGGACAACTCAGGCCACCACCATAATTTAGAGGACAGTGGAGTTAAATTGCTTGTCTGCTTCCCAAGGACCCTTTCCAACGGCTTATCTAATAATTTCTCTAATGTTAACCCCCTATGCCCAAGCAAAGCTTGCCCACAAGCTAGGTCTGAACCCAACACCTAGCTGCTTTAGAATCTCTAGTAAACACAGGTAACTTTATGTTATACATTTAGACAGGCTAGGCTGTCAACTGGCCACTTGAACCAGAGGCTGTTGTTGCCAGAAACTATCCAGAAAATCTCTGTCTGCTCAAGCTTATCTCTAACTGATGTGTGCATGCACGGGGAAGGAAGTAGCGAGCATAGCTCTCTATGCACTGCAGGTATTCAAGTGAAAACCAACCCAAATTGACAGGATGTGCAGAGAAAGCCCTGGAAAAAGGAGTTTTATTCATCTTCTGACTGTGGGCACAGGCATGCTATTGACTGATAAAGCTGCAACAAGTATGAACTGAGCTGGGTCCATAACAATAAAAGTTGGCAAAGACACTAGGGTAGAGCAGGCCACAAGCTGCAGTCCATTTTGCATTCAAGCTAGTAGCTGCCAAACATTTCCACCATGTGGATTACATCTTCATATTCTCACAAAAACCTCCTCTCTTCTTTCACAATCATGTAGATCATCTCTCTGCCTACTCAAAATTGCATAATCTCCTTGTGGCAACTGCTTACAGGAAAAATAGTAAAAGGAAATATCTAGTGTATCCTAACCATCTTTAAATATAACCATGGGAATTTCATATGGCTTCTAGGTCCTTCTTTGCTATGAAAAGTCTGGAAGCCTCAAGAAGCATCTGGAAACAACAAAGTGAGGCCAAGACCACAGGATGGATCAGGCAACTTGCCACACACTGCAGTTTGGAAATTTCTTAAAGACATTAAGAAGAACATCTGTGGGGTGGAGAACACTGACACACAAGAACTCAACCAGGCAGACTATGTTTTAGAGTACAGAATCTACTGAAGACTCTCTGTTTGCACTGCACTTGGTTAAGAAATTTTTGATTAGTAGAACAACCAGAATTAAAAGCTAAACTGTTCTTCATTTGATTAGTATTATGATTAAATTCCAAAAGGTTATGAAACATTCTAGTTGGGAAGAGAACCCCAGTAAAGCAAGATGATGATCTCAGGAAGAATACTCATCAATACAGAGGAAAAAAATTAAGCATATGACCAACACTGTGGACACAATCCTGTTTTAGTTGGACTATATAAAAATTGATTTAGGGAATATTGATGTACTGCAGAGCTCAACAGTCCTATTGCCAAAACTTAACAATATCCTTTGTTGACTGTTGTACAAAATATACTTTGTTTATCTTTCCATTTAGAAAATAAAGTTAAGAAGTTCCATGAAAAAATTCCTCAGAAAAAGAACATCAGATTGCAAGGTAAGCATCCAGGATTTAGGAAATTCCAAACCAGAAGTTGCTTACGCTTTCTTTATCTGCTTCCCTTGTGTTTGTATGCTATGATACTCAGGATACCTACAAGTTGTTAGTGTTTCTGCTTCCCAGATTTCTACAGTGGCTTATGTGGGATAAGATAGATGTCTTGGTTTCAGCTGGGACAGAGTTAATTTTCTCCCTAGTAGCTGGCATAGTGCTGTGTTTTGGATTTAGTACTAGAAGAATGTTGATAACACACTGATGTTTTAGTTGTTGCTGGGTAGTGCTTAGTCAAGGGCTTCTCAGCTCTCAGCTCTGCCAGGTGCACAAGAAGCTGGGAGGGGACATAGGACAGCTGAACCAAACTGCCAAAGGGGTATTCCAGACCATATGACATCATGCTCAGTATATAAACTGGGGGAAGAAGAAGGAAGGGGGGGATGTTCAGAGTGATGGTGTTTGTCTTCCCTAGTCACCATTACATGTGATGGAGCCCTGCTTTCCTGGAGATGGCTGAACACCTGCCTGCCCATGGGAAGTAGTGAATGAATTCCTTGTTTTGCTTTGCTTTTGCGTGCGGCTTTTGCTTTACCTATTAAACTGTCTTTATCTCAACCCATGAGTTTCCTCACTTTTACCCTTCCGATTCTCTCCCCCATCCCACTGTGGGGGAAGTGAGCGAGCAGCTGCGTGGTGCTTAGTTGCCAGCTGGGGTTAAACCATAACAATAGATGAAAACTAAAATTTGCCAACAGTAGGATATGTCAATATTAAGAAAAAAAATATATACATACTGCTCTGTTCAGAAACAACAAAAGCAGATACAAACCCAGAATTCCAACAGAGAAGAAATCCCAAAAGGTTTTGTTCTGAAATAAAATACTTTGTCTTAAAAATTTTTAGGAACAAAATGGAATAATGCTACTGTATTTTTTTCTGGAATTTCATAAGACAGACAGATCTGTGTGCCAGACATAAGTCTCTAACTTACACACCATCTGACTGATGTTTTCATCCAGAATACACTGGAACAATTGTAGCGATTTCTGGACATCCAGAAGTTATTGACAAATGGCTACAAGTCTCAAATTGTGACCTGACAGTCTGGGAGAAGGACAAGGTGTGTTGAGGGACACTAGGCTATATGACAGCCTTAGTCTAGAAATGCAAATTTCAAGGTCCTTGATATTCCACCTTAGTCCTTTCACCCTGGTTTCAAAAATATGTGTAGGTTTCTACGTTTGAAGCTCAGGTCTGTCCCCACATGCAAAACACGTCCCATATATATCCAGAAGAAAGCGACATAATGACAGAAAAGAAAATGCCAAAGGGAGGGGTAGACAACCTTCCTGACAGTGTAAGCTTAACACAAATGCACTTCTACAGCTGGAGGTCGTAAGAGACATACCACAGACCATGATGAGCGGAGGCACAGCAAAGCTCCATGAACACTTGACAAATACAAGATGACAAGTGGTAGATATATTAAAGGGCTGGATGTGTGCTAGATCTAGGCAGCCCAGGTATGCAGGTATGCTGGCTCCTCTCTGCTTCACCTGCTAGTTCAGGTGATAAACCTCACCTTTTGCTAGCACAGCTATACATCTCAGCTGCTTACAAGTTTCCAGCTGCTTGAGAGAAGTCATTCAGTTCCCAATCCAGAAAACTACATGGAGCTCATTTTTATTAAAGGTGTGACAGGGTGATTCCAGGGCAGGATATAATTCCCAACTTCATCTCTCTAAACTTACAGTCCTCAAACTTACCATCTTCTCAACATGTAAGCAACAGATTATGGAACTAGAATAATCCAATCATGTATGACTTCTCATCAACAAATTTATTTTAAAAAATATTTAACATCCTAAAGGAAGAAAAAAAGTACAAGAGCCAAAGAATCTCCTAACACGCAGTGATACTGCATTAATACCTAATAGTCTGCAAGAACAAACTCACAGCAGTCTATTAGATTTATTTCTGTGTATGTGGGAGAAAACTTTTTTTTCCTACTTGCTGAAACCTGATCATCGGAAGAACAACATTACCAGACAGACTACAGGGAAGTCAACTATTTTAATGATTTTGTGAATCATCCTGTCTTTACCCAGTGTAGATTTCCAGCGAACTTCTGTCATCATCTGGATACTAGACAAGCATTCCAGGACACGAAGAGAATTCAGTAACATACCTTCTGAACCATAGATAGTTGTGCTGTTAATGTCAGCATCAGTTGAGAAGCTGTCACTGACAGTAGTTAAATTCCTGGGCTTTCCCTCCTGTAGCCTGACCAGAAAGCACATTTTTTTGTTTACTACTAAGATGACTTGCTCAGAATTTCAGCTTACAAAAGCTACTTTAAAGCAATCACAGATCTAAAATATAAAGCTGTGATCTTGAAAACAACTGTGTACGCTCAAGAACATGGAAGGCAGAACCCACATCCACCTCCACTTAAATCCACAATCCAGAGACCTGCTTTGCAAGCATGCATTTAATTCCTGTGGACCTAGCTACTCTTCTGGATAAGGCTGGAGTTAGTTCAAAGTTTAGAAGACTTCTAAGCCACTTTTCTGAGCTGAAATCTTAAGCACACACTTAGCTTGAAATGCTTGCTCAGGCCCTGTTAAAGTCACTGCAATTTGAGACAGGCTGCATCTCATCATGACCAGAATGAGGTTGTTTTTAATCAGTCTTACACAAATTGCTGAGGACTACCCAGAAGCGATACCAGAATTGAAAAAGGTTCCAGGTTGCCTCAGATAAGCTGTTTCTACTGCAAAATCAAATCAGCAAGGGCTGATCAGATATACTTGACTATTTTTCTGAGGGTTACTGTTAAACTATAGACAATCTCACGCAGGGCAGTTTTGGCTCACCTGAACAAAAATAAATTCAGTAAGAGGTTACTTCTGAGGAGCGTGGTACACAGGAGAGAACACTGAAATTCTAATCTCTCATGGTATCTTACTCGAAGTCCTCATGAACATCCATCTCAGGAGACTTTCCTGGTAAGTCAAGCTCAAAAAGAAATACAGCCTGCCTGAAAGTTGTGACAGCAGATTACGTTCTCCACACCCAGAACCAAGCTGACGTTGCCGTGTATTCCTCTAGAGTCCTTCAGGCTCTCTGTCAAGTTTCAAATGGTTCCCAGGCAACTGTAACAACGTGGAGTCAATCACTGCCTGTTTGCTGCTCTACTCCATCTGCTCCCCCTTGGCATCATCTCAAAGAGGATGTTTCTGGTGAGTAAGTAACATATCCGGGGTTCAGAGAATTTGTTTTTATATTTCTGACATACTGACAAATTAAAGTTTTTTGCTGAAAGCTCACTGTCCTGGTTTCAGCTGGGATAGAGTTAATTTTCTTCCTAGTAGCTGGCATAATGCTGTGGTTTGGATTTAGTAGGAGAAGAATGTTGATAACACACTGATGTTTTAGTTGTTGCTGGGTAGTGTTTACACTAAGTCAAGGACTTTTCAGCTTCCCATGCTCTGCCAGGTGCACAAGAAGCTGGGAAGGGGCACAGCTGGGACAGCTGAACCAAACTGCCAAAGGGGTATTCCATATCATATGATGTCATGCTCAGTATATAAACTGGGGGGAGTTGGCTGGGGGGCAGCGATCGCTGCTCAGGGATGGGATGTGCATTTGTCAGCAGGTAGTGAGCAATTGCATCACGCACCACTTGCTCTGTATATTCTTCTTCTTTATATTATTATCATTATTACTACTACTACTATTATTTTGCTTTATTTTATTTCAATTATTAAACTGTCTTTATCTCAACCCATGAATTCTCTCACTTTTATTCTTCTGATTTTCTCCACCACCCCACCGGGGGGAGCGAGTGAGCAGCTGTGCGGTACTTAGTTGCTGGCTGGGGTTAAACCATGACACTCATGGCTGTTCTGAAACCCCTGAACACAGCTGCTCTAATCCTCTTGAAGTAAGTTACTATTATGGCCACTTATTCAGTTAGAAATATTGTTACTTATGCTTGGTTAGGAACACTAATGCAGATCCACCTTCACTTTGTAGTAAACATTAAGATCAATAGATTTTCCCTAAGTTAGGAGCTAAATTAATTTAAAATGAAGTATGATTATCAACAATTTCACAGACATTTTCCTACTTCATTTCTACTCCATGTCAGTAGGAAATCTTTATGTAAACATATAAATCATAGATACCCACTGCAACTGAAAACAGGTAGCAGTGTAGGCCACATTCAACTAGATTACAACTCCAGCTGGGGTTGACCTAAATCCTGCAAGAGGAGCAGGGAAGGAGGGCTGTCTGCAGAATTCTGCTGGTTTCTATAATCTAGGAATTTAGCATTAGCAGATGTCCTGGATACATTAAGCAGGAAAATGCGTTTGAAAAACACTTCATGGCAGAAATTTTTAAGGTTTTGAAAACTCCTACAGAAACATATTTCATGAATACAATTTGACTTTGCTGCATTAAAAGCCTATTTCCTACGTCAGAGACATTTTCCCAGAAGCTTAAATGAGCTCATCACAACACACTGGACAAGCGTTGTTAACAACCCCTTTGGGTAAAGTAACAGCTTTGATCAGGTCTGCATCTCTCTTTCCATTACACGACCTGTTTATCCCACTGATACCTTCAGATCATTTATCCCCAATAAGCACAAACCAAATTCTACTTGCTGCAGTAAACTACTTTAGGCAATCATCATGGATTTAATGTGTCACCCCTGTCACGTGAATTTATAAACTAATTAAATGGAAAAACCAGACATTTCAGGAATTTTGAAAGAATGTATTAAAAAGTTCGGCTCAGTAAAAACTGTATTGCTTGAATAATGACAGCACTATTTAGAGACCTGAAGCTATAATATCCTTAACCCAAGTTAAACAGCTCATCAAGTGACACAAGTGTATTTTGATCAACTTTGCTGGTCTGTGGACCAAGTCCATCTACTTCAACACATGGGTAAAGAACAGCTGCAAATGTCAACTTTAAGGAGACCTAGTGAAATCATAGATAGGAAACTGTCTGCTTTTGTAATGTATGATTTTAAATGTATATACTACTCCCATCCTTCCACTCTGAATCCTACTCTTTCCTTGCATGCTAACTATCACTTACAAAAACCACAGTGATGGTGTAATGTAAACAAAACTGTGAACCCCCCCAAAACACATCTGAATAAAATTTCCTTCTTACAGTTTATGCAACTCTTCCATCTGCTCCTACAGCTCTGATACTTGAAGTGACAAATGAAAAAGCAAGCCTTGCAGAAGAACTTCAGCAAAACTTCACTCCTAACAGAATCCCAAGAGGAGGATTTTCATCCGAGTATTTTGCTAGTTCCAGCTGACACCAGATCTCACTTGTTCAAACATATTTAGACACACAATACAATAATAATAATAAAAAAAAAGATAGGCCTAACAGCAAGTCCTGGAGTTTGAACAACTCCCAATATTTCTTTGGATCAAAACCAAAATCACGTGCCAGAGCTGAATGGCTATCCTGGGGAGTGCCTGATATTCACTCTTCTCTTGTTAAACTAAGAGGTTCTAATTGTTGCAGGAGACAATACATCACTTGTATTCCGCACTCAAATTGCTACTTCTTTGGAAGCCTTGTCACTCAGAATGTCAGCACCTCTTCTGGTGATGTATTAGGTTGATGCTTGAATACCTCCATTAATTTTATGCAGTTATTTTGGATTTAAGCCAAGGATTTTGGCCTATTTTATCCCTTAATCCAGTGAACTTGTGTGCATATGATCTGAACTATGTATAACTCTCAGTCTCTGAAAATCCTGATACTAGAAAACAAGTCCTTAGTTACACTCTATTTTCAGGCAAAGATGAGTATAATCAGAGGCAAGAGGGAGAGTGACATAGTGAAGTATGACTACAGCAAGGGTCAGGGCAGAGAGAATTATTCTTGAGAGATCTTAATGGTAAACTTCTCGTACTAGCTATGCAGGCATATAACGACCCTTGTGGCTGCTGAAATGCAGAACTTGTGGTATTCTAGAAAATATGCATAAAAATATGGTAATCAGAACAGCCCTGGCTCCCCACAAGAGTATCACAGCTGCAGGAGCCTCTGCCAACTATGGAAACTTCCATTAGCCTTCCTGACATCACAGGCCAACATTTATATAAATCTCTCAGAGGAGTGTGGGGAGGAAAAGATATAAAATAGAATATTTAACCTATTGACTTTATGAACTATTTCAGCTGAAATGCCAAGAATTAATTATACAAGTATCAGTACTACAGTAGCATTCTCTTATGACTCAAATTAGGGGCAGGGTCTTACAGAGCCTATGTGTGAGCATAATGCCCCAAATGTCTGCCTCAGCCTCATATCACCTTTAAAACAGTGGCAGAGGTCTTGTTTCCTTGAATAACTAGAAGCTGATCATGGAGAGAACATGGAGAAAAGACAGTATTTAGAAAAAAAAAAACAACAAACAAAACAAACACCCTTATGCTAAAACCTCACCGGCTGTGTACTACATTTTTGTCACAGAGAAACAATGTTCAATTTAAGAAGAAACTTGTGTTCTACTTTTGCAGAAACTTACAAGAATAAGTATTTGTGTGGAGACATACAGCTCCTTTGGCTTCATTCAAGCCCTAGCAGGATCAAAGACTTAAATATATTATGGTCTGCAAGCACTGAGGGAGAACTGGGAAGGAACTGTATTCTATTCTGTTCTTTTTAACAAGGCCTGCTTATATTTCTGTCGATGGCAATGGATTTGTGGAGCTCAGCAGAAGTAATTACATTTATAAATCTTGGTTTTGTGTCCCAGAAAAACTCCCCCCAAAAAGGTGAATAAAGGTAAACATTAAACTCACTGCTTCAGTGTTGTTACCAGGACACTGTAAATATGTCTGCTTTTCAAACATGCAAATGAAGTCCTTACGTTTTAGCAGTCTGTGAGCAAATATAATTAAAGCATACTCAGCAGGACTTATCTGTTCAACCCGGTCCTTGCATTTCTAGTGCATTACTCAGTGGGTTCTAAAGCTACAGTTGCTTTAGAGTTACTCAGTTTGTTGCTGACAGAAAGAGCCACAGTACTATAAACCACATATGAGATGTCAAATGGATGTTCTGTGCCATCGCAATCTCATTTTAAAACAAGACAGACTTGTCCAGGTGAAATGGCAAACTGAGGGTGCTAGCTTCTCAGCTGATGGATGTACAGTTGATGAAGTTTATGCTGTTCAGTCATTAAACCTTTATTTAGCAGCTTAGTAGTCTGTATTTTCCAGAATAAAAACGAGATATTTTGCAATAAAATGTTAATTACTGTTAAATTAAGTTTTCACTTTGACATAGGGATTTAGTGGCACTAAACACTGACTGAAGATACAGGAAAAAAAGAGAGGAACTATATATAACAGTGTATTGAACCAATTATTTTCCTGCCTTAAAATGTATATGCTTGTAAACATTTGATTTTTAGATACTCCCAGCAGATATCAGACTTCTAGTGCAAATAAAAGTCTTGTTGCAGTTCTTCATTCTTAAACTAGCAAAAGACAAACAGATGATTTGTAAAATCCTGCACTTGTAAAATTGACTAAATGAATAAAAAAATCCAAGCTACACAGTAAATAGGCAGAGCTTCAATTGATTTACTGAGTTGCATTTTGAGAGTTATTGTAATTTACCTTCCAGCACTCTGGGACTAGGGTATAGGATTTGATGACATTACTTTCTATTGCAAAATCTGTCATGCTACTCAGTATTTAAACCCTGTGCTATTATTAAGGACTAAGGAAGATACTCATCGCTGAAATACAGATTCATGTTGACATGCCAGTCCTCAAGCACAATGAGCGATTCAGGAGTTAGCAAGAACTATGAGGAAAAACTACTCAAAAAGCAGGTACCTGGACAGTGCAACAAGTAAGGAACTGTTTCCCATCAGGGGATATAAAACAAAAAAGTTCTACATTCTTTTGAAAGCAAAGAAAGCGAGTAAGCAGTGAAAGATGGACACCACAGTCTGAACAGGAACTCATTCCTACCTGAACAACTTAGTATATATCATCACTTGCTTATGCTATTTCCTCAGCAGCTTCATTCATGTATTGGTGGACAGGTAACAGTTTGTAACTGTTCTTTCAGGAAACATCATTAGCAAACTGAAACTTCAGGAAAACTAGTTTCAGGCTCAGTAGTTGTCATGATTCATCAAGTCTTTATAATTCAAATGCAATGTCTAAACCATTAACTACTAGTCACGATCAGTTCCGAGAAATACATTACCCAACTGAAAAGTTTATTTATGAATTCAGAAGCAAACCAGGAAGTGAGCTGACCTGACTTCTGACCTCTAGTTCAAAGCTATTTCTTTTCTCTGTAACATTGTGGTGTGTTATATTATATCTTAATTCTCTATCACTTTTTGGGACTTTTCTGGATTGGAAAGCCACATTTACAGTATCTTGCTCACATTCCTCAGGCCAAATGGGTTCTTCCTTGTTATCAGTCCACCTAATTGCAAAACTGAAGTTAGGCATGTCTTTTTCTGCTGAATAATTTTTTCTGCCAGCTCAAGAAAAGAGTTAATCCAAGTAACCATACACAAATTTTTATTCTTTTCCTTTCCATTGACAGGCTTATAGAGAGGAGAGTATTTCACATGCCCACTGCCCTGCAGGATGTGTTATGTGCCACAGGCAGGTCTTATGATACAGCAGAAGATGACTACATTTCTCAGTTTCACATTACCCTTACTGTTCTGTATTTCCTTGATATTTAATCAGTCTCGATCCTTTCTCCTTGTGCATCTTTCATGAAATGAATGGGCCTAATCAACTTTTCACTGATAACCAGAAAAACTTGGACTCACTGACAGAATTGGATTCTGGCCTTTAACATTTATCACGCTGCCTTAAAATCTGTATCAGAGCACCACACTGGGCTTAATAAAGCTGTAAATCAAGGAACCCATTAGCCTTCTGTGAACTTCCTAAATGCAAGGCTCCATCTCTCCTCTCAAACATGAAATAGAACAAAGCCTGATTTTATAAAAGACAATGATTCAGGTGAATTCTCAAAATCTTGGCTTCTTTTAAAGTACAACCCTATCATGTTATACTCCCCTACAGTCTTTCCTACTTCTCCCCACGCTGCCGCCGCCCCCCCTGCCCCCCCGCTCCTTTTCCCTGTTCTTTGACAGATGTCCTGGTTTCCTATTTATGTTGATGGGGAGTACCTATAGGTTAGATTGCCTCTCCACAGTCTGCCTGCCGGGATTCACAAAAGATCTCCTGGTTTACCTCATAATTGTATACTAATTAGCCTTAGGTCCTTTACTGCTCCTGAAAGGGTGGTGAGGCTCTAGCACTAGCCAGGATATGGAGAGGACATACTGAAGCACATAGAATGCAGCTGAAAGCAGATCTACTTACATAGGGGAAAAAAAAAATAATCTATTCTTTTCAGCCCCTGTAATTTTAGGAATTGCCTTTTGTAGTATAGGTATGACATTTTTGGTCAAAAAAATTATTTTCTAAAGGGTACATTTCTTCAAAGGTTGTATTTTACACAGCAGCAATCATAAAGTGCTATTCACCACAGCGTCAGCATGCACAAGAATCACAAAGGAATACATGAAGTCTATCTGACAAAACATCGTCTCTTTGCAAAAAAGCAAAAATGTTTCTCATCAACCAAGATTAATATACCAATCCTATCAATACCTGCCTGTGTACTTAACTTTATGTACAGAGTCAATACTAAAGTTAAGTACGTGAACAGTGTTTGAAGAAGCAGGGATGAAATATGTATGCAAATACCATTTTGGTTTGCACTGTACTGTTACTTGAACCTACCTTTTCCTTGATATTTACAGGAGAATTGATTTCTGCCATCTCTCTTCAGGTGAGAATATTGTCTGTGAAAGGAGAAAAAAAAAACAAACACAAAAGAGATTCATTTGGAGGTTTTAGTCCCAGCCCGTCAAAGCTGCACCTATAAAGACTAGTTGCACATGCTTACCTATAATCATGATAAACATGAGAACACAGTGTCTTGCACAGCAGTGCTCAATCTTGCCAAAAAGCAAAGCTAGTCCAAATTTCATAATTACCCCAGATTAGTTCTGCAAACACATTTTAAAAATGCCTCATAGTTATGAATTTGTATAGAAGGGGTATCATGCTTCTCCCAGCCATGTCCGTCAGACCCCATTCATTATTACTTGATACCTTTGAGGCTTTAAAGAGGAGGAACACCTCAGATGAACTCAACAGCTGCTGTTTTCACCAGCAACCTCAATTTTTGCCAGAAAATTTGTCTGAAGATCCCACCTTAAAAAGCAGCTAAATTTGCCAGGAAGTTAGGCTGACAAGTGTTGCATGGCTGATTTTGTCTTGGTTTTTTTTTTTTCCCCCAAACTAATGCAGAGGATTTAGCCACACAGCTCCTATTTAAACTAACAGGGTCTGTATAGTTAAATCTCCAAGTCTGCTCTGAAAACTTGGGCACATGAATGGAATTTGCATGTGATTAAGAAATCCTGCAATATGCTTTCTATTTCCAGTTAAGTAGCTGTGTAAGGGAGAGACACTAATGAAGAGTTAACACAAGGAAGGGAGTCCAGTTGCCCAGTCCTGCTTCCATCAAAACCAACTGCCTTAGACTTCAGCAAGGAACAAGCTTGAATCTTCACATTTTAAAATTAAGTCATACAAGAAAGAATTACAGTAAAGACTAAGTCAAATGGAATAAAAGTTTGCTTTGGATGCCAAATTTAACTCTATTGTACACTGATAATATGTATAGATGTACATAAATGAGAATGAAATCTTAGTTCTTTCAAAGTTTTTAAGTTGAAACACTTCCTCCTTTTCCCCATTTGAGCCCTGTGCTATGTGGACTGATACAAGAGTTCCCCTAATTCTTCTAAATCTCTTTTAATGCACTTAAACAATCCTCCCATAACTCCTGCTTTGAAACACAGCACTTCAGTGGAGTTCAAACTCTGGAAACCAAGTGCTTCTATTACAGTATCCACTGATAGCATTTAAATCTTTTTCTTAACTTTTGTATGTATCCATTTTCTAATTAAAGAGATGAGATTCAAGGAAGCACATTTTCAAAAACTGCATGACTCTGTTTGTGGTAAGTGGGAAAGAGATGATAGGAAGACGAAAAAGGAATGCATTTTTGAGTTTTGCTCTGATGAAGAACAGACACTGAAATATGAAAACCCTCAAAAATAAGGTGCCAGAAGAAAAAAGTAACCCTTTCCATTACAAGTTGTAAAAAAAAAAAAACAAAAACCAAACCAAAACAAAACAAAAAGCAGCGTGAAATAAGTAAGGTTCCTCCTGCCATGTCTGTTTTACTATACCATGAACAGATACTCTCTATTAAAACTCACGTACTGGGTATCTGTCTTTGTTCAGTGGCTCAGCCACTGAGCTGGAGTCTCACTATGTCCAATAAGACTTCTTCCTGGCAACTGGGCCACTCTGTCACTCCGAATGCCTTACTGTCTGCTGGTATCTCAGATCAGAAGGTTCCCCTCCCTGTCTCTCCTTAAATCAAGGACAAAAGAGCTCAAATTAATTTCTTTGTCAAACCCTCACAATGGCTAAAAGCTGAGTTATAAAAAGCCTGGACAGAGCAGGCAGGAAGATCACACAGCATATGAGTTACCCCAGGCAACTCCAGTTCCAATATTTAGTGTGTTCCAACAACTAAAGGGAAGCGTTGAGAAATGACTGCAGCCTGTAGTTCCTATATATATCTATATCTCTCTCTATATATTTTTTTATGTACTTCTTGTCTTTCACTGTCAGCTATTTCTCATGCCAAATGGGCACAGAACATGAGATATAGGTCACTGAATTTCCCATGCAGACCGGAAAACTTAATTCTAAAATTACTCTGCAAGTCTTCATCTCCCTTACTGCTTTTCAGAAAAGCATGTCTTTTACCTACTGACATGAAAACTGTGCTGGGCTGATGTTATTCTCTGTTTACTAGATAATCATACATTAAAGAAATAGTTTAGGAATTTGACTAGTTTGCCCTTATATTTACTACCTAGCAGCTTTTGTAGTGTTACAGAAAACTTAGAAAACTTCCCTCTTGCATGCTAATTTAAATACACTTAATCTGATCCAACATCTTACAACAACATTAACAAAAAAATAGGAAAAATCTGTCCTTGAGGAACCAATACACGGCACAGAAAGAAGTACAATAAGGATTACAGCTAACAAACACTTCTAGCCTTCAAAGTCTATTAATCTATAAAAACCAATAAATAATGGGAAAAGATCTGTCACCTGAAATCTTCAGGTTCTGCTTTTTCAGCATATATCTCACTAATTTTGTACCAAAACTGTACATTTTAAAACTGCATCTTGTATGAAGCAAATTAATCCCAATAATCGTACTTTGCGAAAGCCCCACACCTCTCAATTTATATTGCTTTAAAGATACTAGCTAAATAATTCTTCAAATTTAAATTCAATTTGCCAATTAAACCCTACTACAGCACTTAGCCAAATTTACTCTTCATAGCAATGTTCTAACTCAGTTTAAAACCAGACATAATAACTTCCTGTAACACCTTGGTAGATTTGACTTGTCTCTTCTTTGCTGTATGCTCCGGGTATTACTATGATTACAGTCTTCCACTGATGAACGTGGTGCTGATTCAGCTAGCTTGCAACTGCAAGCTGTTTCAAGACAACTTGGCAAGCCACACAAAACATACTCTCGGTTTCTCTCTTTCTTCCTCTCTTCCCCCCCCCTCCCCCCTTTTAAGATCAAGAACTAAGCGGACACCACCTTCTACAAATGGACTCATTCCTCTACACTTCAGACTCTTCATTAATATGCATATTACAGCTGTCAAAATGAAGATGCTAAAACTGAGTTGGAGCTATTTTTCATTCACCTTCTCCAAAATAACCTGCATAAAACACTTGCTCATTTATATAACTCAGTCCAGCACTGCTTGTTATATAAAATACAAATGATACATTAAAAGCAAAATGTCAGTGTAGCACTAATTTTTAAAAATATCCTTTATGGCTATACTTAATAGCTTATCAATTTAATTTTCTCATTGTAGCACAAACTGATTTATTGAATTAACTGGTATTTTTCCTCTGATAAAATTTTAATCCATGTATTGAACAATTACTGCATTTCTAATCCTGCAACAAAAGATTACAGCACATGAATAATTTTATGAACAAAATAGTCCCACTGAAGTTTAGAAGCTTTAGCTCCAGGCTTAGATCTAAATTTGAGCTGCTACATTCTCATTCTGAACTCTTAAGAGAAGCTTCTTTCTGCCTGAGCTGTAGAACACCAGAACATGGCCCTGAACTGAGTCCTAAAGCCTGAGGAGAACAGTGCTTTGCATGTCACTAACAGCATGCATGCAAAAAACCACATTTGGAGAAAGATCTTTTAGAGAAGATTTTCTGCAGTGGCTAAGATTAAGTTAACACAAGCACTAAATTTATAATGCACAAAACATACTGTATACAAGAGGTTCTCAGTTTGAACGTCAGTTTACATGTTTCGTCTTTCTCCAGATCTCTTTTTTGTACTTGTGCTCCTGAAATGTCACTACATGTCATACCAACGGGACTTCCACGAAAAAGGAATGAAAGAAAAAAGTACTACAGTATCCCTTATATAATTAATTTCTGATACCAATTTCCAAATGCATTACCTGGAATAGGAGATTACTGTCGCTTGCTTATGACATCCTGACCTCAAATACTGACGGAAGGGTGTTATTTCTATGCCTATTACATCCAAATAAGACATATTACTTGCCTTGTAAAATGAGGCATTTCAATAAAAGAAACAGAGAAAACATAGTAGAGGCACTTCAAGGGAACGCTGCAGAGAAGATTGGATTAAGTTTGGCAGAGACTTACATTTCTCCCCTACCAAATGAAGCAATTCATATTACTCTACGCAGGTTTAAGCTAACATGAAACTGAACCGGGACAGCTAAGGTCCCGGTGCACGCTCAGTCCTGCTGACCTTACTGCAAGCAGCAACGTTCAGCAGGGCAGACAGTTAGGAATGGTCTTTAACTACTGGACCAAAATATGCCCAGGCTCACCTGTCACAGCCTTAAGCATGTGGCTGCTTTCCCAACCTTTACAGAAGTTTCCTTTCTGTTTTCAAGCACCTCTGAAATCCCACTGCTCTGTGTTCAACCTCCCAAAAAACACCTGCCACCTTTCCCTAGTACCACCTTCTGAGGTGTTCAGCTCTTAGACACCTTGCAGCTAGACAGGCCTTGGGGTAAAGGTGACAAACACTCCATTTTCTGTAACACTTCGCATTGGTGGGATTGTCCGCAAGTCAAACATCAGAGAATCATGAGACCAAGTCTGTGCCCTCCCCTACTGCAAAACCTGGCAATTGCCACCTAGCACATTTAAATTTCAGACTGAGAAACGATAACAGAAAAAGAAAAAACACGCTCCCCTCCAACAAAATGAAAAAGAATCTCCGTGCGAATACGTAAGAGGGAAAGGAGTTTATGAAAAGCACAAATGTTGCCAGAAAGATATAATTTGTGAAAATACCCCAAAAGTAAGCTCTATCAGAGTGGAAGAGATTGTGCGTGACACCTGTTCCACCACTTCCAACATCTGAAGATACAACTTATCTTTGGCAATGGGGAGCAGAAGATTCCCCATGAAACACCATAGAATAAGCCAGTGGTGGAATGGTTTCCCATCTCTAGGTTTATGGATGAATAGTCTCCTACACCCCAAAGGTCACATATTTCCTCACCTGCCCACTGCAACTGTTTCCTTTTATAATGTTTCCCTCCGGCCACAGCACAACAGGAATCCCGGGTCTAACTGACCTGACCTTGCCAATGCTTCTCTAACCCCTAGCTGCTGCTGCAGTCCCCTGCTGCACCTTGTGCTAACCCAGTCCCTCCTTTCGTTGTGCTAATTTCTTTCAAATGTCCCATGACTAACCTTTTCAAAGTTTCACATACAGACACCTTGGGTGACAGTACAGCAACACAAGGCAAGAGATAAATAGATACATGGACCTACCACCGATAAATGTGTTATCAGCCCTACTAAACAAGACTATACACAGTCACTCAGTAAGCTTTTTCTGTTAACAGAGCAACTGGAGTTTACAATTTTGTCATTTAAATGTGTTCACAAAGAAAATCAATGCTAGAATATAGATTTTTTAATTTTTAATTAAGGAACATTTACTCATTTCCAAATAGTTCAAAATCCCCCAGCTCCAAAAAGCTAACATGCAAGGTACAGGCGGAGCAAAGCAATCACAATTTTAGAGCCAACTTAAAAAAAAAAGTAAATCTAATGAGATTGTAGCAGCCTGCACTATGCTTTCATCTTCTGCACTCCTCTTCCTCTACAGAATTACATCTCATTTTTAAATGGGATTCATATCTATCCACGTGTATTACATTATGCTGTCTTGCCTGCAGACTTCCATAAGCCCTAGGTAAAGACAAAACCAGCAGAATCAGAGACACATGGCCTCCATTCCACATTTGACTTTGGCTTTTATTATGAAGATATGCTACCAGAGAATTGCAGATGAAGGCGGGGATGAACACACCTTTCTGATGTGGTTTTAAGTTAACATTTTTGTATCAGGAAGACTGACAAAAGTGCAAGACTGATTCCAAAATTCAAGTACGTCAGAAAGGAATTCTTCTGGTCTTCACTCATATTTTATTTAAATAGCAGAAGAAAAAATTACCTTATTAGGTCAAAAGCCAAACATTAGTGTAAGTATGATTGTTAGTTACAAAAATCAGTGTCCTTAGTTGTGCACAAAGTCCTGCCACTGTAGTTGCAAAACTACTAGAGACAGCATGAGATTTAGACACTTGTTTTCACTATCTTGAGATTAGCAATGGCTATGATTTTCTATTTGCCATAGTCTATTATCTAAACATAAATGTAATACTTTAAAAATAAATGCATAAACATAACCAGTGTCAAGAGCAGCTAGGACATATTAACAAGTCTCCTCCTAGCTGTCCTTTTAGCTTTCTGTATCATTATAAATGAACACATTTAGTAAAAACTATGTAAAGTGTAATTAATACAGAACTGCTATTTTTCCAGTACTGTTTTATGCCTTTCTCAACATTGTATCCAGAAATGGTACACACCATCATTTTTTATTTCCTGTTTTTCAGAAGCCTGAGATTAGCCACTTGAAGCTGGTTAAGTGCCTCCAGGTAAGTCTAATGATATCTGAGGCTGTTAGCATCCTTTCCTTTAAATGCAGGCATAAACATATGTACAGAAGTGCATACACATTCCATAATATTCTCCATTTCCAGCGCCCAGTCCCACTACCGTCCCCTGGTTGTGCTTGTCTCAACCACAGAATGCAGCAGTTACCTCTGCATTCTCCCTTCTGCTCAGCTAATGCAGTCTGATTCCCTGATGGTCGCCACACTGCCTGAAACCTACTGGCCACAGAGCCGGAAACCGGATGCAGGAAATAAAATGTCTCACTGATTCCACATGTCGGTCTGGATTCCTACAGAAGAGAGGCTTATGTTCCCCCATTGTTCATCACCTCCTCCCTGAGGATTTCTGAAATGATTGACACTACAATCTGAGAAAGAAGCAGATGTCTCAGAGATACGACAGCCTTACAGACTGCTTGCTTGAAAACAGGCATAAAAGTTTGGAAAATATGCAATGGTGCATCAAGAATGCAGTTATGTAATTTAACACTATAAAATCCATACCCGAGAGACCATGGACTTATCTTCTATAAAGAGAAAAGTGACAGAGGTGATAGTGGGATACGAGAGGAAGGAGTCCTTATTAGCATGGGGGTCAGCATCCTTTGAAGCCTGTCTCCTATCTTTCTGAGATTTCTGCCAAGGGCAGGAATGGTTCTAAGCAGGTTATCACAATAACAGCCTGATGTCCATCCAGTGTCACAACAAAGTGGTTAGGCAACAGTAAGTCCTGTACCTCATTCTGATATACCACATTGCTCTTTGATCTTGTTCTGCTCTCTTTCCAAGCAGAGATGGTGCTATTAATGTAACCCAGGGAGAGCCTGTGCTTCCCCTCTCCTGCCAGCTAGCTCACTTCCCTCTCCCAGCCCCAGTGCATGAGCAAAGCCAGGCCACTACATATGTGGGCTCCACAAGCACCTGTGCTTTCATGCTGGAAAGAGCGTGATGGGTTCTCGGGTCCTCCACGCACCTGATGCTGCAACCCCCACTATAACGGAGTCCTGCAGAGGAATGTTCCAGCCCTTATCAAGGTCAGTTTGAGAGAGGGTCAGAAGAAAGCTACTTGACTGACATCTTCCCCAAATTCCGTTAATATTTCATCCAAACAGCTTACAAGTACTCACTAATATGAACATATCTTTTGATACAGACATCACAAAAGATTCTGTCTGTATTTACTATCATTGGTCCACAGATAACATCACACCCTTGTTATTACAGCAAAGGCTGCTTGCAAATCCTCTGCGGTCTTTGAATGCTAGGTCTCCCCTATCCAAGCTAAGCTCTTCTGAACTCAAGTTTCAGCGTGACATCTCCAAAAGATCAGCGAGTGTCACTGTACTAGCTGATGTTCAATTGTCCTAAGTGACTAAGACCATGTGACAGTTACCACCAGAGTCATCATCCCAGAGATATCCAAGTATAAGAATCTGCTAACTTTGTAGAATATACCTTGGGCTGAGAAGGATCCAAAACAGTTACTTATATTTAGGTCATTAACACCATCCTGCATCTAAGCAATGGAGATCAATTTAAAACAAAAACAACAGCCTAAGAAAGCACAGGTTTTGGTACCTTCAGAATCAGCCTTTATACAGCAAATACTGTTCAAGCTTAAATACAGTGTAAGTGGCATTACACTGCAGTGAAATAAATCAGAGTGATTCTCATAGCCTCTGGCTCACAAGGGCAGAAAATTCAGGAGAACAGCCAAACCCAGACAGCTGCAAAATATATGCCCACATTTGCAATAATGATCAAAAAAAGGTAGTAAATGGTAACATTTTGCTGATCTTTTCTTGCACTTCTCAGCAATTCGTTCAGGAGGTTTAGCCTAACATGCTCAAGAATACCAAACATCAGAAATTACTTTTTATTAATGCTTCAGGCTGAATTCTAAAGCCATCTCTGCCACCTCCTTGCATTTCCCCATTGCAAAATGTGGTCCCTGCTCTTACCGTATTTGTAATGAAACAACTAAGAACTCTGCCATATAAGACACTTGAATCACAACATTGACAAAAGGCCAGCTCTGCATTAATTACAGCAAATTATTGGAATGAAGAATCGGGCCACAGAAGGGGACACATGCGAGTCCTGTGTAGAGCAATGTATACGTTTTGCAACAGACGGGTACCAGTACCCGTAGATATTCCGTAAATAAATAAATATATATAGGCAGGCACATTACACCCAGAAATGCTACTTCCACTAAGTTGTTCTGTGACAACCCATGAGCCAAGGTGTATGAGGTATGTATACACACCCATGTTTTACTGTCTGCCAAAGAATCATCGCAGCATCGTTAAGTTTCACTACAAAACACATTAACTTCCCCTGTCTAGCAGCCCTCTTATTGGAATAAAGTTGTTTTTCTTCTAATGATGTATACATAATTCCACAGCAATACACATACATTCTTACACCAGCAGTCACCTTCTGTACTTAATACAGTAAACAATTCTTTGCTTCCATGCGATATGAACACTACTCCTACCTTTGATGGCTGCTTGGCTTCCATCCATAAAAAACCCCAAAATCTTCAATTCATTACCTCACATTCTGCACCTGTGCATTAAAAATACACACAATACAAATATCCAAACAGACTAATTTTGTGTGGCCTATTATGACCCATTTACTGAGTCCAGAGGATGTCAGTCAACTACTCTAGGGTGGCAATGAGCTTAGGATGAGTGATCCCCAATCTCCTTGCATGATGGGCAATCGATTACAAGTCCAGAGACCTGCAAAGTTCTCATTACTATTCACTTTCTCTTCTCTGTTGTTTGACAAACTTGTATTAAATTGCATTTAAATTAAACTATGGTAGTTCTAATGATATAATGAATTAAAACCAAAAGAGTATGTCATACTGTTGGCAAAAACAGAGATAAAGCTACAAAGCAGATCAATCTCCCACCCTCCATCTTTGTTCAGAAGAGATAGTAAGGATGAAGAGGTGTTCAAACCATATGAAGTCAGGAAATATCCTACTATAGAAAAGCTAATCAACTGTGCTAAATACTGGACGCTAAAAGTTTAGTTAACTCTGAGTGTTCCAAGAATGCATTCTAAGCCAGTTCAGTAGTGGTTCAGTGGGTGGAAACTATAATAAAATGCTTTATGAAATAATTATACTTTAAGTAAAATAAATTTGAAAATAAAATAATAAGCACAATTATTTAAAAAAAAATAAATAGCATTCTAAACACTGAAAAACATCTCCCAAACACACATAATAGTACATTTCTTAAACAAAACCTAGGAGTTCAGATTAAAAAAATGTCAAATTTCTGGAAGGGAGTCTTGTTGCACAGTACCAGGCCCTTCCATGAAAGGGTATTTACATGATATAAGAGCTGTTTCCTAGCAAACAGCCACATGACTTAGGTGCATCTTCTGAAAATTCCTCCCATCCTCTTTACCATACTGATTAGTAGCCAAACATTTCTTTTCAAGCCAGACCCTCTCTAAAGCTGCACAACTGTTGCCATTTGAAGCAGAGTGCCAGTAATCTGAAACCAACAGTTTCCTACCTCAATTGGTATACATATCATCATGTGTTTGAACTCCCCATCCATCTGGTTTTGGTACATGATCTGATTGAACCTGAACAACTATAAAGTATATTGCTGAAAGGATATGAGTGGTCAAATGCACATTTAGTTCAAAACTGAGGTGGCAGTGCTTCCCACTGCTCTTCTTTTTGACCTATACAATTTATACCACCTTTTTACCTAAGGAAACACTCACCAATGGCACTGAAACTCTATTCCACAAAAAAAAAATACTAAAATGCAGAAATAAGATAAGCCAGGAAGTCTCCCAACGATTTTTCATTTCAGAGAAGGAAGTTATCAATTTATTAAAATCAGAACTTCTGAAAGAATGAGAAAGAGTCCTGTTCTATAAATCCATCTGATATATATTTATTTAAACAAAATGAAACAGCTCAAATGGAAGAGACTGAAAAGACTCATCCCAGCAGCCGAGTGATGAGGGAATGTCTCCAGCCTACAGATACTGAAGATCAAGTGCCTGTTCCAAACCAGCCTCCTGCTACACTAGAAGTGTGTTTTAATCCCTGAGCCATTCTTAAGAGGAGGAGACGAGTAATTGCTCTAAATATTTTTCATCTTCTCCTCAAATCCACCTATCAGTTTCCCAGAACCAATCAAGAGCCAAGGGCATTTCCCCACTCCAGAGGTCCAAAGGCAAGACTCCCAGGACCACTCCATCAATATCACGACTGCCAGTGGCTGCTCAGGATAAAGTAGCAACTTGCTTGGCTCCTCTTTAGGGACTGCACCCAGGGGCTCTATTCCCTCCCCATGCTGCAACAGAATCACTGCTGAGAGCCTAGAGCCTGTGTTCTGCTGGCTGGCATACTAGAGGAGCAACTGAAGAGCATCGGTCTGATTCAGCATAAACTGAAGGTGTCCAAAATTCCCACATTTACTACATATATCTCACTATATATCTCACTAGTAGAGCTCAGCCCAGTTTAGAATAGCTGGATTCAGCTACATGGCCAGTCAAATGGTCCTCTCTGATATGCAGGAGGGAGGGATGTAGGATCTGGAAAGAAAGTCTCAGACTGAGAAAACTCACTTTCCACAGCAATGATTGCCAAAACAAACATTACAGTCTTGCCCTTCTTCAAGTGCCTGAAGGAATCTTGCCAGACATACTGATAAAGAGCACTGAAATAGTAAGATACAATCTATTCAAATTCTACATTTGCATGAACCCCCTGCAAAACAAACAAACAAAAAAGGTTAACTTTCAGTTTTTACAAACTAGGTATTATCTTCCAAGTCATTCTTGCCAAGGGCTTGAGTCATTAAAAGTCATTTACATTGGCTCCTATTTCAGCTCAGAATGGCATGCCAAGAGACAGTGTCAGTTATTTGCTTCTATGTGTGGTTGCCCAAACGTGGACTGCTAGAAGAGTATGGCATGGGAATGCTAACAGCAAAGTATGTAATGCAGTAGCATACCTTGCCTCAATCACAGTGGTTTCTCTAAATGGTAAGAACAGAGGGACAAAAGCGAATGTCAGGAAGTGTTCAAATTCACACTCGTTTTAGATGTTAAGAAATAAAATTGTCACAAGGAATCAAACTTCTACCAGCAGACTGGTACTGTGTAATTGTTACAGTAAATTCTCATAATCTTGGAATAAATCTCAAGTTCAAAGAAATTGCTGGAGCTATTCACATTTCAGCCTTCTTTCTATTAAGCATTCTAAGTCCACACTGTCTTTCCTTCTCACTCAGACATCTCTGAAGAGCCAGTTTACCATTGCTAGATGTGCAGGGATGATTCTCAGTGAATACAGGCTGGAGCAACTCCTTTGAACTCAAGGAGCTACGTGGACTTTAACCAGCTGCATGCTGGTCCCACAGGACAGGACAGCAGAGCTCCCCAGCACAGCACCCCCCCACACCTCCCCCAGCTGCAGACATAGAGAAGGAGCCTCTGGGCCAGTGGCATTTTGAACACAGTGGCCAGAGCTGCCCTGGCTGAGCACACAGGAAAGAACCACACACATGATGAGGAGTTGGCAAGTTTATAGTGAGCTTGGGTAAAGGAAGAACTTTACCAGAGCTCTGAAAGAGCTCCCTGAAGTAAAATGCTTTTGATGAAAACTGATAAAGCCAGACACTCAACTGGAGGCAAGACAGACCTAAAGAATCCTTAATGCAGCTAGGCCTCAGGTGACTAATGTATGTTCAAAGCATATGTAAGCATACTTTATGAGTCAGTGAGGTTATACATATGCTTGAAGGTAAGTACTTGATTTAAATGCACCAGAGCAGTCTGAACCTTCCAAAACTGAATACTGAAATTAAATGCAGCCTTTCATTTTCTAAGGCCAAGTCACTCCATACAGGTCCTTTGAAGAAGATGCAAGTTTTTCCTTGAAGAATATTTTAAATTATTTTTTATATATATATATATGTACACACATATAAAACATATGTACCTAAAAACTCTAAGAAATGCTTACAGGTTCTTCTATTAAAATGACCTGATGTATACCCAAAATAGACAGACACAGGCCTAGCAGTATTCCCATGTTAACAGTACCCGTAGGGTCACACACTACACCAGAAGCAATACCACTAACATTTTGGTAGTCCCAGATTTACAACAAATGCTAGGCTTCCTCTCCTCCCCCACCTTCTCACCCCCAAGGAAAACGTTGGTTTCCTATGTTATCAAAAGGTATTCCTGGAAACAACAACAAAAGCGTATGAATAAGTTAACCTATAATTACTTATTGTTCATACAGTCCTTCCACCTAATTGCTATTACACATTAAAATAAGTGGCTATTAACAGTATTTAGTGGACTTTGAACTGCACGTTTTAAGAGAAAAAACCGCAAGAAAGAAATTATTATTCTCAGCTGAAACCCATGCTACCCAGTATGCAAAGGCACCTTAACCACTCTGCCCTCCCACCCCTACCTCTATAGTCAGGAGACAATGCCAGAAAACTTTTCTGCTTCTGAAGGTCAACAGCATATGAAGTGTTGCCTGACATGCATGAACTGAGGCCCTCGTTTAGCCAGGCCTTTTAAAAAAAATTACAGATTTCTTAACTTGGCAAGGGCAATTCTGATAAAGCTAGCTGTTTGACTAGTCATGGAAATGAACGTGATATGTGGACAGCAAATGGAGTAATTTTATCACCAGAATAAAAAGAAGGTATTTTGCTCATCTGTTGAGGAACATTTTAAAGAAAATAGATGTATATTTTACTTTACTGGTACTTTTCCCAAAGACAGGTAAGATCAGGTACGTTGTACAGCACAGATACACACTTTATAGCATTTCTCAGGTCATCTGTTTTTGCCCATTCACTGGAGGCGATCTTTGGCATGCCACAATCCATGTATTGATAAAATCTGTGGCACATTAGACAGACCTTTACTTTGCATCTGTCCAGAATTTCTGCAAAGGAATATTTAACACAGCGTTATAGGGCAAAGTAACATACTATTTGCTCCACAGAATCTAGCATTCAAAAGCATCAAATTAAGCTCTCATTTTCAGTTACCAGCAACATCTTACCTGTTGAAACTGTCAGTGTGCTAAAGGATGCTATACCCACATTTCTTGGGTAAACACGGATGCCAGCACCTTTCAGATAAGTGCACAGAAAAGCATGTTTTGTTTGGGAACTTCAGCATTGCCCTAACTGCTAAATCGTTCTTCCCACTGCTGTTAATTAGTAACATTACAATAGCACTTACAAGCTCCTATATACTGCATGTAGGCACTATCAAAGAAATGCTGCCAGTTAACAAAGTTACCACGCTAAGCATGCCAAATTCTCAGTAGCTCAACTTGCTCTAACCACCCTGTAAGCAGTAAGAACTGGCAGAAAATAAACTGGGCTCGCTAGGAATTTTCCAATCAAAGAGTGGTTTTGTTGGGGCGTCTGGAGTGACTTCATCATAACTGAAACATTTCTCAAACATCTGCTGAAGGCTTCTCCAAAAGACTAATTGAATTCCCTATGAGCCAGTTACCCTTCCCCAGAGAGCCCAAATCACAGCAAAACTTGGGATAAGCGAAGTTCAGCTTATCAAAGCAGGAAGTTACTGTGGCTTGTGCAGTCACAGAAGAGCTGACCACAGTGTTTATTATTAAGCAAGGGCCTGTATCAGTCATGCCTTTCCTTCACTCTTCCAGAGCCACCCCAAGTAAAGGCAAAGGTGCTTCCTGAACAGCTGGCCTTTTCTTAAGTGTCTGACTATATTTTCATGAAGCCACGCACAAAGTTATTATCTCCATTCACAAAGAGCAGTTCTGGCAGCCATTCATACAGATTTCTTGCTGTAGACAAACCCATGCAGTCAGAACAGCCACAAATTCACATCTCCAATTTAACCACATACTGGGCTGGCTCTGCAGGCAGCAGATGTGAGCTGTGACTAGATTCTGTGGTTAACAGAGCTCTATCGCTGGCATCCACAGAAACAAGGATTTTGGCTCAAGAGAGCTGGCTCTGTAGTTGCTCAATATTTGGACTCTCCTCTCCAACAATAAAAAAAAAAAAAAAAAAAGGCCCATGTATAAGAAGCAATTTACACAGGATGAGATTCAGCTCCACTGGCTGTCTTTCTTGAATATGCAGAGTTCCCAATAATATTTACACAGGTAGAGCTGTTCCAAGAGCCTAACTTTATCCATCATTATTTTTCCAGGGCTTCTGCTCATTAACTGAGACCAGACAGTCTAGCCACCTAGCTCACAATCAGAGCACAGCAAACAGGGAATGCTTTGGCTCTTTTTAAACTGCCTGAACTGTGCAGTAGAAGGAAAAATACAAGAACTCTTTCACCACTTTATCCCCACATACACCCTGCTTTTGGACAGGGCACAAATTACTGTCTTGGTCCTCCATTCTAGCAGAACACACACTCCATCCTACTGCCCTCAGAGAAGGCGTTTGTTCCTCTCCTGCTGAGAGAAAAAAAAAAAAAAAAAAAAAAAAAAAAAAAGATATCCACAATTCTACCAACCTACTCCAGATGCATGCTCCAAAGAGAGAATAAAAATGCAAGCAATCACTAGCGAAGAAAAACAACTTGCTCTGATCATGAACCTTTACAGCATGAACCATTTCAGAACACTGAAGTTTCCATTTCACTGTGCTTACTGCATGACCAACCAAATCCCATAATGTCACATCTCACCTGGAATTGTATAGCATCAACTGACAAATCCAGTAAAAGATTTGAAGATGGCCACCTTGAACTCTGACATTCAGACTGGTCACACACTGCTATACATTCACCAAAGTCTTTGTGATGCTTTTCACCAGCAGGAACAAATGCTTATTCATCTTAATATTAACAGAAGTGGAATAAAGAAGGGCCAGCAGGAACAACAGAGCAGTCCAAACATGCTAAAAATAAAGAATCCCTTCAAGAACTCAAAAGTCTCCTTTAACCTCGATGATTTCCTCAGAAAATTCTGTGAAAGCTCAACCTGTTTTCAGTTTCAGACTTTGATATTGATCAAAGTGATCAGTGAAATCTTATCTGAATTATTTCTTGAGCTCTGTGCGTCACAGAACTGCCAGTTATTTTTCATTGACAGCAGCATACATGATCAAAAAATAAAGTGTTGCAGGGAAGAACGGGGACACTGACAGTAAAGTGATTCACTTTTTTTTTTTTCAGAACTAAGATTTCATTCCTACTTCAGATGTTTTCTTTTTTCTTTTTATTTTTCAGTTTCCTAGGATAATCACATAATTCTAATTCTTCATGTTTTAATTTTGAAAGCATTTTATCTGTCCAGTCTTGTGATAAACGCAGACAATTAATCTCAAGAAAACTTGTAGAGTTGATTATTTTAAGGCACAAAATTACAAATTTATACAGACAGTAACAAGATGCACCTATAGGTAATTGCAGAACTACCCATTTCTGAGATAATTTGCCCAGCATGAACATCAGACCTTTCTTCAGAATTGCTCTTGCAGGACAGCAGAGCAGAGTCAGCTTGAACATGCAGCCCCTATTCAGAAAAGCTCTTAAGTGCTACTGAATTCCATGAAACTTAATCAAATGTTCTGAGATATTTTTCAGAGAAGAACGAACTACAGCACATACTTACCGTCTTTTCAAACTGTTTCCAAAGTGCCAATGTTACTAATGAAAACATCACATCTGCACATGCAAGAAAACATTTTTAATCAAAAAAACTCTGTTCTTAAGATCTTGCAGTAGGATTTTCTTCTTCTGATGTTTATTTTTTTAGTACTACATTAAAAGTAAATAAGCATACAGTCTGACTGGGATGGAGTTAACTTTCTTCATAGCAGCCCATATGGTGCCCTGTTTTGGATCTGTGGCCACAACAGTCCTGATAACACAGCAGCTTTTGGCTATGGCTGAGCTGAGCTTGCACAGTGCCAAGGCTGCCTCTGTTTCCCACTACAGCCCCACAGCCAGGAGGCTGAGGCTGGGTGAGAGGCTGGGAGGGGACACAGCTGGGACAGCTGATCGAGGCTGGCCAAAGGGATATTCGTACTATGTATCCTCAAGCTCAGAAATAAAAACTGGGGTACAGGAAGAAAAAGATGGGGTTTTTTTTGCTTCCAAAGTGGCTGCTTAGAGACTGGCTGGGTATCGGTCTGCCTGGGGGATGTGGTGTGCAATCTCCTTTCCTTTGCTTGTTTTTTCCGCCCTCTTTTCTTCACCTATGAAACTGTTTTTATCTCAACTCAAGGATTGTCTTGATTTTGTTCTTCCTATTTTTTCTCCCTGCCCCACTATGGAGAGCTGGTGAGGGGGTGAGTGAGCAGCTGTGTGGGTGCTTGGCTGCTGGGCAGGGTAAACCCACCATAGCGAGTCATACAGAAAATACTGGCGTACTATCTTAGATTCCAATGTAGAACTTGCCCCAATATTCAGTGTCTACAATATTCTATTATTTTTGTAGATATTTGTGTGGCACTTTACATCCAAATATTTGAGCTGAGTAAAATCCTCAGCACAACTCTACAGCCTGGGGAAGCATTTATAATTGTCATTTTACTGACAGGTAGAGAAGTGGAGGAAGACTATAGTAAAAGATTTTCAGAGTTGATTAAAAATTTTGGCCTCATTTCCAGGAGAAAGATTTACACACACCAGCTATCTTTTAATAACAACCTGAAGGTTTCCCAGAGCTGGAAAACCAGCCCTTTACAAATCTGAGGGCTTTACTGACCTTTGTACTACTGCCCCTCCAAGTAGACGACCTGGTTCACAAATTTGGACCTTTGCTAACAAGCCAGCAACTATTTCCCTGTTTTCAGAGTCACAAGACATTATTCTGATGTGGAAGACCAAGTACAGCTAAAAAACTACCATCTTTTCACTGAAATCATTGACCACCAGCCCTGCTCTTCTGAGAAATCCCAGTGCTGTGTAACATTGCTGACAAGGATGGAGATGCTTCCAAGGTATCCTGCTCTCTAGGCAGGCCATCTGTTCCTGAAAGCTAAAGGTCTGGTCAGGAACTGACCCTATGATTCACTTATTTGTAGTAAATAGAGCTCATAGCCAGACAAGTAATATTTCGTCATATACTTGGCCACACTTGGGATCAGCAGATGTGCAAGAACCACTTTGAGTATTCATATCTTTTTTTTTTTTTTCTTCTTTCCTTTGAGGAAGTCACAGAGCTCACTGCTACTGAGTTTAGTGTGCTAAACTATTAACTAACAGATTGATTCCATTTAACCTACCACCACCAAAAGCTTTGGAATTTTGCCGTGTAGCAATTCGGTGTAAAAAAAGTTTCAAGCAAAAAGGAAATCTTTAAGAAACAGTGTAACTGCTCTCCACCAAAGAAACAGGGTGCATGCAGTGAATAATATGTGCAAATGAGTCCTTTTTCTGCCTATTTATTGTAACGTCTGTGCATTTCACAAACCTCAATACATAATCTATTTATCATCCCAATACCCATGCTCAAATGCAGAAGTACTGTTATTTTACAGAGAAAAAAACCAAGGCATTAAGCGATTCACTGAAGATTTCTCAGGAAGCTATTCATAAGGAACACAACCCAGATGTCCTAAACCGCAAATAAACTGGAGAATCTTAAAGCTGTTTGAAAAAATGGTCATCCCCATTAGAATTATACACAATGATGAGGTCATTAGCCCACTTGTTAGACTAAGGCTTGGAACAGACTCAGCTTATGCTGTCGTAACATGCTGGACGGAGAGAAACTGCCTACTTCCAGACAGAACAGCAGAAGGAATTACTTGAGATGTTTAAACAAGTATTTTCTTCAAAACAAGTGACAAAACCCATTGGGTTCATACCGCCTCTGAACTGAGGCAATTGCAGAGACCCCATTTCTTAGTTTTGTAGTCTATAGGTTTATCTAACTCATTTTTTTTTATTATTTCTATGAAGCTGTGCTTTCCGACCTACCTCCGAACACCACTTTGGACTATACTTGGTGCAAGATAATTTCAGAATATCAGTTCAGCAGAACTTTCGGTTGCATACCATGATGCATCTTCACAGCGGTTTGAACAATTAAAAAAAGGATGAGAAGCAGTAGAACAATATAGTATGAGCTGATAACTTAATGAAAGAAGATAAAGGAAAGAAACTTATCTGGAGTGGTGAAAGATAGACTCTGCAGACAAAACAGGAACCAAAGCAGCTTCTGAGATGTTCAAAGAGGCTACACTGCCCTGGCAGAAGCCGCCCCCAAAGTTCCTGGCTTCTTGTTCCCACACTGATAGACCTATAAATGAATTACCTTCCTATTTGTTATCCATCACACACATGCACAACGTGAAAGTGGACACACTTACCCACTAATCTGTGTCTTTGTAAGAAGTCAAAGCTACACAGCAAGGAATTTAGAAAGCATCATTTTACTAAGTGTTGCATTTGTCTTTTTTTTTTTTTTTCCCTTGTGACCACTGAGGTGTGTGGCACTATGATTAGCAGGATAGCTCAAGAAATCTGATGAACTCCTTTGTAAAGTATACGCTGGAAGAGTGACAAGTTTCTGAAATTACCCATTCATATACCAGTCACAATTGTTAGCAGAGATACATCAACGTTATCTTACCACTATGAATGACTCCAGTTTCTGTTCTTATTTTTCTATCTTCTCCAATAGACTGGATCTCCTGCAAAAAACAGCTAGAAGTTAAAAAAAGTAATTTGTTAATTTACTTTACTGGTCTCTCCCTATAGGAGACTTCAGCAAAAACACATCCCTCATCCCCTTTACTGCTCTGGTCAACACGTGGGGGTGCTGACAGATGACCATACCAGTTTTAACAGGACTTATCTTCGCTGCCATGTGAGCTTAGGCAATTAACTAAACCTTGTTGTTAGCCCCATTCCTGACCAAACATAAAATTCTCCCAGTGAAAACAAATCTATTTTTAGAACTAACTCATATTTTAAACTCAAGCTAGCCAGCACATCAGGATGTGCAGAAAGATAAGCCCTAAGTGACGCAAACCATTCTATCCATTAATACAAGAGGGCCATAGGTGCAAGTTACAGTAACTCACCAGTTACTAATCAAATCCCTCTGAGCAGCACCAGTGCAGTTTCAGTGTGGTCATTCTCCAATAAGCAACATTATTATCTCAAGAATACTAACTCAGCTGAGACAAAGGCGAGCCCAAAGAATGACACCAGCACTTTGCCCACAGTACAAGGCCTTTGCCAATTTGCATATAAATTTCAGATGACTTATCTCGAAATTTGAAGACATACAACCACATGAACAGCTGAGTGCCTGTCTAGGTCCACACACAGATGAAGGAAACTGATTTCCCGATTTCATTAGCAGGAGGTGAAAAAAAAAAAGTAATAGGTAAGTTTTGTACTCTCTTCTGCAGTTGCAAGGAGAAGGCAGTCATGAACTGGTCTATGATTTAACCATGCACACCAGACAGGAATTATTGCTTCCTAGTTGCTACTTAAATGAGTTGCACACTGGTCTTTGTTTGCTTTGGAATAAGATCGGTTCAGCAGTCTCTCAGCTAACCCTGGAAGTACAACACGACATTTCTGAACATCCTGACGGCTGAAATCAGCCTCTGCTAAGCCATGATGACTGGACTGTCTTTGCAGACTTATTTTTCCTTCTGTATTACAAAATACTCACTCTCTGTAATAAAATGTGTGACTGCTGTCTTATTTAATCCATTTTATCCTTACTGAAACTACAAATTCTGCCAAAGCCAAAGTGAAGTTTTAGGGCGCAGAAGTCCTGTCAGAGTCACAGGCTTTATTTTAAAGAAGGATAGAAAGCTCTTAATTGCTTCTGCATCTGAAACAGCCAGGTGTTCCCTGAAGCACTTCACCTAGTGAATGCTCCCACAACAAACGCTCTCACAGCTTAAGTCCCAAAGGCCATTGCAATCTAAACACACATTTCTGCATGGCTTGCTGAGTCACAGTTATGTTCAAAATCAAAGGAATGAATGGAGGAATTTAAAATGTAATGCTTTGATGAAGAAACACAAGTAGTCGCACATGTCACAGTGTTAAAGAGCGCTTCTGGGTGTTGGAATCTACACAACAGGCACAGATCCACGAGATGAATAAAAGGGCTGGAAACCTGGTGAGGGAAGCATACCCTCTTCCATGCCTTTGGGCAGAAAACCCTAACCAAGAGCTTGGGAAGAGGCCTATACTCTGGCCCTACCAGTGCTTTGTTGTTCTGTTCCAGCAAGGGCAAGACTTGCTATTTATTCTCTTCAAAGGGACACAAGGAAGGGCTAAAAATGAGGGAGATGCTGTGCATCCCTTTTGTCTAGTGAGCACCTGAATTGAGCCCGAGAAAGACAGCAACATGCCTAATAGTTACTGCATTTCTTACACCAACATATGGGCATCTAGCTCCTTCCAGTAAGGTCTGTAGTCTGCAGGTGGTATTTTTAGGATTTAAGCAGAACAAATCAGATCATGCACATTATTGTACTGAGGCACCCTACTGATTCTGCTTTTCTCCTGCATAACATACCATCTGCTGCACCCCAGTTTTGATCTTCTTCAACCCAAGTTGTGGGAGAGATTCCTCTCCAACTTGAGTGGAAAATTAAAAACTTAAAAATCAAACGTGAAGAGTTTTACAACTTAAAAAAATATTCATTTTTCTCTGGTCTGTGAGTTCTTGTGACAATTTTTGTCCTCTTGAACTTCATGAAATATTGAAGATCAAAGTGACAGGTAATGTCAGAATCCCATTTCTTGATGTGGTCTTAGGTATGAAATATGCTCACTGGTATGAAATTATTCAAGTTAGTACTGTAACTCTTGCACTTTGAGGGCTGCTACTGTTAAAGACTATTTTAAAAGACAAAGGAACACAAGCAAAAAAAAATGAAGTTAGAAGTTTTTTGTTTGCATCACAAAGTAAAAAAAGCAGATAACTGACAGCTATATACCATATGTAAAATAAAAAAAAGTTTTACTGGGTGTTGTAAAGGTTTATTCTTTCCAAATAATACCACACCTATCAAGTTTGACCAAATGAAATGTAATACCTTAAAAAAATAAATGGATTTGTCTCCATAATTTGATTAGCTTCCTAAATCACCATTTTGTCCTTACTCAATGTTCCATGGCATATTATCAAAGAAAACACTATGCAGGAAATAATGACTCAAGGGAGGAGAAAGGAAATCAAGAGTAAAGGTACAACGCTTAAAAAGAAACTTATTTCACTTCTGCATTATAAAAGAAAATGCTGTTGCTTAACGTCTGCAAATGTTTAGAGTAATTTACCATCATAATGAAAGATCGATTCTTAATGCGATTTTTATTTTCATACAAAAAAGACCCTGAAATAGGAAAGCATGCTGTGACTCTGCAGATAAGAATACAGACTTTGAACACAGTGGCCCATATCCCTCTGTGGCAGATCTGTGGCCAACAAAGGCCACGTGCATGGAGATGACATGAAACACCCTCTCAGAACCTTCAACCCACTATCCCCCACTGCAGGGTAAGAAGAGAAAAGAAGCAGGGATTCAGATATCACATCCCCAAACCTCACATCAACAGAGCTCAGTGGCAAACAACGCACCAAAACTAACATAAGCCAAAAAAAGCAGCAGGAATCAGTCCTCATCACAGCTTTACAGCCCTGGAGAACATACAAATAAACCAAGCACTTAAATCCCTCCCCATCTTGAACTCTGACCTTTTTAACAGTTACCTAATCCTATTATTAATGTGACACATGACACATACAAGCACCAAAACCAGATACTAAGATTAAATCTAGATCACAATAGCTATACATAGAGACGTGGGCCTTAACGAATCTAAAGAGCAGAATCAAAGCATACGTATCTTCTTTACTCTGTGGAAGAGTAAAATGAGCTGTTTGACCATTTCTCTTCTGATACCTAGCCCTGACCCCAACCTTAACCTAAGGTTTCACAATACACCTGTCACACAGAAGAGATGAAAAAACTAAGCACTGCACTCTGCTAATTCCACTGTAGACCTATAAGCCTTTTAGATCCTAACAGTAAACATAACCTTCAATCCCTCCACTCCTGAGTATGTATTCTAAACACAGTCCAAAATACAGTGTTAAGTATAGCCCAGTGACAGAGATTAGCACTGAAATTAACCAAAAGTTATGCAACTGTGTCTAAATCAGCTCTTACCTTTGTGGGAGCCAGCAGTAAAATAAAGTCTTCCAGTCCTAAATAAAAACCTCAACTTAAAACATAGCTATCATCCAACACAACTCCAAATTTAAGCAGAAGCCATGAGATCCTGCCTGCAGTAGCCTTCATACAAGCAGAGAGATATTGCAGGGCTGAACATTAAACCAAACACTACATATTCGGTGATGAGTGGTGTCCCTCAGGGGTCCATAGTGGGACCGGTGCTGTTTAATATATTCATCAATGACTTAGACAGCAAGATCGAATGCACCCTCAGCAAGTTTGCGGATGACACCAAACTGAGTGGTGCGGCTGACACACCAGAAGGACGGGATGTCATCCAGAGAGACCTGGACAGGCTGGAGAGGTGGGCCTGTGTGAACCTCATGAGGTTCAACAAGGCCAAGTGCAAGGTCATGCACCTGGGTCGGGGTAACCCCAGGTATCAGTACAGGCTGGGGGAAGAAAGGATTAAGAGCAGCCCTGCCGAGAGGGACTTGGGGGTGCTGGTGGATGAAAAGCTGGACATGAGCCGGCAATGTGCGCTGGCGGCCCAGAAGGCCAACCGTACCCTGGGCTGCATCAGGAGAAGCGTGGCCAGCAGGTCGAGGGAGGTGATTCTGCCCCTCTACTCTGCTCTGCTGAGACCTCACCTAGAGGACTGCATCCAGCTCTGGAGCCCTCAGCACAAGAAGGACATGGAACTGTTGGAGCAGGTCCAGAGGAGGGCTACAAAAATGATCCGAGGGCTGGAGCACCTCTCTTATGAGGACAGGCTGAGGGAGTTGGGCTTGTTCAGCCTGGAGAAGAGAAGGCTGCGGGGAGACCTGATTACGGCCTTTCAGTATCTAAAGGGGGCCTATAGGAAAGATAGGGGAAAATCTTTTTAGTAGGGCCAGCTGTGACAGGACAAGGGGTAATGGTTTTAAACTGAAGCAGGGTACGTTTAGACTGGATATAAGGAGGAAATTCTTTACAACGAGGGTGGTGAAACACTGGAACGGGTTGCCCAGAGAGGTGGTGGAGGCCCCATCCCTGGGAACATTCAAGGCCAGGTTGGATGGGGCTCTGAGCAACCTGATCTAGTTAGCGGTGTCCCTGCTCACTGCAGGGGGCTTGGACTAGATGACCTCTAGGGGTCCCTTCCAACCCAAAACATTCTATGGTTCTATGATTCTATGATATTCACAAGCTCAACAAAAGACCACCATAAGGAGGAGTGGAAGACTTCAGTTCTGCTAGCTTGCAGGGTCCAATGCTCACATTTAATTCTAATGTCTCTACCTGTCAACTCTACATTTAAAATTAAGAATAGCCTGTTTGTGTTTTGTGGTTTGGTGGGTTTTTTTGGTTTTGGTTTTGTTTGTTTTTCTTTTCAAAAATTAAAAGCTAGGTTCATTGCTGGAATCAGAGGCATTCCGAGCTGGGATGAATGCTGGTAACACAAGGATAAAATGGACTATGGCTCGTTTCCATTCCAGGATATTTCTGATGAGGCCACTGATAGAACATCTAGTGTGAAAAGCAAGTTGACAGAAGGCAGGGAAATCTGCCATCGAATGCTGACATGATCAGGTGCAGAGGCTATTTGGAGTCTACTGGTACACACACACAAAAGTGAGATCTTGCTGAGGGTTTTGGCACTTTGGTTTTTTGAACCTTTTTTAGATTTTGATTTTGGCCTAGCTAGTGAGTCAATCACACTTCCCTAATTGCCAGTGTAGTGATTTAGCACATGGAAAGCAAACCCCCACGTCTTTGACACTTAGTCAAACCTTAAGACATTAGTCTCAACTTTATGTCCAGCACAGACTGTAAACTCTGATGTAGTCAAAGTAAATAAGGGGTGCTCCTTGTCTGTCACTGCTACACTTCAACACAGTTGCAAGACTCCCGTTTTACATCTCAGTATTTGGTCAATTATAACAACATCCTCCAAAGCTGAACTCTGCCTGCCTTTACAACTAACCCACAATGTTCGACTTTGTCTGCTGCAGTTTCTAACTCCAGCCAGGGAATGCAGTGTTAAAGATACGCAGCAGGATCCAGTCTTCAGAGGACAATTCATATTCACACTTACAATGCGCATTTCTTATTACAACAAAAGATGCATATGATTAAAAAGTAGCATAAGCTCCCTGACTAAAACAATTCTCATTTGATATTTGCCAAAGATTTTCTAGCAAAACAGTCTGTTGACTTTAGGATTGGGAAACAACCAAATAGAAGTTTCAGAACTGGACCAGCTCTCATCCTATGCCACATTTCTGTCCAGCGATACAAGTGGGGTAACAATCCCACAGTAGGGCAAAGGAGAGAATCCATGTTCAACACTGGTCCAGGAGGGAATTACAGTAAATGAAGAACATCTGCAATGAGGAAGAAAACCTGTAAATGCTGCGTGGTCTTGTCAAGGAGAAAAATTGCTCCTGAAGGCTTTCATAGCAGAGCGCCAGCAATGTAATCAGACATAAAACTGGCACCACTTCAGTTTCAACCAGCATGAAATAGCATGGTTTAAAAAACAAACCAACTCTGGTTGGATATAGATGATCTATATGTCTTAAAGGACTTGAATATCCAATCCTTCCAACCTGTGAAACTCTTTCAGGTTGCGTGGGAACTTTGGTGTGAGCTAGAGCATCAAGATGGGCCTCAGACTCTTTACAGATACTTTTTTTTTTAAAACAAGTCCACATGGAGAGTCTGTAAGCACCTTTATTCTCCTAAGATCTGTCATTATTTCAGTCTGTTATTCCTCCTAACTTAATGCCAGTCAACATTTTCCTCCCAAAGCATTAAGGGCCTAATCCAATTCCTACAGAGAGAACTGGAGCTGGAATGGACGTGTAACAGAGATACACATGAACCATAAGACACAGGAAATTCAACACCACAGAGTTACACACCTAGTATCTCACTGGAAGAGAAATGTCTCTTAGAAGTCCACTGTCAGAAGAACTGGACCCACTGGAAACCTAAAATGGTTAGACGACTGAGTTGTGGGCCCCACTAAACCACTAGCTCTCAGACAATGAGCATAAGGCAACACTTAGAAGTTCTACTTCCTATAGGAATTGCTGTCTGCTTCCTACGCTTTCCATACTTCTGATAGATGGGGATAGTTTTTTTCCACAGCTGGGAATGTTTTACTTGGATGTGTTTATTTTTCTTCAATCTCTAGCTGACTCACAGATATCTCCATTTATTTTGGTTTTCTCCACCTCCAGAAACAGTAAGAGGGTTTCTGTAACCAACTCTAGGTATACTGCTAATGACCCTAGTAGATTTATGGAAAGCGCTCTGTTCACCAAGACATTCACCCACATGTTCCCAGAGAAGCCTTATTTTGGGAATTAACTTAAAGAAACTTGTACTCATTTGTAACGTATCAATAGAATGGCTATCTCAGAGTTGTTCTCTCTTTCAGCCTGGAGATGGTAAAAAGGTGATACTTTTCATCTGTGGAACAAGGATGACAACAGAACAGCTACCCAGGTACCTATGCTATATTCAGTTCTCACAATGTCTGTATACTCTGTTAACATCAGTGAAATGGACGCAAGATGAAAATTTTCCCTGAAACACATGAGCCCACATGCCAAAATTATTCCCCTAAGGGCAGCAGATGACTTCTGAAGCTACATTTGGAAATATTCATTATAAAATTAAATGAGGTCCTCAGCCAAATGGTTATGACAGTTCTTCTTATTATCACTACTAAAGAAAATATTCCCTAACACATTCCAAGCTAAGCTTTGCCCTTTTCCCTGCCCTAAATTGAGGATGCACATAAAGTATATCTGAAAAGGCAGTATCCCAGCTGGAGTTAGTAAGACCGCCTGACAACACAAGCCATTATTTGTTATTCCTTGCTCCCAGTCAGGATTCCAGCTTCTGAACTTAATGAGTTTGTGCAGAATCCTAGAAGTAGTCCAATATACTGAAAAAACATATTTAAAATAGAAAGCCTTTGGAATACTTCAGGAAAAAAAAAAAAGATCATTAAAGAAGCTGTAGAGGATTTACAATTCTGTTTTGTTTGGATCTGTACAGTAGCCTTGCCCATGAATAGAAACCAATTTTTTTTACATTTGCTTTGCTTTATTTGAGAGTTGTGGGAATGATGGTAACCAAGCAACACCACAAAGTTGGAAAGCCCTGGTTAAGACAATTGCTGGTACCCAGATGAGCCAGGATATGTTCACTGCCTAGGGGAGCTATGGGATCTCCATTTTTGTACACAAGATCCTAAGAAGAATGAGAAAAAGATTCTATACAATCTGTGGACTCTCCATGCCTCTGGGTGAAAACTGCCTCCTCTGAATTGAATTCTGCTGCCACGTGGAGCCCACAGTGAGTTTTACTTGCTATTTTTGCACACTGAAAGATCAATCTGCCAGGAAAGCTTCCTCTTACTGAGGCTGGCCTACTCAAAAATACTCCATCTCAGCGTAAGTATTAATAAGTTAAAAATAACCTCCACAGATTTAATACAAAATTTGGTGTAGACCCATGTAAATTTGAGTATGTTTGTTTACACAGAACATGACCTTATAATTAATTATAAAAGACGGTCATAAAAAGTGTAACTAAGTTCCAAAAAATATCCACAAAGTAATTTTCTGGGCAAAAACTATCCTCCCATTCCTCTCTAGCACATCAGAACAATCTAGCATCTTACAGCTTCTATGATTAATGACAGCTGAAATACCTAATTTTCAATTAAAGTACAATCATCACTATTTTCAAACTAGCCTCCATGTAATCTGTCTTTGGTCTCCCAACAGAGGACAGAAGCCTCTGAAAGTAGTACTACTTCGTATTTTGCACACTTAAGCAAAACGTTGCCCACTATTCTGAGAAACAAAAGTATGGAAATGATGCTTTTTAAAAAAATTTAAATTTATTTGCATATTCAAATAAGCAGCAGGCAGAGAAAATATGTCTGACTGCATATGCTTTTAACTAAATTAGGTATTATTTTAGGAGACAAAGGGTATCTACTGAAGATAATCAATGTGTGGTGGATAATGCATCAAGGCTGTGGATGTTGAGTTTACGCTGCAATTTAGTGGGCAGTGTTACAGCAGCTTAATATCACAGAAAAGGCAGCAAGACCAGTACCAAAAGCAACATAGTATAGCTATAGCAGACATGGGCTTAACACATGGAATATGCAAATATTGTAAAATCTACAGGGTGTGTTAAAAAGCTCAATCCTGAGAAACAGGTTTACAACTTTTCCTGATACTGATACCCAGTCGATACTGCGTTTTACTCTGTACTAGCTGTATCACAGACTATGATAAATAAGAATTAAAATCACCAAAAAGCCCTAACTAAAGACTACATCTAAAGATGTTCCCTCCAAGTTACACTAGGACACCGAGATAAGGGGGCTTCAAGGGACTTGGTCTACTGCCAACCTCACTGTGCTTGGCGGGGGGGGGGGAGGGAAGGTCATCACACCATGAATGCAAAAAGCAGAACTTTTCATCAACACTAAGTCATGTCGTAACGCCAGCGTTGATTATGCCTTTGTGATAACATAAGTGGATGCGAAGTCCAAAGAAGGAGACAGCATATCCTGGAAATCCTTACTGGAAGGTAGCCCAGCAGAGGGATGTACACTCTGCATCACCCATTGGAACAGGTATTGCATCCTGCTCCGAAAGCACCCACTCTGCTTAGAGTCCAGTACTTCAGAAGCAATGGGATCCTCAAGTCTGATTCCACCTCACTCCATCCTAGCTGATCTGATCTCTGGAAAGGAAGAGGACTGACAACTCCCTGCCAGCTATCGTCTAAGCAGTTTCACACTCTTCTCCTTTCTGGCTCTTCTCCAAGAGCTGCACACAACCATGATGCATGTTTTACAGTATAGAGCTCCTGGGATTAGATATATTTCTTCTTATATAAAACTCCAATCCTTATTTCTCTCCACTCAGAATCAGGAAATACCCTCTTGTTGCACATAAATTATAAGAATGGGATCATAATGAACAAAAATGAATAATGAAATCAATTTACAAAAGCATATATAACTCTAGTCTTTTTTGAAGTTTTAATAGTAAGGAGGAGCAAAATTACCCAGGCGATCTTGGTCAGACTCAGTCATGGGTGTAAATGAGATCTCATTCCCATGTGGTATTTCACATCACAAAGGAAAGCATGCAGAGCTCTCTCAGCCATTGAGACAGAAGATTCCATGAAACACACATTTGTATGTCAAAGCAGCCTTTTCATGGGAATGACATACAAATAACAAAATAACCCCCAAAGTTTTGAAGCAAACTTCTCACGCTGGAACTTACTGTTTCTTTGATGATTTAAAAATATTTTGGCCTGGGCTTCAGCTGAAACGCTTGTGTCAGTCTTTTACTTATGAAGGAATTTGGCTAAAACTGAGTAAAAATACAACTCTTCTTTTCTGCTAATGAGTTTGGATAAAAGTAAGTGTTGGTGCAAATTTGGAATGACTTCAGTGAACTCAGATACACCCTATGCTAAAGAAAATCAGGGTTTGCCTCAGTTTATTGGCATAGCACCCTCTGTATGGATCATTTCTTTAGAATTCCTGTCTGTATTTACTTTCCTAGGAACAAACATGTATTTACTGCTGACACTGAGCCTCAGCAACTGACTTATAACTTGTCACCCCTGCTCCAAGTGCCTTTGAGATACCAAGAGTAATGTTTGTTGTTGAGTAATATCCACTCACTCACAAGACAGCATCTGCATATTTTATGGTACACTAAAAAAGTAACATGTTACATTTAATGACACAAGTTGCATGGGAAACATTATGTGCATGCAACCTGGTCAAGCTACCATCTCTAACCCAACCTTTGCTCTGTGAACTACCAGACTTTTGTTTGTTTTAGCTTTAAAAACCTCACAGTATGCTGATGTTATTTTATTTTCCATTTTATTTTCTAAGATTTTTGCTGCTTAAATGGATGGGGTGGAGGTGGGGAGCATAATAAAAATACAACCTACCCTTCCTGTTTCCAAGGTCTCCTGACTTTCACAGATGGACCTGCATGGTATAGGCTCTGCTCACATCACCCATGAAATCAACATCATCCTTTTAACTTCAGTCCTCAGTGTGAACAACTTAAGTTTTCACAAGTCAGCAAATACCTTAACATCCATACCTGCAGATTTCAAACACGTGCACTGCCTGACCACCTCGTATTCACCAATATGTTAAAAATGAAAATTTATCTCAGCCACCTTAATACATAAGCCTTGGGACAGTTAGTGAAGGAATCTGGAACACAGGTTATTTTTTCCTTGCTCCTTCCAGTGGTGGGCAGAGATACTGGACAATACAGGCAGACTCAATCTATTAACACGTGGCTCCGTGACTGGTGTCGCCGCCACAACTTTGGGTTCTTTGACCATCGGATGGTCTACATGGCACCGGGCTTGCTGGCGTCGAATGGGAGCCAGCTTTCTCAAAGGGGGAAGAGGGTCTTTGCCCAGGAGCTTGCGGGACTCATTGACAGGGTTTTAAACTAGATGTGAAGGGGGAAGGGGAACCTATCAGGCTTGCCAGCAACAGGCTAGGGGATGATACACAAGTGTTAGAGGGACTGGGGGCTAGTATGAGCCCTCAACCCATTACCCAGCAGTGTGCCGGGGCGCCGCAGCAAAGTTGAAGTCTGGCGGAGGTAAGCCAGAGGCTCCTGAGGTAGTAGGAGCCAACAAGGAAAAGCCCGTGAAACACCTCAAAGGAAACGAGGGGCGTTCTGCTAAGAAGGTAACGAGGCCAACAGCTCAGATGAAATGCCTCTATACAAACGCATGCAGCATGAGAAACAAATGAGGAGTTGGAAGCTATCATGCTGCTAGAAAGCTACGACCTGATTGCCGTTACAAAAACTTGGTGGGATGAATCCCATGACTGGAATGTAGCTATCGATAGCTACAGGCTGTTCAGAAGGGACAGGCGAGGAAGGAGGGGCGGAGGCATTGCCCTTTACATCAAGAAATCATTACAGTGTGAAGAGCTGGCCCTGAAGAATAGCCACAAGCAGGTCGAAAGCTTATGGGTAAGAATCAGAGAGAGAAGCAACAAAGGGAACCTGGTGGTCGGTGTCTACTACAGGCCGCCAGATCAAGAGGAACCGACTGACGAAGCCTTCTTCCTCCAACTCCGGGAGGCTTCGAGCTCTCAGGCTCTCGTCCTGCTGGTGGACTTCAACCACCCTGACATCTGCTGGAAAACCAACACGGCAAGCTGTAGGCAATCCAGCAGTTTTCTCGAATGCATTGAGGACAACTTCTTAAGCCAGGTAATAGACACCCCTACCTGAGGGGATGCAATACTGGACCTGGTAGTCACCAATGCAAGCGAGCTCGTTGGAGATGTCAAGATTGGAGGCAGCCTGGGCTGCAGTGATCATGCGATGGTAGAGCTCACACTCCAGAGGGAAATGGGAATAAAAAAAGAGTATAGTCAGGACCCTGAATTTTAGAAAAGCAAAATTCCAGCTCCTCAAGGAGATAGTCAGAAGGACTCCCTGGGAAACGGTCCTCAGGGACAGGGGAACAGAACAGAGCTGGCAGATCTTTAAGGATGTGATCCACAGAGCGCAAGAGCTCTCGATCCCTAGGTGTAAGAAATCGGGCAAAGAAGGGAAGAGACCGGCATGGCTGAGACGAGAGATGCTGGTCAAACTAAGGAGGAAGAGGGAACTGCACAGGCAGTGGAAGCAGGGACAGGCATCCTGGGAAGAGTACAGGGACGCGGTCCGGTTGTGTAGGAATGGGGTCAGGAAGGCCAAGGCGCAGCTGGAGCTAAACTTGGCTAGGGATGCAAAGAATAACAAGAAGGGTTTCTACAGGTATATCAGCCGGAAAAGGATGGTTAAAGAAAGCGTACCCCTGCTGATGAGCGAGACTGGCAAGCTGGTAACAGCAGATGAGGAGAAGGCTGAGGTACTCAACAACTTTTTTGCCTCAGTCTTCACTGGGAACCTCTCTCCTCACCCCATCCGAGCTGATGGATGGCATGAGGGGGACCAGGAGGGCAAAACCCCTCCTGCTGTAGGAGAAGATCAGGTTCGTGACCACCTGAGGAACCTGAACGCACATAAGTCCATGGGACCTGATGAGATGCATCCCAGAGTCCTGAGGGAATTGGCCAATGTAGTCGCCAAG